>OY740716.1:48533068-49733068 GCA_963513945.1 Hydrotaea diabolus
ACCGGATCTCAATGTGATTGAAAATTTATGGGCGATTTTAGATCAAAACGTTCGTAAACACCAGATTTCGAACAAAAATGACCTCAAAAATGCTTTAAAGGAGGAATGGGCTAAAATCACACCCCAAACAACTCGAAAGCTAGTCAAATCCGTGCCAAACAGACTGAGAGCGGTTATCGATCAAAAAGGAGGACACACTAAGTATTAATGTCTACAAAATATTTTACTATTTAAAAAAAAATGTGATTTTTTTAACGGATAAATGTGATTTGTTTAGCTGGTTGAAATAAGCTGTGACCTTTTTTGTACCACTATTTTTAGTTTTTAGGATATAAGATCTAAAGAACATGTACTTTGAACTGAATAAATTTAATTTTTTAATTTTAAGAGTTAATCTAAAGAAACTGCATTTAAATTATATTGATATGTTGTTTCGTTCAGAAGCTACACTAATTTAAACTTCAGACCAGATGCTGGTTGAAATAAGCTGTGAACCACTGTATATATATATATATATATATATATATATATATATATATATATATATATATATATATATATATATATATATATATATATATATATATATATATATATATATATATATATATATATATATATATATATATATATATATATATATATATATATATATATATATATATATATATATATATATATATATATATATATATATATATATATATATATATATATATATATATATATATATATATATATATATATATATATATATATAATATATATATATATATATATATATATATATATATATATATATATATATATATATATATATATATATATATATATATATATATATATATATATATATATATATATATATATATATATATATATATATATATATATATATATATATACAGTGACTCACAAAAGTATTCGTTCTAAGCTATACTATGAATAAAAAGTAAAATTTTTACATTTTCGAATTGATATACATATTTTCGGTGTTACGAAACATTCAAATATATGACCACCAAAAAAACACACACACAAATGATGTCCCGTTGTTGAAAAAACTCACACAAATGTTTTTCCAACACATTATTTATATCACAAAAGTATTCGTCGCAGCAAAGAAAAGTCCCGTTTATTAAAGTTTTTGTTGTATTTTTTTCGTTTATGTTATCGGTTGTTGTTGTTCTATGCCATGGTTGACTTATTGCAACTTCGATTGACAACGGATGCGTTTTAGTTTGTTTTTTTTACTTGATGTGTGCAGATCAAAATGCCTAAAGGAAAAGAATTGAGTGTTGCTGAAAAAAAAAATTATTCTCTATCTACACAATGAGGGTAAATCAACAAAATATATTTGCGATATGTTCGACAGAAGCCCAACAACAATTCGAAGTGTCATAAATCGGCTTAAGGAACGAGACACACTAGAAAATATGGCACGTACCGGTAGGCCAAAACTATTGTCAGCCAGGGAAGAAAGAAGAATACTCCAGGAAAACCGCAATAATCCACATCTTTCTGCGCCAAAAATTAATAATGTTCTGCAAACAGGCTTAGAAACAAACGTGTCTGATGAAACTGTTCGTAGGGTGCTTAGAACAAATAATTTACATGGCCGCGTTGCTCGAAAAAAAAACGTATATTTCACCTGCAAACGTTTCGAAAAGGTTAGAGTTCGCCCAGACCTACAAGACACGTAATTTTGACTTCTGGGAGCGTGTTATATTTACTGATGAGAGTAAATTTAATATTTTTGGATCAGATGGTCGACAAATGGTGTGGCGAAAGCCTGGGGAATCTTTAAAAATAAATAATATTAAAGCAACTGTGAAGCATGGTGGTACATCAGTTATGGTTTGGGGCTGTATGTCGGCACGAGGAGTTGGAAACTTAGTTTTTATTGATGGGATAATGGACGCCAAAATGTACTTAAATATTTTGAAAGAAAATGTTCACTTCAGCGCTGCTAAAATGGGATTCCCAGATAAAGACTTCTTGTTCCAACAAGACAACGACCCCAAACACACGGCCTGGGATGTGAAAATGTGGCTTCTTTACAACACAAAATATCTCAAAACCCCACCGCAAAGCCCAGATACCAACCCCATTGAAAACCTATGGTCACATTTGGAATCCAGGATCAGACAACACCAAATTTCCTCCAAGGCAACCCTTAAACAAGTGTTGCAGGAAGAATAGGACAAAATCAACCAAGAAACGTGTCGAAAATTGGTAGAGTCGATGCCAAGACGACTGGAAGCCATTTGCGCTAATAAGGGGTACCATACCAAATACTAAGTAAACCAAAATACAGTCCCATTTCTGTGATTAATGCCTCGACGAATACTTTTGTGAGCAGATTTTTTTTAGTTTTTTTTTTAATGTTTAGAATTAATACAATGAAGTCCATTTTTTTGATTTTTTTGTTTACGTTTTGTTTTTATATGTATCCATTGACACATTTCAATAAAAATGTTTAATAAAAATGTTCATCGGCTTACAAAAAATTTATTTTATTTCAAGAAAGCAAAAAAACGAATACTTTTGTGAGTCACTGTATATATATTTCTGGCGCCATCTGACATTTCCATTGGAATGTTTGACATTTTTTAGCAAAAACGTACTTAGAACGTTTTGACGTAAGACCATCATTTGTGTTGCTTACTGTGACTTGAAAAATCGATTTGGCAAAAAAAATGCAAATGCAAACATTTTCGTGCGATCATTTTTAACAACTTTCAATGTGGATTATCACGACTAGATGAAGCACCATCCTATAGCATTGTGAAAAACTGGTTTAATGAATTCAAGCGTGACCGATGCTCGCACAAAGACGAAGGTCATGAAGGTCGTCCATAAACGGCCGTTTGTTCTCGTTGGAACCCGCACAATTTGACAATCGCTCAAAAAAAGCTCGTGTCGATTGGTGCAAGAAATTTTAAAAAAAAAATACGATCGCGGTGCTTTAAAAGACTTTTATTAGATCGTCACAGGTGACGAATCATGGATCTTTGCGTATGAGCCCGAAACATAACAGCAATCGACCGTGTGGGTCTTCTAAGACGAGCCAAATCCAACAAAGGTTATTCGTGGAAGAAGCACTTCAAAGCAAATGGTCGCCTGTTTCTTCGGCAAAATAGGTTATGTGGCGACTGTTCCGCTTGAGCAACGTAGGACGGTCAATTTTGAGTGGAACACCACAATTTGTTTGCCTGAAGTCTTCGGAAAAATTCGAAAAACAAACAAGAGAAGACGGATCATTGAGCACCATGACAACGCGAGCTCTCACACATCGGCTCAAACTAGCGCCTTTTTGACCGGCCAAAACGTCGAATTGATGGGTCATCCGCCGTCAGCCCTGACTTGGCACCCGACGACTTCTTTTTATTCCCGCACATCAAGAAAAAGCTCGTGGTTAACAATTTTCGTCGCCAGAAGATGCTGTTGAAGCGTTCAAAAACCAAGTTTTGAAGGTGTCTCAATCGGAGTGGAAAAAGTGCTTCGACAATTGGTTTGAGCGCATGCAAAAGATCATGCAGATATATGTTCGCATTTTCAGTATTAGGCCAGAAATATAAAATTATATAGCAGCCCTCGTATATAAAGGTATTTTGAAATTTACAAAGAGTTGATGACATTGCAGTGTCGGAATAATTAAACCCTATCATACATTTTTGTGGCGTTTGGGCGTTTATTTCAATGATTTTAAGACGGCCAAAAGTTAAAACTACGCAGCGTAAGAAAAACAACTTCAGTGTGCCCGAACCTTTAACTGGCATTACGACTAGGAGTCATGGACCTTTACAGTCAAAAAAAGGCCGTTTGATCAAAACAAGCGACCAATTAAAGCAAATTTCAAATTCAATTATGGCATTGTTTTTAAGATTTCCTGAGATTGTGACCGGTCTTGTGGGCCCTTGGACCATATCAACAGACGATATAGTCACATACATACATATATGATAGTCTCCCATTTCTGTAGCGAGTCCATGAAATGTATACTTAGTAGGGACATAAATACTGTTACAACATTGAACACACCCATTTCAATATTAGAATTGAACATAACCCGTTAGTGTCATATGGGTTTTGAAAGCTAACCTCGATAGTGTTAGCCTGTAACGGGATTTTAAAATTGTTTCAACTTTCATCTTGGAGTGGTCGTATCGCTGAAATAGAGCTTTTACAGTGTGAAAAGAAAAAAGGCGATATTTTCAAAACGCTTCGGTCACTAGGGATTCGCATGTTCGTCTACCGATGGTCGGTCCGCCCACGCTCTGTTCGAACACCGCATGTCATCAAAGCCGTTAAATCAAGAATTCACAGAAATCCGCTCCGAAAACATAAAATCATGGCCCGTGAGATGAATATCACGCAAAAGTCCATGAGTCGAATCAGTAAAAAAGACTTGGGACTTTCAAACGACGTACCGGATATTTATTGACTGCAGTTTAAAAAAAAAATAGGATTGCAAACGTCTTTTGGTGAAGCACGCTGATAACTTGCACAGAAAAATTTTGTTCACCGATGAAAAAATGTAACAAGCAAAATGATAGTGTATGCGCGGTCATCTAAGGAAGCATCTGAACTGATCCCAAGGATGGAAAAGGGTCATCACCCAGCTTTAGTCATGGTTTAGTGTGGGGTCTCTTACGATGGTGTCACTGACCTGCATTTCTGCGAACAAGGATTCAAAGCATCGGCTAAAGTTTGCCAAGAAAACGTTTTGGAAGCTATTGTAAAGCCTCTTAAGAATTTCCTGTTCCAAAACTAGCCATGGACTTTCCAGCAGCATTCTGGCCCGGCCCATAAGGCTAAAACGTCCCAGGCCTGGCTTCAAACAATTTGCCAGCGTTCATTTCCTCTGAAGAATGGTCCTCAAGCTGTCCAGATGTGAACCCATTGGATTATAAATTGTGGACGGTTTTAGAGGACAAGGTTTGTCACAAAAGATACCCCAACATTGGATCTCTTAAGACTGCGTTGGTTCGAGCTGTGGCTAATTTTCCAATGGACGAGGTTCGTGCAGCTATTAACGATTGGCCAGTGCGACTTAAGGCGTGTGTAAAGGCAAAAGACGGACATTTCGAATAAGTAGATTCTTTTTGGATACAATATACATAAATAAATATATTAAAAAATATTTGGTCCAAAAACATTCAGTACTTTTTATTTTACAGCATAAAACGTGTGTAACAGTATTTATGCCCCTTCTTAGTACGTATAAGATTCGGTCTGGACGATATTTAAGCAAACTCACTTATTGCATGGGATGTAAAACATATCTCTTGAAGCTCGCGACCGTAATCTGAATAGTTTCAGCGAAGGAACTGACCAATGGACTGAGTTTTTTTGCTTCTTGTTGGTAATTTTCGACAAACAATGCCAGTGATTCCAAGATCAGCACCAGCCGAACAACTAAATGCATGTAATGCCCAAACAGTATTCAAGCATGGGCGTTGGACAGCTTCCGTTTGATCCGACTATACGTAAAATAACTTCATAAAGCAATTTCAAAAATCATAAGCTTTGCGAAAAAATCGATTGAGTTACCTAGCTCTTTGGAACCATCCACATATTAACATTACGAGTAAAAGTTAGTTCACCGTTGACGTTCATTCGCTGTTTAGTTCACCGAAAATGTACAAATTACCAACAGCGGCAGAAGTAATTGAGAAGATTTGCTGATTTTAAGAATTCCAATGATTTCTATAGATTTGGTGCGTGGTTTGTAATTATATAATTCCTGTTTTTCGCACGTCCAATTATATAAGGTGATCCATCTAGAGGTATTTTTTCAGAACAAAAAAAATATAAGTATAAAAATTCAAATCAAGTGTGGAATCTTTATTGGTAATTTGAAAGGCATTTATTTTTGAAAATAATTACCATCAAATTGGCAACTGTATTATGGAAATGAGCGTTCGGTGAGAAAAGGGAATATCCGCTGTTTTCGACCAAAATTTTGTTCAGTGATGAGGCCCATTTCTGGCTCAACGGCAAAGTCAATAAACAAAATTACCGCATTTGGTCTGAAGAGCAAGAAGAAGAGGTTCAAGAGGTGCCATTATACCCAGAGAAAACCACGGTTTGGTGCGGTTTATAAGCTGGTAGAATCATCGGTGCTTTTTTTTTTTAAAATGGTGATGGCCGAAACGTAGCCGTGAATGGTGCTCGCTATCGCGTCATTATATCGATCTTTATGCTACCTGAAATTGAAGCCCGTAATCTTGACGACACTTGGTTTCAACAGGACGTTGCCACTTGCCATAGCCATTGCTGCTCAAACAATGGATCTATTGAGAGGTCATTTCGAAAAGCAGCTAATTTCACGTTTTGGACAGGTGAGTTGGCCGCCTAGATCGAGTGATATCACACCTTTAGACCTTTTTATTTTTGGGTTACGTAAAGTCCAAAGTCTATGCTGAAAAACCAGCTACGATTCAGGTTTTGGAAGCCAACATTACGCATGTCATTAAAGCCATACCGGTCGAAATGCTCGAACGAGTCATCCAAAATTGGACCCTCAGAATAGAAACCCTGAGGCGTAGTTGCGGCCACACTTGATTTGAATATTTATATTTTTTTAGTTCTGAAAAAATTCCTCTAGATGAATCACCCTATATGTAGGTTGCTCTATAGTTGGAACGCAACCGAAAAAAAACAAAATATTTTTTATCTGCTAGCGTTAAGATAAAAAGTTTAACAAATACATATTTTCCTTTTTTAGAGTGGTAGCACATGCCGAGTATACGCCATTTTTTTAAATATTTCTTAAAGAACATTATATGTTTTTTCGAACGTGGGAGGAAGATCTGAAAATGGGAACAATAACAAAGATGGACCATCGACAATTTTTAACCGAAACACTTGTGCTTGCGGTGTAGGATAGTGACATTGATATACACATACAACACCTGAAGTAATTGGGCTTAAGGAAGGTTTTGCAGGAAACTGTTTACAAAAAAAAATCCAATGCTCATTTAGGTTTTTGTTACAGGAGAGATATGCATGTCTCACATCAAGTTCACACCAAGAGTTGAAAGAATTTCCAAAAAACAACAAAAATATAGAGTAGAAAGATGGATACATCACCACAATGAATCTATGAACAAAACTCTACTTACTTTTACGCTGTACAACTTTGGAAGATCAGGTCAACGAGAGCATGACAGAAGATTAGAATACACACACACACAATAATAAGATTTAGGAATTCAGATTGAATTAAAGTTTCTATTTTATAGTTTTGTGTTTTTTCTGTTTTTGTCTTCTTGGATATTGTAGACACACACAAAAATGCAAGGTCATAAAGCTGACCTAGTGGGTGCTGGCACCAAATAGAACTGTAAATCCTGCTTTTGAAGTTCTTCCAATTATGTACTAGGTAGGTAGGTGGTGGTATCTGGTTATGAGACGGCATTAACGAATGAAGACGGATTACAACCAATTATAAATCGTATGATTTATAATTGTTTTGTTTTCAGTAGCATCATATCTTCCACGCTAGGTATATATGTACATACATATGAGCATATTATCAAAAGGCATACATACCTTTGGGAGTAACACTTAAATCCGAGTCGGAAGAGCGTCTGCACATTTCAGCCATCTCCTTGGGTATTATGGTCGTCGCTGTTGATATGGTGGTTGCCGAGGACAAGCTGTCCGATTGTGATTGTATGCTGGCCGGCGTGGCTACAACACCAGATCGAGTTGGACTGGGAGAGAGCTTAATGCGATTGGATAAGGTGGTGGGAGCTTTTGTTGTGTTTGAGGCGTCCTCGTCGGTCATCATCGCAGTGCCAGGCGATACGGATGCCTTGACACGTGGACTACCACTGTTCGAAACACCGCTGCTGCTAGTGATTTCACTTAAAGACCTGTGCTGACGATGATTTTTGGTAGTGATGGTGATTCCAGCATTATTAGAAATGAATGGGACAAGCAATGAATTTTTGGCATTACTATTAGTAGTACATCGATTTGTGGTGGAGTCTAATTTTGCATCAAAACTACAATTTTTGCCTAAGTGCACTGGACATAAATTACCACTAAAAGAAAACAAATTTTTGTTGTTGTCAGAATTTGGAACATGCCCTGTCCTTTTATAACTAATGCAAGGAGAAGCTAAACTCGAATCTTCTGAGGGAGTGGGTGTGGAGGGACATATTTTGAGAATGGGATGACTAGACATGTCATTGGTTGGAGCCAAGATAATGGATGCTGGCCTAAAATATGATCGATTCTTGTTGCTGGCACCAGCTACGGCAGTTAATGAAGCATTTAGATTGCTAAGAGATTGTGAGTGCACACAAGCGCGAACGCTTTCATTTGAACTAACTAAGTCTGGTTGCGACAAGTAGCATCTTGGTGGGACTGTATTTTTTGGCATAGCTACAATAGATGTTAATTGTTTGACCAAATGGCCACACGGATTCTGAAATAGAAGGCGCACGTCAGACAAAATTTAAATTTTACACAATGGCAGTAACTGATACAAGACCTCATTTTTGTCGCAATCAGCGGCGTTGTCCATAAACTCTTCATCATCTTTTGTTAGATTAGCCATGGTATCGGTTCTTGTTAAGCATTGTTGATCTTTACAGCTACATCCTTCATTTGTACAGTCATTAAAATTAGAGGTACAGTTAATAGCGGATTCGGACTCTATGTAAAATGAATTTTTATGTTTATTCCGACTGCGAGTGCATGATGGTTGCTTCATGGCCGAATCATCGCTGACCGAACGCACGATGGGATGTACAGTACGTTGAAGAGCTTTAAGAGTGTGCTGCTCCTGTTCGACATCACTGTTGCTTGTCCATCTCTGCGATTTACGTACATCGGACATGGAGTTCGACTCTGAGCGTAGTTTAAGATTTCTTCCGGGAAAATATATGACACCGCTTAATGAGCGGGAGCCGCTCGATGATGAATTCTCGTCGATTTTACGCATTAATGTGGTATACCTATCATTGAATATATTGCGTGATGAATTGGTAAAATTACGCATTTTGTGTGTAAACTTTTTAATAGGTCTGTCGCCACGTCCTTCCTCTTGCCTTATAAGATCCAACATTATGTTCGAACCAAATTCAGGATCTGAACAGGAGCCGTTATCTTCGCCGAGTGTAATATTTTCTATGTTTAATTTGCTCAACGACAGGGTGGAACACGACTGTGGACGAGTTGTAAAATTACCACCTCTTAAAAATTCTAAATACTTCTGAGTGCGCCTACATCAAAAACCCACCGAGGACAAATAGTGCAATAATAAAGCGCAGGGAATGGGCAGACATAACAAAATTAACGATTACGAGCATGTAAGAATTGGGCGAGCAATGTGTAAGTGTAAATTCAAATTAGTAGTTATTACGATTTTACGAACAAAAAAGACAAAGTGAAAAAAATTGTTTAGAATATGTTTGCTTTTTTTGAAAAAAAAACGTCCAAATCAGTAACTAAGAAGCTATAAACAAATTTGATGTTTGCAGTCTGAGGTTTACTGTAGTTGAATTAGTGGTATAGTATAAATATGTAATCAGTTTGGCAATTTTCGATCGCTTCTTATTTTAAATATGAATTAATTTTAACAACATTGGAATGAAAAAATATATTTTACTAGCTGTAGCCGGTGTGCTTGTAGTTTTGAAACATAATTTTGTTTTTTTTTTTCGTTTTATTAAGGGAACTAGAATATACGATATTTTTAGTTCTATTATCTGGTGCAATTATTTAAAAGTCCGAATACGCAACAAATAGTTGTCTGTAGGAAACACATGGTTTTGTCAAAATAAAGCTAGTCTTCAAGCGACTGTCCTTGCGCCTTATCAATAGTTATCGCAAATACTAACCAAATCGGATACTGGAATCTTTCGAAATCTAAAGGAATGTCTGTAGGTTACATTGGAATGTGTGGAATCAAGACATAAAAATATTCATATTCATTTGTACCTGTGGTCACATAGTCAAACCATTTTGTACCAGTATTTTCATTAATTTTTTCCAACAAGTATTTTCCATTATATAGGTAGTATATGTATTGTCGTGTGTGGACGGTGCCACGTCTCTTGGTTCCAAATAGCTTACTCATACCTCTAGGCAAACTCTAATATTCTTTGCAATTTTCATGACGATCAGACTATTAGTATGGTTGTTATAACAGTTTTTTTAAAGGGATTTTAAAGGGCATCATATTAGTTGTGTATGTACGTAGCAAACCTCACCTTTCTATTACTAATAGGCTAAACGATATGGCGCTTTCGAATGTTGACGTGTGTGGGCGGTACCAAGCCACTAATTTCAAGCATGGTTCCAAAAAGTCTGTTGAGATCTCTGGGCCAACTGAAATATACTGCAACATATTCAGGACGATCGGACTATTATTATGGTTGTTGTAAGGGTTTTTTTTAAAAAGATGCGTGGCCCCGCCTTTTTTCCACGAAATTGTTTTGCATCATGTCAGTTGTATGTGTACCAAACCTCACCTTCCTACGTGTGAATTTTGACGTGTTTGTGACACGCCCCTTGATATATACGAGTACCTAGAGATGGTGAAAGGGTACATACAACCCAACATGGTTTATTCCCGGTAAAATGAGTAATTACTGGTTAATTCCCAGGAATTTACCAAAAAGGAGGGTATAAACTACTCGTATGTTGTAGAAAATTGTGCAGCAAAATTTAGATCTTTTTATAAAAATCTTATAAATAAAAATGTTTACAGAGCAATTAATAAATAACAACTAAGGACAATAACTTTATTATATAGACATACTTATTTTTAATTTCGTATTAGGTTTATTTAAAAAAAACATTTTTTTCATTATTTCATAACATTGATGAAATCCTCAGCCTTCGTTTGTCTTTATTGCAGAGGTTCCAATTATGTGGTATACAACATACTTTTTGCGCATTGTGTGCAGTTAAACTATGAAACTATAGGGTGATCCATCTAGAGGTATTTTTTCAGAACAAAAAAAAAATATAAAAATTCAAATCAAGTGTGGAATCTTTATTGGTAATTTGAAAGGACATTTTATGGCATTTATTTTTTTAATATAATTTGGCCGCAACTTCGCCTCAGGGTTTCCATTCGGAGGGTCCAATTTTGGATGACTCGTTCGAGCATTTCGACCGGTATGGCTTTAATGACACGCGTAATATTGGCTTCCAAAACCTGAATCGTAGCTGGTTTGTCATCGAAGACTTTGGACTTTACGTGGCCCCAAAGAAAAAAGTCTAAGCTCGTGATATTACACGATCTAGGCGGCCAACTCACATGTCAAAAACGTGAAATTAGCTGCTCTTTGAAATGGCCTCTCAATAAATCCATTGTTTAAGCAGCTGTATGGCAAGTGGCACCGTTCTGTTGAAACCAAATACCGTCAAGATTACGGGCTTCAATTCAGGTAGAAAAAAAGTCCGATAACAAGGCGCGATAGCTAGCCCCATTCACGGTTACGTTCCGGCCATCATCATATTTGAAAAACTATGCACCGATGATTCCAATAGCTTATGAACCGCACCAAACCGTGGTTTTCTCTGGGTATAGTGGCACCTCTTGGACCTCTTTTTGTTGCTCTTCAGACCAAATGCGGCAATTTTGTTTATTGACTTTGCCGTTGAGCCAGAAATGGGCCTCATCATCGAATAAAATTTTAGTCGAAAACAGCGGATCTTCCCGATTCTCACCGAATGCTTATTTCCATAATACAGTTGCCAACATTTGAAGGAAATTATATTCAAAAAATAAATGCCATAAAATGTCCTTTCAAATTACCAATAAAGATTGCAGACTTGATTTGAGTTTTTATATTTTTTTCTGAAAAAATACCTCTAGATGGATCACCCTATATAAGAGCTTCATGAGCGTTTAGTGACAGCTGAAATGCATGGAGCAGTCAACATAAGAACCACTATCCTACTTAGTTCTAAAAAAACAAGCAAATACTTTTCCACCATGTAGAAGAAGATATTTATTCTATGCAGATCCACACAAGATTTTTAGCCCACATATCCTCACTAGTAGATGGTTAGTTAACTAGGTCCAACATTACATTTATGTAAAAATTTATTCCCATATCATAAATAAACTGCATTGAAATTTGATAGTCGGATGAAGTTAAATCGTGCCCTTGACTATTGGGGTCAAGGAAACAATCAGCCAAATGTATTGGTTTAACAGACATTTTCATCCTTTTATCAAAGGAAGACAATAACCGTGTTCTTTTGAAGTAACTTGCCTAGTTACCTAGTTAGATTGCAATATGGTAATCTGGCAACATCGAAGAAATTTGTGAGTAATATGGCAATATTGTTTTTCTTTTTTTTACACCAAAGAGAAATGAACAGCAACAGCGTTATTTGCCTAATTTGTCGCAAACAGGCAATCTGAGAAATATAATTAGTCAATTAATTTCCACACTTTTGCTTTGTAAGAATGTGTAAAATTTTCTAGAACAATTAGATCGATCGAACAAGTTGATTTTTAGTTTCACTTATCCCATCTCGTGCAAATGAACCCAATACGAATTCGCCGATGAGACCTTTTCTTGCTTGATTATTTTTTAGTATAAAAAACATATGTTTTTGTATAGCAGGGTGTATCACCATTTTTTTTGAAGGAAAATAAATAATAATTGTTTTTGTCATTATCATTAATTTCAGTTATGGCTATAAATGCATCTCGAAGCTTATTTCGAATGTCTTTTAAAGCAAAATATTAGTAAACACGATGAATACAACTTTCAAAAGGATTCAAGAAAATTTGAATTTTAAAGCATCCGTACATTTTTACGAACATGGCCCTTACCTTATATATATTCGACTCTTTAAATGTTAAAAAAAACTATCAAGTTTGCCAAGCATAAAATATATATTAATAGTTGCTTATTAGTTAAGTTGGTATCAAGATAATTATAACGGTATTAAAAATATCTCTTGTATTTACTTAAACATAACATTTCGAATCTATACGGAATAAAACAAATTCAAACAAACACAAACTTATTTTTATTTATAGGTCAATTCATGTCGTGACCCAGCTTTTGAAATCGATGTCTTTCGATCGGGATAAAACTTGCAGTAGGGTTAGTCCTATAGGACACAAACTTTTAACGAGATCGGTTAAGACTTAGAGTTATGTATATAATTTTGACATTTTTGTATAACACGTGTTTTGCAGCCATGTAACTTACGAGGGTTGCTATATATATTTCTGGCCTAGGCAACACTAAGTGTTGCCTGGCGCTACCTGACATTTCCATTGGAAAGTTTGACATTTTTTACTATAAACGTACTCAGAACGTTTCGAGGTGCGACCATCATTTGTGTTGTTTACAGTGACTTGAAAAAATCAATTTGACAAAAAAATGCAATTAACTCGTGAACATTTTCGTGCGATAATTTTTCACAACTTTCGACGTGGATTACTACGACAAGAGGGCATCGATGAACTTAAATCGTTTATATAGCGATGAAGCACCATCCTATAGCACTGTGAAGAACTGGCCGACGCTCGCTCAAAGACAAATGTCGTCCAAAAATGGCCGTTGTACCAGAGAACATTGATGTCGTGCGTGAACTGATAATGCAAGATCGTCATGTGACATACCGTGAGATAGAGGCATCCTTGGGCATATCTTCCACCAGCATACATTCGACATTGCATGATCTTCTGGCCGTAAAAAAGGTTTGCGTTGGATCCCGCTGAATTTGACAATCGCTTAAAAGAAGGCTCGTTTAAAAAAATACGATCGTGGTGCTTCAAAAGATTTTTATAAGACCGTCACAGGTGACGAATCATGCGTATGAGCCCGAAACAAAACAGCAATCGACCGTGTGGGTCTTCGAAAACGAGCCAAATCCAACGAAAGTTGTTCGTGGAAGAAGGACTTCGAAGCAAATGGTCGCCTGTTTCTTCGGCAAAACTGGTCATGTGGCGACTGTTCTACTTGAGCAACGTAGAAGGTCAATTCTGAGTGGTACACCACAATTTGTTTGCCTGAAGAAATTCGTAAAACGGAGAAATTCGTAAAACGAACAAGAGAAGACGAATCATTGTGCACCATGACAATGCGAGCTCTCATACATAGACTCAAACCAGCGCCTTTTTGACCGGCCAAAACGTTGAATTGATGGGTCATCCGCCGTACAGCCCTGACTTAGCACCCAATGACTTCTGGTGGTTAACGATTTTCGTCGCCAGAAGATGCTGTTGAAGCGTTCAAACCCCATGTTTTGAACGTGTCTCAAGTGGAGTAGAAAAAGTTATTCGACAATTGGTTTGAGCGCATGCAAAAGTGTATAAATTATGCTGGAAAATACTTTGAAAAATAATAAAACCATTTTTGATGATAAATATTCGCATTTTCATTATTAGGCCAGAAATATATATAGCAGGCCTCGTATAATGTCACTGTGGTATTTTTAGTTCTGTTTATAAAGCTGAGTTTTAAATTCAATATTCTGTCCAAGGTATTTTGTGGGTGAAATTTCAGTGCCCCTTTCTCCCAAGGAGACAGGTACCACATTTGCAACTTTGTATCTTCTAATAAACAGAACTACTCGTAATTAGGTTTTAGATGGATTTACACCCATACCATTTTCGATTGTAAACATTGCCAAAATGAGAAGGATATCCCTTAGTATATTCGAAAACGTCCCTCTGAATGCTATTGCCATAATGATCATAATAAATTTGTGTCCATGTCTGTAGTTTGGGGTTAGAAAAATCAGGTTTCTGTCTCAAGTTTTTTGCACTGAAGAAAACAATTGTACGGGAATTTCTTTAAAGTGTGTGGACGACGCCTCCCCGTTTTTTATATTGATCTACAGTAGTGTACTGTATCAATGTAAAGACCTTCTACAATTTGCACCGCTTATAAATGTGGGGCGTGACACCGCCCACTTTTCCCTATACTAGAGTATATATATCGAACCTCATGTTTCTAGCTTTGCTTTATTATGAGTCACAAATCAAGGTATTTTAGTTCTAAAAAATGTTATTTAGTGTATCTTTATAACATTTTCAAACAAGATTTTTAATGTATTTTTTCAAGCTTGAGGTCTTTTCAGACTTCCTTTATTGTCTAAATTGACTGTTTCTTTGAATTCAAAAAAATTACAAAAGTTTTATGTAATAAATTAGTACAAAGAAAATATAAGTCTTAAAAAGATCTATACAACAAATTCCATTTTACAAGAAAAATGTCCTTAGTTGCATTTCATTAGCCACAGCGTTAAATTCCGAAATAAATAAAACTTATCAATCTTCTAGTTTGTTAAATACCATGCGTAGAGGAAACAGAGCAAGGAAAACCACGTAGGCAAGCAAATAGTTAGAATTATAAAAGGATAAATTCTTTCCTGCTTTACAATTTTATCAAACGAAATGTTAACATGAATGTCCGTGCTTTAGTTTTGTCTGACATTGTATATATTTACATAAATAAGAATTAAATGTCGTTCTATTGCTATCGCATCACTTGAGAACGGCTACACCGATTTGGTTAATTTTTAGATCGAATGTTTGTAATAGCCCCTTAAAGATTTTTTCGAATAGAAAATGATGTTCTTAGTAGGGACATAAATAAATACTGTTACACACGTTTTATGCTGTAAAATAAAAAGTACTAAATGTTTATGGACCAAATATATTTTAATATATTTATTGATGTATATTGTATCCAAAAAGAATATACTTATTCGAAATGTCCGCCTTTTGCCTTTACACACGCCTTAAGTCGCACTGGCCAATCGTCAATAGCTGCACGAACCTCGTCCATTGGAAAATTGGCCACAGCTCAAACCAAAGCAGTCTCAAGAGATCCAATGTTGGGGTATCTTTTGGACAAACCTTGTCCTCTAAAACTGTCCACAATTTGTAATCCAATGGGTTCAAACCTGGACTGCCTGAGGGCCATTCTTCAGAGGGAATGAACGCTGGCAAATTGTTTCGAAGCCAGGCCTCCAGCAGAATACTGCTGGAAAGTCTATGGCTGGTTTTGGAACGGAGAATTGTTAAGAGGCTTCACAACAGCTTCCAAAACGGTTTCTTGGTAAACTTTGGCCGATGTTTTGACTCCTTGCTCGCAGAAATGCAGGTCAGTGACCCCATCGTAAGAGCCACCCCACCAAACCATGACTGAAGCTGGGTGATGACCTTACCCTTGGGATCGGTTCAGATGCTTCCTTAGACGACCGCGCATACACTCTATCGTTTTGTTAAATTTTTCCTGAACGGTTAAACATTTTTTTATCGGCGAACAAAATTTTTCTGTGCAAGTTATCAGTTATCAAGTAATTCCGTTTATATCAAATCACCTTCATTTAGTGAATACTATAATAATGACTTCCTGCTTTCCTAATGACTGGAAAGTAGCCATAGTGACACCAATTCAAAAAAAGTCAAGCTCGAATTCTCCTGACAACTTAAGACCCATTTCTTTGCTTCCCATTCTGTCAAAAGTTGTGGAAAATATTCTTAAGCCGCAGTTGTTAGACCATATTGAGAGTAAATCGCTGCTTAATGATTGTCAATGTGGTTTCCGGAACGACAGGAGTACCTCTGCTCTTTTAATTGGCCTTACTGACTCAATAAGGAATAATACTCATGACCAAAAATGTGTATGGTTTTGTCTTTGGATTTAGAAAAAGCCTTCGATAGGGTAGATTATGGAATTTTGATAAATAAATTGCATAAAGATTATGGACTTGGGAAAAGTGCCTGTAGTTTAATGCTTTCTTATTTATGTGGTAGAAAGCAGTTTGTTCGTGTCAATGGAGTCGCATCGTCTGTTTTGTCTGTTAGTAGTGGGGTCCCTCAGGGCTCTGTTCTTGGTCCAATTTTGT
Organism: Hydrotaea diabolus; assembly: GCA_963513945.1. Classification (NCBI taxonomy): domain Eukaryota; kingdom Metazoa; phylum Arthropoda; class Insecta; order Diptera; family Muscidae; genus Hydrotaea; species Hydrotaea diabolus. Next base: position 48,549,929 of record OY740716.1, read on the forward strand.
TTGTGCTGTTTATTAATGACCTTTTCAAAAGTCTAGGCGATTGGTGTACACCATACTCTTTTGCTGATGATGTTCAGCTATTATTTTGCGGAGAAATCCAGTATTTGGATGTTTTACAAACCAAAACTAATTATGTTTTAAAATTATTGAGCGTATGGATGTCCTCTAACAAGCTTAGTATTAATCCTTCTAAAACAAAGGCAATATTGTTTTCATCATCATCATCTATCAACCTAGATTTGCAATACAATGGTACGTCTATAGAATTCGTTCAGAGTATTACGTGTTTGGGAATAGTACTGGATAACAAATGTTGCTTTGAGCACGTATTAGTTTCACTCTTCGTCAACTATACAACACCAATTTAGTTTTACCTCGTTGGGTAAAAACAAAACTGATTCATGGTTTAATTATGCCAAATATTTTGTACTGCCTAGAGGTATATACAGGAACTACTCAAAGTAATATGAATATTATAAAGACAGTGCTTCATAGATTTATGCGCTATGTATATTCTGTTAAACCGTATGCTCACATATCGCCGTTTGTGAATGACTGCACCTTCGGTTGCTATAATTTTTTACAAGTTATACAAACTTCAATCTCCTTTGTTCCTAGCAAATTCATTTGTTTTCAGTCACTCAATTCGCAACAGACAGTTAATTATTCCAAAGGTAACGCCGCTTATGGATCAATCATTCCTCGTAAGAGTAGCCCGACTACTTAACATTTTGCCAAGCAGTTTAAAAACGTTTAATTTGTCTTCCATGACATTTCGTAAACATTTCCGTTCAAGTGCAGAGTAATGCTTTTATTTATGTGTTTTTTTTCTTCGGTTTCTTGATTATCACTGCATATAAGTGGTATCAGGTTTTTTTCTCTCTTTTATTAGGAAATAATAGGATTATTTTAATTCATATTATTTTTTTGATTTTATACCGAATTTTTTCTAGTAGTTTATGATGTTCTATTTAACATTTTGATGTATATTGTAATTTAGCTTTAATAGGCCCTAATGGGCTTCGAATTACATGTCAATAAAGAAATGAAATGAATCAGTCGGAGGAAAACAATTTTCCCTTTAAGGGACTAAATGGTTTAGAGAAAGGTTTAATAGAAGATATAAACATAAAGTAATTCACAGTTAATATAGTTTCCTTTCAATTTCATATTTACATGTATTTTCAAATAAGTTTAAAATTTGAGCCAGGGCCCAAAGAAATGCCCCCATGGTCGAAACACGCGACCAAAAGTAAATATGGACATATAAAGACTCAAATTAAAATAAATTTCACTAAGAACGTAAATATAGTTTTAAGTCTGCCGTGCCCAAAGCTTTACTTCGAAACGAAAAAAATTGTTCGCAAAGTTTTTAGAGCATAGAAAATTGTGTTTTGTGTAAAAGCTTATTTCAGATTAAATGGCAACAATAATCAAAATTGCCGTATGTAGAGCAAAGACAATCCTCAAATCGCTAATGAATCTTAATTACAACCATTAAAATTGAATGTTTGGTGCTGTTAACACATAGGCGGTATCATCGGTTCTTATTTCTTTCGAAATGAAAAAGCAGCTGTCGTTACGGTGAATGACGAGATCTAATAAACCATACTGCCTGAATTTTTGTTTCCAAAAATTAATAAACGGCGACACAACTTGTCATACAGCGCGCTAAGCAAACTTTATTTCCAGTTTATTATCCTCTCGTTAAGTCATTGGTTTATGCCGACAAAACAGCAACTCTTAAAGCACTGGAAGCTTATATTCAAGTCAGAATTAACGCCATAATTTTAGCACTATTGAAGCACTTGACATATAAAACTGAAACTGTGGTTTTGTGTGTTTCGATGTACATCGGGAAGTTTTACACGAGATTAAAAATCCAAAGAGCCCATATATGTATGTCAGATTAGGAAAATTTCTAAGCTGGATTTGGAAAGTTTAAACCCCGCTTTAAAAAAATACACATAAAAAGATACCTGATTCAGTTCGATTCAGTTTTTGTTAACATTTCTTTTTCTTCAGCACCGACAAAATCCTTTTTATAATCTTCAAAATCTGAGTTTTCTGACATTTTTAACTGTCACAAAAACGCCAACACGGTAAGGTACCCAAATAACAAAGATGACAATGTAAAGATTTTCACGGGCAGTCTGGCAACGTTTAAGACTCTGTCCTCAACGACAGTCAAGTCACCAATTCTTTTGAAGTGTAAAGATGATAATTCAATTTGGAACGAAGAGGCACCCTAGAAATCATTTGGGTCCCAGGATATTCTAACATTGGCGGCAGCGAAAAAGCTGACGAACTTTCAAGGAAAGAATCAGCTGAACTGGCAGTTGACAGGGGCAACGGCATTCCTTTTCAAATTAAATCTTGGGCCCTGGGCGCTTACAAAGCGATACGGAACGTTACAGCAGGTGAAAAAATCTCAAAAGTTCCTTAGGGAAACCCAGATGTAAGAACAAATAAGCTTTTAAGTCTTTAAAAGAGTGAATTAAAAAGACTTTGGGCTTCTTAGCGGTCACTCACTACTTATAACTTATATCTTTCGCATTGGAAGAGTGGGATCAGACATGTGCGAGGAGAACATCAAAACGATTGAGCACTTTCTTCGCCAATGTTCAGCTTTCGCGAAATCGAGACTACATCTTTTAGCCAGTGAGAGAATCCTAGTACACATAAGGGGATACGTTGATGGACGCAGACAACTTAAATGATAGTAGGTATGATTAAAGTATACACCATTTTTATAATCAATTATGTCAAAGTATTGTATGCCACTGTCACGATGTCATTATGCCATTATATCCTTGGACATTATAATATGCCATCAAATAGATATTTTTGACTAAACCAAAATTAAAATACCTCAACTACAGCATTCCTCGTTATCAATGAGTTCAATATATATACTCACTCTTCAATTAAAGCATTGTCTGCCGATGTCGGTTGATTAGTAGTATCCTTAATTAATGTTACCGCTGTACCAATTCCTCGTGCCACAACACCTACATCTCCTTCTAGATCAAAACATTGCGTATATGCCACAACCGCATTAGCACCCATATTAATGGCCTTTAGCCCCATCTTACGTTGGACCTTATTAAACAAAAGATTAATAGGTAGAAAACAGATTTAAATAAAGGACTACGTTCAACACACGCCTATAAGAAACCAATTAAGACATACCTGCCCCGATAACTTTAGAAACACAACCTGACGCGCCTCATTGGAAGCTCGAGGCGTTCGTATCTTGTCAATCCATTGATATTCGGGATCATCATTTACCACTAACTCCTCCACAAAACCATGTATGACTTGAGCACGATATCCAATCGGTATACTAGGAGCTGCAAAGTAATAGTGGGTTATATTATAACATTCATTCAATTTTTAAATTTTACTTGAATTACTTACAATGGAAGAATGGTATGCCACAAGAACTCTGCCTAAACTTATTGGCATCGGAAAACAGGTCAACTTTCACAATTACATTTACTTCACCTCGAATGCCATGCATTGTATCGAATACGGGTATCCAGCCGGAAAGCACTGTACCCTTGCCATGCGTTGCCTGTCCCGATGTCTCCAAACACAACGGGTTCAAGCCGATATTAACCTTACCAATGGCGTCATTGGCCGAATAGGTGTCATAGTCCATCAGACGTATTTGCAGCGGTTCATCTTGCAGTTCCGCGTCATCCACTTCAAAACGAAACCTTTTAATAACAAACAACAAACGAACGGGTGTACATTAATAGTGGTCACTTCAATCAATCCTAACCACTTAAATATCTTAGTTATATGATAGAAGCTACCACTTTTCATTTATCTCTGGTAAGATTAGGAATCTATGCGATAAGGGATAACGGCTGACCAACTTACCAATCACTATTCCATTGTGGGTTTAATGATTTTCTGCACACATCTGTTTTATGGGTGACATTACCCAGTTTGATTTCAACATAAGCGTCAGTCGTATCTGAAGATTTGTCCATAACAGGCAGGTTTCTGCCAGCTTTGATTTTGACACCAACTTTTCCAGGCATTATTCATGCACTTTTTGGCTTTTATAAGCGCAAACTAATAGAGCCCCAACATCAATTAATTTAGACAAAAATTTACAAATAAGTGATGTGTAAATAACGATATTACTTATCTAAATTCATGGTTAGAAATCGTTTTGGTTGAAAATGGTAATGGTTATCGGCGCAGTGCCGTCTCCAAACGATATTTCGGCATGATTTCGTAAAATATCAAAAAAATTGATTGAAGTCATGGAAAAATGAATAAAACCATATATAGAAGAGGCGACTTTCCTTGAATTTTTTTTTGCGTTTAGACGAGGCTACTGAGGAGTCGCAAGCATTTGATAGGCGCAGGGTTGTAATACCGTTGATTGAGTTGCGTATGTACATCTTGGGTGAATTAACGTACTGTTTCACTTTTAAAGCCCAGTATTCACATAAGCCTAGTATTCACCTAAAACGAAATTTTCGCTTAGGAGTTTTGAATTTATCTCTTCACGAAGGAATTGTAGTGTAGAGGAAGCAGCCGTTATTTTTTTTTTTTAATCGTAATCATTTAAATACCCTCAAAAACGACTTCTCAACATTTGTTATTTTTTTCTTTGACCAGGGATTAACTGGCCTAAGACCTCTTGCATCTATTTTAAATAGAAGACAAGTTTTTAACAAAATGCTTTTAATGAATGTCACTTTGCCATTTTGTTAAAAACTTGTCTTCTATTTAAATATAGATGCAAGAGGTCTTGAGCCGGGTAATCCCTGTTCAAAGTGTAAAAGCAACAGACCGAAATAAAACAAACGAGCTAAACATTTATGTTTCGTAAATTTCAAACATTCCTTGCCCAAAGAATTATCGGAACATTAATTTTCTTTTGCAGATGATGAACAAAGTCTACGCTGCTCTTATAATCATCCCTGTAACAGTTAAAATTCCGACACCTTTTCGTCTCAGCTGAATACTTCCAAACGAAAATAGCTAAGCGTTGCGTTGCTTCATATATTTCTTATGGGAGCGAGAATTTCGTTTAAGGTGAATAATAGGCTTTAAAGCCTAGTATTTAAAACGAAACGGTGGCGGAACTTGCAACTGTTACAGGGATGATAATAAGAGCAGTGTAGATTTTTTTTACCATCTGGAAACGAAATTTAATGTTCTGATAAATGTGGAATTTTTGAAATTTACAAAAAAATAAATAAACAAATGTTATGAAGTCGTTTTTGTGGGTATTTAAATGAATATGATTAAAATATTTTTTTTGAATATGAATAACGGCTGCTTCCTCTACACTACAATTCTTTCGTGTTGAGATAAATGCAAAGCTCCTAAGCGAAAAATTCGTTTTAGGTGAATACTAGGCTTTACTTGAATGTTAAGGCTGGTACTTAGTTTGACATTTCCTGTAAAAATTCATTCAAAAAATTATGTGAACTCGCTGCTGAAAAGCTTTGAAAAAACAGCACACAGTTAAACGTCGTTAAAATTAAAAAACAAATGTCTTTGGCAAAAATTCATTTTTCTCATGCGAATAATATGCATAACCATTCTTCTGCATGGACATTTTTTCAAGGTTGACAAATGGTGATTTACAAATAAGTTTAACAAAATAACTTTTGAACACATAAATGGAAACTACAAACAATAAAGCAAATGAAGAAAACAAAAAACCAAAAATGTGGCAGGCAACATTGTCTATTTCATGACCACGGCATGGTTGGACGGTGGATTTCAAATAAATTTAATAAAATTATTTTTAAGAATCCATCTTTTGCTCTAAAAATGGTTTTAGTATTTTAATACAATCAGCTATATTTATCTCTAACAAATTAGCCGCTACTATCGATAGCGTAGGCGAAAACTATCGAGTTGTGCGACTATCGATAGTTTGGTCAGTTGTAGACCATATCATTTTTGTTTTTGGTATTTACAAACTTAAAAATGCCACATTTATTTTTCAATCAGCTGTTGGATAGGGTTGTCTTCGTTAGGCAAGCATACGATAATTATCAATGGAATATGCTTTAAGAATTCTTCATAAAAACATGTTGGCAATATTGTTGTTTGACAAAAGAAGGACGATCACAATTAGCTTTAACGTCCGAACAAAAATAGAAGTTCAGCTCAATTCAAAACTGGATCGCTTGGCTAATAATCGTTCCTTTGCTGAACAGGTTGAATATTTTAGTGCTTAAAATCAAAAGATAACTGGTGATCTACATATAACTGGTGATCTACATATACATAACTATATTTTGTTTCTATTCCTCGGCATTACTCTCTTAATCCTGAGTTAAAATATATATAAAAAATCGGATGGCCAAATTTTCTGAGTTTTGACATAAAATTGGCTATATCTTTGCGTTATATTATCCGGTATTGGCCGACCTACGACGATATAAAAATTATCGAAATCCGCAACACCATTGCGGGTCGGTGACCCCTTTTACATATTATCGAACTGTATTATTTTGTAATATGCTCAATATTACAAAGTATATTTTAATTAAGCATGTAGTTGTTGTGCACAAGTCCAGGAGGCCATAATGAAAATATTGCCCTCGAAAAATGTTTCTTCCCTCTTTATTGACAGGGCCATATTTTTTTATTGTACCATAAGTCTTATCGGCGAACTTAGTTTGGATTTTTGTGCTCAAGGAGGATTAAGTGAAAATTAAAATCCAATCAAAATGATAGTTCAAAATATTCTAACTCTGGTTCGCATTTACACTACGCGTTAAAATCTATTACTAATTTCGATAAAATTCCCACCGGAATCTGTTCAAGGCAGATTTTGTTTGCATATGCGAGCTCTGTGTAACACGTTTTAACAAGGTAAAAGTTAAACTATTAATTTTTGATTTTATATGTCTCGTTAATTACTTTGTTACAAATAATAGTTTTTTAAATTTGCTTTTGACGATTTCGTCATAATTTTAATATAAATGAAAATTTAAGCGTCTTTGTTTCGGAAAAGATGGCATCACTGCGTAACACCGAACATATTCTACATCCGGTCGACTTTTCTCTTTGCGTTGGTTAAGTTTCGTTCAGTTCGTTAAGTTGTCGACTTGTAGGGAAGAAAAATATAAATATACACCATTTTCGCAGCGTCTCGGAAAATAATTGTAGAAAAAATTATAAATTTAAAAATATAACTCGAATTTACTGCAGAAAATAATGCAATTTAATTGAGAAAAGTGTATAGAGCACATATATTGTAAAATATACATACAGATCATTGAAAATAAGTGAATACTGAATACAATCAATTGCCGGAACGAAGCCGCAAGTGTGAGAAATAAGTGAAAAAAGGGAAGAAAATATGGAAGCTCCTCCAACAACCGTCGATACGGCTCCGGTAACTGGTGGTGTAGCTCCAACACCTCGTGGGCGTGGCCGTGGGGGAATGCGTGGTTCTTATGAACGAGGCAGGGGTATGGGCAGAGGTCAATTTTCTGGTATGGGAGGACCTGGAGGCTTTCCTAGCCGGGGTGGGTATGGACCACGTGGAGGTGGTATGGGCGGAGCTCCAATGGGGTATCCGAGTCGCGGAGGATTTGCTCCTAGAGGAGCTCCACCCATGCGTGGTGGACCTGGCATGGGTGGTCCAGGTGGCTACGTCAGTAGGGGTGGTTATCAAGGAGCGCCTCGTGGCGGACCTCCCATGAGAGGTACAGGTCGTATGCCCATGTATAGTCAACGTAAGTATAATCAAGGAACCAAATACGGAAGAACAGTTTTGTCTTATTATTTTCTTTTTATTTTGCTGAAGTAGAACCAAAGCAACACACTGGGGTAGACAACAATAAAACAATCTCACCCGTACAAGCATCTGCTAACAATCAAGTGGTTGCCATTAAAGAAGAAAACTCTGCAAGTCCGGCAGATGCTGGGGCAGTAGCTCAGGAGACGGATCCCAACGGCTCAGTTGTCACGACATCTGTACCTTTGGTGAGTAAACCTCCCATAATGGGCACATCACCTAACTACAGAGGACGTGGTCGCGGTGGCCCTAGAGGTGGGGGCCGAGGGGCTTATAATCCACACACCGGTAATGGTGGCATGATGTCAATGCATGGTGGCGCTCCTATGCAAGAACATGGAATGATCCGTAGAGGAGGGCTGCCCCGAGGACGCGGCTCATATCAAGGTACAGGTATGACACGTCCTCCAATGCATCAATCGCCGCATATAACCAACACACAAGTTGCACCAATATCGTTGAAGAGAGGTGCTCCCGGTGGTCCACCTGGACCCAAGCGTGGACGTTATGAAACAGGTCCCTACTCACAAAGAGCACCAGCCCCGAAATACCATCAACCACCACATATGCAACAGCAAACGGTTAGCTACGGTGTACCACACCAACCTGCTCCACCAGCACCGCAAAGGTAAATTTAAATATGTCTAACCTATTCGTTGTTTTGCTAATTTGTGTGTTTTTTTTTGTTACAGTCATCATGGTTATCCGCCGCATGTTTCCACCCAGTCCATGGACCCTTACGCGCAGTCATATGCTGCGCCACAACAAACACAGACTACTTATAATGGCTATGGTCAGACGTCAACATATTCTCATACAGCACCGACACATTCAACAACACACCAAGCTAATAGTACTTACACTGCTGGTGAATATGACCAAAGTCAATATCAAGGATACAGGTAATATTAACACGCATTTGAAAATCACGATGATGATATTTGGCAAGGTTTATTTTAAAACAAGCATTTATGATTTTTACATTAAGAATAAGATTTGCGAAAGTTGTTCTTAAAAGTTTATTAGTATCCTTTTTTGACAAAACGGACTCGTCTAATACGAAACGAACTATGAGCAGACGAAAGTAAATATAATTGTGGGTTTTTGGAAATCGCTCCTGGTATTTAAAATTACGTGCGTTCGTGTTATAAAAACAGTGCGTTAATTACATTGTTTGAACCAGTCGTCGTAACTACGGAAATAAGTGACACGACCGAAAATCTAAACATGACGTTAAAATCGATTAATGAGATGATAGGGCTGTGCTGCTACATTGCATTTCATAACTAATTAATGCTCAAATTGTCTTTTCTTCTTTTAGCTCGACGTACGGTCAACAAGATACGCGGTATCAGACTTATGGTCAGGATTATACACAACAGTATGGAGCACCAGCTGTTGACTATAACACATCTCAGGCAGATTATTCTCAACATGCCCAGCAAACGTATGATGAACGTGCATATGCTGGTTATGGTAAGTGCAAAGACTTTGTTATACCTATTTTACAGTACTTTCCACAAGATCGTGTAGGGCGAAAACAATGATAATAGGGTATATTTGTTCATATATCACTTTGCTAAGAGGTGATTGGCATGGCCTCTTCTACATCGTTTTTCCTACGAGGGAACTGTATAAAAATTTTCGCATTCGTTCCCAGTTTTCATTTAAATACTATATACACCAATTGTTTCGCTAACAATCAAGTTGTTGCTATTAAAAATGAAAATTATGCTATTGGTTAAATTGATTCCTTTGCTGAAATTAAAATGTGTTCTGCAATTATCTGACAAATACACTTACTTCAGTGCTGATGTATAGTTGTTAGTTGTTGATAGTTGTAGCACCAATCCCTCGTCCCAAATGTACAAGCGTCCGGACGACCGGATAAGAACGATAGGAAAAGAAATTGAATATTGTAAATCAAACGATTTTGGTTTTGATAAGTGCAATACCACTAAAATTACCAATCGTCTATCGTCCATCTTTTTCTTCTTAAAGATGGATTTTGTATATTAATACAACCAGTTATATTTATCTTTAACAAATTAGCCAATACAGTTGAACTGATTCTAGCTTTCAAAGCTACATTTATATTAAATGGTCGGTTGATTTACGTGGCGGCAGTAGCACTAAGATTGCCAATCGTCCAAGTCTATTGCTTACAGTGGAGACAACTAAGAAGGTCGTTCAACTCTATTGTAGATATACAGGGTAAATCCTCAGAAATCTAGATCCCAGGCAATTTTGACGTCGGTAAGTCATAGCAAGGCATTCACAGAGAAAATGTTCGGCCGGTTCTTTGTCCTTACGTTGCTCAGCTGTGAGTTTGATCTTCAATTGGCCAGTATTCCGTCAGAACAGCTATCATCCTTTATGCTGTGTCTCTTGCTATCGTATTCCGGACAGGTTTGGTAGATATCCCGCACGATTCCAAAGCATTTAACCGTGAGACGGAAATTCAAAGGTAATAGTCGTGTTCTTTTGATGATCAGTTATTAAGCGAGTAGAGGGTCTTTACACCATCCTACAAAAAAAGATAATGTTTTTTTTTTACAGACAATTATTTAAATTTTGAGACTAAGCAGTTTGTTTTGAAAATTTTGACTGTTGAATCTCATGTCCGTTTATGCTAGGAAGGTTGCAGGCCGGGATTTTTTTCCTCGTTGAACACTAGCTCTGTTTTTCTCGGGCCACAACTGATGGCCCAGAATTTCAGTGTATGAAGGGCATCGATTAAGTATTACTACGTTATAGGCATATGCTTCTACTTTAATTCTCCTGTTGTCAATTATTAGTTAAATTGAGTTTATAACCGGCAGCCACAGTAGAGCTGAAATGATCTCATACTGAGGGGTTCGTCTGCTTACAATCTTTGTCCCAAAATTGTGGTTATGATTCTGCCTTATGGTGATAATCCATTTACTTATAAAATCCCTCGACGCCAAAACGGAATAAGGCATTTTTATAGCTTCTTTAGTGGCATCGTTAAAGACGCCTTCTATGTCTAAGGCCGTGATTTTATACTGTTTGTGACGTAGGAATCCTTTATAAACTCTTACCTTATGCAGTGCTGTTTCGGTTGAAGGAGATATCAAATAACTTTGTTTCATACTTCAGTAAAGTATCTCGATTGCTGCCCTCGAGATATGTTTGTTGGCGTAGTAGTCCCTGCAGACATTTTATCAATGCTCGATGTAAGATGACCCAATTACCAAATATTTCGTTTCAACTTTGAGCGTTGCGTCACATGTAAGACATACAGCTCAGTTTTGTTTTAAGCACATCTCGAGAATAACAATTCTGATGAGCTCTGACTACAGAAAGTTGGTTAACATCACTCATTTTCGAGGGTCGTTTTCGAAAAGGTTACTCTTTAGCCGTTACGCTACAAACAACACCAAAAAGCCAATCTTTGTACACTTGTTCGCTCAAGAAAGTCTATTTCGATTGCTGACATTGCCGTTGAGCCAATAATGGACAAAATCCGTGTATTTGGCCAACATTTCCACCTGAAGAACTTAGAGTTTAGTCTATGTTCGTCCAGCTTCAATTCTTGCGTCAAACTATCTTATGTGGATGTGGGCCTACATTCAACCACATAAAATTGGTAGTATTGGATTTCTCACTTGGCAAAATCTTTTTCTAGTGGGTAAATACTATGATTTTTCTAAACACTAAAGCAATAATGGGGACTGTCACGTATTAACAAATCAGCTTTGATAAAATATTTTTAATTATTTCCAAAAGTTGACGGACCACAACGAATGTATAAAGGAAGAATATTGCTAACTTTGACCGCTTCTGATATACATATAACAATTGAAAAAACTATTTTTACTATCTGGTCGTCCATGACAATCACAGCTATCGTAAACAATGGGTTATGCATTCCGATCTCTGCATAAGCTTCTTAATTTAAATCTCGTAGGTTTTGTGAATAAAAATTCTATAAAACATGATTATTACGATGGGAACTTTTTGGAGGTGTCAAAATACGCTAGATTGATGAGGTCTCAAGCCAAAAATAGTGACCAGATTTATAGAGTGGTATTCGGACAAATGCCAACTATAGATTGCTAAGCACTGAATTGAAGCGATTAATTAGAACCACAACACACAGGCGACTCTGGGAATAATCCTGAATTTAATACCAATTGCAGATTTCACACAAGCAGTCACGGGAGGTGTGTAATTTAGATGCAGAGAGGCAGTACTCTAGTTGCATTCAAAAACTGGACAAAGGGTTACTTGTACTAATAGAAGGTTACTTGTACATACGAAATGGTTTATACCCTACACAGTTCCAAGTCATCTCTGTCTAAAATTTTGTAAACTCAATTTACACCCATCCGTCCGAGAAAGACTGCAAAAATCTGGAAAAGTAATATCTTGAAGATATAGAAGATATGTATTCTTACAAACGATCGATGTGCGGAGTTTTGTGACAGCCTGTCGAGACTCAAGAATTCAGTTAATTATTTACTTTAACATCCCAATAAGCAAATCATCCCGCACGGCAAATGCATTTTATAGGAAAGCTTTTGCATAATTTAATATTAATCTCTTTTTTGTAAAATCATCAAATTGATTCTGGTTTTGAGAAGTGTAATAGCAATCGTCTATCGTCCATCTTTTTCTTTTAAAAGATGGACTTGATATAGTAATACAATCAGTTATATAAGTATTTATCTCTATAAAATTAGCCGATACAATTGAATTGATTCTAGCTTTCAAAGCTACATTTATATTAAATGGTTGGTTTACGTGGCGGCGCTAAGGCGCATCAATTCATGTTATTCACATCGCGTTGAGTAGTGCAATAACACTAAGATTACCAATCGTCCAAGTCTATTGCTCACAGTTGAGACAACTAAGATGGTCGTTCAACTCTATTGTAGACATTCAGTGTAAATCCTCAGAATCTAGATCCCAGGCAATTGTGACGTCGGTAAGTCATAGCAGGGCATTCACAAAAAATGTTCGACCGATGCTTTGTCCTCACCGTTGCCTCAGCTGTGACAGTGATCGTTAAAAGGTATTTCTAATCGTCGAGTTTGATCTCCAATCGGTCAGTATTCCGTCAGAACAGCTATCATCCTTTATGCTGTGTCTGTCTACAATTTTGTAAACTCAATTTACACCCATCCGTCCGAGAAAGACTGCAAAAATCTGGAAGAGTAATATCTTGAAGATATAGAAGATATGTATTCTTACAAACGATCGATGTGCGGAGTTTTGTAACAGCCTGTCGAGACTCAAGAATTCAGTAATTTATTTACTTTAACATCGTATTAAGCAAATCATCCCGTACGGCAAATGTATTTTATAGAAAAGCTTTTGCATAATTTAATATTAATCTCTTTTTCATAAAATCAGCAATATTTTTATGGAAGGGGAAAAGAAACGAATATTCGCCACTTTTGCACAGTACCCTTCACATCGCTGAGACTCACACAAGTATATAGGGTGTCTCAGTAAAAACGCACTTTTTAATTTTAAAATAAAAACTCGTATGAGTTTTAGATGGTTGTGAGCTTTTTATTGGATTGTAAAGAGTACACAGCAGTTCCGATTAAGTCAAGTGGCTCCTACGGCTCTGATGATAGAGCGTAACTCTTTTCATGTAATTTGCCATGAATTTTTCACAGAGATGTGGCTGTATCTCACCAAAACAAATTGGATCTCGGATTAAGCGGAGTTGTTTCTAATTTCACAATACCCCAAAAAAAGAAAACTCACGGCGTTAAATTTCATAGTCTTAGTGGCCAGTTTACATTAGAATTTCTACGCGGTGTAACAAGTGGCGCCGTCTTGCTGAAACCACATGTTGTCTAGATCCATGCCCGTCCATTTGAGGTCACAAGAAATCCGTCAACTTGTTTACACGTTTACGGTCACTGCAATTTTGGCCTCATCTTAAAAAAAGTGGTGCCAATCACACCGCCTGACCAAAATCTGCACCAGACTGTTGCTCGTTGTGGGTGCATTTGTTTCTCTTGAATTGCATACAGATTTTCGATTCATCGGAGCTGACTTTGTTTTTTTAAAAATTGGCATAAATTTTACTTTTCTCCATTACCTATTGAGCGAGTTGCTGGCGCTTTCCATGGTCTGCTGGTTTGAGTTCCTTAGTAAGCTGAATTTTGTACTCATGGGGTTTTTTTGTTGTCAAATTTTGCTGCATAGTTCTTGATGTTTTCTAGTTTTCGGCGACACTAAGCGGCAATGTTTTAAAGAGACCGACCCGTACGTTGACGAACAGGATTTTAACTGTCCGAAACTGACAGTTTCTTTAAGTTAACTTAAGCATAACTTTCCAAATTTTTGTAAGTTTTAAAAATTATAACGCATTTTTCTTTTGTGAAGCGCCCCAGTTTTAATAATCGGCATTGACAAATGTGACAGCTGCTAAATTTTTAAGTTGCCACTTCTACCAAAAAATAATGGCACTAAATTTAAAAATTGATCTCTTACTGAGACACCCTTGTTTTCGAACTGTAAAATAATTGTGTGCAATAATGAAAAATCACAATGGACTCTGTTCGAGTATAGGGCACCGAGTGTGTGTACCCCGTATCAACATTTAAGCTTAACACGAGTACAAGTCCTTTTTAAGCATTAGTTCTGTGCCATATCGTGTTTATACCCTACACCAAACTGTGGTACAGAGTATTATGACTTAGTGCTGATGTTTGCAACACCTTGAGGGAAGGGAGATAGGCCCTATGTTAAGTATACCGATCGACTCAGAATCACTAACTGATTCCATTGAGCGATGTCCGCCCGTCCGTCTGACCCTATATCCTTGTAATCAACGTACAGTTCGTAATTATAAACCGATTTCGATACGTTCCACATCTGTCCATGTATAGGTTTACCCGATTTCTGAACATAGAGCTCATTTCAACCAAATTTCGCAAAGAGTATTTAAGGTGATCCCACATATCTCTGGTCAAATTGGACCATATCAACCCATGTTTCGATTTGAGTTCATACAGCTCTACAATCCACAAATTACACCCGATCGCGTCCAAATTTTGCATGGTACGTTATGAACGGCCATTTACTACGTGTGGTTAAACTGGACCTCAGAGGTCCGTATTTGCGTATGGCCCCCATACATAGTTCCTTACCAATTACAGATCCTACAGCTCTAAAAGTCAATAAGACTTTATTGGGTAGATGTTTTCGAAGCAGTTACAGCAAGACTCGGCACCGTGTTATACACGAATGGTTAAAAATCTACTGATTCGTGCAGCATGTAACTTATTTTTTAAACGCTTGAAAGCCATAGCTAATGCAAAAATTGGCCACATTTAGCTAAGAAAATGTATTCTAAAATCTTGATATTTTTCACACATTTTAATGTTTCAAATTTTAAACAATTAAAAATAATTTCACACAAAATTTCGATGTGTATTGCGGTTAGAACCTCCATTCAAGTGGCATCTCTTCATCGGCATATGGCAACATCACATCCTTTAATATGTCACAGTACATAAATCGATCCGTAATTTCATCAATCTTAAGAATTAGCCCGATTCATTGACCAGAAAAGCAATCCGAGACCATTATGTTGCCACCTCCGTGCTTCATAGTTGTTTTGTAATACCTTGAATTTAGCCTTTCCCCATTAGGTCTGCTTACAGCCTTATTCCATCTACTTGGATTCATCAGAGAACAACGTAGTATTTCATATTTGGACACTTCTTTCAAGATAGCCTTTGCCAAACTCAAGTCTAGCTTTCCTGTTATTCTCCGAAATAAAAGGTTTTTTTTTGAGCGTCGGCCGAAGAATCCTTTTCTACGGATCGTTCTTTCGCTAAGGTTCCGGCTTGAACGGTTTTTTTTCTTGGCTTGAAGAAACTGAAGGATCCTTTTGTGTTGTCCGTTTGATCGAGGAATCTTCTTATCTCGACCTCTAGAATGTACGGTAGTAATACGACCTGTTTGCAAGAACATTGATATCAGTCTAGAAATAACTCTTCGGTTGATTGAATATTTTTCACTGATTTGATGCCGTAATGCTAAATTGACTCGGATACTTGTTTCTTGCCATTGGGTTGATCTCACCATAAACTTTAGCAAAATAAAGTTTTATACTTATACACTCAACTTTCATCTAATTCCTCTGAAATTGGGGATGCGTTCGAGTACCGTTGACAAATACCTCAAATATCAGAAGCGTAGTTATATTTGCAATATTTCTCAAGGGGTGCCATTGATTGGTCCGTTTTTTGTGGGTTTAAATGGATCAATTTGAACTTATTGTTTTTTAAATGATTCATTGTAAAAAATTTGTTTTAACAACAATATTCACATAAGTTGATAAAAATATTACATTAAATAACATGATATCGTCGTTTTCATAAACAAATAAGGTATGAAAAAAATTACTAGGGGGTGCTTTTGTTATGACCAATACTGTATTTCATGTTTATTTTGTGCGTTATGATTTATGTATCATGCGGCTTAATGGTTCACGTTTTTGTGGAATAGAACGGAATGTTTTGTCTGTTGTATTTTTTTTGAAAACACCATTAAAACTGTTCTGACACTTTTAATGAGGTTGAAAGTTTAATTCCGACTACAACAGGTTCAAAAAGATGAAGGTTGGTTTTAGTATTTTGTGTATGCATTGTTTTTTTTAAAGGGTATGCATTCCTCTGACGCTTGCGATGCAATTTCAAATATTTCTATTTTGTGGGTCGTGGTATCTATCACATCTAGCAGTGATATTTTTCCTATACAGCTAAATCGTAAACGTTCTTGTGGAAAAGTACTATTTTATTACGAACTGACTAACATTTAAAGGCGTCTTTATCTACCAATTTATTATTTTAAACAAAAACATATGTTTTTAAAATGTTGAAACTATATGACGATATTGAAATATTAACTAACACACGTTATGTCTTGTCTGGCCGCAAACATTTTGTCTTTCCATTCAATCAGACACTCAGTCATATCAGCAGAGCTACTCGAATGCAGGATACTATTAAGAAAATGATAACACAACAATATTGATTTAAATTATACTACGCTCCTCTTCTCATTACGCTGTGCGTGCCGATGATACATAACGTTTGCTGCAACCCTACTATAATCATTGAGTAATGCCAAAATCAACCAAAACCGGAAAAAGGAGAAAGCGCATCTATCGTCTGTTGCATGCCCTCTGATGAACCACATTCATAAAGAAAATGGTAAATGAAAGTAGTTCATTTGTTCTTTAAATGGAAACAAAAACAAAGAAATATTATAAACTAGTAGTACACATACATCAACACAGATAGATTGTGTGAAACTAATTATTTAAGTCTCCTCTTTTAATATTTAAGCATAAAGTGTCTAAATTATTCTACTTTTACACAAGAAAAATCCGTGACAAAAATCCTTGTTTTAAATTTATCCACAAACCAAACAAACAAAACCCTCATAGAAGTAATGGACAAAGCAGTGACTCCTGCAATAAGTCGATAAACTACCTGTTTTTCGCCTCTATTCTGTAAGAATTTGTTTTTTTTTTACTATTTGACAATTTGATTCTGTCCTTTCGTTCTTTCTCTTCTGCTTCCTATCCGTATCCCTATAGTTTTTCAATATACTATTTCGCAATGCAATACTAATCTACAACTAATACATAATTATGTACTTTATTTTGACACAAATAAAAAAATTATAGATTATTGTTTCACAACCTGAAGGGAGAAAACCGAACACATAGTTTTTTTTTGTAAATTTAAGATTTAAAACTGTTTTACTGCTTTTTTTCCATCCCTGATATTGCATTACATTAATATATATATACGTATTATCTATAATCGGAGTAAGAAATTTCAATTAGTATACTATTGCATCGAGTTTTTTTACTCAAACAATACTTAAACGATGGACCATCATATTAAAAGATGGAAATTGAGGAAGTGTATGAAAACAAAACAAGCTTTTGATGGGGCCCTGGTATAGCAAATGTCTTCCTCGAATGTCTTAATAAATGTTGCCGGTATGTGAGGAAATTTATCGATTTGAGACTTCAAACGAATAGTTTTTGATTACAGTTAGAATAAAACATTTTTTTTTACTTTATTTTAATAGGTCTATTTGTCACACATAGCCGAATATTTTTCAAAACCACAGATAACATTTCGAGGAAACAGTTTTTGCCCGCACTCAATGCAAATCATGTGTAATTCGCCATCATATGCTGCCCTAATCTTTTTTTTTTTATTAAAATTCAAATATTTTGTTTGGATTTTTTTTTTGCAACTTCGGTTTATGGATTTAAAATGAATATTTAATGCTAGTTTGCCTTTATTCGAGTACGATATTTTGCAAAACAATAATGTTTTGATGGTTTATGGAAAATAAACCTTTAAGCTTGAATCCGACTAAAAATTCGCTTTCAATCTACATTCGGAACACAGCACAACTCTTTCTATGAAATGAAACGAAAAGAAATCTGATTTATGGTTAAAGAACTTGCTTTACCTTTAAAAATTAGCGCATATGATTTTTTTGTTGTCACATTTTGAGTATTATCGATTTTATATAAAAACTACAATTAGAGTTGTATTGCTAACCTCTATGACACCGACATTTTACAGCCTTCTTTACAAATTCAATTTCAAAGACGTAAAATATTACCCGAATGTACTACTTTTGCGAGGGGATTGGGTAAAATAAGTCAAAGAAGAATAAATCCCATACAAAGTCACTTCAATTGAAAACAGTCGCATAGAAAAAGTAATTTATTTTCATACAAAGTCAAAAAGGTACCTATCACGACATAATAATTCACAATACCTGTCAGCTGATTTTATACTTCTGTGTTTTGTTTGTAAGCGAAGCTGTCACCACTGTTTGTAGCATTTACTATAACACATCCATATCCACAATCCATATTGTTCTTATACAAAACAATTTATTAAATTTTAATAAAATAACTTATAAAAATGGAGTTAAGAAGCCGCCGTCTTAAGATTTTTGTAAATAAGGAAGTAAGGAATAATGACTAAACAGTCTTAAACATCAAATTGTTTTTATATGGAACAACGTTCCATCTGCATTTGCTGACTTGTTGCAAATTCAATTGTTTTAAGTAATTTAAAAAGCTAAACACAAAAATTCCATCAACATCGAGAACTGTCGACAGAATGTGACAAAGATGCTGGCTTTAGATTGCGTGGGCAATGTCGATTATGAAATTAAAAGCCATACGGACTGATATCTATTATACTGTTTAATTTGACAAGCGAACAAAATCCGCTAGTTTTTGTAAACCGATAATTTCAAACCGAAATGATTTTTTATTTTCCTTAAATGTACGCGAAAAAATAGTTTTGTTTTTAAGATTTTATATTCGAAGAAAAAAAGTTATTGAACAAAAACGCTAAGCGGATACACTTAAGTCCGCTTAAATCCGTTGAAGACCGCTTAACGCTTTTTTGAAGAACATTTTTCTGTGAATCAAATTTTCTTCAACATAAACTATTTTTCACGAACATATATAACAAATAAAATAATTGTTTGTTTTTTTGGTGGCTATTTGAAATTATTGCCTATGTCCTTATGTCTTTTTTTTTGGGAAAATCTCTATAAAAAGGATTTAATTTAAAAAATCCCTTCTGAAACTAGAATTGACTTGATTATTTAAAATACTTAAAAACTGAATATTTATTCAGAACGTTTGGAAAACTATTTGATCACGTTTTTAATCATTTTTTTCGATTAAGTGTTACTTAGATGCTTAGATCAGCATCGTTATATTGGTCAATAGTTGTCTATTTCCATTATATTTGTTAACCAAATTAACTTAATTTCTCGTAAGTTGCAATGTTTTATATATCTTCTACTCCACTTTATTCCTTTTTAAAGAAATGCACAATAAATGGGCATGGTCCAAAATGGTCTCAACTGTTTGTTGCTGAAGTTTAGCCAACTAACCACAAAAGGCGGTAAAATAATGCGGATTTCATATATAAAAATATGTATTAAGAACCCAAAAATTGAATATTCCTCAAAAGGCGTATGGACAAAAATTGCTTGCTAGATTTTTTAACGACTGCACTGTTTTATATTTATCCGTGACGACCCTAAAAAATGTTATTGCATATCTTATTTAAAAATCTGAAAAACACTTATGCATCAAAGAATGCAATAAGCCCATAATATACTAGGACTCTTAAATGAATCAATCCATTGTTCCGACACTCTTTGCTCCCACTTAAATCTGTGACAAAAGTATTTAAAATAAACATATATAAAATAACTAAATTTTCCAGCAACAAGATCATTAAAAGCGAGTCCAACAATAATCAAAAACGCAAGACTAATGACTAAAAAACTTCCCTTGCAAAAATCTTTTCCTGGCACGGAATTAAATGTCATATATAATATCCTTCAAAAGAGCTCGCACTGTATATTATTGTTGCCTACAATATTGGAGTTTCGACTGTCTCGGAAGTAAATACATGATTTTTTTTTAAATATCTGTGGTTTCAACTTAGGTACGTATCCCAAAATGTGATGGAATTCATTGATGTTTTTTTGTTATATTTTTTTTTATTTGTCCTGCATTTACAAAAATTTGGTTTCTTTTTGCACAACATTTTGATATCTCGATTTATCTATTTCCATCATGTATCAGATTATTTTGCATTTTTTTGGATCAAAGTTCGCTGAATGACAAAGGGCAAACATAATATGCGCTTTGACTGTTAATATTACAATTAATTACTTAATTAATATTATAGTTTTAAAAGTATATGAACTGTATAGATTGATTGATAATTAGAAAACCAACCTAAACACAGATGCAAATATTTCTTTACTCTTATAACTTAATTATTTCCTAATAGCAAAGAAACTGACACCAAATTATTTACCAGTTTATTTAAATTCTATGGCACATATTTATATGAAACAACATAAAACTCTGGAAGCTTAGCTTACACAATATTTGTTGTTGAAGATTTCTAGATCGTGCTATTTTGACTTCTTTTTCCTGATGGCACAAAAGTTATCACACTTTGTAAATAGCGTCTATTGTCAAATCCTATTTGATATTTTCCATTTGCAATGGGTGACTACTTGTGCTCCACCTTGTATCTTCCTCATTTAATTGGATGTTCCCTCTTTTAAGTATTAAACTGAAAAAAGCTCCGTATACTTACATAAATACTTATATATAGTAATATAAGATAAAATACTTCTTTAAAGAAAATAAAATGCAAAACAAATATATGTAAACATAAAAGTCCAAGGTAAATTGTAAGCATATTAATTACATATTTCTATATTTCAGAGAACATGCAAGGGATGCATGTTAAAAATAGTCTAAAAAACATCTAATTGCTACCAACAATACAAACAAAATTTTGCTTATTACATTTACTCGTAAAGTTTAAATAAATTTCACAATTATAAAAACTAAAGTTAAAAAAAACCAAAAAGAATTTTATTGATATTCAACAAATGAAACAAAATGAAATACTACAAACGTTGAAAGAAAAGAAAAACCAAGCAGGAAATCAAAAGTCCCAACTAAACTAAAGACTGTGATAGTGATCTAAAAATTATTTAACAAACGAAAGAAAACGAAACCCAAGTATGAAAGTACAATGAAACTGATATGTGATATTTTACACGAACCCAAAAAAAAAACTAAAATTTCTTCCCTGTCCCCCTAACATAAAAAAGGCTGAAGTTATGAAAAATCGAAAAAAGAAGGATTACGTGGTATAGTATAATTACAAATGCCATACGATTAAAACTACAATATATTTATTTTAATTTCTTTATGTTTATTACAAACGTGTATTAATAATCTGCGGGAATTCGAGTCAATTCTCCCATTTCAACTTAAACTACTCAAAAAAGATACAAAATCTTAAATAACAACAACAAAAACGAAAGACAAAAACAATATTAAAATTCATGCCATAAAAACGTATAAATGAAAATTATTGCCAACAAAATTTTATTTTTTTATGTTCTATTTATTTAATTTGTGTATTTATTTCGGTTTGTTGACAAACAAATATGAAAACTTGTAAGAACAAGAACACTTACAACAGAAAACAGCTTAAAATGGCATTTGATACATACTAACATTATCTATAAATGAATCTATATTTGTATAGAATGCAAAAAAATATCTATTATATTTTTTTATAAACTTACATTGATTAAATATCTCTTAATTTAAATAATCTCTTAGATAAATCAAACTTTATGAGCTGAGACCATTTCATTACTTTCGATCTGCGATCAATTGCATATTTCCAGCATAACTTAAGTTTATTGTCAGTAGCTAATTTTATATTGCAATGCTGCAATAAAATATTTTGTTTTTAATTCATATTGAATCTATCATAGGCACAAAAAAATAAGCACACAAAATATATCTAAAATGCAGTATATTCGTAAATGGATAAATTTAAATTCAAGTAGTCTTCGCTCTGTTTAAATTGCTCAATTCATATTGAATCTATCGTAGGCATATTCATATGGATAAATAAAAATTAAATACTCCAGAAATATAAAATACAAAATCTGCATGTTTGGAAATTGTGCACAAATTGTACAAAAGAATAGTTAAAATTTACATTTTTAAATAATTAATTTGCATTTGCGCATTTAAAGAATTCATAGCAGTCCTTTCCATTTAACTTTATATTATCTTCTTGCTTAAGACGTATCCCAAATGTCACTGTATCCTGCAATATTTGAGATATTGTCTATCGAATTCTAGATTCTTAAATCAACACTTTAAAAGAAATCAAAAAGCATTTTAAATATTCGAATCAGCTGATTATTTTTGTGGGAAAATAATACTGATAAAGAAAATAAACCAAATCTAATATTGCACATAAAAGTGAATGACAGAATCAAAGTTTGTACGTATGTTATGTTTTTCCTCAAAAGGTTTGAAAGTTTCTTTTGACTTTATAAAACATACTTTATGCATGTGCTGGATATGATCAACATTTGTTTCTAAATCGAATTAACCGCAACATTAAGAGCTTTAACACAGATAACGTACAGGCAATGTTTACGAAAGGACCTAAACATAGAACTGTCAGAGATAGTTGTTTTCAAGAAATTGTTAGAGACGTGCTGCCATAGCAAGAACATTTAGATTCTAACTAATCTGATTTCAAATGACAAACTTCATCGTAGAAAATAGATTTATTAGCCAAATATACGTAACCGATTTTGAAGTTTTCTAGTTGCGAAAGCACGTAATTTCTGTTCAATTGGAAAATCCATGGTGAAGCTTTTAACTGTTTCCACACCGTCTTCTATATCCAAAGCGGGACCTTATCTTTGTTGTACTGATTTTCGTGTCGGCGACTATCAAGAGAACTTGAACTTAAAGTTATTTGTTTCGCCATACCTTACAATAAATGTTTTCATAAAGCACTATTTTTCATGATTTTCTTTCCTCGTCAAGAGCATTTAAAGCTTTTGCTTTTTTATGTCGTGTTCTTTAAAATTACTGGAAATAGTGCCCCATTCGCAAAACCATTGGTAATGAATATTTTTTCTTCAAACGTTTTTAAAATCAGTAAGTTTTGGTTACTTGATTTTTTTTCCATATCTTTATATTATGAGTGGATATGTGGAAATATTTTTGTATCCCTGGAACAGGATTGATAAGTTAGTTTCAAGGCAAATGTATTTGACTACCTAAAAAAATTGAGATGACCCACCCTAAATTTAACCGATCGACTCATTATACCAGACGATTGATTTAACAATATCTGTCTGTCCTTCCGCCCGCTGTACATCTAAAGCTTGTAATCAAACTACAGGTCGAAATTGTTGTTCGATTATTATGAAATTAGACAGAAGTAAGATTTTTGAACCAATGACAGACTTTATTGTTATGAAAGAATCAGTTCAAATTTCGGTATAGCTCCTACGCATATGTTCAACTGATTTTATGTCTTTGGCTCTAGCAGCCACTATTACAAAATTGGCACAGTTTATTATGAGTATATCAGTTACCAGCTTAGATAAATTTAGTCATATTGATCAACGTTTTGATTTATGCCCACAACAAAAATCTCCCGATTTTACATACAACGTCTCTACAGCACCCGTTTTAATACCGATTTTGATCAAGTTTCAATTTGTTTCAAGAAAAACCGAGTCGTCCAAGACAATATTGACTTACATTTTCTTGCAGAAACCAAATCCCAATAGACTACGCAAGGAAGAGGGGATAGGGCTTAATAATGTGTTACACAACATCCAAAGAGGAAACAAGTTGAGAACATTATCCTTAACAAGTAAAAACGTCGTTAAGTTCGGCAGGACCAAACCCTCCACGTCCCTAAGATACTAAAACGCATAACAGAAAATGGTCCTTTTTGGGCTTTTTGGCCTATGCATCATCCCCAAAATCTTAGCCAAAAATTCAAAACTAATCTATACTTGGACTCGTAGCAAAATTTGCTTTTATTTGAGTGAGTACCCATTTGACAATCTGAATTAGGTTATGACCAAAAGCCATAACCATGCAAACTTTCAGAAGTCTAGGTTGATTCGTTTGGCCGCTGTCGTGTAGCACCTTAGCTATTTTTAACTGACAAAATATTTCATTTTGTCATTAATTGTTCTTGGAATTGTTGAGGTTTTAACTTGTATATGCAATAAAAATTACTCTCAGTTTTTTTAAACAAACGCTTGCCCTCGGTTTAAAGAAATCGCAAACAATTGTTTTTTTTTTAATTTTTATTCGAAGCTTTTTTCCCTCGCCACACTGTAGTACAGGATGTATTAGAAATTATACCGATTTACTCAAAATTATTTTCTGGGCCGATTAAGACTTGTCCGTCCGTCTGTTCATTTATTTTTACAATTAAAAATCGATCTCGATTAAACTTTCGGTTTAACCGGCCTAACAGCGACAATCTTCATCAGATTTCATCGAAATTTGATTTGTAGTGTTATTTAGAGCACAGAATAAATATTGCAGAAAAAATACCAGATCGGTCGTAATCTTGATATAGCCCACATACAATTGTTCTTCCTGCTTTAAGGTCTAACTGACCTAACAGAAGAAATTGGCCCAGCTTTTGATGATATAGAAGCTAAACAAACGTAGCGGTTTTTTTTTGTCGATTTTATCCGGATCGATTTTTGCTTCGCAACAGTTGGTGACACTGAATTTTACGACGATCAATAATATATATATACTCGTATATATAAGTATGTACTTTTAAGGGTCAATATTTCGTCGTATTTCAAACGGAAATTAAGTACTACAATCAAAAACGACTCCGAAAGCTTTATAGATTTTCTTTTACGAATGCAACTATAAGTGCTTACTTAATTCCCTCAACTACTACTGGTTCGACCGGGACCTACTGCTTAACGACGGCTTCGAACGGCTATTCCTTCGTGTCCCTCAAGTCACATTTAAAGTCCGATCTTGATCAAATAACTCATGGTGCGCGATGTGTGGCTATGGTGAGCGATCTGTAAAAAACACTAGTAAAATGCGACCATATTGATCCATAGATTTAAGGCAACCCCCTCATGATCTCTCTTTCGGTAGAATAGCTCCTATTGTATTCAATCTCAAAAATGCTCGAAACCTCCTTTAAGTTTTTTAAAATATTATACGGCTGTAATTTAAAATTTGTCTAATAATCACCTGAAAATTAAAATGCAACATTCATAAAGAAAGTAAATCGATGTATGCAAACATTTAAATTTATTAACAATATATTTTACAAACAAAATTTCTGAAATGTACGAGGGTGCCGGTTAATTCCTGGACCTTGTGCGTTCATAGTAAATAAAAGGGAGATTTATAAATATACATATTACAGACATACTATACAAATAATCAGTGCTATTCAATAGCACAAACAAACAACTTTTAAGCAATTCTGAAGGTAATCTTATTACAAACACTTACATTTAGTTTTATTTATTTATATTTTTAATTTTTACTTTAAAAAAATTCAACAACAAAAATTACATATTGAACTAAAAACTGAAAAATGAACCAAAGCAAGTGAAACGATAATTTAAAAAAAAACTGTGTCTGAAAGAGTATTCACAGAAATTATACATCTGAAAAAGGTAAAACACTATCGTTCCATAAATTTTTATATAGTTTTATTTTTTGTTATCAAAATTTTTATGTCTTTTGTTCTAACAAAAAAAAAAGCAAAAACATTCCAATTAAACATAAAAGTAATGTGTTATGATAAACGTTAAGCCATTTTAATTTCAAATATAATTTAATTTAATTTAAAATCCAAAACTTAAAAAAAAACAAAATTTTTAAACATTTAAAGATTTACTTTTTATTTAAAATTATTAAGTTTCGTTTAATTTTTGTTGAAACGATACCTGCCAAATGACAAATATTTTGCTAAGTAGCCAAAAAAATGAAAATTTTGAAACATAATTTTTCTAAAGCATATGTTCAAAATCTGAAAACAAAGACTCACATGAACCGTAACACCAATAACATTAAGGATTAAAACAAACCGAAGTTTAAGCATTTGTAAGTGGTAAGTGATAATGGAAAAAAGAAGAAAACTAAACAACAGCAATTTACAAATATTATTGTGATATGATGATGAAGATACGGAAAATTATAAATTATTAATACATACATAAATATATAATAATACTGATCTGATTATTCTATTTCAGCCAAACAAGTTATTAAGAAAAGTTACAGATTACAAAAAGATGATAAGTATTACAGCTCTACCTACATTTGGTTCATTCACAATGATTTCTGATTTTAATATGTTTAAAGAAATTACAATCATTTGATTCTCAGTGTATAAAATAAACAAGTGTAAAAAAAAACAAAATTATTCTGTTGAGTAAAACATGAGGTGTTTTTCGATTGTAAGGCCTTCTGTACTTCAATGTTAAGTTTTTCTAATATTCATCCCTAAAGCAAGGACCTATGAAAATGCGTTTAACTATACACGACAAAATTCTAAAACTGCAGTAAAAATATTTTTTGATAAATTTCGCAATACATGTGAGTAGAAAAAAAATTTACTCGATTGATGGATAGGGAGCACTTTAAACTCTCATCGGAGTGGCTGGGAAACTGGAATGTAAAGTCGAATTTGAATCAAAGTTTTGGAGTAGGGGTTTCGAAAATTTTCCCGGAGTCGGAGCAGGATTAAGAAAAATGTGCTCGACTCCGAACAAAGGTTGTAATTTTATCAAACGAAAAAATTTAATTTTTCAGAATTTTTTTAGACAAACGTTAGACAGTTTCAGGCTTCGTGTGTTTTACACTGTCCTCACACTTATGTAGAATTGTGAAAGCTTTCTTAATTTTACGGAAGTGCTGCGGCAGCCTGTCTGATATTCAGCGACAGCACAGCTATTCTTTGTAGCTTATCTAGAATCTAACAATATGTCGACTTCAGAAAGCCTTCCGCAAAATGTTAACCCAATTCGGCATCAGCATACAACCTGTGAACATTGTTCCATTGATTCCCGAATCAGAAATATTATATGCTGCCTGTCCATCTATTGTAATTAAATTCAAACTTGCTCATATTTAGCATGATGTCACCTCTTGGTCAAAGATTTGAAAAAGTCCCCATACAAAGGTCATAACCGATTTGCTATAGATTTCGGTACGAAATCAAATGATCTAGGATTTTAATTGCAAATACGAATGAAGCATAACATTGAGTAAAAGCTTTATTTTCAAAACATTTAAAAATGTTTCATTACAAAATTCAATTGACTTGCATAAAGCAAAATAAAAAACTCAAATGTTTAGAAAAGTCATGCGACTAGGGGTGATCAGAATACCGTTTGAAGATAAGAATATAGTAAATAAGGGGTGTTTTTTTTATTGGGGTATAGAACTTTAAGTTGGCATCACTTTTTTAACTGGCGGTCATTTTGTCAGCTGTCAAGTGATTAATATTTAGTTTGGTTTGCCATTTCATCATGAACAGGTTGACAAAAGAACAACGCTTGCAAATCGTGCAAATTTATTTCGAAAGTAATTGTTCAGTTCACGAAGTTCACCGCAAGCTCCGTCCATTTTATGGTCGACATAATCGTCCATCAGAGCAAATAATTCGGTTAACCATGGATCGGTTAACATGGACCATTGGATTATTTTCTTTGGGGATATGTGAAGTCGCTCGTCTACGCCCCAGAAACACGTTAGGGGACTTGGAAGCCAACATTCGTGGCGTTATTGCCAACATACGGCCCCATATGCTCGAAAAAGTGGCTGAAAATTGGACCTGTGGAATTGGCTTTATTCGAGCCAGCCGCGTCGGCCACATGCCCGAAATCATATTTAAACATTAATGGCATAAAATTATCCTTCCAATAAAGCCAAATTGATGGACATTAAAACGATTTTCTTGTATTTTATTTCAATTCGAAGTTCTATACCTCAATAAAAAACACCCTTTAGAAGGCGACAATAGACACAACAATTATATTGCATAGAAATTAATTTTAAAGCGAGGGCAATTTGTGTAGATGTTTTCATTGTTAATTTTTGTCAGATGGAAATAGTGTTTCCAATGAAGATATGTATGATAAAAGTGAAGTCTAAGAATTATTTTCTTAATTAATTTAAGTAACGACACTTTTCGCTGTAATGGATCAAATTATTCAAACACATCGTACGTTGTTGAGATTTTTTGTTTGTTTTTAATTTTAAAATTAAAATTAATAAAAAATCAATTAACATGTGTTATCAGCGTACGAGGTAATTGCCATTGTATTATTTCAAATATTAGATTAAATCCTTACTTGCTCAATATAATTTATTAGTTAAAGTTTAATTATGCAAAAAAAAAAATTAAAGAAAATTGGAGTTTAAACCATATAGCTTATTTCAAGAAAGACAGTCACAATCCAAAAAAATGTGTAAACTACTACAGTTTGAAAGATCCCTTTCGGGAGTGTATTTTCTAGTACTCTGGCACAAAATGAGTAAAATCTCACTTACTGGCTTTTACAAAAAGAATAATAAAACGTTTTCTGTTCGCAACGGTTTCCAACAGAATATTGTTTTTTAAACATTTATATTTTTAATGACAAAAACAATCATTAAAAATATAAATGTTTAAAAAACAATATTCTGTTGGAAAACGTTGCGAACAGAAAACGTTTTATTATGTCTCTTCTTCTTACATATGTCAAAATCATATGTCTATTTAACTGAATCTTTATAAGTTTTTATTGGGCGTTTAAACTATATTGGTACTGTAACTCATTTATGTTTTGTACTTGCATCTAAACCTTAATAAGGCTGCATTTAGATCAAAGCGATTTTAGCGTCGCACTCATTGCGCTGCCTTTTACTTTGTTTTCCAGCGATAATTTTTGGGGTTTTATTTATGCGCAAATAGCGCAAAAGTTTGAACTAATTGTAAAACGTCAATCATTTTTGTACATTTCAAATTTAGTTCTTTAAATTAATAATATGAAACTCGCATATATAAAGTCATAATAATGGCGTAAACTGGATTCAAATGATTGTTTTTTATTTTTATAAAGTTAATTAATGGTTTAACACACGTGCTTCAATGTCTTATAAAGTCATGCCCTATGCTCTACATACGACCGACGGGAACAAAAATATTATATATATTAAATCATGAAATCATTTCAAAAATATAATTTAGTAGAGTGTTGTAATTTTTGGATAAAATCAATAAAACAAAACGCAAGCCATCAGCTATCTACATTATTTACTCCTTTTTTGTTTATATTTTTTTTAAATTATTCCTTTGTGTATACATTATGATTTTGTAGTTTTTATTTTTATTAATTATTTGAAGAAAAAAAACGAACATGCTCAGGAAACAAAAAATAACATGTTGTAAATGATAAAATGATGACTAATGAAACAAAGAAACAAGTTAAAACCAAAACGGGAATGAAAGTATGAAATACCTTTACCCTACGAATTAATGGAAGACACATTCTTTTTATGAGTACTGTCTGTTTAAAATATTGTCTTATTCGAAAACGAAGAAAAAAAATTAATAATTCCCAGCAAATTCATACGATATATTTTTTTATATTTGTTACAGTACACATATATGATTATCATCCGAAAAAAAATTAAAAGGGTGAAGGTATGCTGAAAAAAAATAATAAAAAAATTTAAAGTGCCAATAACAAAAGAAAATAAAAAAATTAAATACATAAGTTAAAATATAACAAAATGAGTCATTTTGTTCCAAAAATAAAGTGAAATTTTCTTAATATCTAATAAGATCTAAAATCTTACAACTCAATGATATGCTATGCTAAAAAGCAAAAAACTAAAGCATTTTTTTTACTTATTTTTTGTGTTTGATTTTAAGTTTGTTAACTATTACTTTTTACATTTTCTATACCTTCTGTTTCTTTTTTATTTAATTTATAAAACCTTTTGTTAAACGAAATGCTATTCGAAAAAAGGAATGATCTCATGGAATAAATAAAATCATTATCTAAAGCCAACCCCTCGCTGCAAAGTGTGTGTTTTAATGTTTTCGTTTTTGAATTAACATTTAAACTTTCCAGGTGTTGATAATAGATAGTATTATGCAAATGAAAATTCTAATCGGTCTAAGAGCAAGACCGATTCATAAAAGGTGAGTAATATGTGATTTGTTGAAAATGGTATAAGGTTTCTTATTATTTATCGTATCAACCGTTAAATTGTTTGTATTTGCTACCAAAGAAAATAACTATATGGTATTTTCCAAACTATATATTTTTTAATATAAAACACACCACTAAATTACCATACAAATTTCAGAATAGTGTGAAGATGGGGTTGGAGTTTCAGAAATTTGCCCTGAATCGGAGCTTCGAATCGTAGAGTCGACATTTGATATCGATCTTTTGAACTTTAATTATCTCGATATTAGTGCGCTAACTCAATGAAATTGTCGTTATCTGACATCTGTTCTTGAGTTCGATCGTGACATGACATTTTTCTGTAACTTGGGCAACGTTTCCATACAAAATGGGAGGCTGACTATTTCTTTAGTGAAAACTGCCAGCTGCTGTGTGACTACTTTTATTCCATTTTCAGAACAAGACGAAAGGGTTTATGTTGCCATTTCGTCCTTTAAATAAAAACAACACAGTAATAGAACAAAATGATGAAATTTTTAGAATCTGATACTATTTTATTGTCATATCTTAGTGTGAAATTTCCTAAACACCCGCGAAATCATGAAAATATGTTAAATATCCGGGTTTGCGTACATTTGCACATAATAAAAGGGCCTTCGCCTTTCTAAACGACACATACTTTGTTTAAGGTTATTCAAAAACGATGGTGTGTTATGTATTTTTTATATTACAAGAAAACCTTACAACAAACTCAATTATTATGCAGTAAAAAGCAACTTGGTTTTTTTAATCCATTATTGTGATTGAATATTTCACTGAATTTTATTAACAATACAAGTTATGGTAATTCAAATGTACCCAACTATACCCAAAGGGCCTTCGCCTTTCTAAACGACATATACTTTGTTTAAGGTTATTAAAAAATGATTTTTTATTGTGTATATTTTTATATTACAATTATGCAATTATTATGCAGTAAAAAACAACTTGGTTTTTTTTAATCCATTATTGTGATTGAATTTTTCACTGAATTTTATTAAAAATACAAGTTATGGAAATTCAAATGTACCCAACTATATTTCGGCGCTAAATCTGAATCACAAGTATTCGTTGATGGAATGTTGTCCTTTAAATCCGGTTAGAAACTAAAAATCGAAAAATACAAAAAACCGTTTGGGAAACTTTACAAACATATTTGTTGTACTCGACTTACAAGTCTTACAAGAGTTACAAGAAAAATACAGGGTGGGCGATGTAACATTTTAAATTTGAATCGGCAGTAGAACAAAGCACTGATAATTTTTTCAAATTTCTGATTTTATTGGAAAGGTTGAACTTTGTCATTGCATAACTGAACACAATATCATTCATATGACTACCACAACTGGCTCGGAAGTACCTCATTCCATTAACCTAACTTTTTAGTATATTTTCGATTGTTTCGAGTCGAATCTGTTCAATGGCAGCTTTAACTATTAAATTGTCTCTGGATGCTTTGCGTAACATTTATCCCTAATTGCTCCCACCGAAAATAATCCAAAGGGCTCAATTCACAGCTCCAAGGCGGCCAATTGAAATCTCAGTTTCGGCTTCGATTTTCAAAAGCAGTGCGTTTAATATCGATGGTTGCGTTGGCTGTGTGACATGTGATCTCGTCTTGCTGAAACCAAATGTCGTCCATGTCTTTCTCTTGAATTTATGGAAACAAAAATTTGATGAGCATGGGGCGGTAATGCTCACCGTTGACCATCCTTGCTCATTTTCGAAGAAACATGTCCCAATAATGCCGCCAGCCCAAAATGCTCATCAAACAGTAATTCCTTGTGGATGCTTTGGCTTCTCAATAGCAACGCGTGGGCTCTTTGAACCCTTTATGCGGCAATTTTGCTTATGGACATAGCCAGATGAAAATGAGGTTTATCTGAAAACCCGACGTTTCGGTAAAGTTCTTTATCTCCTGCCAAACAATCTTTAGCCCTTTACGCGAAGCGAAGACTCATCGGATGGTGTCCCATTTAGCCAGAAATTTAAAAAAAATTATCAGTAATTTTGTTTAACAACCGATTTAAAATTTTAAATGGCCCACCCTATAGTATCACTTTCCGGAATATTTATAGGCTTTCGAAATGTATAACACTGATCATTGTGAAATTCTAAAATGATGTTGCACAGGCCTTTGTCTGCGGAAATCGACTTACTAGAAATTATTGCTAGCAAGTCGTATTTTCTGGTACGTGTATGATTAGGTATCCTATAGTGAAGGTATTTGGTGACTACTTTTATTCCATTTTCAGAACAAGACGGAAGGGTTTATGTTGCCATTTCGTCCTTTAAATAAAAACAACACAGTAATAGAACATGATGAAAAATGATGACATTTTTAGAATCTGATACTATTTTATTGTCATATCTTAGTGTGAAATTTCCTAAACACCCGCGAAATCATGAAAATATGTTAAAAATCCTGGTTTGCGTACATTTGCACATAATAAAAGGGCCTTCGCCTTTCTAAACGACACATACTTTGTTTAAGGTTATTCAAAAACGATGGTGTATTATGTATTTTTTATATTACAAGAAAACCTTACAACAAACTCAATTAGGAACAAGGTCCTCAAGTCACTTGCCGGCAGTACTTGGGGAGCCGACAAAGAAACCTTGTTGACCTCTTACAAAGCGATAGGTCGGTCTGTAGCAAACTACGCAGCACCTGTATGGTCGGCGAACGTGAGTACGACGCAGTGGAAGAAAATTCAGACATGCCAGAATGCCGCCCTTAGAACATCAACAGGGTGTCTTCTTATGTCCTCTGAGGACCATCTACATGAGGAGACGAAGGTCCTTACCGTGCGCAGACACAATTTCCTGTTGTCTAAGCAATACCTGCTAGGGTGTTTTCGCAGCAGTCATCCTAACCACCATCTCTTGAACAGGATGCCTCCACCCAGGCAGATCAGGAACGATCTTCATGATCTAGAGAGAGAGGTCCAGCGGTATAAGAGAGAACCTTTAGATCATCGAAACTATCAGGCAGGTTTGAACAACATTCACGCCGATGATGTCGCAGCAGCAGTATCCAGCTACCGTGTGAATGCAGTGCTAGGGGAACATCCCCCGGAGATTTCACCTGAGGAGAAGGTACTACCTCGGCAGACGCGCGTGGTTCTGGCGCAGCTGAGATCCGGATGGTGCAGCCGCCTCAATTCTTACTGGGCACGAATTGATGCTAACGTTCCGGACATCTGTCCCGCCTGCCATCAGGGACCACATGATGTACTGCACCTCTTCAATTGTCCGGCCAAGCCCACTCAGCTGACCCCCAGGTCTCTGTGGACGCATCCAGTTCAAATGGCGCGTTTCCTTCACCTGGATATCGAAGCAGATCCCCCATAGACGAACAAGACCTCAAAATAAATATATTGTTGTTACAACAACAACAACATTATGCAGTAAAAAGCAACTTGGTTCTTCTAATCCATTATTGTGATTGAATTTTTTACTGAATTTTATTAAAAATACAAGTTATGGTATTTCAAATGTACCCAACTATACCCAAAGGGCCTTCGCCTTTCTAAACGACATATACTTTGTTTAAGGTTATTAAAAAATGATTTTTTATTGTGTATATTTTTATATTACAATTATGAAATTATTATGCAGTAAAAAACAACTTGGTTTTTTTTAATCCATTATTGTGATTGAATTTTTCACTGAATTTTATTAAAAATACAAGTTATGGAAATTCAAATGTACCCAACTATATTTCGGCGCTAAATCTGAATCACAAGTATTCATTGATGAAATGTTGTCCTTTAAATCCGGTTAGAAACTAAAAATCGAAAAATACAAAAAACCGTTTGGTAAACTTTACAAACAGATATTTGTTGTACTCGACTTACAAGTCTTTCAAGACTTACAAGAAAAATACAGGGTGGGCGATTTAACATTTTAAATTTGAATCGGCAGTAATACAAAGCACTAATAATTTTTTCAAATTTCTGATTTTATTAGAAAGGTTGAACTTTGACATTTTATAACTGAACACAATAACATTCATATGACTACCACAACTGGCTCGGAAGTACCTCAGTCCATTAACCTAACTTTTTAGTATATTTTCGATTGTTTCGAGTCGAATCTGTTCAATGGCAGCTTTAACTATTAAATTGTCTCTGAATGCTTTGCGTAACATTTATCCTTAATTGCTCCCACCGAAAATAATCCAAAGGGCTCAATTCACAGCTCCAAGGCGGCCAATTGAAATCTCAGTTTCGGCTTCGATTTTCAAAAGCAGTGCGTTTAATATCGATGGTTGCGTTGGCTGTGTGACATGTGATCTCGTCTTGCTGAAACCAAATGTCGTCCATGTCTTTCTCTTGAATTTATGGAAACAAAAATTTGATGAGCATGGGGCGGTAATGCTCACCGTTGACCATCCTTGCTCATTTTCGAAGAAACATGTCCCAATAATGCCGCCAGCCCAAAATGCTCATCAAACAGTAATTCCTTGTGGATGCTTTGGCTTCTCAATAGTAACGCGTGGGCTCTTTGAACCCTTTATGCGGCAATTTTGCTTATGGACATAGCCAGATGAAAATGAGGTTTATCTGAAAACCCGACGTTTCGGTAAAGTTCTTTATCTCCTGCCAAACAATCTTTAGCCCTTTACGCGAAGCGAAGACTCATCGGATGGTGTCCCATTTAGCCAGAAATTTAAAAAAAATTATGAGTAATTTTGTTTAACAACCGATTTAAAATTTTAAATGGCCCACCCTATAGTATCACTTTCCGGAATATTTATAGGCTTTCGAAATGTATAACACTGATCATTGTGAAATTCTAAAATGATGTTGCACAGGCCTTTGTCTGCGGAAATCGACTTACTAGAAATTATTGCTAGCAAGTCGTATTTTCTGGTACGTGTATGATTAGGTATCCTATAGTGAAGGTATTTGGTGTTTTCCAAAAAAAATCGGTAAAAAATAAAAAAAATTGGTTTAGGACTATAACACTGATGTTTTGATTACTTATGACATTTGATCTCTAATAATCCAGATTGATTTTGTGCATTTTTGCTCTACATTATCATACGAGTACATACATAAACAAAAAGGGAACTTTTCTCAAATCAATTATTCTTGTATGTACTCATTGACCAGGACCTTATGTTTAATGTCGGCTCTGAATAGCTAATGGGTTTTAAAAAAAATTCAGATCAAATACACTTTTTGCTTCGATTATGTACGTACCCCTATGTGCCTTTACCATGTTTTTCGACTCGAAAGTCAAAAAAGCGTAACCCACATCGTATATAATGTATAATCGAGTTG
Source organism: Hydrotaea diabolus (assembly GCA_963513945.1). Taxonomy (NCBI): domain Eukaryota; kingdom Metazoa; phylum Arthropoda; class Insecta; order Diptera; family Muscidae; genus Hydrotaea; species Hydrotaea diabolus. The sequence continues at coordinate 48,585,668 of OY740716.1, forward strand.
GTTGGTCTTTTTGTCTGTGGCAGATTTTATTGTTGGTAGCTATAAAATCAGACTTTTTCGGTGGGATTAATTGAGCTTTACTCGTATACTTAGCAGGGACATAAATACTGTTACACACGTTTTACGCTGTAAAATAGAAAGTACTGAATGTTTTTGGACCAAATATTTTTAATATATTTATTGATGTATATTGTATCCAAAAAGAATCTACTTATTCGAAATGTCCGCCTTTTGCACTGGCCAAACGTCAATAGCTGCACGAACCTCGTCCATTGGAAAATTGGCCACAGCTCGAACCAAAGCAGTCTTAGGAGATCCAATGTTGGGGTATCTTTTGTGACAAATCTTGTCCTCTAAAACCGTCCACAATTTGTAATCCAAAGGGTTCAAATCTGGACTACCTGAGGGCCATTCTTCAGAAGAAATGAACGCTGGCAAATTGTTTCGAAGCCATGCCTGAGACGTTTTAGCCTTTGGGCCGGCGCAGAATTCTGCTGGAAAGTCCTTGGCTGGTTTTGGAAGAGGGAATTGTTAAGAGGCTTGGTTTCTTGGTAAACTTTGGCCGATGTTTTGACTCCTTGTTCGCAGAAATGCAGGCCAGTGACCCCATCGTAAGAGACACCCTACCAAACCATGACTGAAGATGTGTGATGACCCTTATCCACCCTTAAGATCAGTTCAGATGCTTCCTTAGATGACCGCGCATACACTATCATTTTGCTTGTTAAATATTTCCTGAACGGTAAAATTTTTTTCCTGAACGGTAAAAATTTTTTCATCGGCGAAAAAAATTTTTCTGTGCAAGTTATCAGCGTGCTTCACCAAAAGACGTTTGCATTTTTAATCCTTTTTTTTTGTTTAATGCTTCAGTCAATAAATGTCCGGTACGTCGTTTGAAAGTCCCAAGTCTTTTTTAATGATTCGACTCATGGACTTTTGCGTGATATTCATCTCACGGGCCATGATTTTCTGTTTTCGGAGCGGATTTCTGTGAAATCTTGATTTAACGGCTTTGATGATGTGCTGGCGGTCTTTTACATCTTCAGTCTCCTCAAACTGTTTTATGCATCGGTAGACGAACATGCGGCTAATCCCTAGTGGCCGGAGCGTTTTGAAAATATCGCTTATTTTCATTTCACACTTGAAATACGGTACGATACGGTTCTCAGTATCTGACCACTCCATGATGAAAGCTGAAACAATTTTAAAATCCCGTTACAGACTAAGACTATTGAGGTTTGCTTTCAAAACCCATATGACATTAACGGGGTATGTTCAGTTCTACTATTGAAATGGGTGTGTTTAATGTTGTAACACTATTTATGTCCCTACTAAGTACAATATTTTTGTGGGTCACCGTGTGTGCTCATTTTATAGTGTAAATTTAGGTTCAACTCCGGGTAAGAACATCTTACAATTTGTCAGCGGCGGATTTCGACTGCGCAATTGCCGGCGACTTCGCGATTAAGATATTTAGCGCTGCTCATTGGGATGCTATTAAAAAAAACGGAAATAATTCAGCCGTTTCTAACAGTCGGATTTGTCAACCTATAGAATCTACTTGTCGAGACCAACAAAAATCATTCAAATCGGTTCACAAATACAAAAGTTACATGCGCTTTAAAGCTGTATAAATTCGAGGTGTCCAACTTGGGGGCCCAGTAGCTCCGCTTCGCCCCTGCATATCGTGAGGGCCAAAACTCATAACTTAAGCTCGAAAATATATTTTCTCTTAGTGTGTGAAATTTCATCAAATTCGACTGTTAGTTTAGGAACGGCTGAACTATTTCCATTATATTAATTTCATTCCTCTGTGCGCCGTTTTGGAACCCGGTTTAATAAATACGTATAAGAATTATGTCGTGCATAGCTTACTGATTTGAGATGTTTTCTCTTGGTCTTTAATAGGATGTTTAAGGTAATAAAATAATTAATTATTGAAAAAAATGCATGCTGTTGCATCGTGGTTTTTAAATTAAAAAAACAAGGACTAAAAGGAATGCTCTACGAGATGGAATTAACATCTCATTGTCTACAGACAAAAGGTTTTAAAAAGGTTTTTTTCCGGCTTTGCATTCAATTATGTATAAAAGAGTATAAAGGATGAGTTACTAGAGTCAAAACGTAAATTATGTTGGCCCCAACATAAAAGTTTCATAGGACGAAGCCAAAAATACAAAATACATATGGGTATTTCCAGAGAAAGGTCAATCGTGATCGAAAAATAATGTATTAACAAAAATATGTTTTAGTCTCATATTATGCTAGAGAAATATTCGAATTTTATTGTTTTTTAAAGTTTACCGGTCTTCTTACTCTTTTTTATGCCATATTTATATTTTTTTTCGCTTGTAATTTTTTTGTTCACTTTCTTTCCTCGGAAATGTTTTACAACATTAAATAACTACAATAAAAAGTCCCAAGAAAAACAAAGACCGATTGACAGAGGGTTTTCAATTCCATATGTGACAGCGCATAGGAAAAAGAACCTAAGGCTAAAAAAATCAATTTTCATTTTATTTTATTTTTTTGATGTGGACAACATCTGAGCATCGAATGAGACCGATCCCATACCCCAAAAGTGTTCCCTCCCAGAGATATGCGCGTTTTATGAAAGTGAAGTCGACGATTCTAAGCGCAAATAGAAAAGGACCTAATCTTTAAAATGGCTCTCCTGAACAAAAGTTTTCATCAACTTTTCACTTTTTTTTGATGTGGACAACATCTGAGCATCGAATGAGACCGATCCCTTGCCCCAAACGTGTTCCCTCCCAGAGATATGCGCGTTTTATCAAAGTGAATTCGACGATTCTAAGCGCAAATAGAAAGGGACCTAATCTTTAAAATGGCTCTCCTGAACAAAACTTTTCATCAACTTTTCATTTTTTTTTGATGTGGACAACATCTGAGCATTGAATGAGACCGATCCTATGCCCCAAACGTGTTCCCTTCCAGAGATATGCGCGTTTTATGAAAGTGAAGTCGACGATTCTAATGATATTTAAATGATATTTAAATTTCAAGTGCACGTCTTTAAAGTATTACTTGTTTGTATGTCATGCGTTGCCAGTTGTCGAAAATTCGGATTTAAAGAAAGTTTTAAAAATACTTATAGAATATAAAAGAAAATGGCTTAGAAGTAAATGCAATTAAAAAGTATCCACACAAAAAGAAGTCCTGTACAGTCAAATCAGGCGACCGTGGAGGCCAATTTCTTGAAAAAACTTGTTGTGGAAAGAGGTCTCGCAGTAATTCCATTGTAATCCTGGCTGTTTGCGATGGCGCACCGTCTTCTTGATACCACTGTTAATCAACCCCAAATCATGCAGTTCTGGCGTTAAAAAGTGTTCAATCATATCACGATATCGCTCCCCATTGACAGCCGTTTTCATTTTCATAGAAGATCCAATGATTCCTCCTGACCAAATTGCACACCAGACTAACACTTTTAATAGATGCAAAGGTGACTGATGAATAATTTGAGGGTTTTCCATTGCCCATAACCGACTATTCTGTTTATTTACATATCCATTCAAATGATTTTTTCATGAAAATCGGGCTTGTCATGGTTGAGCTGTAACAACCTATTGGCATATGTACAGCGGCGGAAATGGTCTTGTGGTAGAAGCTCTTGTTTCTACTGAATCTTAAATGGAAACAAATGGAAATCCTTGTGCAAAGTTGTGGCCAAAGTTTTTCTTTGAAGACCAAGCTCCTGAGCATGGAGTAGAATTGAGGTTGATGGTTGATAAAATTTGAACACTTTCTTGAGCAGCAGTAATGTTTTCAGCCGATCTTGCAGTACTTTGTGGTCCATGCTTGGGCCTATCAGCTACAGACCCTTTTTCTTCGAAATCAGTCACTACACGATAAATAGTGCGTTTTGTTGGCACGTTGTTTCACGTAACTTTGTCATTGTCACAGTAATCGATGGTTGATTTTGATAAAATGCTTTAACGATTAAAACACGTTGGTTTAGCGAATATTTTTCTATAATAAATTTGCCACGTCTCTACTTCCCGACTGCCGACTGTGAACTGTCAGGACTAATGTTTACCAAAATGGCGGCAAAACAAAGTAGTATAACTTTCCGGCATACACCCTGTATAATGATCGCAGCCATTGATAGATTATTAGGAAGGGCATTAAAACTTTTCGAGCAAAAAAAAAAAATATAAACGCCGGCGACTTGTTGTAAATACCATTAACAGATTTATCTCTAAGTGATGTAAACATTTCTCTATAGATTGCATTAGCCGTTCGGAACTAAAATGCAACTGCAGACAGCTCCCGGCTAGTAAATGTTGCCAGCTCGCTAAGAAGTTCTCCGTTTGTTCCTGAATGGCATGTTCAGGAAATTATGTATGTAATTAAACTGGATAATTACTCGTATTCTGTGTAATGTTTATCGTTCAAGCGTTCGATTTTCATACAAATTTTATCAAGTTTTAACCAAAAACACTACTATTCTAGCATTACCTTTATCTATGACCACCACCGTAATGCCACCGGGTATTACAATTAAGTTTCGGTGTAAATGTTTTCAACTACCAAAAATAGTTAATATTGAAACGGCTTTTATTTTGAACTTGTTTGTCTTTCATAGTAGTTCACTACGACAAATTTTTCTTTTTATTTCAATTTCTTAATAACTAAAACACATAAACTATGTAGTAAAAAAAAAATAAAAATTTAGTAAACAAAAAATATTTAAAATATGTGTACCGCTTTGCCCCATTGTTTTAAATATAATCGATAAATATCTATTTGAGTCAGTTTAGATGTCATCAATTTTAATACTGTTTATTCGAGTTAATGAAAAATATTCTTTATTTTTTGTGTTTATGTACATTCAACGTTTAATGAATTTATTTTATGTTGAGAGGTGCATTAAAGAAACAACACATTTATAGAGTACAATGTCCGACGAAGAGTCTTTATAATTTAGTTGTTGTTACAGTGGAATCGGTGTCAAGGTAATATTACAAAGAGATCAACTTTTTTGGTTTTGTTTTCCTAATTAATTGGGGTAGTATGCCTACAAAAAGCTATACAAAGTATGGGTAATATACATACAATTGAATTAAAATTGAAAAAAAAACGAACATTTAAAGAAACTGGATTAGTTGTGCTTAGATGGTAGGGGGATTGTATGGTCCGATTAGTATTCAATAGTTCAGGAAGTCGTCAAATAAGATCTCACGGGTTACCATGGCGTTGTTGGAATATATTTAACGCCTTTTGCCGAAACGCAAGAAAACGTGATCGACGTCGGTACGTTTACCCATGTTGTTGGCAAAATCTTCCGATTTAGTGACCAAAGCTTCAGGGAAAAGACAGCGTAAAATAAATCAAATTCGAGAGTTAATATTTCCATATGTTAATTGGAGTCGCCAAAAACTTACTTGCTGCTTCGTTGTTTATGTAGGTTTTGAGAGCTGTGGTCAACTGATCGGAATTCTCCAAAGCCATACACACCTTCCTGATGTGTGGTGGCATTTCTTCAATAATGCCAGGCTGACACAATGGAGCCACTGTAGAGGCATAGCAGGTGGTCAAAGCGCAGCAGAAGAGAGCACAAACGATGACGGCAACGATTTGGTTGGACATTTTTCTGCAATGATTTACAAAAATAAGGGTTTTCCAATTAAAATATAGTTTTTACAATAATTACTGTCACTCCGTCCCTGGAAACTAGCGCTAAACAATAGTTTACTAAAGCTGCATAAGCAGTTAACCGGGATATTGAGGTACAGGGATGGTGGGCGATACTCGTACGAGTATAGGTTTAAATCGACAGTAAAAAAAAGTCGGATAATTTTTTTCAAATTTCTGTTTTTTTTTGAAAAGTTTGAACATTGTCATTTAATAATGGAACACAATATCAATCATATGACTACCACAACTAGCTCGGCAGTGCCTCATCCGATTAACTCAATTTTTCAGTAAATTTTAGATTATTTCGGTTTAAATCAAATCATTTCGATGGCAACTTCGATTTCATGTTTCAACGCTTCAATTGTCTCTGGATGCTTTGCGTTACATATATCCGTAATGGCTCTCCACATAAAATAATCCAAAGGGCTCAAATCACAGCTCCGAGGCGTTAAATTGGCATCACAATTTCTGCTGATTATTCGATTTTCATGAAGAGTGCGAAAAATATCAATGGTTGCGTTGGCTGTGTGACATATAGTCCCGTCTTGTTGAAACCAAATGTCGTCTACGAGTATACCATTCTCTTGAATTTTTGACGTTGACGCTAACGGCGGCTCCTTCCTCATTTTCGTAGAAAAATGGTTCACACCAAACAGTGACTCGTGGTTGCATTGGCTTCTCAATAGTCACGTGTGGGTTTCCTAACCCCATATGTGGAAGTTTTGCTAGTTGACATAGCCACCGAGACGGAAATGAGCTTTATCTTAAAACACGATTTTTCGGTTAAATTCCTCATCTCCTGCCGAACAATCTTTAGCCCAGTAGGCGAAGCGAAAAACGCATCGGATGGTGTTCCATGACTATTTTACCTTTCCAATAAAACCAGAAATTTGAAAAAATTATCAGTACTTTTTCTTACAGCCGATTCAAATTCAAAATGTTAAATGGCCCACCATGACTTGACGTGTAGACTCTCCGCAACATGCTTGAAGTGATCCCGAACATATTAGAACTCAAACTTACTTATATATTCTACACTATCTAGAGAAGGGGATAGAATTTCATCCAAAACTAATGCTTTCTATTAGTATTTCTTGATGGGAAACTTACATTTTAAGTAATCATTACATAAGTAAATAAGAAAATTTAAGCTTCCATAGCTCTTTCCAAGAGCATAAAAGCAATATAAAAGCACTGGGACCAATCATCGAAAATACCATAATGGATTTATACTGCATGGACCTCATTTTCGATGCTCTAGAGATCTTTGACATTTGGGTTAAGACCTCAAATATAGTTCAATCGTATAATTAAAGTTATTTTGCCTTAAATGACATGTTTTGCAGCGCCCTAGGGACCTTAACCCTATGGGTCAAGGCCTCAAATTTTTTCGTTGCAAAAATTAATGTTTTAATCGGATTCGAGACGATTTTTTTGTTTTTTAATACCCATATGTTTATAGTGGAAGAAGGCCGATTTTTGGGACCCTAGGACCTACATGGTCCGAATCCCAAATAGGTCCAAATCTTAGATATAATCAGGTACTATTTTTATTTGCGAGACGATTTCACCGTTTCTCGATACCCATCTGGCCCAGAACATTTGGGGACGGTTTTTGAGTTCCAATGACCACGCCCATTTATAGGAAGGTTAAAACATCTATGCATATTATTTCCAAAAAATGGCGAATTAATAGTTAATCAATGTCAAAAAGTTAATCAGTTTAGTCCCTCAAAGGGGACCTTTTGCCCAATTTGGTTCATTTTACGTAAATACCAACTTATCGCCGACTACTCGTAGAAGACATATGTCTTTTAAGTTTAAAGACTAGCTCTTTTCGTTTGGAATGAATTGTGCTTTTAACATATCGAGGTGTTACAAACGGAATGACAAACTTATATATACTCCCACTTATGGTGGAGAGTATAACAGCGCACGGACAATGAATTTATGTATGCCGGCCAGTACATATCGTGCCAAGGGCCCATTTGTTGATCAAATGAAAAGAGAAAACCCAAAACAGTTTTACCAAAAGTGATTTCCAAGATAAGGGTAGATTAATGTTACATTTGATGTATCTCCAAAATTTCCCTAGTACAACGCATTTCCATGTATAGCGTATATTGATGTTATCATTTTTGACGCTTTACCAATATTCGATTTTTAGTAATCGGACCGTTTGCTTCACCGTGCTTCATCGTGCTGCACGATTTGCAGCTTTTTTCTGTTTGAACGCTATCAGAAAATGTCACTAAGGAATTATTTAGTACCAATTGAAAGTATTGAAATAAACATTACCACTCCTATCCCTGACAGACAGGACAAAGAGAATAAAATTTCGTAATGAGGTTCCATGGAGTTAAATCTGTAACGAGTTCATTCGGGCTTCATGAGCTCGAGAAGAGGTTATCGTTAAAATTAGGCAAACACACACAGAAAAAAATTTCGTCAATTGTCGTTGGGTCAATATGTACGAGTATCTAAAAATCGTCAAGATGCGACTTATCGTCATCAGTTTTAGTAAAGGTAGACCTGCTGGTGTGGCCACATTTCAGGTAGTAACAAGTTCACAATCGGTTTCAATGTAAAATAATTCGGACGGATAGTCCTTCCTTGATTGTGTTGTAATTATTGTTTATATTATTCTCTGTTCATATTTTGTGTATTAAATGTTAAATAAAGTTCGAAATATGTGAAATAAAATGTAAAAACACAAGTTTTTATTGTATGACCTTAAGCCGAAATACTAATTAAATATTTTAAAATAAAAAGGGTCAACTATCCACACTAAACAATTGTGATTTTTTTGGTTGCTTTCTTAAATTCGCACCTAAGCACCAGGGCTGCCAATTTTGACTATTTTCAAACAAAAATTTGACCAAATGACGATTGACGACATTCCAGTGTAAAAATAACCATATTGGTGGTTTTTAAAACTCATAAATTGATTGAAATAAAGATAAATCCACGTATACGTTTGCAAATGTTGATCACGAAAATCTGTAGGACTCGATAATATCGTAGTGAGAAAATATAAAAGCTTTACGTGTTTTTGCACTAATTTGTTTAGACTAAAATATTTCGATGAGATATTAAAATCAATCTCGAGGTCAGTATTTTTTGTATATTTATTTATTTATTTATTAATTTTGTTATTATGAAAATAATAAATAAAAAATATACATAAAATACTGACCTCAAGCTTAAATTCAACATTTCATCGACATTTACAAAAAAGATCGAATAAAAAACAAGAATTTGAAGATAACATATTTAGACAAAATTGACAGCAGTCTGCAGGCCCAAGGGATAATATTCTTATTTTTTCTTTACTCGTATTCAAAAAATGCAATAATTAATACATAAAGATCGGAAACTGAGTGTTAAGCAGGTCGGCATAATAAGTACAAAATAGGTATTGATAGTGATCTTTAATCAGGAAAAACACTAACTTGCGAGAACATTCACTTGTTTAAAAAGTAAACTTGTAATGTAAAAATTAACTAACATATGTGTGACGTTTTTACGACGATTTTAATTTTTGAAAATGACGATTTTAATATTGTTTTTTAAATACGGTGATTTTTAATGATTCAGGTTGGCAGCTAAACCGAAACTACTGTGCCCTGTTTTCATGCATGCTGAATATCAGATAAAAAGCTCATAGGCAAGTTAATAATAGAATGGTTTGGGCCAGGGTATAGCGAATTATCAGGCTAATCTGGCATAGGTGTGATCTAGTGTTTAGTTCATTCTCAGAGCATAAAAATGAACAATCTCTGATTATGTCTGAGCAGTATGGGTTGGTTTAATATGGGCCAACCAAAAAATTTTTGAACTACATATGTACACGCCCAATCTTAGAGCTAGCGAGGGTTGAGAAACACCACGCCGACGCCTTCGTTGCAGTTGCTTTCCTTATTTATATTGAATTTATAATTAACCCGTTTTGCTATTTCCATGGTTAATACGACGAATCTTACACTTTTTCCTCCTTGACACCTTTGACCTCTATATAGACTATGTCTTCCTCATCATCAATACCTTTGACCTTTGTTATATGGCATGCATTTATTGGATTCTTCTACTCGATTTGGGGTTGCACTCGTTTTATTTTACAACTGCTTTGTGAGAGTTGCAATGGAAATTGCTAGCAGGATATCAAAATTCATTTCCCATTTTTCATTCACTTTTTCCCGCATGGGATTTAAAACAAATGAAAAGTTGTACGTGGTGTTTGTTTTCTGCTTCTTTGTCTTCCATCTTCGCACTGACACAAAGTAAATTGTACATGCGACTGGGTTAATTGGATGTAACAAGAATGAAGAAAAGATTCCTTACATACACAGTGGTTTGAAAGGAGCAAAGTGTAAAGCTTTAAATCTGTATAACAACAATTTGAGCAAAATCGGTTGTAATTTGTGGATTTCGGAATAGCAGGGCCCTAAGTTGGAAGAGACTTTCAATTATGCAAGCAAGCAGCCTCTTAAACGCTCCGTCATAGGATAGAGGGTATATTCACTTTGTCATTCCGTTTGCAACACCTTGAAATACTGGTGGGAGACCTAATAAAAGCCAATGAAAGCCATGTCCAAACTGCAGGTATTGAAGATAGGAGACTGAAACATGTGTAGATAGACCGAAATGGTTGGTATTGAAAATGGGTTTGAAGTAAAATTTTCCCCCCTACAAGGACTTGGTCATTCTCTGGCAAAATCAACAATCCTTACCTTAAAAACGCAATATGTCATGAACTATTTAATATATGAGGCTGAATATTACTTAGTAGGGACATAAATACTGTTACAACATTGAACACACCCATTTCAATAGTAGAGCTGAACATACCCCGTTAATGTCATATGGGTTTTAAAGCTAACCTCAATAGCGTTAGTCTGTAACGGGATTTTAAAAATGTTTCAACTTTCATAATGGAGTGGTCAGATAATGAGAATCGTATCGCTGTAATAGCGCTTTTCTAGTGTGAAATAAAAAAAAGCGATATTTTATAAACGCTCCGGCCACTAGGGATTAGCCGGATGTTCGTCTACCGAAAAAAAACTGTTTGAGGAGACTGGAGATGTAAAAGACCGCCACCGGTCGGGACGCCCACGCTCTGTTCGAACACCGCATGTCATCAAAGCCGGTAAATCAAGAATTCACAGAAATTCGCTCCGAAAACAGAAAATCATGGCCCGTGAGATGAATATCACGCAAAAGTCTATAAGTCGAATCATTAACAAAAGACTTGGGACTTGGGGCTTTCGAACGACGTACCGGACATTTATTGACTGCAGCTTTAAAAAAATAGGATTGAATAATGCAAACGTCTTTTGGTGAAGCAGGCAGATAACTTGCACAGAAAAATTTTGTTCACCGATGAAAAAATTTTTACCGTTCAGGAAAAATTTAACAAGCAAAATGATAGAGTGTACGCGCGGTCATCTAAGGAAGCATCTGAGCTGATCCCAAGTGTGGAAAAGGGTCATCACCCAGCTTCAGTCATGGTTTGGTGGGGTATCTCACTGACATGCATTTCTGCGAACAAGGAGTCAAAACATCGGCCAAAGTTTACCAAAAACCGTTTTGGAAGCTGTTGTGAAGCCTCTTAACAATTCCCTGTTCCACAACCAGCCATGAACTTTCCAGCAGGATTCTGTGCCGGCCCATAAGGCTAAAACGTCCCAGGCCTGGCCTCGAAACAATTTGCCAGCGTTCATGTTCTCTGAATAATGGCCCTCAGGCAGTCCAGATTTGAACCCATTGGATTACAAATTGTGGGCGGTTTTAGAGGACAAGGTTTGTCACAAAAGTTACCCCAACATTGGATCTCTTAAGACTGCTTTGGTTCGAGCTGTGGCCAATTTTCCAATGGACGAGGTTCGTGCAGCTATTGACGATTGGTCAGTTCGACTTAAGGCGTGTGTAAAGGCAGATATATCGAATAAGTAGATTCTTTTTGGATACAATATACATCAATAAATATATTAAAAAATATTTGGTCCAAAAACATTCAGTACTTTTTTACAGCATAAAATGTGTGTAACAGTATTTATGTTCCTACTAAGTAGATGAGCATGGAACGCAACATATGGCGGAGGTAAAGCCTTTAAAACATCGTATTTATGGCCAAACTAATGAGCCGGCTAGGATATTTTTATAGATTAGGGAAGGCTATATCTCCTAAATTAATACCGATATGACGATATAAGTTGGTATATATGAGGCTGGTATGGAAAGAAACACACCCGCTTAGAAAAGAGACCGAGCCGAAATTTGCAATCCATGATGGAGGGAATATAAGCTTTGGCATAGCCGAACTTAATTTTTCATTCAATGATTATATTTTTTTCCCATTCAATGATTTTATGTCTAATATTGACAAAAACCCCCAACTCACGCATATGAGCTTGAATTCGCCGCCATGCTCGAATTCGCCGATGGCACCTTCTGTAGCTTGAGTCATTAAACGGATTTGGTCTGAACTTGCGTATGTTCACAAAAGCATTTTTCGGTGTGTTGAACTTTTTGACTGTACTAAATAACTGATACGCTCTTACTTAGTATGGTAAGGGTATAAATTACTCAGACTCTATCTGATAGCTTATCATATTTCAAACGAATTTCATTAAATGCGTAAAAAAAAAAAATTTGCATTATGTAGGACATTATGGTAAATGTATCTACATACATAAGCTTCCACAAAAATTACTTTGCAAGATACTTTTTTTATGTTGATGCCATCATTACACCTTTGGCATTTTAAGCAATTTACTCTGATCCCCATAAATCACAATCATCCTGCCTGCCCCGGCAACCATTCAAGATGCTTATATATGTTCCCATAGACTCACGTTAGACGGCGGGGATGTGGAGCTGTATAAGAATTCTCATTGCAACATATTGTCAACATTTTTATCTATTATGTTGGGCTAAATAAGCCAAGTCGGTGATAAAAAAGACTTAACGGATATTAACATTGATTGACGGAAAGCAACAAGTACACACTACATCTCCATGCATCCCGAACTGTGTCTGCGTGTCAATCTAACATCCTGTTGGCATTGTGTCATTCATCCATCCATCCAAAGGAATATAGAATACTCGTACAACCTGTTGATATTAAATTCTATCAACCTGCATAGTGTAGTTGGTATTGTTTCCTTCACACTAAGTCCTTTGCTTCGATGTGTTACGAGTAGAGGATAAGGCAAATGGAGACATATTGAGTGCATTAATCAAATTTCGCTTTAAGTACACGCGGGACATTTAAAGACATCTTAAGCCAAGGTAAAGTAAAAAAATTGCGTTCAAAATTGCCAACGGCTGTCTAATCACCCATTTGTGGTATTTGCTTTTTTTGAATAGGATTCAAATTTCGTATCATTTTAGGATGGCAGAATGAAGCACATACATATTCGAGCAGATATCTTTGTTTGCGGAAACGAAACGCTAATTGAATCAGGAACGTGTTCTTTTCTTAGGTCCATATATCTGAAGAGGACAACAGGTAGTCAGCACTAACGCGATGCAACGTGATGTGGTTGTTTTATAGAGGCTTAGCATGGCAAAGTGTAAAACTGCAACAATTCGTAATTATAGCAATTAACATGTTTCCATACAATGTGGAACTGCAAATGACGCCGCATTCATAACTTAAGTGGGAGTGAAGCACATGTGTACCAAGTACCTACAGGTGTACATTTCGTTTGTGTTCTTTCACTTGCTTAGATAATGGCTATTTACAGGTAGGAGAGCAGGCAACATGAACTTGCTTCAACTACAACACCGGCGTATGCATATTTATGGTGCGCAAACAAATTTAAATGAATGTAATCGAGCTTTCCTAGCAAGTATAAGCATATTTAATTTCTCCTACCCTCTTAGTTTACAGTTTAAAATACTAGGGGACCGAAATTCCGTTTATCAATTCAACATCGAAAAACGCATCTTTATGAATGCACAGCAGAGTGCCATGACTTGTTGAGAGCCAAGTTTGCCCCTCTAAAAAAGAAAATTGATGTTTTTTAAGCGAATCCCAAAAAACTTTGACACTCGCTAATTGCATTGTAAAACAGTTTTAAACCATCATTGAAATTGGAATTCCTCTTCGAGGATATTTTCGGTTGGATTTTGGTCAAATAAAATGAACAGAACCAGTATGTTGTCTCTGTATTTAAATAATTTTGAAAATTGTTTTTACGGTGGATTATAAGTTAAGGATTTTTTTTCCGGATCTTTCATAAAAATCAAAATCATTCGCGTATTTTTATTTCAATACTATAAATTCTGTATCTTTTTAAACCCTTAAGCTAGCCTAACGCCGATGCAATGTGTTTTGTTTGCTCACTAGACACGTGACAACACAACTAAAGTACACACGATGCGACGTTTGATTCAACATGGCTTTATTGCTGCAACGATAGCCTTATGTGTATCTAGCATTATAAGTACACTTGAGGCAACTGTCGAAGCAACGTGTTTTGTTTCTTCACTAACACACGAAGCAACATGACTGTGTTGCTGCAATGGCTACCTCGCGTATGGTGACCCCAGAGGTCACAACAATTTTGCATAGAGAAAAGTATTTCCGTTTCACATACACTTTGCAGTTTTGAAACCTTTCAAATTGCAACACTTTTTAAATGTTAAGCGTTTCAAGTGAACTTTTACGTTTGACGTTTTGTGCTTTTTTGAAAATAAAAAAACAAGAAGTCTAATACTAAAATACTAAATAAATTTATCATTCCATTTGCAACACCACTAAATATTGATTAGAGACCCTTTATATTAAAATTTATCCATCGCGGGTGATCCATCTTCAGGTATTTTTTTCAATGGCCTTTTTTCACAGATTTCGCGTGAGTTGTGTTCAACTTTATTTTTTTCTTTTCAGTATTTTTTGCCATTTCATCATGGAAAGACTTAAACCGAAACAACGTCTCAAAATTGTGCAACTGTATAAGTATAATGGAAATAAGCGTTCGGTGAGAAACTGTTTTCGACCACAATTTTGTTCAGTGATGAGGCACGTTTCTGGCTCAACGACAACGTCAATAAACATAATTGCCGCATTTTGGCTGAAGAGCAACCATAAGAGGTTCAAGAGGTGCCATTATACCCATGGGCTGGTGGAATAATTGGTCCAATTTTTTTAAAAAATGATGATGGTCGGAACGTAACCGTGAATTGAGCTCGCTGTCGCACCTTGATATCGGACTTTTTGCTTCCTGAAATTGAAGCCCGTAATCTTGACGACATTTGGATTTAACAGGACGGCTCAACTTGCCATACAGCTGCTCAAGCAATGAATCTATTAAGAGGTCATTACGAAGAACAGCGAATTTCACGTTTTGGACCGGTAAGTTGGCCGCCTAGATCGTGTAATATCGCAGCTATAGACTTTTTTCTTGGGGGCTACGCAGAGTCCAAATTCTATGCTGACAAACCAGCTACGGTTCAGGTTTTGGATGCCAACAATACGCGTGTCATTAAAGCCATACCGGTCGAAATGCTCGAACAAGTCTTCCAAAATTGGACACCCTGAATGGACACCCTGAAGGGTAGTTGCGGCCAAAATTTAAAGGAAATTATATTCAAAAAATAAATGGCATAAAATGTCCTTTCGAAAGAACAACAAATACGCCACATTTTATTTGATTTTTTTTGTCAAATTTTTGATTATTTGTTAGTCAAAAAGGCGTGGCAATGTCATATGAACTTATGTATTCTTCAATTATAATTTGCCATATTTGGTACATTATTTAATTTTTACGCTGCGTATGATTAATATTTGATTAATTAATATCGTTCATACGCAAGGGTGGCATGAAGTTATGCGATCAGCTTTGCCGTTTTCGTGCTTTGACTTGGATTTTTGTGGCATTCCTTATGTTAATCAGTTTTTATAAATTTAATGTGCGAGAATTCGAAATGTGTCTGCAAATGCCTCTAATATTTTACAATAGGGTGGAGCGATTAAAATAAACTTAGCTTAAATATTTTCGAACTTTATTTTGTAAGATGCTTTTAGTGGGAATAACAGTAATTAAGCTGCGAGGATCAAAAACTGGAAAGCTGCGAGAAGTTACCTGTCAATTGTTATCAACTTTATGGGTTATAATCTATTTTAATGGACTGAAGTTGCAAAACTTATTGTACGTTCAAAGTAGCTGCTTTTGATTATACTAAATTACCAACTCTTTTAATTAACCTCTTTTCTTAATGTTATTGGAAAAAAAACACAAATCGATTTTGTGGACATGTCGTGTCTCAAAGAGACACGATTAAAGATCGGCATCGGCTGTGCAGCAAATGCGTGAGTTGTTGCCTTTTGTAGCCCCATTTTGTCTTGTAAGTATATCAAAACAAATAAAAAATTTTTAAATATCTTTTTTATTTTTTTCTATTATTTGTGAAACAAAAAAACCCGAATCAAATCAAAATTTCGAACTTTTACGTTATTTTTATTAGACAGAGAGAGAGAGAGAGAGTACAAATGATTAGGAATTACTATTTTTAAAAAGTGTTAGCAACCGGTTTTGGTTTAAATACTCGTACTAGAGGTTGCCGGGTGGAAGGTACGACTGTCGCAGATGTAGCTATTGTTCGTGTCTCAAACATATTCATGATGAAATTATAATTTACATATTTTACTTGCTTCAGCCCCCATAATCCTATTAAATAATATGGGAAAACTTACACGTATGATCGGCATCTACAAGGTAAAAAACCGCCACTCAAAAATTGTTGATGTTCTTACATGAAGTTGAACCTGGGGTATTTTCAATGGACCAACACTCAGGGTAACACTCATTAAAATAAGAAAGCGAAGGGGAGAAGAAGGAGTAATGTATAATTATTGACATTTGTCTTAAATTTCTAGATGTCGTTTTTGATGGAAAATGCGATTCCACCTACGCACAGTACGGGCGAAAAACGAATTTTAACTGTGGAGTCGACAATCGATAAGAAAAGTTTGTGAATTCCTGGAAAGTCCAGTATTCCTGCCGAACATCCGAACATTACACCAGGAATGAGTCGAGGGATGTCAGATGAACAACCCATTAAAGGTAGCAATGGAACAGCGATACACAACCCAAATTCCGACATTGTTCGAGGGAGACAATAGAGATGGATATCCTACTGCCACCTATCAGCGCCATCGCTCTCCTTTGATTATGGTCAAATAGCTCTAAGGACGATTTTGGATTACCTGCCCATGTATGGGAGTTGTGTTCGATCTAAGGCCGGATGTAGGTTGTGAAGATATTAGAAGGAGTGAAATATTTTTTGCATCGCTTTAGGAAGCATTTACAATTGAGCTTCTTTCGACCATTCAAATACATGTCTAGCCCAACGACCGTCACATTGTATTTCCATGCCTAGATCATCTATTTCATCTGATGGATTGATATCCATACCATATCTATAGATAATGACAATACTGATGGGTCAGTAGATCGATTGTGAGACAATAAGCAGCACTATGTCTTATCCGCAGTATGCTTAGTTCATAGTCAAACTTAAGACCCTGTTTGTTTGAAACTTTATCTTGTTTTTTTCCTCTTTTTGTTGGATAAGCTCTAAACTTCGTTTCTTGATTTTTAAGTCTTTTAGATATTTCGATAGAGGTCGCATCGCGAAAATGTATTTGAACTTTAAGAGTTACTTGAAATTACTTAGTAGGGACATAAATACTGTTACAACATTGAACACACCCATTTCAATAGTAGAATTGAACATACCCCGTTAATGTCATATGGGTTTTGAAAGCTAACCTCAATAGCGTTAGTCTGTAACGGGATTTTAAAATTGTTTCAACTTTCATCATGGAGTGGCAGATAATGAGAACCGTATCGCTGTAATAGCGCTTTTCAAGTGTGAAATGAAAAAAACGATATTTTCAAAACGCTCCGGCTACTATGGATTAGCGGCATGTTCGTCTACCGATGCATAAAACTGTTTGAGGAAACTGGAGAACTGGAGAACTGTTCGAACACCGCATGTCATCAAAGCCGTTAAATCAAGAATTCACAGAAATCCGCTCCGAAAACAGAAAATCATGGCCCGTGAGATGAATATCACGCAAAAGTCCATGAGTCGAACCATAAAAAAAGACTTGGGACTTTCAAACGACGTACGGGACATTTATTGACTGCAGCTTTAAAAAAAAATACGATTGAAAAATGCAAACGTCTTTTGGTGAAGCACGCTGATAACTTGCACAGAAAAATTTTGTTCACCGATGAAAAAATGTTAAGCGTTCAGGAAAAATTTAACAAGCAAATTGTTAGAGTGTATGCGTGGTCAGTCAAGGAAGCATCTGAACTGATCCTAAGGGTGAAATAGGGTCATCACCCAGCTTCAGTCATGGTTTGGTGGGGTGTCTCTTACGATGGGGTCACTGACCAGCATTTCTGCGAACAAGGAGTCAAAACATCGGCTAAAGTTTACCAAGAAACCGTTTTGGAAGCTGTTGTGAAGCCTCTTAACAATTCCCAAAACCAGCCATGGACTTTCCAGCAGGATTCAGCCGTGGCTTTGAAACAATTTGCCAGCGTTCATTTCCTCTGAAGAATGGCTCTCAGGCAGTCCAGATTTGAACCCATTGGATTACAAATTGTGGACGGTTTTAGAGGACAAGGTTTGTCACAAAAGATACCCCAACATTGGATCTCTTAAGACTGCATTGGTTCGAGCTGTGACCAATTTTCCAATAGACGAGGTTCGTGCAGCTATTGACGATTGGCCAGTGCAACCTAAGGCGTGTGTAAAGGCAAAAAACGGACATTTCGAATCGGTAGATTCTTTTTGGATACAGTTTACATCAATAAATATAATAAAAAATATTTGGTCCAAAAAACATTCAGCATAAAACGTGTGTAACAGTATTAAGTATATTCAAAATATCTATTATGGCTTCATTTATATTGGTTGCTTAGACAGTTTATTAAAAAAATTACATCGTGTTGCTTCTCAAAGACGCTTCTCAAAGACGCTAAGATTATTTTTTTTCAAAACTTTTGATTTGCCACATTGAATTTTTTAGGTTCTTTCTAAAAATTGCTTCAAAAGGATTGGTTCCTAAAGTTTTGTCTTTCTTAAAAAAATGAAATTAAAATTCGTAGAAGTTTCTCTAAAGTAAATTAGCTCCTTAAGTTGTTGAATTTTAAAGTCTTCTCGAATTATACAAATCTCGATTCAAAAATTTTCGAAATGGCCTCGAGAAAAATGATTTTAAAGTCTTATATAAACTTGAAATAGTATTTTTTTTTAATTGATAACTTTTTATAACTTTTGTTCGTAGCATGGAATTCGGAAATGTAGGAATTTGCAAAATTTAAAAACTGAGCATGACACTAACTATTTTTTTTGTTGTTGAGAACGATTCTTTACACATTTCTACTAGTTTCGCTTTGATAGTAAAACAAAATTAAGTTTTTCTACAGAATTTTAGAAAGCTCCTATTTATTTAAGAGTATGTAGCACAACATCTCCTTTTCTAGCAAATTCTGCTGCAAATATTTTTCGGATTTATGAAAATTTTCGAATTTAGAAAATAATCATTACTCTCTTTTGGTCAGAGAATAACTGTCATACTTACATCTTGTTTTTGTTGGTTAAAAGTTGTTTATTATTAAAGGTTAATATATTTTGTATTTATTTATGTTTTCGTTGAACAAATACCGTTGGTTTCCTTTTGGCGTATGTGCTTTACACTGCGGAAGGCTCTAAACTGTTATGATGTTTCTATCAAGAGGACATCAGCTTTTATACTAAACGAAACAGCCGGAATCCTTAGAGGCGAAATGCAGTAATCTCATTGGCCACAACTATTCGCAGCAGCGTTCGCCTCCATGCAACGACAGAAAACGATGTCTTTGCTGATGCTCGTAAGTGTGTGTTGTTGTTGTTGGTGTAAGTAAACGGCAACTTGTTGCTTCAATGCGAAGGCGGTGCCCTCACACCTACCCGCCAAATGTATCCGTGAGTGAATAGGCATGTGCACGAGTGTATGTGTGTGTGGTGTTCTTGGATTGTGTGAATCTATCGATGACGTCGCAGGGATATTTTATGATGCTGTGGTCTTAGATTGATTGTTCAATGTGTACTACGTGTGGAACACATGTTTCTATGAGTTTTGCTTTGGTCTATGCCAATATCAGCCCACACTTCTGGCCATTTTTCTTACTTTTACCAAACACACTCATACATACTGACAAAGACTTCGTGTAGTGGGGATTAAAGTTATGTTTGTTTAAAATATCACGAAATATGTGGGATACGGTGGTAAGAATTTGCCAACTTCATTGTTTTATCTTTTAATTATTAACTTAACTATATTATGATGTCGTTTTTTATAGTTGCGCCATAATCATTTGTACGGATGCTTACAGTTAAAGACAAACGTTAAACAATAGGTATTCTGGAATAAATAATAAAAAGGACATAACATTTTAATGAATCTTCTTCAGGGCCTTTATTGCAGTATGTTCTCGAGTTTTTAAAGCTTCTTACAATGTACCATATGATATGATGACAAAAGCATCCAAACGAAAAAAATATCCAAAAATTAACGAAAACATGATACAAAAAACTAGGAAACCAAATGCTAAAGTCGGGCGTGGCCAATTGTACAGGGTGCCTGATGAATATTGATACATAAGGAAACTCTATTACTCATGTTAAATCTCATTCAATTTTATTAAATACAGCACAATTAGTTTCAAAAATAATGAAATTTAATGCCCCTGCTCGTTGATGTATGTGCGGCATCTTACCAAAAGATGCCCAGTACTGCTTGGAGAGTTGAGACAGAAAAAGCCGCAATTGCTTCCCGAATTGATAGCTTAAGTTCATTTAAATTTATTGGTTTTGCTTTGTAGACTTCCTGTTTGCAATAACCCCACAAGAAGTTGGAGTTTCTGGACATCAGCGTATTGGTCATAACAGGCCGGGCTATGTGCACGCAGAAAAAAAGTATGGTTGGGGTGACAATATTGGAAGAGGGCCATACTATTGTTGGGTATATGGTTGTGGCACAATAATATTATGATCATCACAACAATAGTATGGTTCCGACACAACCAATCTATGATCCACACAACAACATTATGGTTCTCACAACAATAGAATTATTCACACACAACTTTACTATCGTCCCCACAACCATATTATTATGCACACTCAACCATACTATGATCCACACAACCATACTATGATCCACTCAACCATATTATGATTCTCATAACCATAGCATGTTTAACAGATAACCATAGTATGATCCTCACAACCATAGTATGATTCACACACAACCATACTATGATCGCCAATTTTTTTGTAAGGATTGGGTTAAGTTACTTTTCAACAATAGAGAATTTGATTATGTAAATTATGTAAAAATACATTAGACTCCTAATGATAGGAGTGACTTATTTAACGGCCAAAAAAATTTACTTATTAAATATATCAGTTATACGAGTACTAATCCAAAGTAGTTTATTTAAAAAAAAAAAATAATTTACATATAAAAGTTCTATTCTTGTGTATGATTCGTAACAATAACATTGTCAAATTAAAAAATACGATTTTGCTGGTATTATTGCGGGATCATATTATTGTTAACAAAAATCCCAATAAAAACAATACTTTTGTCGCACCAACCATAATTATATTGTTGCTACAACCATATTTTCATTTTTAGATTTGGCAACAATACCATTATTACATTTTAACAATAATAGTATTGCCGTTATCATACTATTGTCAAAATAAAATTTTTCGATACTATGGTTAGGACGACCATTCTTTTATTGCAGATAACATACTATTGTTGCGGTGACCATGTAGTAACCATATCTTTTCTCTGCATGTGGGGAGTTGCACCATCTTGCTGAAACCACACAGAGTATAAAGAAATTCTCATTCGGCGTAATTCTGGATAGAAAAACTCTCTTAAAACGGTTCCGTTTTCTTCGAAGCAGTAGGGCCCGAAAATGCAGCGTCATGAAACTGCACACAACACTGTAAAATGAAGTGGTTACAATTCCGTCTCTTGGAATATCTGTGGGTTGAAAGCACTCCATATTGGACAATTTTGTTTGTTTATGTTGCCGTTTAAATCGAAATGGGCCTCGTCAGACATCAAAAGACAGTTCAACATGTTTTCGTCCTCTTTCACCATTTGTAGAATCTACTGGCAAAAATCCATGCAAATCGGTATTTTTGCTGCGTTCAGTTTGTTGGCCATTTTAATTTTATATGGCAATAAGTCCAAATCTTTGTGCATAATTGACTGTAATGACTGTCTGCTTATACCCATTTGAGCAGATAAGCTTCTTGTCGAAACTCTTGGATTATTTTGTATGGTAGCAGCGATTGTTTCCTCCGTCCGAACTAAGAGGTTATGGTTAGGTCTTCTGTTGACTGTTTCATGCACGGCAAACTTGTAAACAAGTCTCATTATGGTCCATCTGCTCGGAGGATTGCCGTCAAACGTGCGCCTATACTCTCTTCCAACCGGAACTACATACTGTGACAATTCAAATTCTTGTTTCAGTGTTCCAGTTATCCATTTTTGTCAAATCTAAAAATCAATCTGCAAAATAAAAAAAAATTAACCAGATTCATTAAATAGAAAAGATGTTATAAATTCTTTTTTTGGTAGCGGCTTTCATCAGCCACCCTATATTATAATCTCCAC
The DNA here is from genome assembly GCA_963513945.1 of Hydrotaea diabolus. NCBI lineage: Eukaryota > Metazoa > Arthropoda > Insecta > Diptera > Muscidae > Hydrotaea > Hydrotaea diabolus. Next base: position 48,608,031 of record OY740716.1, read on the forward strand.
TCCTGGATGTTCGGAAGGTGAACTGCACGCAATTTGAATTTTTTAGAAAATGTTATTGTTTTTGGTAATCTTAATCTGAACCGATTTTTTCCAATTACTACAGCGCCTGTCCTTGGCACAAGGACTTAACTTGTATCAAACTTCATCAAGATTAGATATAATATGTGGCTTCTAGAGCTAAAACATAAAATCGGGTGAACATATGTGTGTGAACTATATCTAAATCTGAACCGATTTTCTTCAATTAAACCAATATCCTTCTTTAATTTAAATAACGTCCGCCCTTGGTAAAAAAAACAAACGTAAGCCAGATCTTAAGACATAAAATCGGTTAAACAAATATGATATTGGAGAAAACGTGTGCCAAATTGCATCAAGATTGGATGTAATAAGTGGCTTCCAGAGCTAAACACATTTAATTGGATAAACATATGTGTATTGTAGCTATATCTTAATCTGAACCGATTTTCTTAAATTTGAATTACGTTGTTCCTTGGCCCTAAAAACTTACTGGTGCTAAGTTTCATCAATATTGGAATGTGGCTTCTAAAGACATAAAATAGGATGAACATATATGTATGGGACCTATATCCTGATCCACAAAGTGGTGCAGGGTATAAAAACACCCCCAGATTAGAACGCACATAATTTGTCACCCAGTGCGTGAAATTCGCTTTAGTTGTAAACACTGCAATATTATAATAGCGGCTTTGTAGTTACATATCAAAAAGGAGTTGCCACGAACCATTTTAGTACCTCCAGCGCAAATGCTCCACTTTTGATACGAATATTATTGTGATATCTTTAAAGCTATTCATACAAATAATCTCAAACCAGCTTTAGGGCAGATTAGAACCTACATAAACTGTATCCTTGTGCATTGAATTTGCATAAATTGCAAACTTCAGAATAATCTATGCTTTATTATACGAGGGCTGATATATATATTTATGGCCTAATAATGAAAATGCGAGTATTTATCATTAAAAATGGTTTTATTGTTTTTCAAAGTATTCTCTAGCATGATTTATACACTTTTGCATGTGCTCAAACCAATTGTCGAAGCACTTTTCCACTCTGGTTGAGATACCTTCAAAACATGGTTTTTGAACGTTTCAACAGCATCTTCTGGCGACGAAAATCGTTGACCACGTACTTTTTTCTTGATGTGCGGGAATAAAAAGAAGTCATTGGGTGCCAAGTCAGGGCTGTACGGCGGACGGCCCATCAATTTGACGTTTTGGCCGGTCAAAAAGGCGCTGGTTTGAGCCGATGTGTGAGAGCTCGTATTAATTTGGTGCCCAATGATTCGTCTTATCTTGTTCGTTTTTCGAATTTTTCCGAAGACTTCAGGCAAGAAAATTGTGGTGTACCACTTAGAATTGAACGTCCTACGTCGGCCAGTTTTGCCGTAGAAACAGGCGACCATTTGCTTCGAAATGCTTCTTCCACGAACATCTTTCGTTGGATTTGGCTCGTCTTCGAAGACCCACATGGTCGATTGCCGTTTTGTTTCGGGATCATACGCATAGATCCATGATTCGTCGCATGTGACGATCTTATAAACGTCTTTTGAAGCACCACGAAAAAATTTCTTTGCACCAATCGACACGAGCCTTTTTTTGAGCGATTGTCAAATTGTGCGGAATCCAACGAGAACAAACCTATTTTACGGCCAGGTGTTCATGCAATATCGATTGTATGCTGGTGGAAGAAATGTCCAAGGATGCCTCTATCTCACGGTATGTCACATGACGATCTTGCATTATCCACGATTGAATTCATTAAACCAGTTTTTCACAGTGCTACAGGATGGTGCTTCATCGCCATACAACGATTTAAGTTCATCGATGTACTCTTGTCGTGATAATCCACGTCAAAAGTTGTGCAAAATGATCGCACGAAAATGTTCACGAGTTAATTCCATTTTTTTGCCAAATTGATTTTTTCAAGTCGCTGTTAACAACACAAATGATGGTCGTACGTCAAAACGTTCTGAGTACGTTTATGCTAAAAACTATCAAACTTTCCAATGGAAATATCAGATGGAGCCAGGCAACACATAGTATTGCCTAAGCCAGGAATATATATAGCAACCCATGTATATAATTTCAGAAACAAAAATTAAAAATGGGAAAAATGTCTTGAGCGACAAAGCTTAATATTTAATAAAAAAAGAAAGAAACAAAACCTAGTTTTATACACCAGATACACTATTTAATATTGCATCGGGATTTGCTGAAATTGCCGACCGAACTGTTGGCCGCAGAAAAAAATCTGTTTTTGTCCCTTGCGAATGACTCGGTATTTTGCTATTATCTTGAAAATTATCCAAAATCGACCTTATCACCAATTATGGAGCTTAAAAATATGTGTAGCTTAAGTTTTTTGTCAAAATAAAAATAAGTTTATTTTGACCTTTTATTCACACTAAATATTTACGACAGTTTGTTCGAGATCAGAGATGTATCCATATTGCGTCCTAAGAGAGAAAAGACGTTATTTCCAATATTTATTTAATTTTGCAAGAGAGACAAAATGTTTTCTGTAAATGTTAAACCAAAAAATTCTTTGAAACTTTAAATTTTGTTTAGTGCAATTTTAGCTTCTTTTTCAATTCGTAGTAATAAAATATGAAATAACATACTTGAACCTTTTTTGAAGCATTTTTTTAACTTTATAAGTTTTTCGCTTTATAAATTAGATGAACAGTAAGGGAATTTTTAAATTAAATGGTTTTAAATAGTGTATTTGGCAAGTGTCGACCTTCGCTATTCACACACTGCTGCAAACGTTTTCTAAAGTTTTCATGAACTCTAACAAGTATTCTGCAAATTTCAGCCTCAATATTGGTTAATAGGTCTTACAAGGTATTGGGACGGTTGATATACTTATACAGTGGCACCATCCTGTTGTAACCATGTATCCTCTAGTTGCATTGCCTTAACAACCGGTTAAAAAAAGTCTGGAAATGTCAATGAGCAAGTGATTGCTTCCGAGAAGAGCGTTTCGGAGAATGCAGTACTGCTGCTCTAACTCTCTTGATGTTTTGTGGTGTAGAAATCCCTCTCTCAGGTCCCCTTCGTATACATGACATATTCCATGTTGTTTTCAATGATGTTACCCAATTTACAATTGATTGCCGCCCAGGAACACATACGCGTGGAGGAACTGTGAATCGTACACGAAAAGCACGATGCCCTGCAATGATCGAGTGCGCATTTGAAAAATACGCTTCAACACAAAATGATCTCTCCTCAAGTATCCAATGCATGATGGCAACTAAAAAGCAAACGAATACAAATCTCCCATCAGCCACTATAAGTCACGCATACTCTCCACTCTCTTTGTTCAACAGTGCCGCCAGAGTCTGCAGTGCTAAAAAGCAAATAACCGCGCTCCACCCTGTACATATGCACTCGATTTATTTTGCCATTCCGTTTGCAACATCTTTATTGATTTGTGTCTGTATAAAATACAGGGTGATTCAATGTTATACAGATATAATTATTTGTGGTTAAATTTGGAATAAAAGCAATAAACAGTTGAACAAGGCTTAAAGTAATGAACCAAACGTTTTATGAAAATCTAATTTCTGCAAGAAGCGAAATTCGTGAATTGCATGATTTTTTTTTAGTTTAACATAACCAGTCATCTAAGTTAACAATCAGCCGGTTGGTGCAGAAATTCGCAGAAACTAGGGCGATGCGTGATCTGACAACACCCAATATTGCTGCTGTGGAATAAAGTATGGACCGTGACAATAAAAGTTTTCCTTCAGCATGATGACAAACTGCATTAGATTACATGGAATTAGGCAATATGCAGTGGTTTTTTGTAAAAATTTACCCAAATAACGATTTTATTCCAATTGCGTTGAAAATTTTTATTTTAAGTAAAACTAAGTACATCCCAGCAAGAAAATTTTTAAGTTCAGCTCTTTTATTTTGATGTATTTTTAAAGGTTTCTTTTTCAAATTTCAGATCAAAGTCGTATATACAATTTGGCAAATTTCGAATTCTCCAACAAAGCACTTAACTCGTATCTAATGCAGTGCAACATTTATTGGGTCATCGTCTCGGGCATACGTTTTGTGAACGTCTACTGAAAGTACATGGCAAAAATTAAATTTTTAGCATAATACGTTGAGCCAATTTGGCTCAAGTTTTGAGTTATGGCTTCGGACATTTTTTGGTTCAAAACGGATTGTTAGCACTTTTCGATACTTTGAGAAGGCAAACATTTCGGTTAACCGAGCGGAATATTGCTAACGCGTCAAAGTTTTAGCTAATAAATGGAAGCTTAATTGGCTAAATGTATTATGCCAAGTTTTGGAATGTACTTTCTTTCAGCCGCCATTAATGAAACTAATGGCCAAAATGTGTGTTGCACTCTGTAATTCGAATTCATTGCTATACTTAGTAGGGACATAAATACTGTTACACACGTTTTAGGCTGTAAAATAAAATGTACTGAATGTATTTGGAACAAATTTTTTAATATATTTTTTAATATATTTATTGATGTATGTTGTATCCAAAAAGAATCTACTTATTCGAAATGTCCGCCTTTTGCTTTTACACACGCCTGAAGTCGCACTGCCCAATCGTCAGTAGCTGCACGAACCTCGTCCATTGGACACAGCTCGAAACAAAGCAGTCTTAGGAGATCCAATGTTGGGGTATCTATTGTGACAAAGCTTGTGCTCTAAAACCGTCCACAATTTGTAATCCAATGGGTTCAAATCTGGACTGCCTGAGGGCCATTCTTCAGAGGAAATGAACGCTGGCAAATTGTTTCGAAGCCAGGCCTGGGACGTTTTAGCCTTATGGGCCGGCGCAGAATCCTGCTGGAAAGTCCATGGCTGCTTTTGGAACAGGGAATTTTTAAGAGGCTTCGCAACAGCTTCCAAAACGGTTTCTTGGTAAACTTTGGCGTATGTTTTGACTACTTGTTCGCAGAAATGCAGGTCAGTGACTCCATCGTAAGAGACACCCCACCAAACCATGACTGAAGCTGGGCGATGACCCTTTTCCTCCCTTGGGATGAGTTCAAATGCTTTCTTACATGACCGCGCATACACTCTATCATTTTGCTTGTTAAATTTTTCCTGAACGGGAAAATTTTTTTTATCGGTGAACAAAATTGTTCTGTGCAAGTTATCAGCGTGCTTCACCAAAAGACGTTTGCATTTTTCGATCCTATTTTTTTTTAAAGCTGCAGTCAATAAATGTCCCGTACGTCGTTTGAAAGCCCTAAGAACCAAGTCTTTTTTAACGATTCGACTTATGGACTTTTGCGTGATATTCATCTCACGGGCCATGATTTTCACTTTTCGGAGCGGATTTCTGTGAATTCTTCATTTAACGGCTTTGATGACATGCGGTGTTCGAACAGAGTGTGGGCGGTCTTTTACATCTCCAGTCTCCTCAAACAGTTTTATCGCTTTTTTCATTTCACACTTGAAAAGCGCTATTACAGCGATACGGTTCTCATTATCTGACCACTCCATGATGAAAGTTGAAAGAATTTTAAAATTCCGTTACAGACTAACGCTATTGAGGTAAGCCTTCAAAACCCATATGACATTAACGGGGTATGTTCAGTTCTACTATTGAAATGGGTGTGTTCAATATTGTAACAGTATTTATGTCCCTACTAAGTAAATATTAATGATAAATTTCCCGTTTATACAGTCGTCGAAAAATATAGAGATGAAACTCTATTTCAATTCGGCAGCACTGAAAATTTAGGGTAATCAATGTAGAGGTTTTTTTTTCAAAATAAAAAAAATACTAAAATTTAAATCAAGTGTGGAATCTTCTTTTTTCATTCGAAGAACATTGTATGCCATTTATTTTTTGAATATACATAATTTCCTTCAAATGTTGGCCGCAACAACGCCAGAGGGTGTCCATGAGGGAGCAAATTTGGATGACTCATTCGAGCATTTCGACCGGAATGGCGTGAATGGCAATGTTGGCTTCCAAGACCTGAATCATAACTGGTTTGTCAGCATAGACTTTGGACTTTCCGTAGCTCTAAAGAAAAAAGTCTAAAGATGTAATATCACACGATCTAGGCGGCCGGTTCAAAATGTGAAATTAGCTGCTCTTCGAAATTACCTTTCACTAAATCCATTGTTTGACCACCTGCATGGCAAGTGGCACCGTCATGTTGAAACAAAATGTCGTCAAGAATACGGGCTTCAATTTCAGGTAGTAAAAAGTCCGATATGATAGAGCAATAGCGAGCACCATTGAATGTGACGTTTCGACCATCATCATTTTTAAAAAAATATGGACCGATAATTCCACCAGCCCAAAAACCGCACTAAACCGTGGTTTTCTCTGGATATAATGGCACCTCTTGGAACTCTTCTGGTTCCTCTTTAGCCTAAATGCGGCAATTTTATTTATTGACGTTGCCGTTGCGTCAGAAATGGACCTCATCACTGAACACAAATTTAGTCGAAAACAGTTCAAAAAAATAAATGGCATAAAATGTCTTTTCGTATGAACAATAAAGATTTCACACTTGATTTGAACTTTAGAAATTTTTTTCATTTTGAAAAAATACCTCTAGATGGATCACCCTATGTAAGAGTTATCTAAATAATTTTTAATGAGGAATTATAAAAAGTTGAACCAATTTCAAATCATTTTACGAGTACATTTATAGACATTTCCTAATTTAATTTCTTTACCAAAACATTTCTTGGAATACCAAAGTACACATGCAGAAACTTCGGGGTGGGCTATTTAACATTTTAAATTTGAATCGGCTGTAAAACATGTACTAATAATTTTTTCTAATTTTTGGTTTTATTGGAAAGGTTAAACTTTGTCATATAATAGTGGAGCACCATCCGACGCATTTTTGCTTCGCACAATGCGATAAAGATTGTTTGGCAGGAGATGAAAATTTTTACCGAAAAATCGTGTTTTCATACGAAGCTTATTTTCATCTCGGTGGCTTTGTCAATAAGCAAAATTGCCGCTTATGTGGTGTAGAGAACACCCACGTGACTATTGAGTCTCTGTTTGGTGTGGATTTTTTCGGCAAAATTAGGCCAGTTTTCTTCAAAAATGAGCAAAAAGCCGCCGTTATCGTAAACGGTGAGCTTTACCGCGCCATGTTCTACGAACTTTTGTTTCCAACGACATGGATGACATTTGGTTTCAACAAAACGGGGCCACATGTCACACAGCCAAAGCAACAATCGATATTTTACGCACTGTTTCTGAAAATCGAAAAATCATCCGAAGTTGTGAAGTCAATTGGCCGTCTCGGAGTTGTGATTTAAGCCCTTTGGATTATTTTCTGTGGGAAGCCATTAAGGATAAATGATATGCAAAGCATACAGAGACAATTGAAGCGTTGAAACATGAAATTGAAGTTGCCATTGAAGAGATTCGACCCGAAACAATCGAAATGTACTGAAAAATTGGGTAGATCAGATGAAGTACTGCTAAGCCAGTTGTGGTAGTCGTATGAATGATATTGTGTTCCATTATTAAAAGACAAAGTTCAACCTTTCCAATAAAACCAGAAATTTTTACCGCCGATTCAAATTTAAAATGTTAAATCGCCCACCCTGTACTCCAAACTCTCTTCAGTTAGAGTATTATAAGCGACATTCGCTACGTTTGCTCCGGCACCACAAATTTGGGCAATAAAGGAATTTCTCCTTATCATTTGTTGGTTCTAACACGGGCAAACGATCGACTTCTTTATCAAAAACCTTATTGCGATCTTATGCGCTAGAGACATATTTGGAAGTTTTCTTTGCAATTGGTTAAGGCTGCAAGTCTTTTCAGCATTCACTTCTTTTTTAAGATTTTGATGGTTTCTACATCCCTTTTGATTTATTTTTGGCAAAATCAGAATGTTTTGCTAATTCATCTTCTGAAATAGTTACAATTGGAGACATCACGGGGAACCGGAACCGAGGAACCGGACTTTTCCCCCTTTTTCCAGTCTCTTTCGTGCTCGTTTTTTCTTCCCAGAATTCTTTTTTTATTGTATTTCTTGTCTCCTGAAAAAACACTCACGATAATTAATTCATCTGATCATTAAAAAAACGCTCTGTCTTCGTCAAATGTGCAGGTAGTACGTGTAGGTACATCAGTAAGGTAGGTACAGTCAGTGTGAGGAATATCAAACACTATATCTTGCTGCTCTAGAAATAGTGTTTAGAATCTATTCAGAACGTAATATTTCATGCTAAGCAATACAATGTTTTACATGTCGAATCGATTTCCATACTAAAACTAGTTTTTGAAACAGAGATACTCATATGACTTGCATTTCAAACAGAATTTTGTTTGGAGGGAAGTATGCAATCTAAGAAGAAATTGCCTAAAAGTTGGTAACTGATTAAATAAATCTTATTGTTGGTTCTAAGTCACTTAACGTTTTGATGACTTGATGACAAAGTCATATTTTATTTATTGTCAAATAAGGAATTTTGTAGACGTTGAGCACTACCTTCTAACTATCAACTGAAGTTAAAAAAATTAGATGATGCCTGGGGTGTAGGGTAAATTTGAAATGTTTGGGCCACCCTAATGTTTATCCGATTTTATGTTTTTAGCTCTAGAAGCCACATCTTACATACAACTTTGGTTCAATTTGCAGTTCGTCATTAAGATCTATTAGTTACCGGCTCAGATTATAGAGTTAGCTACCGGCCTCGGTTTAATATAACCTCAGTACGAAGATCCCTCTAGATTTTACATACAACCATTAAATTCCCATTTCGTTAAAATTTTGCTCAATAAAGGAAAATTTGTCGCTAAAGTCCCTTTATTTTGATGAAGTTTCTCAAGAAGCCTGTAGTAAAATTGTTTATATAATTTGGTTTAAATTGAGTGACGAAGCCTTGGGCCGAAAATCCGACCGATTTAAGTATGGACATACGGGTACTAAAAACAATGAAGTTTAGACACTATTTTTAAAATCTGGTTAAAAAAGGAATCCGTTCACGGGGTCATAAAACCTGTTTTTAATTGTATTCTCTGCACTTAGAAAATAAGTATGTTTCACGCAGAAAAAAAGTATGGTTGTGGTGACAATATTCGAAGAGGATAATACTATTGTTGGGTATATGGTTGTGGTACAACAATATTATGATCCTCACAACAATTGTATGATTTAAATACAACCATACTATGATCCTCACAACAATAGTATAATTCACACATAACCATACTATGATCCCCACAACCATAGGATGATCCTCACAACCATAGTATGTTTCACATGCAATCATAGTATGATCCTCACAACCATAGTATGATTCACACTCAACCATGTTATGATCCCTGTAACCATAGTATGGTCACACACAATTATACTATGCTCCCCAATATAATTTATTAGAATTTGTTTAAGTTGTCGACAATAGATTTGAATTATGAAAATTATTCAAAAATACATTAAATTAAAAATAATAGGAGTGATTTATTTCACAGTAGAAAAAATAAGTTTAAATACACGTAAGCGTTTTTATTAAAAATATTTCAGTTGAACAAAACCAAAGCAGCTTGTTTAAAAAAATTTAATTTCGATAAAAAAAAATACTATTATTGCATTAGATCCGTACACGCAGAAAAAAGTATGGTTGTGGTGACAATATTTAAAGAGGATAATACTATTGTTGGGTATATGGTTGTGGTACAACAATATTATGATCCTCACAACAATAGTATGATTGAAATACAACCATACTATGATCCTCACAACAATAGTATGATTCACACATAACCATAATATGATCCCCACAACTATAGTATGATTCACACTTAACCATACTATGATCTCCACAACCATAGTATGAATCTCACCACCATAGTATGTTTCATATACAACCATACTATGATTCACACGAAACCATGTTATGATCCCTGAAAATTATTCAAAAATACATTAAATTCAAAATAATAGGGAGTGATTTAGTTCACAGTAGAAAAAAAAATAAGTTTAAATAAGCGTAAGCGTTTTTTTCTAAAAATATTTCAGTTAAACAAAGCCAAAGCAGCTTTTTTAAAAAATTTTAATTTCAATAAAAAGCACTATTATTGCATTAGATCCATACCAATAACATTTGTTCTTAAAAGCATATTTAAATGAAGAAAAATTACAATCATACAGTATGATTGCTGAATCATATTATTGTTAACATGAAACGCAAAATACAATACTTTTGTCGAACCAACCATATTTATATTGTTGCTATAACCATATTTTCATTTTTAAATTTGGCAATAATACTATTGTTACATTTCAACAATATTAATATTGCAGCAATTATACTATTGTCAAAAATAAATTCAGTTAACAATGCTTTAGTTGCGACGAAAATACTTTTATTGCGGATAACATATTATTATTGCCGTGACCATGTAGTAACCATGTTTTTTCTCTGCGTGTACCAATAAGAAAAATTACAATCATACAGAATAATTGCCGTAATCATATTATTGTTAACATAAAACCCAAAACATAATACTTTTGTCGCACTAACCATATTTATATTGTTGTTTTAACCATATTTTCATTTTTTAATTTGGCAATAATACTATTGTTACATTTCAACAATATTAATATTGCAGCAATTATACTATTGTCAAAAATAAATTCAGTTAACAATGCTTTAGTTGCGACGAAAATACTTTTATTGCGGATAACATATTATTATTGCCGTGACCATGTAGTAACCATGTTTTTTCTCTGCGTGTACCAATAAGAAAAATTACAATCATACAGAATAATTGCCGTAATCATATTATTGTTAACATAAAACCCAAAACATAATACTTTTGTCGCACTAACCATATTTATATTGTTGTTTTAACCATATTTTCATTTTTTAATTTGGCAATAATACTATTGTTACATTTCAACAATATTAATATTGCAGCAATTATACAATTGTCAAAACTAAATTAAGTTAACAATGTTATGGTTGCGACGAACATGCTGGAGAATACTTTGAAAAACAAAACCATTTTTGATGATAAACATTCGCATTTTCATTGTTAGGCCAGAAATATATATAGCAGCCCTCGTTTTGAACGTGTGCAGCAAAGTGTTAACGAAACACCAGAAACATCTGTCAGAAGGCGTTCTGCGTAGCTAGGAATGTCTCGTACGTGGAGCAAGTTGGTGCAAGAATTAAAACCCACCGCAACGTCTACATTTTGCAGTTCAATTCCAACAGTTGGCCAGAAATAAAGAGAGCTTTAGTGAAAGTTTGATAATGAGTGATGAAGCTTATTTTCATTTGAATGGTTTTGTTAATAAGCAGAACTGTAGGTTCTGGGGTTCTGAAAATGCAAGAGCCATTCATCAACGCCAATTGCACCCAATTAGGTGTACAGTACAGCTGTGGGTTCATATCTGCAAACATCATTGGGAGAGCGGTATCAGTTTATGATAGAAAATTGTTTACTTCCTGCTCTTGAAAACAGACCTGAGATGTGGTTTCAGCTGGACGGAGCCACTGCACGAGACACAGTGACACTTTTAAATCAAATTTTTGGAGAGCGAATAATTTCCAGAAATTCGGAAATTATTTGGGGTTATTTGAAGGAGCGAATATATGTGAACAAGCCCGCGACAATCCTTCAACTCAACATTGATGCAGAAATTCGCACACCACAGCCACAAATTTTGAAAGATATTATGGAAAAGGCTCTAAAACGAGCCCATCATTGCGAAGCTGAAAACGGGGGTCATTTAAGTGACATTATTTTTCATACTTAGTGTTAAAAAATTTCCATTTTGTATATTTTATAAGTACAATCTTAGAAAAAAAAAATAATAAACGAAAAGGTTATTAAAGTTTTTAAACCCATGGTAACTTTTGACACACCCTGTATAATCCACACAACCATAGTTCGATTCACACTTAACCATACTATGATCCCCATAACCATACTATGAACCATAGTATGTTTCACAAACAACAATAGTATGTTTCACACAACTATAGTATGGTTCCCAAAATTATTACTTAGAATCGGGATAAGTTGTCAACAATAGAGATTTGAATTTAAAAATGCATTAAACTCAAAATAATAGGTGTGATTTATTTAACAGTAGAAAAAATCTGTTTAAAAAAAACGTATTTTCAGTTTTTAATAAAAAAAATATTTCAGTTAAACAAATCCAAAGCAGTTTCTTTGAAAAATTTTAATTCTCTTATAAAAAGTACTATAAATTGTATATTTCAATACGTAACATTGTTGTAAAACACATATTAAAATTAAGAAATATTACAGTCATACAGTTTGAAAGCCGTAATCATATTATTGTTAGCATAAAACCCAAAAACAATACTTTCGTCGCACCAACCATATTTATATTGTTGCTACACCAATATTATCATTTTGAAATTTGGCAATAACGCTATTTTTACATTCTGACAATATTGAGATCGCCGCAATCATATTATTGTCAAAATAAATTACTATGGTTGCGAGAATATACTTTTATTGCGGAGAACATATTATTGTTGTCGAGACCATATAGTAACCATATTTTTTCTCTGTGTGTGCAGGGTATAATACATGTAGACGGCCACGCCAAACTTTAGATATTTTATAAGATTTTATTCATAAATTTATTGAAAAAAATATCACGTATCGTTAATCTTGTAAATGTATCTTGTGTTGCAATTTTTTTTTATCGAGACTTGCATTTTGATTAGTTCTGATATTTTGCAAGATCATGCAGCACAGTAGCGCTAAGTTTAGCGTTGTTAATACTTTTACGCGATTAGCGTTTTTTACAAGGCTGTATAAATTTCGTATCAAGTCTTAAGCTTAGTATTCATCCCAAATGAAATTTTAAGTAAGCCTAGTATATACCTAAAACGAAATATTTGCTCCCATAAGAAGAACATCAAGCAAAGAAAACGAAATTTACTTTTGGTAAATTCCTTTTAGCAATATTTAAACGGTGGCACTAAGCTGAAACGAAAAGATGGCGAAATTAGCATCTATTACAGGGATGTTAATCACAAGCAACGACAATTATTTTCTGATAATTTTTTGGTCAAGGAATATTTAAAATTTGCAAATGTTTTGAAAACATTTTTAGAGTTTTTGAATATGAATAAAATATTTTATTTACATAAAAATACGGCTCTTTCTGTACGGGAATTTTCCGTGCAGAGATAAATGTAAAACTCCTAATCGAAAATTTCGTTTGAGGTGAAGACATTAGACCCAGTTTTCTACTCAAACGGAATGTTTGAGTAGTAGTGTAGAAAACAGCGTGGTGCAATGAAAGTATGCACGACTATCATGCCAAAAACCCAGGTTTAACCCCACGTAAAAATATCTAACTATTTTTCAATGTCAGGTTTCCTCGTAAATGCTGTCGACTTTACAAGTAAGTGATTTATCTCTAAGCGATGTAAAAACGTATCTATACAAAAATAGGTTAGTCGTTTGTAGACAGTTTTTAACAGTAGGTCCTGGGCAGTGAGTATAAGTATTAAATCGTGCACAGCTCACTTGTTCGAGAAAAGTTTCCCTTTTTTCTTAGTGGGATGTTGTAGGACAAAAGTAAATAAATAAAAAGACAGGCGTAATTCATATTAAAATGAATAATTTTAGTCGTATTTATTAAAATACTCTCGAAAATGTCGACACATTTTTTGTTATTGTTGGAAATGTCAAAAATTCCTTGACCAATATCAAAATACTAGAACATTAATTTTCGTTGCAGGTGGTAATAAAAAACACACCACTCCAGTAATAAACATCCCTGTAACAGTTGCAAATTCCGCCAACTTTTCGTTTCAAGTGAAGTATTCACCTCAGGAGTTTCACTTAGGAGTTTAACATTTATAGTCTAGTTTTCACCTCATTTATCTCTACAGGGAAAAATTGTCGTGTCGAGAATTGTAAAGCCTAGTATTCACCTAAAACGAAATTCTCGCTCCCATAAGAAAAACATGAAGCAAAGCAAACAAAATTTACCATTTGTAAATTCCGTTTAGCTATTTTCGTTTGGTGGTACTTAGTTAAAACGAAAAGGTGGCGGAATTTGCAACTGTTACAGCAAATTAATGTTCTGATAATTGTTTGGTCAAGGAATTTTTGAAATTAACAAATGTTGTGAAGTTGTTTTTGAGGGAATTGAAATGAGTATTATTAAAATCATATTTTTGAAAATGAATAAGGGCTGCTTTTTCTACTCTGCCTTACACTATAATTCTTATGTGTAGAGATATATGCAAAACTCCTAAGCGAAAATTTCGTTTGAGGTGAATACTAGGCTAAAAAGGAAACAGCCGTTATTGACAATATTTAACTTTTCACTTTTATTTATTTTATTTATAATCTTTTAAATACCCTCGACAATGACTTCACATCATTAGTTATTTTCTTTTTTGCAAATTCGTTGACCAAAAAATTTTCAGAAGATTAATTTTCGCTTCAGGCGAAAAAATGTGTACACTGCTAGTACTAAAAATCTCTGCTACAGTTGCAAATTCCGCCACCAATTCCTTTCAGCTGAGTGACACCGATAAAGTAAATTTCGTTTCTTATGAGAGCGAAAATTTCGTTTTAGGCGAATTCAAGGCTTATGCTGCGTACTGCCAGCGAAAGGTGTTTCCATAACGGAAATTTCATTTGCTTTGCTATATGATTTTCTTATGGAAAGCGAAAATTTCGTTTATGGTTAATACTAGGCTAAAAGTTTAACAAATTGGCAGGGTGGCGTCAACATTTTTAAAATTTTGCTCTAGTAGAAGGTAGCACTTATTTTAAGAAATGAAATCACCATTAGACCTTACAAGGCTTATTATTCACATTTAGCTTAGGTGCGGTATCTGCAACTACATATACTTATAATGGCACCCTAATGTACAATTTACACTGGCGGCATCATTACGAACGCTATCCTTAATTGAATTTATTCTGAGTGCGGCGGCCGTGTAATCTTCATTCATCTTTGCTAATCTAATCTGTCTTAATACATTTCACGGACTTTTATTTGTCCATGAGTGCCAACGAATGACTGCACTAACGATAACATGTTTGCAAAACAAAATAAAGTATCTAAAATTATGGAATTATTTTATTAAAACTACGTATTCTTACTAAAGGGGATGTTGACATGAAATCTAAGAGCTATCAAATGGTGAAATACTTACGAGTACTTCCCTGAACATAGCAATAAGAAACAAAGAGAAAACATCATTCAAAGCAATGAGATATGCGCAACATCGTTCACCTAATAACACTGTGCAACACTTTTTTGGGGGGTGGATGATTCCTTTGAGAAACGAACGACATATCTGAGTATTCCCAGAAAAACAGGGTCCTGATTGCGCAGAGTAATTTTTAATGGTCCGAGGAAGTCTTTATTTTGCAATGCAATAGCATATATAAGAACTTAAAATGTAGTAAACATTTCTTTATTTTTATCGAATTTTCGATAGAGAGAGAGAGAGAGTTTCTCATGTGCTTTTTCGAAAAAAAGTGAAAAAATTACTTAAAATCAAAGAGTCCATTTAAAAAAAATATTTAAATTTCTGTATAAAATGTGATGCTTTCTAAGCCGAATTTTTTTTTTTTTTTGGTTTGATTTTTAGTTGGTAAAAAAAGACACATATGATTACCAAAATCTATCCATATGCCCGAGTATTATATCTACAAAACAATTATAACAATATTTTGTTTCTATTTCTGCAAGGATAGATGCAAAATAGCAAAGTGACATAGATTTTCGTGGCTGCACACTGCTTTTATAGCGATTTCAGGGCTATAACGACCTTCATCAGAAAGCTTTGCATCAATTGTTGTAAGAAAAACCGAAGTCTTTAAGACCAGGCTCTAACCGAACGAATGAGAACTACTGTTGTAAATCTCGCTTTTCATGTTTTCTTTACGCAATTGCCCACAAAAATACAATTCACCTTTACCACCTCTACAAGGACTCCAAATTGATCGCGATAAAAGCAGTCACTAAAATCAATGTCACTCGGCCATTTTTTTAAAAACTTGCCAAGAGGTCTGAAACCGTTTAATCCCTGTTCAATGTGTAAAAGCAAATGACCGAAATAAAACAAAACGAGCTAAGCATATTTTTTTTAACAGGACCAAAACAACGCCCTTAAATTAGAAATATCGTTTTTACGTCTTTGGTGACCGCTACTGAAATTAGATGGGCAAAATTTTTCTAGAACATGAAAATATTCAAAACTCCATTTTGAAAGTCCTGTTAATTTTCCTTCAAAAAAGAACGGAGGACACATCATTTTTTATTGATATGTTCTTAATCTATTCTAAAAGGTGGTCCAACTAAAGCGCACGATATTAATTGTAAAAGATTTTCAAAGAATTATCTTAATATTTTTAATTATGAAAGAAGTAAATATTACAATTATGTGTGAAGCAAAATATTGGCCAAATGCTACCGCGACGACTTCGGTGGCACACCTCCATCCTATGGTCCATATTTTCAATGACTCTGAGATATAATTGAGGTTCAATGTCATTAATGTGCCAAAATTCCTCATTCTTCAGCTCTTGAATTGTTCTTGGCTTATTGCCGTACACTTTTTCTTTTAAATACCCCCAAAGAAAGAAGTCCTACGGTGTCAAGCCACATGACCAATCCACATCGCACGTCCATTGAATTTCTCGCGCAAAAGACTCATTGTTTCGATGGCTGTGTGGCAAGTGGCACCATCCCACTGGAACCACATATCGTCCAGACCCATATCCTCAATTTCTGGCCACAAGAAGTCTCTTATCATCTTGCGGTAGCGAACCCCATTCACGGTAACTGCTTGGCCGACTTTATTTTCGAAGAAGTACGGCTTGATGAAGCTGTCAGGCCATAAACAGTCACTCTTTGTGATTTGTTGGCTTTCAACAATCACTCGTGGATTCTTATTTAAGCAAATGCGGCATCTCTGCTTGTTAACGAATCCACTGTGGCCACATTTGACACAAATTGACGACTTCCCAAGCTGACAATATCAGCTGCCAAACCATAGCCTCCTTCTATGGAAATTTGTAAGAAAATACCATTATTTTAAAAAAGAAATGAGTTTTATTGTTTTTTTAATTATACGAAATGTAACGGGTTTTCCATTAAGAACGTAACAATTTTATATATTACTCGTAATCAAACACAGAATATACTTATATAAGATGTAAAGTTCAAATTTTCCCAGGTGTAGTGCATATGTTACATTTTAGGAATTGAATTCGATTTCGTTCATATGACCACCACGAACCCGTGTACAGAGATCTATTCTTTGGACCCAACTTTCCAACACTTTTGCACTCTGAGCTCTTCTTAAATTGTTGGCATAGACCAATGACTTGATGGGGCACCATAAAAAGAAATCTCACATGAATGAGGTGATCATTCGATCGAATCGTGTTATCTCGAGGTAACACTTTCTTCGAATTTGACTTTCAGTAAATCGTTTGTAAAGCGTGCTGGGTGGCAAGTGGCAACGTCTTATTAAAACCACATATCGGCGATGTCAAGCTCTTCCAATTCTGACCAAAAACATATTCTTACATGCCACGATAGCGCTCTCCATTGACGGTAACATGACGATTGTTTTCATCGACGAAAAAATACGGCCCAATCACACCTCGGCATGAAAACCACACCACACAGTAATTTTTTGTTCATGCAATTGTTTGTGTCTCTTAAACACATGTGAGTTTGTTGCTGACCTAAAGCGTATTTTTTTTTGACAAAATCACTCAGCCAGAAACGAGTTCATCGCTGAAGATGATTTTGCGATGAAATTCTCGAAATCCGTGAAACTTTGCCAGAACCCAATCGGAGAAGTTTCGACGTTTCAAATGATCAAGTGGCTTTAGTTCTTGAGTCAGTTTGATCTTATAAGGACGAAGCTCAAGATCTTTTCGCAAAATACGCCACAGCGTGGTTTAAGAGATGCCCAATTCCTGAGAACGACGTGGAATCAACTGATTTGGCCCATTTTGAACGGATACAATACTTTCGTCGCTTTGAGCGGTACGGCGTCTCTATGGCGACGAAAAATCCAAAGTGTAAATTTTGTATCTAAATTTATCCATTACAGCCTGTCGGGTGGGGCATTTATTACGGCCTAAAATTTGGAGAAAGCGCTCTTAAAGTTGCGACCACCGACTCAGAATTTCGGTAATGTTTAATGATTTCCAAACGTTGCTAGTATGTAAATTTTTCCATGATGACCATTTTGACTTCGACTAACGTTTTGACAACACTAAAAGATCATTGAAAATGTTTGAGGGTGCGTTGACATAAAGATACGAAATTGTTATGTCCCTATGGGAAAACCCTTTATAATGGATTTTAGAAAGTATTTTTTTAATTTAATTTTTAATTTAATATTATTAGTTTTTAATGAGTTAACGATTGACATAAAAAAAACCTAAAAGCTATTGTTGTGTAGTTTGTCCCTCGTCCAACTTTTTTTGTGTGTAGGTGTAGCATCGTTGCATAAGTACTAAATTCTCTGCACAAACTGGATTGTTACAGGAAAATCCATAGGGCCTTGTTTTCCGCTGCTATCCGTACTCAGAACGGCATTGGCGACATGACGGTCTGTTCGTTATAGGCGCAACTCCCCCTGTCGAACTTGATAATATCTCAAAAGAACAAAAAAACGAAAAACGAATTTGATCTGTAGTGTACTTTATAGTGCGGTCATCTTGCCAATCGATAACAAACGAGTGTGAATTTATAGAAAGTCGGTATCCCAGCTGAACATCCTCACGTCAGGAATAAGACCACGTGAGGGCGGTTCGGAAAGTTCTTAGCCTGTCAATGAAAGAGAATATTTAGTTTTTCAAAAATATTTTTATTTTTCAATATAATCTCCTGAAACTTCAATACACTTAGTTCAACGCTTATCTAGCAATTCTATCCCTTGATTAAAATGGTTTTCCTCAAGGTCTTCAAAATAGTGGTTAACAACTGTAATTGCATCTTCATTTAAGCTAAAACGCTTGCCAGCAAGGAATTTTTTTAGATTTGGGAACAAGTAAAAGTCACTGGGAGCTAAATCAGGAGAATAAGGTGGGTGGTCAAGCAACTCGTACTTTAATTCGTTGCTTTTAGCCATTGTTAAAACACTCTTGTGCGCTGGTGCGTTGTCTTGATGAAAAATTATTTTTTTGTGTTGTTAGCCAGGACGTTTTTCTTGAATTTGTACATTTAATTGATCTAAAAGGTTGCAATAGTACTCTGAATTTATTGTTTTACCCTTTTGCAGATAGTCAATCAATATAATACCTTTGAAGTCCCAAAAAAACGTTGCCATAACCTTACCAGCCGATTGAATTGTTTTTGCCTTCTTTGGGGCACTTCCTCCAGCTTCAGTCCATTGTTTGGATTGTTCTTTTGTCTCTGGAGTATAGTGGTGGATCCATGTCTCATCAACAGTTATGAAACGACGCTTAAAATCCATTTTATTTCGCTGAAAACGATCCAAACAAGCATGAGAAATGTTCATTGTTATGCGTTTTTGGTCGACTGTTAACAAGTGCGGCACCCATCTTGCAGAAAGCTTTTTCATCTGTAGTTCTTCATGCAAAATTAAATGGACTCGATCATTTGAGATGCCCATGATATAAGCTATTTCACGCACATTTATTCGTCGATCATTTAATACCATATCATGCACTTTGGCTACAATTTCTGTTGTTGTTGCTGTTCTTGGACGTCCACTACGTGGTTCATCTTCAATGCGTGTACGACCACGTTTAAATTCAGCAACCCAATTTTTTACTGTTGCATATGAAGGAGCACTTTCACCTAACACATTCACCATATCATTATGAATTTCTTGTCCCGATAAACTTTTTTATGTAAATATTTAATGACACCACGCATTTCTAATTTTTCCATTGTAAAAAAATCGCGAATGCGTCTTTTGTGAACACCTGTTTCTATATGAAGGAGTTGCCAGATCGAAACAAAATTTAACAAGTGTTCATAGCAGAGATGGAAGTTTCCAAAACACTTAACTTTTTTCTGTTTATACCGCGCTTTTTGTGCTAGGCTAAGAAGTTTCCGAACCGCCCTCTATGTCTGAAGAACACACACCAACGAGTGTCACATTGTTTTTCATGCCTGAGCATCCGATTGTTCAATACCCATACCATCGATAGAAATTAACGACATAATTGGGTCAGCGAATCGTTTGTGGGACAACAAGCAGCACTGTGTCTTACGCGCATTAAAATCTACTCTATTCGCTGGACGCCATTCGGAAATGGCCAGTAAATCCCGGCCTAGTATCTCATCCATGATTACCGTAAGGTAACGATATTTACCTTATAAAATGCCGAGGTGTTGTAAACAGAATAAGACAAAGTTATTCTCTCTTCGAACCACGTCATTTTCTAGAGCAATGTCCCGGAGAAGCTTTCCATACTAACCGTCTACAGATCAGGGTATATATTGGTCTGCTCAACCGACTGAAACTTGCTTACCTGTTTATACCTTGAATTACTCTGTGGAACAGGGTGTTATAAGTTAGTTTCGTGGCAAACGAAAAATATTAAAGCTAGACCAACCTTAAAGTTTACCGATCGACTAAGATTCACTAGCTGATTCGATTTAACGATGTCAGTCCATCTAGAGCTTGTAATGAAACTACAGGTCGCAATTGTTGTCCGATCTTTATGAAAATTTACAAAAGTAAATTTTTTGGATCAAGGACGAATTGCTGAAGAGCTCGTGACAAGAACGGGCGCTATTGAGTTTGAAGAAACAATGAAATTTTCTCTCACATTCAAATATGACATTAGTAGTTGTAAAATCAAGGTAGGTGCGATTGCTAAGATCTGAACCAGTGGTCGGATTTTTTTGGTTTTCTTAAGATAGCCCTATCTCTTGCCTATACAAAATTACCTAAACGAAGCCCTACCCTTCCATAATTATGACTGTTTGACCGAAAAAAAAATCCGACCACTGGTTCAGAACTTAGCATTTTTTCTCAAGTACCCTCCGACCACCAATCCAAAAATTTTCAAACCGCTGGCATTTCGCCTCTTGCATTTTTGGGCATAGTCGTAGATAGATATATTTTCATGAAATGAGCCAAGGATTACGCTGGTGAAATTTGTCCAGTAGTGAATGAATCACCCTGTATAGACGGTCACTGCTCGACAGTAGCTTTTAATATAGTTCTCTTAAAATTTTGGTTTGGGGCCAAAAATTGACTTCCAGTGTACATATGGGTAAAAAACTATACAATTTTCTTACGAAGCCAAAAATATATAAATTTTTTTCAATTTTGGGAGACGTACCCTAGGTATCCTAGGGTACCATTTACCAACCAATAACAAACACCTTAGTGGCATTTTAATTGCTGTTGAATCGAAATGCCCATGGCACCAATTAATATTATGCATTCGATGGTTCATAGTTGCAAATCGTCAGCAACACTTTATGTGGGACGTTGACGTTAGTGCGGGTCCTCATATAAGTTTTTACTCGCGAACACGCGACTGGAATTTTATCGGCTATTGGCATTATACGTATGAATCAACATATATGTATGTATTGACATACGCGTATGTCTATATACGAGTATGAGTACACATACTTATACAATTGTTCGTAGCGGGTAGGGCGCGGCGCGTAAGAAAAAATTCGTTATATTTGCATAAAATTTGAATACGTAAATTGCTTTCCGATTTTCTTCGATATTCACAAATTTTAAAATTACGTCTGCCCATACGTCGGCTCATCGCACTAGTCATAGCGTTTGCATAGTTGTCGTCGTAGCGCAACTACATTGTTTTACATGTTTAGTTTTAGTCTTAGAACTACGGGTTGGGAAAAATAAATAATTTCGTTTTGTTGCCACATTTACACTACAGAAGG
Source organism: Hydrotaea diabolus (assembly GCA_963513945.1). Classification (NCBI taxonomy): domain Eukaryota; kingdom Metazoa; phylum Arthropoda; class Insecta; order Diptera; family Muscidae; genus Hydrotaea; species Hydrotaea diabolus. The sequence continues at coordinate 48,629,926 of OY740716.1, forward strand.
GAACATGGGCATGACTTGGGGTATGGATTTGTTGATTTCATATTCAATTTTATGCATGATGAGACTAAATCGATTAAAATTCAAATTGATTTAATTGATTGATTGCTTCGCCCTAAATTTGATAGGGTTTTACATTTGCGAGTACGTGTGTTAATAGTTTGTATTTATTTCGATTATATTATAGTAACTAAAAACTATTGATAGCAGCAAGGCAAATGCGGTTCTTTAAATTCACAATATATGGTTTTTGTTATATCTACTATTATTTCTTAATTTCCGGATCCGGGGTGTTCATAGCATAGCCCAAACATTGTAGGGCTCTTCGAATGTCCGTGAAGACACTCGGATCCTCGATTGTGGCTGGCAAGACGACCAACTCGTTTTTGGCAAAATCAGCCATAGCCTTACGCATAGTTTTGCCCGAGCGTGTGCGTGGCAGGGCCTTAACGGGTGCAACCAAACGAAACGATGCAATGGGACCCACAACTTCACGTATTTTCTGTATTATCTCTGCGGAAAGTTTTGCCGGAGTTTTTAGGCAATTATCACGTGGAACATACAGGCACAGCGGCACCTGACCCTTTGTGGACTCGGGAACACCAAATACAGCGGCATCGACTACGTCGGGATGTCGCAGAACAGCATCTTCTAAGGACAATGTGGAAATGCGATGCCCAGCAACGTTGATGATATCATCAGCGCGTGCTGTTACAAAAATGTAACCGTGCTCATCTTTATACCCCGCATCCATGGTGTCATAGTAGCCCTAAAAAAATAGAAAAAAAAACAATCGAGGTTAATACGATATTTTCACGTAATTAAAAAGAAAACATTAAAAAAATGTTAATGCTGTAACCTTCTATGAAATCCCATCATTTGTCATCATGTTTTCTTGTTTAAAGCGATGATTTTAGCTCGGTATGATTTTTTTAGCCGCATTAAATACCAGCATACCGGCAACGCTAACAACCGGGCAAAACTTTATGGAAAATGACATGATACGAGGCCAAATCAACAATTTCGTGCCTTCTCCAACCTCCCTCATAGTTATATGAAAAACAACAACACTGCTCACATCAAGTACCACCTGTCAATAGACTACTGTCAAATTTTGAGAGAGTTCCGTCAATTAGTTTGTGTTAAACAGCTTTTCAAAATATACCACCCCGAGGATTTTGTTTAAAATGGAAAAAAGTAAATTTCGAGTGATCATTAAACATTATTTTAAGTGGAAACAACTGTCAATCAAACCAAACAAAATCTTTATACATACTATAGGGACTCTGCACCATCGATTTCAGTGGAAAAAACAGGTTTACTGACTTTCATTGTGGTCGCACAAGTACAAATGACGCTGAATGTTCTGGACCGCCAATTGAGGTCAATACACCCGAAAATTTCGAAAAAAAAATCCACGATATGGCGTTGGCCGATCGAAGGGTAAAAGGGCGTGAGATTGTTGATGCCATGCGCATTTCATATGGCAGTGTGGTTGCGATTTTACATGATCAGTTAGGTTTAAGAAAGCTGTCTGTAAGATGCGTGCCGCGATTACCATTTCATCTAGATAATGCACGGTTGCACACTGTAAAGTCTCAATGGAAAGATTGCATGAATTGGGCTACGAATTGGTACCTTATCCGTCATATCCTCCGGATTTCCTATTTCCAAACCTTAAGAAAAAGATTCCGCGAGAGGAAAGAGATTCCGCTCCAACAATGAAATTATTAATCAAACAAATGCTTATTTTATGGACCTCGAAAAATCCTATTTTTTGGAAGGCATACAAAAATTGGAGAAACGTTGGACTAAGCTAAAAGCAAATTATGTTGAAAAAAATTATCTTTTTTGCTAAAAAGAACTGTGTTTTATTCGAAAAGTCTCGGAATTATTAATCTGCCATCGTATTGGCGAATGTGTCAGGAAAAACAATGCGTTCATTGTAGGGCACAACCCGAAGGTCCAGGGCGCCATTAAACCCATTTATTAAAGACTGAAAAAATACAATTTATATATGGACTAGACAATATTTTAAAAAAACAAAACAAGAAAAAACTTGTAAAACGGCAAAGGTCAGGCATGCTGACTATATATAGGGTGCTTAAATTTTAAGGGCCGATTTTGAATGTGAACCACACCTAAATGTCGAGTTTTTTCTGCATTTCATTTGATATTTCTCAATTTCAGACTAACTCAATTTCAACCATGGAAAGATACACAAGAGAGCAACGCGTTAAAGTTATTCAGAATGGTGGCAAGAAATGGCAACAGTGGATGATCAATTTTCGAAGAAAATCATCTTCAGTGATGAGGCACATTTTCACCTTAGTGGATTCGTCAATAAACAGAATTACCGCATTTGAACGAATGATAATCCAAGAGCGATTGTCGAAAAAACAATGCACCCACAAAGAGTGGCTATTTGGTGCGGTTTATGGAGTGGCTGCATCATCGAGCCGTATTTTTTCCAAAATAAGGCCGGTCAAGCAGCTATCGTGAGATAAATGTGGACGATATGTGGTTTTAACAGGACGGTACCACTTGCCACACAGCTAACGAAACAATGGCTCTTTTGCGCAACAAAGTCAATGGCCATGTTATATCACGTCGTAATGATGTTAATTGGCCACCAAGATCATGTGATTTGCCACCGTTGGACTACTTTCTTTGTGGTTATTTGGAAGAAAATGTGTACGTTGATAAGCCAGCAGCAATTCAAGAGCTAAAGGATGAGGTAATTCGGCACACTAAAGGCATAGATCCCCAATTATGCCTTACTGTCATCGAAAATTTAGACCATCGGATGGGGGTGTGCCGCCGAGGTCGCGGCGCCATTTGGCCGATATTTTGTTCCATTCATAATTGAACCATACCAATATTATCATAATAGAAATAAATGACAATAATTTCCTTAATAATTTGTGTTTTATTCAAAATCAACTGCGGCCCTTAAAATTCCATCACCCTTTATATGAGCTGCATCATTTCAGGTAACTTAACTAGCATTTGTTTGGAAGTTAGAGCCCGAACACAGCCATGTCGCATAGCGAACGACTAGTGAAATGTTCATGAATGAAATCAAAAATGAAATGAAACTTATTTTTTTCAATTTGCCAAAAAAAAAGGTTAATTAGCTGATGATTAACTTGATGTTTGGAAAGTACTAGTGAAAATCGCTTTACAACACTTAAATTTTTATAATTAGGTGGCAACGATAATATTTAACATGACAAAGAAAAAAAAAATAACTTAAGTTCGGTTCCGACCAAATGTGCTTAAACATATGAAATATAGGATGGGCGTTTTAAATTACAAATTGAATCAGAGTTAAACAAATTACTAAATTTTTTTGGAAAGGTTGTACTTTGTCATTTAATAATGGAACCTCTTTGGATGCGTTTTCCCTCCGCCAAATGGGCTGAAGATTCTTTAGCAGGAAATGAAAAAAACTACCGAAAAATCGTGTTTTTAGACGAAGCTCATTTTCTTATATTCGATCCGAAGCAATCGAAAATGTACTGAAAAATTGGGTTGGTCGGATGAAGTACTGCCGAGCCAGTTGTGGTAGTCATATGAATGATATTGTGTTCCATTAAATGACAAAGTTCAATTTTTCCAATTAAACCAAGAACATGAAAAAATATAAATACTATTTTTATTACAAATTTTATATGCCCCAAGGTGTTTGCAATCGAGTTGTGGTAAAGTCGCTAAACAAACAAGTAAGAGTTGCCACATTTATTTCTGCAACAAAAAATTAAAACCTGTTATACAAACCTAAAGAGGTCTCATCGGCGAATTGGGTACATCTGCAGTGGTATAAGTGAAACTATTAATCAACTGAAACTTATAAAAGGTGGTTAAATTTTAAGGTACGATGTGGAATGTAAACCACACTTAAACGTCAAGTTTTTTTCTGCATTTCATTTGATATTTCTTAATTTTAGACTAACTCAATTTAAACCATGGAAAGATACACAAGCGAGTAAAGTTTTATGAAAATAGGCGTTCAAATCAAAATGCATATCGTGCACTTTGTGATTTTTTTGATCAATTTAATCGTCCAAATGTGCGTACAATCGGAAAATCGTGCAAAAATTTAAGCAAACTGGGTCTGTAGGAGATGTGAAAACACCAGCGCATACTCGTACTGCAGAAAATATTACTGCTGTTCGCGATAATGTGGCTGAAGAGCCGTCCACCTCAACTAGTCGCCGTGCCCAACAATTGCACCTCTCACGCTCGTCGTTGATGAACATTATGCATAAAGACTTGCAATTACACGCTTACAAGGTCAATTGGCTGAAGAACTAAAGCCCCTTGACCATTCCAAACGACATCAATGGTCAGAATGATGGCAAGAAATGGCAGAAGCGGATGATCGGCCCTTAAAATGTAACCACCCTATAGTTGAAAACATTTTTAATATTTTTACAAAGCAGAAGTGTAGGAATTAATTGATTTTTTATATTTTGCGGACTATTTTATTACAAGTTGTGTTTATTTTCGGCTGCTTTTAACGAATTCCCCGATGAAACCCCTCTTTGTTCAATCTCTTTAGTGTATACCAAGCGAAACAATGTTGCCATATTACTCTCAATTCTGTGCAATATTGCCAGATCACTAATAGGACGTACTTCCACAAACAAGGACATTGTTGTTAGACGTTTAGGCTTATGTGGCCCATAATACATCCCGTAGGATCCAATCGACGGCGACCAATAGCCAAAATGGACATATGGATTAATTTGGCACTACTAGAGATCGTTAGTAGAGAAGCATTTAATTTCTAAAATTGAGCCTATCACTCAATTATTAAATGGATAAAACTTTTAAAACGAAAAATCTTTTTATACGTACCGGATATTTACTGAAGTATAGTTTTTTGAACAGCTCATCGTTCTCGTAGAGTGTGGACATATTTCCAGGTGGCAGTGGTAGTTTAATTATTATTCGTCCCAACTTTGAGGGTTCACATTCAGTTCCGTCTGCTTGGACTATTTTTACTGAAAGAAATTGAAAGAAACATACATTGATTAGCCCGCTATTAGAAAACATGGACCAACAATGCTCATTTTTACAAGGTTAACTTAATGATGTTCAATTGCAACTTAGTAGCTTGCGAAATAATAGCACAATCAGATTTGATTTGTTAGGACATGTTAGGAGGGACTTTTGTAGGGGAAGGCTTTGTAGCTATATAAAATCATAGAACAATACGATTTAATTTTAACAGGATTAAATACTTGTCGCTTTTGAAGTACTAAGCAAATTTTGGGTAAGATCGGTTGGGGAGGCACAGGATTACGGGAAGATGCAAAGCTTCATTGAGATCTGGCAGACGAACATACAGTGGGTAACATCTTATTTCGTGCAGCAAATATTCAAAATTTCTACTTAGAAAATCTTAACGAATACAGCCTATAGAACAAAAAAAAAACAAAAAATATTAAATCTGTCCGCAAGAGCAAGAAGGAATGCTACACAAGATATATTTTTGGGTTACAGCTTATCTCGGGCACTCTCCTCTGTGTGCATAATAGGCTGTTTCCACTGCGGTCGCGTCCGCGTCCAAAAATCAATGAACGCGCGTTACAGCCTATACAAAAAACATAGGCAGTTATGTATGGGAAAAAGTCGCGTTCACATTGGACGCGTTTTCCGATAAGTCGCGTTTTTTTGCAATCGAAACCCATCTATATCTATCAATGGCAACACCGCAAATTGCACATCCCTATTAAAACAGCTGTTTATCAGCATAAACATAAAGCGCTGCTTCTACTGCAAATTTCCATTAGGCGCAATACAATTTGATCCTTATTTTCCACTGCGGTTAGCAAAATAATATCATTAACTACATGATAATTTCACAACACAAAAATATTAAACTTTTCGCACCGCAAAAAAAAACAAATAAACAGAAACAGCTGTTTGAGCGCAAACGTGGACGCAGAACACAATGGAAACACCATTACAAATTTTCGATAAATCGTTGACGCGAACGTGGACGCAACCGTAGTGGAAACAGCCTACAATTCACACTCCTACGAGTAAAATATTTATTAAATTTAACGGTACGAGGGCTGCTATATATATTTCTGGCCTGATAATGAAAATGCGAATATTTATCATCAAAACTGGTTTTATGTTTTTTTAAGTATTATTTAGCATGATTTATACACTTTTGCATGCGCTCAAACAAATTGTCGAAGCACTTTTACCACGTCGATTGAGACACCTCCAAAACCTCCAAAGCGTAGAAAATCGTTGACCACGCATTTTTTTCTTGATCTGTGGGAATAAAAAGAAGTCATTGGGTGCCAAGTCAGGGCAGTACGGCAGATGACCCATGGATTCGACGTTTTGGCCGGTCAAAAAGACGCTGGTTTGAGCCGATGTGTGAGAGCTCGCATTATCATGGTGCGCAAAGATTCGTCTTCTCTTGTTCGTTTTTCGAATTTCTCCGAAGACTTCAGACAAACAAATTGTGGTGTACCACTCAGAATTGACCGTCCTACGTTGCTCAAGCGGAACAGTCGCCACATGAGTTTTGCTGAAGAAACAGGTGACTATTTGCTTCGAAGTGCTTCTTCCACGAACAACTTTCGTTGGAATTGGGTCGTCTTCGAAGACCCACACGGTCGATTGCTGTTTTGTTTCGGGCTCACACGCATAGATCCATAATTCGTCGCATGTCACGATCTTATAAACGTCTTTTGAAGCACCGCGTATTTTTTCAAAATTTCTTTGCACCAATCGACACGAGCCTTTTTTTGAGCGATTGTCAAATTGTGCGGGATCCAACAAGAAGGTTTGTTCTCGGCCAGGTGTTCATGCAATATCAAATGTATGCTGCTGGAAGAAATGCCGAAGGATGCCTCTATCTCACGGTATGTCACATGACGATCTTGCATTATCAGTTCAAGCACGGCATCAATGTTCTCTGGCACAACGGCCGTTTTTGGACGACCTTCGTCTTTTTTATTCACCCTTATTCTGATTGTCGTCGTCAAGACAAAACAAAGACATTTTGCGTCGACTGTTGATACTTGGTATTCGCGTAGTCCTTTTTCGATAACTATTGACAACTATTGACACAACTCGGTATTCTCTAAATGGTATTGACGTTGTTATTAAATTGATACGACTCTGTTTTTGTCGTCGCAGTTTTTGGTAACGACTAAGAAGTTTGCTGTTAAAATAAAAAAAAAAAAAACAAAAGTAAAAGTGCAAATATGAAAATTACAAATAATGAACAGTTCCAAAAACTTGTTGAAGAGTTGGAGAAAAATCCATCCTTAGCAAAAGGTTTCAAAAGAGGAACAGTTCCAACAAATTTTAACCAGCAATGGGAGAACATTGCAAGTGTTTTGAATGCTTCCGGACCACCGAGTAGAGATGGTGATGGCTGGCAGAAGGTTACTAACTTATATCCCTGGTTTTTTGTAGATTAATAAAATTAAATATTTTCGTTAAGGTTTGGAGAGACTTAAAGTTCAAAGTCAAAAGGAAAATGGTTGAAAACAAATCGGAGATGAGAGCAACAGGTGGCGGTGTAAATAAATATATTACACTGAGCCCGTTAGAAGAAGCTGTTGCAAACCTGCTGCAGTTTCAAAAACAGATAAATCCTGACGGATCAGCTCATGGTGTTGCAGCAAGTTATGAGGAACTTGTCACTGAAGTGCTCGGTGTTGACCCAGTTATAGAGATGGAAACAACTGTTCACTCTGAAGAAATTTTACTGGAACAGGAGGAGCCTTCAACATCAAGGAACTGGAGCAGTTCAAGAGCCACTCCATCCGGGTCAATCTTGAATGAAAGAAAACTTTGTGATTGCCAATGGAAATTAATTAAACCTTAAACTTACTTGTTGTCTGGTAGTTTCATGACATCAGACCTAAATCGCAGTGTCTTTCTCTGTAAAATAAGTTTCTTTTTATTTTCTTCATCACTTGAATCAGAGTTTGAATCAGAAACAAAAAACATTTTTCAACAATTGGATAAATTGATACAAAATCTGATGCAAAAATGTTAGGTATGTGATTTTTTTTATTGAAGTTATCGATAAACAGTCAACGTCAAGACAATAATGATACGGAATACCAAAAATGCGTTGATGTGATATTATATTGAAACGAAGTGATATTGATATTAAATTGACGACGACGTTGACGACGACAATCAGAATAAGGGTGATTATATTATTTTTTTTATTATTTTATTTATTATTTTTATTATATATATTTTATTAACCCAGTTTTTACAAAGCTATAGGGTGGTGCTTTACGCCATACAAAGATTTAAGTTCATCGATGCACTCTTGTCGTAGTAATCCACGTCAAAAGTTGTAAAAACTTATCTCACGAAAATGTTCATGAGTTAATTGCATTTTTTTGCCAAGTTGATTTTTTCAAGTCACTGTAAACAAAACAAAACAAGTTTTGAGTACGTTTGTGCTAAAAAATGTCAAACTTTCCACAGGAAATGTCAGATGGCGCCAGGCAACACTTAGTATTGCCTAGGCCAGAAATATATATATATATATATATATATATATATATATATATATATATATATATATATATATATATATATAATAGCAACCCTAGTACTTTCTGCTTATTCACAACTAATACTATCTAATTTATAGTATGATTTTCGTTTGCGGGAGTCAGCACGTGTTTTTTTAAAAAATATGGGTCGCAGAACCACAATCGAGAAGCGCGAACTCGTAAAATCGGATTTTAAAATGATAAATTTGCTATACGCAGACAAAAAATATGGTTAGTATATGGTCACGGTAATAATAATATATTCATCGCAACAAAAGGATGTTCGTCGCAACCATAGTATTGTTTTTTTAAATTTAATTTTGACAATAGTATAAATGCCGCAATATAAATTTTGTTGAATGCAACAATATAATTATTTCCAAATTAAGAAACGAATATATGCTTGGTGCTACAAAAGTATTGGTTGATGCTACAAAAGTATTGTTTTTTGGGTATTTATGTTAACAACAATTTAATTATGGCAATCATACAGTATGATTGTAATTTTTCTTCATTTGAATATGCTTTTAAGAACAATGTTATTGTTGGGTATCTAATGGAATAATAGTACATTTTATATGGAAATTAAAATTTTTCTAACAAACTGCTTTGGCTTTGTTTATCTGAAATATTTTTAATAAAAACGCTTACTTTTTTAAACTGGTTGTTTCTAATGATAAATAAACACTCCTATTATATTGAATTTAATGTATTTTCAAATAATTTTCCTAATTCAAATCTATTGTTGACAACTTAACCCAATTCTAATAAATAATTTTGGGGATCATAGAATAATTGTGTGCGATCATACTATGGTTTTAGGGATCATAAGATGATTGCGTGTGAATCATACTATGGTTGAGAGGATCATACTTTGGTTGTCTGTGAAATATACTATGGTTGTGAGGATCATAATATGGTTGTAAAGGTAATAGTATGGTTGAGTTATACCATACTATGGTTGTGAGGATCATAGTATGGTAATGTTTAAATCATACTATTGGAATAAGGATCGTTGTATTTCTTTAAGGATCATAGTATGATCTAAATATTGTTGTACCACAACCATATACCCAACAATAGTATGATGCTCTTCGAAAATTGTTATCCCAACCATACTTTTCTTTCACTTTTGGATGTACTATGTAGCGTTTTATAATTGAAAACACAGGTCAACACTAAATTTGCGGCAGAAGGTTTGATAGTCAACTACAGTTGATTTGGGGCTGCTGATCACGAAACTGGCCTTCGATTTGCCATATTTGCTCTAGTTAAGAAGAAAATCACATAAACCTTTATTTTCGTTGTTTTTTTTAATAAATTAAAAAAACGACTGTTTCAACGATATGCAGCGCTTTTATTTCAGATAAGAATTGTTGCAGAAATGGTCAAAATTCTACAGAAATTCCGAATTCTCGTTACAAAAAATTGCTTTGAGCTGCCTACATTTTTTGGATTCTTTACCAGTGTTGTATTTTCATAATAACTAAATTATTGCGTATTAAATTTAACTTATCAAACATGCTTATAAACTTAACAATCCGAATAAATTTGACCGAGTTATTCAAGATTTTGTACGAAATGGGAATCCGGCAAATTGGAGGCCAGATTCGTGATCAGCTGTCCCAAATCAACTAAAGTTGACCATAAAACCTTCTGCCGCAGATGTTTTTTAATATTCTAGCCCAGTGAAACCGCTTGCATGATAAGGGAAGGAGTTCACCAAACAAATTATTTAAAGAAACCGATGAGCGCTATATAGTCCGAAAAGTGATGGTTAACCGAGAATTTCGGCCTCAAAGTTGGCTGTTGATTTGAGCAACATTTAGGCAAGGCATACATAACCAACACTCAGTGCATTGCGAGTGGAAAGTAAGGGATCAGAGGGGGTAAAGAGGGAGTAACGTTTATTGACACTTGCCTTAAACTTCGGGATGTCGTAATTAGTAGGAAATACATTTTCCGGAAGTCGACGCTACATACGGACTGTACGAGCGAAAAACGAATTTGATCTGTAGTGTATAGTGCGGTTAACCGGTAACAAACGGGTGTGAATTCATTTAAAGTCGGCATCCCTGCTGAACATCCACATGCCAGGAATAAGACGACGGATGTCTGATGAACATGCACCATGCATCCGACGATGCATGCAACCCACATTCCGACGATGCCCAAGGGAAACAATAGAGTTGGATACCTTATTGTCGCCTGTTAGCACCATCGCTCTCCTTTGCATAAGGTCAAGTAGCTCCAAGGAGTACCAAGTAGCTTCGGAGTACCTGCCCATTAGGGCGGGTCGATTTGTAGGGATGCAAAAAAAAAACGCTCAAGTGACAAGAAAAATCGATTTCTGACCCAATAATGTCGCCAATTTCTATCGATGGTATGGGTATTGAACAGTTAGATGCTCTTGATGTTCTGGGCATGAAAATACAATGCTACGCTTCTTGGGCGAGACATGTATTCGAAGTGTCGAAAGAAGCACGCATGTGCAAGAAATATTTGACTCCTTATGATATTTTAAATATCTATACAATTTAAATCAGGTCAAAGATGGAATACAACTCCCATATACCGGCAGTAGGGCGGGTCGATCTAAAAATCGACCAAGTGACAAGGAAAATCGTATCCTAGGGATCAAATTTAATTATGGTTCCCTAGGATCCATACCTTTTGAAACGAATTCTGATGGCCCGACTTTTGACCCGTAGAGTAATATTTTAAAAAGCCCCACTTGGACCCATTATAGTGTCCCTATCGAGTCCAAAAGAAAACAAAAAATGTTGTCTTTGGAGCCATTTCATCTTTGTTTTAAGAAGGTATTTTTTGTGTAGGTGTGCTTCAATTTGTGGGATTCTTCAATATTTGACCCTACGGGTCAAAAGTCGGAACATCCGAATTCGTTTTAGAGGCAAAGTTTCTTATTTTGAAACCTAGAATACGATTTTTCTTGTCACACCCTACTGCCGATACATAGGAGTTGTATTCCATCTTTGGCCTGATGTAAGTTGTATGGATATTTAAATAAATCTGTGGAAAGTTTTTGTCTATATTTTTTCATTATTATTTATTTCTTATTTACAAAAGCTTTCAAAAGCAGTTACAGCTCATTTATTTAAAAAACCGTAAATATCTCCAAAACTAGAGCGAATCTGGAAAATCTCAGGACTCAGGATCAGCAGCCCCAAAAGTTGACTATAAACCTTTTGTTTAATGTGTTATCAGTATGAGGTTGATTTTGAGATTATGGGCCACTTTGTTGTTCTTGGTTGTTTTAAGCGGGAAAAATAAAATATATTATTATTTACTATACAATAAATCTTTATAGGACCTTTAAAGTCTTTAAAATTGTTTTTTAAAAAATTATTTGTTCTTCAAAAAATTTCCTACCTAAGTGTTCAAATATCATTACCCTGGTTGTCCCTAGCACTACTTTCAATTGAAATTTTCTCAAAATATTAATTAATTATTTAATAAAACCAGTCCATAGTAAAAAATAATATTCAATTGATTTTGTTGCTATTAACGATTATAATTTTTTATTTAATTTATATTTTTATGGATGTTTATTTTTTGTCCCTCAAAATACACAGCATTCCCCTGTAAAATCTAATATTCGCTAAAATTCAAATTTCCAAACCAATCTTGATTTCAAGCAACTCAAATATGATTGAACATTACTTGAAGTGGGTGCACATCTAATAGTTTTTTCGTCGACAGTCTTATTAAAATTTAGTAAGTCGTGTTTTGTCACTCGTTACGAACGTTCACACTTAAGTTGGTCATTCCCCTGTGTTGTTTTTTAAAAAAATAATTAATACTTTTTATAATTTTGCAAGATTTTTTTTGTGTTTATTGCAAGTAAAAACTACCAGCTCAAGTCAATTTTGTAAGGGTAAGTACTTAAATAAACATTTCAGGGGGTTTTGTACAAAATCATCATTCCACTGCCAAAATTTTTCACAGGGGTATGGCGATTAACAGATTTTTTTTTTATAATTTTTACAAAAGAACTGAATTAAAATGAATTTGTTGATTTTAAAGAAAAAATACTATATATTTTATTGTCTTCGACATTTCTCTGTTCAATGAGTCATTACCCTGGAGGTCATATTTTTAAATTGTTGCATGATTCCGTTAAAAATTAAAATTTTGATGGGTACCTTTTAAAGATGACTAGTCTTTCTTAGATCTAAGACATCTACCTGAATTAAATATTAAATTCTGCAATAAAATCGAATTCCAAAAATGAGGACGAAATTGGCCCATAATCTCAGAATCACTCATGAATATATTTTAAATTTTGAAGTAAAAATAAAAGTAATTTCTAGAAAATGAAAAAAGGATTTTTATTCTTACTTCTTCTAGTCACAAAATATTTTGTTTTCTTATTTTTCCGTTGCATAAACAGACATAAACGGTCATTAGTTTTAATGTTTAGATAGCTTCAGCTGCATTTTATTGCCGAATTTATTATAAATTCTTGTTGAGTGTGAATCATAGTATGATTCACACTCAACTATATTATGATCTCCACAACCATATTACGATCCTCACAACCATAGTATGTTTCACATACAAACATAGTATGATCCACACAACCATATTATGATTCGCACAGCCATAGTATGATCACACACAATAATAATATGATACCCAAAATTATTTATTAGAATTTGGTTAAGTTGTTTACACTCATTAAATTTAAAGTAATAGGAGCGATTAATTTAAAAGGAAAAAAAATCAATTTAAAAAACGTAAGCGTTTTTATTAAAAATATTTCAGTTAAGCGAAGCTAAATCAGTTTATTCGAAAAATTTTAATTTCCATATAAAAAGTACTATTATTGCGTTAGATCCGTAACAATAACATTGCTCTAAAAAGCATATTCATTAAAAAAAATTACAGTCATACAGTATGATCATATCATATCATATTATATTATTGTTAACATAAACCCAAAAAAACAATACTTTTCTCGCACCAACCATATTTATGTTGCTGCTACAACCATAGTTTCATTTTTAAAATTGGCAATAATACTATTGTTATATATCAACAATATTAATGTTGCGACAGTCATACTATTGTCAAAATAAAATTCAGAAAAAAATACTATGGTTGCGACGAACATACTTTTATTGCGGAGAACATATTATTATTGCCGTGACCATATAGTAACCATATCTTTTCTCTGCGTGTGGATGATCACTACAATCACTAGTATGGTGCACATCGGTTGAAAGAAAGACCAAATGTAGGTATAACTGGGGCATTGAGGTTCACACCTCAAGCGGGGCTAGAAGAGACTGAAGAGATGTGCAGCAAGGGTGGCTCTACGTTTGATCGATTCTGAGATCAGGAGGATGGACAGGCTCTACGAAGAGCCAGACTATCTGATACCAAGGATGATCCAAAAAAAGTTTACAAATCGAGGCAGGTACGATATCAGGGGTTTTCTCAGAATCCTCCAACCAAAAAATATCTCAACACCGAACAAATGCACGGTTTTTTAAGCAGAGATTTTGAATCAATACAGCCGCTGAACAAGAATCTGGAACTAAGCGTACCTCCTTTAAATATGCGAATATATGTGAACAGCATGGCTGCGATAAAGGTGCTGGACTGTATGAGAGTGAGATAAAAATGTGTAATGAGATGCATTGAATAACGAATACGAGTCCGTAGGCACAACATTTTCCTGATATCACTGTGGAACAAATTCAGGTTAACAAAAGATAGGTCGATTCTGAGAGTGAGGGGTGAAAATATAGGCTAAATTAGAAGACCCGTATCGCGGCGTTTGTTTATGTTAGTTGGAATTTTTTTTTAATCGACCTTCGAACTTTGCTGTCAAATGCCGATTTTCAGCATATTGTTTATATGGTTTTTTGGCTACAACTCGTCGACTAATTGATATTTTTTCAATCTGTAAAAGCCAAATTATTGCTAGAGAACTGTCCAACAATTAATTGTTTTTAAAAAAATTGATTTAGCTTTTCGAAAATATTTTCCACAAAACTAAGTCTTTTTTGCTTTCTGTTTGATCTATAAGTAGAATATGCTTCTCAGTTTCTTCAGTAAATTTCATCTGAAAAGAAAACAATCATAATACAAAACTTTCGTTTTCCAGCTTAATATTAATTTAAAAAATGAGAAGTAAATTAATATTAAGCTGGAAAACGCAAATTTTGTATTATGATTGTTTACTTTTCCAATTCGAACTAACATAAACAAACGCCGCGATACAGGTCTTTTAATTTAGCCTATATTTTCACCCCTTACTCTCAGAATCTACCTAACTTTTGCTAGTCTGAATTTGTTCCACAGTGTACTGGTACCGGCTAACAGCGATATAGCTGGCAACGAGTTGGCGGACGGATATGCCAGAATGGGCTCAAGAGCAGTGAGCGAGGTACACAGTCCGCTCGTCGAACTGATGAATGCAATCGCCGAAATGGCTGTCTAGGTGAAAATCCATTTACAACTGCAAATTAGCCCGGCCTCTTTGGCTGGCAACAGACCGAAAAATGATAATGAAACTGTTAACATTCGAAAAAAAGTGCTCACGGGGCACATCTAAATTGGCACTACGGAGTCACGCATTGCCATGCCATGTAGAGACTGTTGTAGAAGTTGAGGATTTAGTGGAGCATTTGATATTCTTAGTAGGGACATAAACACTGTTACAACATTGAACATACCCATTTCAATAGTAGAACTGAACAGACCCCGTCATTGTCATATGGGGTTTTAGGCTAACCTCAATAGCGTTAGTCTGTAACAGGATTTTAAAATTGTTTCAACTTTCATCATGGAGTGGTCAGATAATGAGAACTGTGTCGCTGTAATAGCGCTTTTCAAGTGTGAAATGAAAAAAGCGATATTTTCAAAACGCTCCCGCCACTGGAGATTAGCCGCATGTTCGTCTACCAATGCATAAAACTGTTTGAAGAGACTGAAGATGTAAAAGACCGCCACCGGTCGGGCCGCCCAAGCTCTGTTCGAACACCGCATGTCATCAAAGCCGTTAAATGAAGAATTCACAGAAATCCGCTCCGAAAACAGAAAATCATGGCCCGTGAGATGAATATCACGCAAAAGTCCATGAGTTGAATTTTTGAACTAGATTATCCATATTTAGGGATTGTATCAACAAGTCTACTCGTCTAATGGAATTTTTGTAGGTCGGAGCGATTACCAACCGATCTTTTCTCAGAGTGTGTTTTAGCATTTTTTTTATAAGATTTGCATTCGCATGTTGGTTAATACTTATATTTGTTTATCCCGTAGTACTTACTATTATATCCTATGAAAGGAAGACCTGTCGTAAATGGAGGTGTATCCAAACTCTGTCGAAAGCCCAAACATGTGGCTGTTATGGCCGAACCAGTTTCTGTTTGCCACCAATTATTCAGAATTGGAACCTTGAACGTTTTCTCAATCCAACTTTTCGTTTCCAAATCGCAATGTTCGCCAGCAATAAAAATGGAACGCAACGATTTCAACGAATATTTTCGCCCAAATTTGCATTCAGGATCAACGCGACGCAGGACACGAAATGCAGTGGGTACCGAAAACAATGAGGATACTCTATGCTGTTCAATGATGCTGTAAAATACAAAAGCATTTACTTAATCTATTTAAGGAACTATTGGGTACATTTATAACGCCTACTTACCGATAATATTGTCCAGGATCGGGTGTCCTGTCCGGTTTACCTTCGTACATGACGCTAGTGGCTCCATACAGCAGAGGTCCATAACAAATGTATGAATGGCCAACGACCCAACCCAAATCAGAGGCATTCCACCAGACGTCATCCGTATTAATACCATATATCGTTTTCATTGTGTACATAAGGGTCACTAAGTGACCACCTATTGGCCTTTGCACTCCTTTAGGCTTATCTGTTGTCCCGGAAGTGTACAGTATATACAGGGGGTCATTGGCTTCCACGGGTACACAGTCCACTGCCTCGCCAAGTGTCTGCACGATCTCCCAAGTGATGTCTGTTTTTGAGTTCAGACTGGATTGCATAATTGCATCACGTTGAAAGATTACATTACAAGTGGGCTTCCAATTTGACATTTCGATGGCTTTGTGTAAAATATCCAAATATGGTATAACTTTTCCCGGTTCAATGCCACAGTTGGCGGCAAAAACCAGCTTGGGCTTGGCGTGTTCTATGCGTGTGCACAGCTCGTTGGCAGCAAAGCCGCCAAAGACCACCGAATGCACGGCACCTAAACGGGCTGTCGCAAGCATGGCCATAATAGCCTCGGGAATGAGAGGCATATATATGACTACCTTATCACCACGACCCACGCCTAGTTTGGCCATTCCTCCGGCCAACGCTGATATCTTAACGAGTAATAAGTATTATTTCCATTGAATGTTTGAAAATAGCAAGTAATAAGGCTACGCACGGTGCTCCGTTTCCATACCAGCATTGGACAAAAATAAAAGAAGTTTTCAGAATACAATGAAACCTCATTTCAAATAAATTATGATACGCCGAATTCAAAAATGTTAACGGTTTTTATGTTACTTTCACGGTTTTCTTGTAAAATTATTGCATATAAATTAGACCTGAATTAACACAATGGTCTGCTCTCAGAACAGTCCTAAATTTGATGATATCCAATAGAAAAATATTTAATCTAATTTATTGTGCCAAATAATTTCACCGTTTTTTTGGTGTTTTTTGCCATCAACAAATTGAGAATTTTTCGAAAAAAATCATTTTAAACATTTTAAGAATCAAAATCAAAAAAAAAAAAAACTGCCAAAGATTTCGTTTTTTAAAATAGGCGAAAGCACAAACTAATTTATTGTGCAAAAAAATTTCAATTTTTTGATGTTTTTGGCATCAAAAATTGAGAATTTTTCGAAATAAAATCTCATCACAGACACTTTTAAAAAATGAGAATCAAAAAGAATCGGATTTTTCTAATAGATGAAAGTTCAAAATAAATTAATGTGCAAAAGAATGTCACCGAATTATTTGATGTTTTTTGGCATCAAAAATTGAGAATTTTTCGAATAAAGTATTAATCATAGACACTTTTTAAAAACTTAGAGTCAAAAAGAATCGGCGAAGATTTCGTTTTTCTCTAATAGACGAAATTCCAAACTAATTTATTGTGCAAAAAATTTCACCGAATATGTCACTTTACCATCGTATGTTGAAAATTTTTCGTATATTCATCTAAAAAAATTAAATACTAAACAATTAATTAAAATAATATTTATAAGATTTAAAAAAGCTAAATTTGTACCACTACATAATTATAAGCCAATTTAATTTTGTCTAAAAATACGTCTTTGACAAATACAAAATTTGTTAATTTGTTTGGATAATGGCTCTGGAGCCCAAAAAAACTATTTCTATTAAAAAATATTTTTGGATTTTTTTTTACTTGGGTACTACCTTTTAAATTAGACCAAAAAATTTAAATTCGATGCAGGTCAGGTTTCTGATATTTATCAATGAAACGGAGCACTGTGCGACGAATTCAAATCATATCGAAACACAATTCCATTATATTCTTTTCTTTTAAATTACCTGATCATATAATTCTCGATATGTGACATGTCTTACAGTGTTGGTAAGCGGACTGTCATGTATGAGGGCTACCTTGGTTCCTTTGCCCTGCAGTACATGACGATCGACAGCATTGTAGCATGCGTTGAGATAACCGCCCACATACCATTTGGTGAAGGGTGGATTTGAGTTGTCCAAAACACGATCCCATGGCCGCATCCAATCGATCAGTTCGCCAACCTTATCCCAAAAATCGATGGGTTGATTTATGGACCTACGATAGCTGTCTAAATACACAGGGTCGTGTATATCATCAGGCAAACCAGCTGAAAAAATCCACTTGCAAATAATCAATCTGGTTAAGAAAAGCTATGCTGACATTAGAAATTATAATCGAATTTATTAATATTATATTAAGATTTTTTAAGATTATTCCAATAACAATAGGCCAATAATCGAAATAAAGTTTATAATGTAAATAAGGCCCTAATAGGCAGTCCATTTCGCAAAATAATAGTTGTGTTTTTAAGATTAAGCCTGTTTAAATTTGACTTAATTTGTTTGCGTCTAAAAGAAAAGTCCAGATGTAATGAACTCTTTAAAAAAATAGAAAAGCAATATAATAATAATATAAGTACGATATAAGTAAGCCTCGTTCTATATATGTGACGCGCAAAATAGAAAGGGACCTAAGGTTAAAAACCAGTATTGTTCAGGAGAGCCATTTTAAAGATTTAAATACTACGTGTATCTTTGGTGTAGAATCGTCGACTTCACTTTCATAAAAAGCGCATATCTCTGGCAGGGAACACTTTTGGGGCATGGGATCGGTCTCATTCGATGCTCAGTCCATACCAAAAAAGAAAAAAAGTGAAAATTGATTTTTTTTACCCTTAGGTCCCTTTCTCTATGCGCTGTCACATAAGCTAAGAACCAAACTGGCTACAAAAAAAATTGTTTTCTGAATCTAGAACTGCAGGTTTTTTCCTATACGAGTAGACATCAAAATTGTCACTTTTTGTTAACAAATGACTCAACTATTACAGTTTTGCTTTACAGTCTAAAGCCTAGTATTCACCGAAATTTTCGCTTAGGAGTTTAGCATTTATCTCTACAAGGAAAAATTGTAGAGTAGAACAGTGTAAAAGAAGCAGCGTTATTTATTTTCAAATAAATTATTTTATCCTAATTACGAGTATTTAAACACCCTCAAAAATTAATTCACAACATTTATTTTTTTTTTCAAAAATTCCTTTACCAAACAATTAGCAGAACCTCTAAATGGATCACCCTGTATTTCTTAAGGGAGAGAAAATTTAGTTTTAGGTGAATACTAGGCTTCAGCTGGAAAACATCAAACGAAAATAGCCAATGGTAAAATTCGTTTGCTTTGTTGTTCTTATGGGAGCAAAAATTTCGTTTTAGCTGAATACTAGGCTTTAACTGATATCACTTCTATTGTCGGAATATGCTGTGATTAGTGGATATTTTCCGGTGGAAATGCCCATATACCAAATACTATCGTCATAATGGTTTTATTTCACGTGGCATGTCATTTTAAATTTCAAAGTTAAAGGCCATGCCACAGCCATTTGTCCAATTTTAATACGCCACACCGGTTATAGTGACTACATTTCAAAGATTCTGAGATCCTGCATTGTTGTATAAATTGTCTACGGATGATGTTATACCGAAACAATGTTGCACGATATAATGGCGTACTAATTTGAATTTACTAGCTTAGTTACCTAGTTAGTTTGCTTATATGATAATCTGGCAACAATAAACTTTATTTTGAATAATAGAGAATTATTGACCAAATACTTATATTTTGACCAAATACGTTAATACTTATAGAGTTTTTAAGTCATTTGAGCCATATCCTTCTGTGTCACGCGTTGTATTGATCGCAAACTGATAGTAGGACTGCTACAAAATCTGATCAGGGCCTAAAGTCTGGTACCACGGTTAATTAGGAGCCCGCTGTTGTTCTGGCCTGATTTGTAGTTGCGGCCCATCGGGGAGTACCGTGGTGACCGCAGTTTAAACCCAAATCGCGGAGAGGGTTTGGCTCAGTGTAAAATTGCATTGCAAGTGGGTGCTGTGACCTAGAGATCATAAGAGGTTTTAGACAGGCTTCGGACCCCGAAAAAGGGCGCAATTATGTCTATATAGCACGTACTGGCGTTTTTTGGCCGGAAGGGACGCTGGCCGTCGCTTCGTAGAAGCTATTACAGCGTAAATTATGTACTTATAAAACACCAGGACGCTGACCGTCTGTGCGGCTGATTTGATTTAAATACACAAGGAGCCATATTGCAGCGACCCTTCTCTGGTAAATCGCACACAAATCTACCGTTACACCTACTTTTGGTGTTCTTAAAATACCTTTAATCCTATTAATTCGATTTAATTCAAAAACAATACTTTAGAGCAGGGTTAAAAGCTTAACTTAGTCACAAATAATTGAATGCCCACGCCCCTTCTGGTACCTTCCACACAAATAGCACTGTTTCAGTGCAAATAAGAACGCACATAACTTGCCACCCACTGCGTGAAATTCGCTTAAATTGTGAATTTTGATAACGGCTATGTACTGCATGTCAAAAAGGGGTTTACATGCTCCATTCTGGTAACTCTCATTCAAATGCAGCAATCCGCCTACTTTATTATTCTTCATATATATTTAATAGTACGAAGTTAACCATATATACTTATATTCATCTATATGGTTACCTTAGTGTCAAATAATTGGATTCCTAGCCACGCCCCTTATTGCACCTTCCGCACATACGGAACTAACCGAGCGTAGATCGAAACCCACATAACTTTTCCTAAAGCATGAATTTCCCTTGAATGTTGTTTCCTGCAATATAATTATTTGATCTTTGAATGAGCATAAGAAGAAAGTGAATGCCACGCCATTGTTTTAAAAAGGGGAGTGGCACGGCCCCAGAGCTCATAAGTTATGTTTTTAAGAAAGAAACATCTGACTAGGGAAAAGTGCGGTGCTACTCCCCATTTACCCGGGTTTCGGCTAGTAATATATATTATTGATCGTCGTGAAATTCTAAGATGATCTAGCCATGTGCGTCCATCCATCCAACAATATATTTAATATTTGTGATTTACATAAATTACATTTGTGAGTATTTAGTTGGAGTTGTATAGATTTACGATATAATTGTTTTCGCTGAAGTTACAAGCGTGTTCAAATTTGTGGGTAATATTTATTCGGTTGTGAATATATATTTGACACAACTTAAATCATGTAGCCTTTTTGTGCTAAAGTGCCACAGTAAATTCAACATCATTTGTAATATTTAGTTTTGGGAAATTTGAATTTTCCGGATATGAGACTCGGCGCAATTACCTTACTCAGGGCAAGCATATAGAGCAATAGCTTGAAAAACTGTTTTTAGTATGACGATCTTGTTGGAAAAATTTAGCTCAGACTTCCTATTTATATTATGATAAAGTAATTTAACAGCTACATTAATTTTTTTACAATGTGATTGACATGATCATTAAAAGTCAGACGTTTATTCAGAAATACACCTAGATATCTGACAGAGTCAATTTCTCTTCCAAACATACTAAGATTAGAACCGGGAATGTAACAAGCTTTTCTTTTTCTTGTGAAAAAGATTGCTTGTGATTTCTCGGTGTTAATTTTAATTTTCCATTACAATGAAAATTCAACAACCTTGTCAAGAGAAGCTTAAAGACAGTTTTGAACTTAATAAAATTGGTTTATATCAAACAATGAAGGAAGGGAATATGTTAGTCGGATCAACCGACTTAAATCTTTACTTGTTAACGTTAAGTAGTGTGTCCCAACTAACAGTAAGCATTTTAACCATTGTTCGTTAACTAAAAAATATTATTTGTAAAGAAAATACTAAAAAAGGTGTACCATTTTTAGTTTCATAAATGAAAACTTCCCCCCAGATCTGATTTCTCTCATTTACCATCTCATCATGCTAAATTCCAGGATCCTAGGTTTAACCGTACTACTACTATCATGGTTTCAACAGATACACGGATGGACGCACATAGCTAGATCATCTTAGAATTTCAGGACGATCAATAATATATGTTCTTAGCCGAAACCCGGGTAAATGGGGAGTAGCACCGCACTTTTCCCTAGTCACATGTTTCCTATGAGTTCTGGGGCCGTGCCACGCCCCTTTTTAAAACTCATCCGTATATACTATACTACAATTTATTCGCCCATAATGGTATACAGCGTACATTTAAAGATGATATGACTATTTTTATGGTCATTAGATCGTATTTAAAAAGGCGGCGTGGCGCAAACTACCTTTCTCCTGTTTTCATATCATTTAACACTGATGGTATATATTTTTTTTAAATAACCAACACTCAGGGGATGCCCCCTACACATGCGGTGCATTGCGTTGGCGAGTGGAAAGTAAAAGATCGGAAGGGGAAAAGAGGGAGTTATGATTATTGACGCTTGCCTCGAACTTCTGGATGTCGCAATCAGTGGGAAATACATTTGCCGGAAGTCGATTCAACATACGGACTGTACGAGCGAAAAACGAATTTGATCTGTAGTGTATACTGCGGTCAACGGGCCAATCGATAACAAACGGGTGTGAATTCCTAGAAAGTCGCGTATCGCTGCCGAACATCCTCACGTCAGGAATAAGGCGACGGATGTCTGATGAACACACACCATGAAAGTAGCGATAGAACAGCGTCACGCAACCCACATTCCGATGATGCTCAAGAAAAACAATAGAGTTGGATACCCTACTGTCACCTATCAGCACCATCGCTCTCCTTTGAACACGGTCAAGTAGCTCTAAGGATGATTTTTTAGCACCTGCCCATATACGGGGGTTGTACCGAATATGATTTTCCAGTCTCCTATAGTTTATGGGCTTTAGGTTTTGTAAATTTTTGGATATGTCGGCGGTGCCACGCCTCCTTTTAAATCGGATCCGCTTAAAGCTTGTGACAATGTCGCTTTATAAAAGACGCGCCTGGCTATTTATCGTTGTAATCTAAATGAATGAAGTTAGTTGTCATATAGCCGCAATACAAAGTATACTCCCGATTTAAAGCTTTTCAAAGCTGATCTTGCTCAAATTTAGCGCACTACATTGAGGCTAACCAATAACTAACCCAACAAAAATTTCGCAGAGTGCATTATGAGCTACTTATATCCAAACCTACCGAAGTTCGACCATATCGGCCTATCTGTTAATATAGCTCGTTACTAAGGACTCATTCCGCTTTGAGATACTGCCGCTCAACAGGCCACATTTTACGGCATAAAACGGACTCCGATCAAATTAGACCATACCGATTTAAGTTTTTACATAGCCCAATGAAATATGTCGCTCCTGCTTAACCAGTCACCTATCTATTCGGACCTTGCTCAAACTCCGAACATGACATTGCCTTTGTTTTTATTTCAGTGACTCATTACAATATACTTATAGTCCTTTGTTTTTATTTCAATGACTCATTACAATATACTTATAGTCCCAGCAAAAAAAGACCACCCATCCGAAAGTTCTGATCCGGAAATATGCAATATCCAAATTCGATTGGGTCCAATGATATTTACACAGTCTTGGACGGATTTCATACCATAAACAAAAAATTTCCTTACAAATTTCAATGTCGCAAAAGTTTTAAATAAAAGTTGAGAAATCTAGGTAAATTTAGTAATGGTAAAAGTTTATTTTCAGTTAGCTTTTTGGAACATCCAGAAGTGCAGTGTATCATATAGTCGGCCACTCCCGTCTATATCGTACATATAGGACCGCATCAAGAAAAGAGTACTCAATACGACTATTGTATGTGGCAATCTATATTTTTATGTCACCTGGAAAAGGTAATATTTAAAAAAAACAATCAACCGATTTCTGGTTATTACCTACTAAAAAACCTTAAAAATAAATGTGGAGAAAGTAAAAAAAAATTAATTTGTGCGCCTCGAAAATGTTTTTTATATCGTAAGGGAACTTTTTTTCTCATGCCAATAGCTGTCGAAAAATCGATGACTCAATATCGACAATTTTTTTCCTAACAAATCGATACGCTCTAATGTTCATACAATCTAAATTTCAATGGGTATTTTCAATTAATGTGTTCAGAATTTCGAATGAAAATTTCGGAATTTTAATTGATGTTTGTGAATTTCAATTGATGTGTTCTGAATTTCAACTGTTATTTCTGAATATCAATTGATGTGTTCTAAGTTACAACTGTAATTTCTGAATTTTAATTGATCTTTTCTAAATTACATGTGGTTATAGTGTAGTTTAGGAATTATATTGTTTATTTTTTGTTTACTTGTACATATATTAGGTCTTCTTCCATTACTTAGTAGGGACATAAATACTATTACAACACACCCATTTCAATAGAAGAACTGAACATACCCCGTTAATGTCATATGGGTTTTGAAAGCTAACCTCAATAGCGTTAGTCTGTAACTGGATTTTAAAATTGTTTCAACTTTCATCATGGAGTGGTCAGATAATGAGAACCGTATCGCTGTAATAGCGCTTTTAAAGTGTGAAATGAAAAAAACGATATTTTCAAAACGCTCCGGCCACTAGGGATTGACCGCATGTTCGTCAACCGATGCATAAAACTGTTTGAGGACACTGGAAATGTAAAAGACCGCCACCGGTCGGGCCACCCACGATCTGTTCGAACACCGCATGTCATCAAAGTATTATAACTCTTACAGTATTTTATTCTGGTTCGAGAACTTTGTTACTTTTTCAGAATCAACGTAAAAAATTGGTGAAATGTATTGGCTACACTTGCCAGTCAGACTATACAGTTGTTTCTAAGCCCGCCAAGGTTTTTCTTCGGCTACAAATCAAATGACTTATACGTCTTATTTACTTAAAAATAACTGAGAATTACACTTTGCGTATTATCCTTGAACTGAGCGTAAAGCACTCTACAAGGTAAGGAAAAGATAATCACCCTATAACTTTTTCCATTTGTAGGCACAGTGTGAATTTCGTCGCAGAGTTTCTGGCTGTCCGACACCAACTGGGCAAACACTGCTGCGTTAAGCCAATCGCCTTAAAGAGACTGAGCCCCTGAGCAGACGTTCTGATGAGAATATTGGTGCTGTAGGCCAAGATATAGACATATATATAAACATATACATGATCAAACACATGTCATACACAAACACCTATTAAGTTAAGCCAGTTCTAATTAGTACTAAGAGAGACAAATACGCACACATGTCATACATAAACACATCTCATGCACAAACACCTATGTAAATATAGTTCTAAGTTAGTTCTAAAAGACCTTTTGTAACACTCAACTGAAAAGAAGAGTTAATTTGAGATCTAAACGTGAAACAGAATAAAGGTTTAAATTGGAACATTGCGTTTTATTCGTGTCAAGGAAGACACTTAAGGAATTATCTAGGCGGATGGTTCCATACATATAATTGGCGACGAGGATAAACTAAAACCACACTGTTCACCAGCAGAAAAAAAAAATCTTTAAGAAAATAAATAAATATAAACATAAACCTGTGGAAATTCTCAAAAGAACAAAAGGGAACAAATCGGTATCAAAAAGAAATCGGAAAACATTAAAATTAAAAGTGCAGAATTCCCAGAAACAATTAAGAAAAAAAAAATAATATATATAAAACCGTAAAAACTTTCATTAAACTAATTGTGAATTTAAAAACTACTGAGATATAAAAGGAATTTTATTTTGTTGAACAAAAAATTAAGTAAACGGTACACGAAAACTCACGAAACTGTACAATAAAAAAAAAAAAACAAAAACACTTCTTTTCGTTATTGATACCGGAGCAGAATTCAGTATCATTAACGAAAATATATGTCATCCAAAGTGGAAAGATGACATTAATATTAGCGTAACAGCAATGGGCAACATAATCAAAATAAATAAACTGTGCAGAATTCCATGTTTCAAAGAATTCGGACTAGAAAATCACTACTGCGAGTTTCTAGAATATAATTTTCACAGAAAATTTGACGGTTTGATAGGGGGAAATATACTAGACGAATTGAACGCGATTATTAATTATCCGAAACGTCAACTAAAAATTAACGGTAATATTATACATTTTTATATGGACGTAAACCAATTAGTTGCTAAAACCGAAACAAACACTTGTAGCTTATTACGCACAGATCATCTAGATTTAACAACAAAAGAGTTGCTAGACTCCGTCATTCGGAAGTTCGATAACATTTTCTACAAAGAAGGAGACAATTTATCATTCACTAGTGAGATTAAACATAAAATAAAGACAAAGACTGATACTGCAATTTATTCAAAATCTTACAGATACCCTGAAATCCACAAAGACGAAGTAAATAGGCAAATACAAGATATGTTGCATCAGGGAATAATAAGACATTCAAATAGTCCCTACAACAGCCCATTATGGGTAGTCCAGAAAAAACTCGATGCATCAAATAAGAAAAAATGGCGCCTCGTGGTGGACTACAGGAAACTAAATAGCGAAACCATTGCAGATTGTTTTCCAATACCGAATATAGACGAAATATTCGACAAATTGGTGGGCTGTACCGTATTTTCCACCCTGGACCTTGCTAAAGGGTTTTACCAAATAGAGATGAGCGAAGAGGATATTCATAAAACAGCGTTCTCCACAGCCAACGGACATTACGAGTTTTTACGAATGCCATTCGGCCTTCGCAATGCTCCATCGACATTCCAGAGACTTATGAACAACATACTTAGTCCGTACATAGGTCGAATTTGTCTAGTATATATGGATGACGTTCTCATTTTTTCTAAAAACATAGAAGAACATGTTGAGCACCTTAAAACCATACTTTTCCAACTTATGAAAGCAAACCTAAAACTCCAAATAGACAAATGCGAATTTGTCAAAGGTGAGATCGAATTTTTAGGCCACGTTATAAACTCAGAGGGCTTAAAGCCTTGTCAGAAGAAAATAGACATAATTAATAAAATTCCGCTACCGACAAACCAAAAACAGATTAAAAGTTTTCTAGGAATGACAAACTATTTGCAAAGATACATAAAAGACTACTCTAAAATAGCCCAGCACCTAATCAAATATTTGAAGAAAAATATGAGAGTTAACACAAACGACTCAGATTACGTCGAGGCCTTCGATAAATTAAAGAAACTAATAACAAGTCATCCAGTAGTCATCTACCCAAACTTCGATAAACAGTTTACACTTGTCACCGACGCTAGCAATAAAGCCTTAGGGGCAGTTCTCATGCAAGATGATAAAGTTGTTTGCTATGCGAGTCGTACCTTGAAATCTCATGAACTTAATTACAGTACAATCGAAAAAGAGCTGCTAGCCATTTTCTGGGCTACGAAACACTTCAAATATTATCTGTATGGACGGAAGTTTATAGTGAAAACAGACCACCGGCCTCTAGTATGGTTAAACAATCTGAAAGAACCAAATTTAAAATTACAAAGGTGGAAAATTCAGCTAAACGAATTCGACTTTGACCTAATGTTTATAAAAGGCAAAGAAAATGCATTAGCGGACGGACTTAGCAGAATTATTGATAACGAGGAAGAATTAAACGGAGGAAATTGCGTAGACACCTATGAAACAGTCGACATAGACGATACAGACATATTTATGTTAGAACTCGAGTGTGACCTGTTAAATGAATACCGATTCGGCAACCGCGAGCAAGAAGATTTTTCAAATTCAATGATTCAGTTATTTTCAAACCAGCTAGACGATCTGGAAACTGTTCACAGCGCGGAATCAGACGATAAAAACTACATTCCGATCTCAGATAAAGCACTAAATATTTTCAAATTACAAATTATAATAAAGAAATCCGAAGTCGAGTCACGAAACGTCAAAGTCATGTATAGAAAGAAAATAAGACATATAATTAAAACTAATGGCGAAGATCAGAACATTTTGAAATTTATGCAAGATATATTACCCCAGAAAGGCCTAGTTGCCATATATTGTGAAAACACAGCTATATATGTCAAATTTCAAGAAATTTATAGACAACAATTTGCTAATAATAAGAATTTAAAAATATTAAAATCTTCAACATTTTTGGAAGATATTACAGATAGAGAAAACCTTTTACAAATAATTGAAGCACAACATTTAAACAATAACCACAGGGGCATAAACGAAATATTTTCACAAATTAAACGCTCATATTACTACCCAAATATTCAGAAAGAAATTCAAAAATATATCAATAATTGTAACATATGCAACCTAGCTAAATATGATCGTAACCCTATAAAATATAATTTAAATACCACAGAAACACCAACAAAACATAACGAATTAATCCATATGGATATTTGGTACCCCCAAAGAAATATTATGTATCTTACTACTATAGACAAACTAACAAAATATGCAACAACACACCGCCTAAAAGACCGATCTTGGATATCACTATTAAACGCAATAAAAACAAGACTGCAGTACTTGGGGAAACCTCGCAAAATAGTTACTGATAATGAATTCAATATAATATCGATCAAACAATTTTTGTCCGAAAACGGAATAGAAATCTATTTTACAACACCTTATAAGAAGACCGGTAATTCCGATGTGGAAAGACTGCATTTAACGTTAAATGAACACATACGGCTTTTCAATGCAGATCCAAACAATAATGATACGATACAAGAAAAAGTATTTAAAGCAACAATACATTATAATAACACGATTCACTCCAGTATAAATGTTAAACCAATAGACATACTAAATAACGTACTCAGCAAAGAAGATATCTTGAAGCTTTCCGAAACTCTAAGAATGGCAAAAAACAAACATTCAAATGGACAATTTCCAAATAACGAAGACTTTTCTAATGAATATGTAAAAAATAATAAAATCGGGAAATCCAACCCGAAATACAAACAAATATACATTCAAGAGGGAAATTACCTTGTATCCCATGAAAATAATAAGAAAATTTACAAAGATCAAGTTAAAAGGAGGTACCGGTTCCAAAATGCAAACCGGTTACATCCAACAGAAACAGATGCATCACTAGCACCATCGTGACTTAACCAAATTATTACTCTATTTCAACAATAATTGTCGAAACTTGAGGTGGGGGAGACATATATATAAACATATACATGATCAAACACATGTCATACACAAACACCTATTAAGTTAAGCCAGTTCTAATTAGTACTAAGAGAGACAAATACGCACACATGTCATACATAAACACATCTCATGCACAAACACCTATGTAAATATAGTTCTAAGTTAGTTCTAAAAGACCTTTTGTAACACTCAACTGAAAAGAAGAGTTAATTTGAGATCTAAACGTGAAACAGAATAAAGGTTTAAATTGGAACATTGCGTTTTATTCGTGTCAAGGAAGACACTTAAGGAATTATCTAGGCGGATGGTTCCATACATATAATTATATCGACGAGGAGCCCGTAACATCGAGCAGACAATGTACATAAGTCATTAGCCGGCGGACCGCCGTAGGGACCCTACGCAGAATTTTGTTGCGAGGTTTGTAGATGTTCTCTTACAAAGTGCAGGCAGTGCATCAGCTGTTACCTGTTGACTGTTTGGCTGTCTAACCTACACTGAAGTCACTCTGAATCTTAACGAAGAGGTGGAAGATTCTCCGTCGAAAATTATCATCATGAGCGCTGAGACTCATTTCCATCTTAGCGGTTACGTGAGTAAACAGAGTTCTAGTTTCTGGGGCATGAATCACCCTCGAAGAGCCATTACACCCGCTCTTAGTTACAGCTTGGTGCGCTGTTTACGCTGGAGGTGTCAACGGGCTATTTTTTTGAGAACGCCACAGGTCAAACTACGGCTGTGGACGGCGCGCTACAGAGCCATGATTACCGATTTTTTTCTGATGATATCATTTTCTCAACTTGATGTAATAAATTCTAATGTATTAAATAACCAAACCAAGAAAGAAAGAAAGTGTTTCATTTAAAAAAGAAAAATTGCAGCAAACGAACATTGGACGATTACTTTAGCACCCCCTCGTACAAAGCACAATATCATTTTCACCAAATCTGATATGTGATGAGTATTCATTAGGTGTGTTCGTTGACTTGCAAATTTGTATAAATTTGGGCAAATTTTTACTGGATCGTGTTCGTTTACACACACGCAGAGAAAAAACATGGTTACTACATGGTCACGGCAATAATAATATGTTCTCCTCAATAAAAGTATGTTCGTCGCAACCATAGCGTTGTTAACTGAATTTAGTTTTGACAATAGTATAATTGCTGCAATATTAATATTGTTGAAATGTAACAATGGTATTATTGCCAAACTTAAAAATGAAAGTATGGTTATAGCAACAATATAAATATTGTTGGTGCGACAAAAGTATTGTGTTTTTTTCTTCATTTAAATATGCTTTTAAGGACAAATGTTATTGGTACGGATTTAATGCAATAATAGTACTTTTTAATCGAAATTAAAATTTTTTAAACAAGCTGCTTTGGCTTTGTTTAACTGAAATATTTTTAATAAAAACGCTTACGTTTATTAAAACTTCTTTTTTCTACTGTAAAATAAATCACTTCTATTATTTTGAATTTAATGTATTTTTTTAATAAATTTTATAATTCAAATCTATTGTCGACAACTTAAACAAATTCTAATAAATTATATTGGGGATCAAAGTACAATTGTGTGTGATCATACTATGGTTGTAGGGATCATAACATGGTACGTGTGAATCATATTATGGTTGTGAGGATCACACTATGGTTGTATGTGAAACATACTATGGTTGTGAGGATCATACTATGGTTGTACATATCATAGTATGGTTGAGCGCGAATCATACTATGGCTGTGGGGATCATAGTATGGTTATGTGTGAATCATATTATTGTTGTGAGGATCATAGTATGGTTGTATTTGAGTCATACTATTGTTCTGAGGATCATAATATTGTTGTACCACAACCATATACCCAACAATAGTATTATCCTCTTCGAATATTGTCACCACAACCATACTTTTTTTCTGCGTACAAAAAGTCCAGTAAATGAGAACCAGAGAGAGAGAGACAATTTTGACAGTTCGATGTTAGAGAGTTTGCAAATTTTGGTTGGAAAAATTTTAGCTAACCAAAATTTTGCAAGATAGAACAGACGTTTGAAATCAGCTGTTTTATGTATATAAATAAAAGTAAAAATAAATTAACAACAGAATAGATAAGTAAAAATCGGAATATTATTTTTTGTTTAGCTCGTTTGTTTTATTTCGGTCTGTTGCTTTTACACATTGAACAGGGATTAAACCGGCTCAAGACCTCTTGTTTTCTATATTTAAATAGAAGACAAGTTTTTAACAAAATGGCAAAGTGACATGGATTTTCGTGGCTGCACACTACTTTTATCATGATTTCGGGTCCGTGACAACCCTCTTCAGAAAGCCTTGCTGCAATTGTTGAAAGTAAAACCGAACTCTATAAGGCCAGGCTCTCCACAAACGAATGAGAACTACTGTTGTAAACCTTACTTTTCAAGTTTTCTTCACACAATTGCCCACGAAAATACAACTCACTCTTGCCAGCTCTAAAGAGACTCCACATCGAGAGCCATCAATAGATTTCTTTTACAACAACGTGTGTGTGTTGTAAAAAGAGTTTAGTTGACTATGTCAACTTTACAACACACACACGTTGTTGTAAAAGAAATCTATTGATGGCTCTCGATGTGGAGTCTCTTTAGAGCTGGCAAGAGTGAGTTGTATTTTCGTGGGCAATTGTGTGAAGAAAACATCACAAAACTACGATGCATAGAAAAAGACAATTACTGTACATGAAGATAAAACGAGAATTTGAAATATAAAAAAACCTCAGCCAAACAGTTAAGAAATCGTTCAGCTTTAGTTCCGAAATGTCTGATCACAATAAAAATAACTGTAAAATATGAAGTAAATAAGAAAAAAAATAAATGAATAGACTACCTCAGATAAATAGTTCAGAATTCGTTGCGAGTTCGTTAAGAGAAGTCTGAACAAAAAATTAACAAAAATCCTACAGACAAGTCTAACAGAACTCGGGCCGAATTCGTTTAGATATTTAGGAACATAATAAATACAAATTTCTCAGACAAAACGAACAGAATTCGTAACGATTTCGGTAAGAATTCTCGATAGAGTTCAGATATTGTTTAGAATTGTCTGATACCAGACATTGTCGAAACATTTGGTTTACTGAATCTGTTGTACATCTTATAGAATATATACAGATATATCAGAGTTACAATTTTTGAAATTTTAAATTGTATGGCACTACCTTCATTGTGGTGACAATAGGTTTTTTCTGTCTTTTGTATTTTTAATACAAATCGTATTTTTGTTTTTGATGCTACTAAACACATCACATAAGTATTTTTAATCCTTTGCAATTTATTTTCTTTTTGTTTAATATCAAATTTTTCAAATATTCAAAATACATGATCGAAAACTGGTTGTTCTGGCACACTACGCGTACGTGTAGTATTAAAATAGACATGTGAGTATAACAAATTACACTAGCGTACGACGAATCCCTTTGTGCAGCAAAAACATGTTGAAAGACGATGATAAATTCTATGACGCCGTAGCTGGGCGATTTAAAAATCGTTGCAAGATGCCAATAAAGATACAACAAAAATTTAGGAAGATTGCTTTTATACTCGTACACTCCATCATAGGATGGAGTGGTTGTTATACATATGGAACATGTTATTTCGTTTGTAACATCTCGAAATTTGTATCTGCGTCCCTATAAAGTATATGTATTATTGATCCTCATAAAATTCTTAGACGGTGTAGCTTATGAATCGGCTTGTCTAGCTTTGATCTAAAATATGTCGATTAGCTTTTTTTAAAATTGTATAGTGTATTAAAAGCCTCATTTATTCGACTCGTGGCCTGCTTAGCAAAATTATTTGAACATAGTTATTTCCAATTATGACTTTCGTAAGCATTTCCATGTTAGATTCTAATTTTTCCATTTAATTTTAAATTCTGCACAAGGAAATGATTTTTTTTAAATTAATTAATTAACGTATTTTAATGGACATACGTTTAATAAACAAGTAACCATATTATGTGATATTAACATAAAATTTACCAACTGTCCTATTTTGCAAACTGGAGGTATTTCGATGGTCCTTTCAAAACATACGTATATGTGACAGCGCATAGAGAAAGGGACGTAAAGGTAAAAAATCAATTTTCACTTTTTTTTGATGTGGACAACATCTGAGCATCGAATGAGACCGATCATATGCCCCAAAAGTGTTCCCTCCCAGAGATATGCGCGTTTTATGAAAGTGATGGTACACAAAAGATACACGTATTTAAATCTTAAAAATGGCTCTCCTGAACAAAACTGGTTTTTACCCTTAGGTCCCTTTATATTTTGCGCGTCACATGCTTCTTTCTTGATAAGGAATTACTGATTCTGAAGTAGTAGTACTCCTTATTTAAATTCCTTCGTCATAGTTTTAAGATCAGATAGCTGTATTTCCTGCTTATAAATTTGGTACCATCACTGCTAAGAGCCCAAAGGTCTTAACTAAAATTATGTTTTAACAACTTGGCTACGGACTACGGTACAATATAGAGTCTCGTCGATGCTTTAGGTCGTACTTGTCAAAAGTTAGGGACACTTTTAAAAGGAATTCTAAATCATTTTACGAATTTGTTAATTTAAAACGTCGAATATCTTCTAAGCCATCGAGATTTAATGGTGTTGAGTTCTCAAGCGATCAGTCAATTGCAAAATGTTTTGCTTACTTTTTCGAAAAAAAAATTCTTTACGTTGGTTTAACCCTGAAATTGTATACCCTTATAGAATTTCTTCAGTAAATCAGATAGTTCTTCCTATTTTAGATGGAATTAAATTCAATTCGGTTAACCCTGAAATTTCGTACCCTTACAAAATTTCACCAGTAAATCAGATAGTTCCTCCTATTTTATAGTTTTCCTTATAAAAGTAGAATTAAATTTGCATCGTCATAAACCCACAAATACTTCTGGACCCGATGGTGTTCCCAATATATTGTTAAGAGGCTGTTCTGAAACCCTTGTCTTATCCTTATTATTTAAAACATCATAAAAGTTGGGATACTTTCCTAATTTATGGAAAAGTTCTTCTTCCACTTCATAAATCTGGTAGTCTTTTGGAAGTATTGAACTATACAGGGATTGCTAAATTAAGCTCAATTTCTAAGTTATTTGAGATAATTGTAACGAATTATTACTCAGGTAATACAAAATCAAACTTTCCAAATGCGAATGGAATGAAACCAATTGCAAATGAAAGTTGACATTATCCCTAACAAAACCTTCAACGGTTTTTTTTAGTTCAGTGCGAGATTTTTTTTACACGCATTTGAAGTTGGTGATTTTGGAACGCTGTCTAACAAGAAAAGATCATTGAAAATTTGATAAAATAATGCTAATTTATTTTTATTATCCTAAAAAGTTGTAGTATCTTACTGTTTTGGGGTCGAGGAATTCATTTTTGATATTTTTTTTTTCATAAAACTCACCCTAGATGGCGCTAGACGGTGCTATTTCTTGTAGATTTTCATAGATAAAACGGTGTATTTAACTTTGTCATTTTATAATGGAACACCATCCGATGCGTTTTCGTTTCGCCCAATGGGCGGAACATTTTTTTGGCAGGATATGAAAAATTTTACCAAAAAATCGTGTTTTCATATGAAGCTAATTTTCATCACGGTGGCTATGTCGAAAAGCAAAATTGCCGCATATGGGGTTCAGAGAACCCACACGTGACTATTGAGAAGCAAATGCATCCTCAACGAGTCACTTTTTTGAGTGCATTTTGGGCTGGCGGCATGATTGGGCAATTTTTCTTCGAAAATGAGCAAGAAACCGCCTTTTCCGTCAACGGTGAAAGTTACCGCGCCATGCTCAACGCAGTTTTGTTTTTTTTTTTCAAAAAATCCAAGAGAATGACATGGACGACATTTGGTTTCGAAAAGACGAAACCAAAAAAGACGATATTTTGCACACTGTTTCTGAAAATAGAATAAATTAATTGTGATGTCAATTGGCCACCTCAGAGCTGTGATTTGACCCCTGTGCACTTTTTTGTGGGGAGCCATTTAGGATAAATGTTACGCAAAGCATCCAGAGACAATTGAAGCGTTTAAACATGAAATCGTTGCCATTAAAGAGATTTGACCTGAAACAATCGAAAATCGAATTGAAAATTGGGTTGATCGGCGGAGGTAATGCCAAGCCAGTTGTGGTACTACTATGAATGCTATTATGTTCCATTATTAAAAGACAATGTTCACCCTTTCCAATAAAACCATAAATTTGAAAAATTATCAGTATTTTGGTTTTAAAGGCAATTCAAAGTTAAAATTTTTAAAAGCCCGCCCTATACATATTACTAATCTACTCCAGTTTTCCTCTGAAGATATAAATGCATTTGTTGGCGCTAGAAAACAGAGGTTATTTATACTGATTTTAGTAAGGCATTTGATAAAGAAATAACAGAGACCTACTATTCAAGATAAACAAAATTAGATTTAATAACAATTTCATATAGTGGTTTTCCTCCAATCTAATTGGAAGGGAAGGGGTAGTTTTATTTGAGAAAAGTCTCTCTAGATCAATACGTATATCCCCTGGTGCCCAACAGGGCAGTCACCTATGTACCTATTCTATTTGTTTAATCATTAACTACTTGCCCCATTCTATTACCAAGTCTAATTTACTAATGTCTGCGTTAAATTATTTTCTTCTTATGCTAGCTTTGTGGACTGTCAGGATGGTTTGGACAGATTAAGTACCTGGTGTGAATTTAATTTTATGGATTTGAACATAAAAAAGTGTAAGCATATTTGCTTCTCTACTAAATTTCAATTGTGTGGCTCAAACTTGACATGGTTATTTCATTTATTGCTCTTGGTTTTATGATGGACAGAAAGTTACATTTTAATAAAGTTAAATTTTATGAAACTGATCCATACACTACGAAACAGCTTCATACTGCTCTAGTCAGGCCAATTTTAGAATATGGATCAGTGGGATCCCCAATTCGATTATAAGAAGTCTAAATTGGAAAGCTGGTTATGAACTCCCTTATTACAACAGCAGGTAAAAACCTTTTAAAATGCCCTCATTGAAGAGCAGGCGAACTATGATGAATACGATGATTGTATATAAAACTATCAGTGGGTTGTAGCTTCTGAATATTTAATATCGGAAATCTTTATTAATTTTTTTAGACGTTCTAGATATTATCAGTTTGATTTTAACTCATTATATCATTTAATTGACTTCTCCTTACGTTGTGATGCACTAAAAACTATAATTATTTTTTATTTAAATTCATTGTCTTCATACCAATTCAAACTACTTGCGATGAACTAATATCCTAATTGTATACTTATAGTTGTTCTTATTTAATTATTGGTTCCTTATACTCGTATTGTAATAAGCAAAGGCGGTGATTATATTTTAAGTTTGTATTGCATATTAGTACTTGTGCTTTTTTAAATTTTAAATTGGCTTTGATTTGTAATAAAAGTGGAGATTATATTTAAGTTTGTGTATAATTTCTAGTGACTATTTTAATTTTTTGTTCCTATTGGCTGTAGATAATTTACATATATGACATTTCTTGTCATCTCTCCAAATTGGGTCGGCTCATAACGTATTCATTGGATCGAGGCCCCCTCGGTCGGCAGGGACGGGTGCGAGAGGACTTAGAAACGTTCGTCAAAAAAAACGTTTCCTTTTACTTAGAATTCTTCTATTTAAAAGTGTGTATATTTATTTGTAAAATGTCCAGTACGGGCCTTCTATAACGTTGCAAATTAAACGTGGCTAGTACTAATACTTATAATGGAATATTCTACAGAAAGATTGCTCGCTCATTGGATCAATGTGATGTGTATACCCGCTGTGTATAAATGTTCAATTGAAACTTGGACTCAAATCCGTCTATAAACAAAGCATATCAATTTGATAGACCAACGATACTTAACAAAAACACTCAAGAAATTAATTGAACGATTTAAACCCGTGACAACAGTCATGTTTTTTAACAAACGAAAACAAATCCGTTTAAATTGCATATGACCTTAGTTTTTTTTACCTGACCACACTGTGGAGCAGGGGTATTACGAGTTTGAGTAACACCCAGAGAAAAATGTGACAAATTATATTGATCGACTTAGAATTATTTTCTGAGTCGATTTAGATTAAAATTTCTAATTTTTTTGTTTTTGGCTACTGACAGTCAATATTAAAATTAAAATAAGTCGTCTGATACAGCCCCCAAACAAATGTTCCTCCCGATTTCGGGCCTAACCAACCTAACAGTGGCCAATTTCATCAATAAACAATTTGTCAACAAAATTTGATTTGTGGCGTTATATTTTTCAACCTTAACGATTGTTGCTAAAGCAATTGTTTCCGAACAGCTGTTTTTTATACGACAGTATGGCCAGTGTTGCATATTTTTTGAAGATTCACAACGCATATGGTTGATTCTGAGATTATGGGCCACTTTGCTGTTGTTGGTTGTTTCAAGCGGGAAAAATAAAATGTATTATACTTTATTTTTACTATACAATAAATCGTTATAGGACCTTTTAAGTCTTTAATTTTTTTTTTTATAAAAATTAATTTGTTCTTCAAAAAATTTCCTACCAAAGTGTTCATCAAATATGAATTACTCGTATGTGCACATCTAATAGTTTGTTCGTCAACAGTCTTATTAAAATTAAGTAAGTCGTGTTTTGTCACTCGTTACAAACGTTCACACTTAAGTTGGTCATTCCCCTTTTTTATTTTTAAATTGTTGCATGATTCCGTTAAAAATTAAAATTTTGATGCGTACCCTTTAAAAATGACTAGTCATTCTTAAAACTAAGACATCTACATGAATTCTGCAAATAAATCAAATGCCAAAAGTGATGTCGACATTGGCCCATACTCTCAGAATCATCCATATATTGTATTTATTCTATTACATAATTAGCTTTGTCGCTTTTTTTACGTGATATCGAAAAATATCAACGACTACTGTCGAAGTACGACTACGCCAACCGTGAGCAAGGTTAATATTTTATGTGTGACAGTAGACCGCACATAGGGCAATAAGTTCTAAAATTAAGAAACGAACAATTAGGGTATACCATTTTGTCATATGAACATAATAAGACTATGGAGTGTTAAGACTTTCCTAATTTTTTAATTTTCTAAAAACGTGTTTTTTTCTTTAAACTTAAAGAATAAAAATTATTTAACAAAAACTCTTAGCGGATTAGAGCTGAGAAACTATTGATAGTTTTATTTTTTAGACGCCATCGATAGTTTTTTGCGATATCGATACCAGCGTAGAAAAATAGAAAATGTTAATGGTGGAGTGAATAACAAATTTATCAACTCGAAATATGGATCGGAAAATCCATAAATTATATATGGGTGAATAATCTTAAATGACTCCTTTCTGTGTCCGGCTGTTTAAAATTGTGTTGTATTAACTAATTTTTTTTATAAATATGTTCTAAGCAGCTTATTATATTTGTTAAAATAACCCACGTATTAGTTTTTAAAATTTTTAATTTGTTAATATCGAAAAAAAGAAAACAGTACATGTAGTCTCAGTCCCGTGGCGTGTCCAAAACCGACGCAGCAAAATAAACCGTACTTATTATGTATGTAAATATTAAAAATCTGTAATTGCATTCAAATGAATTTATGCACTATCACTTCAAGTCACATATACTCTTTTTTTGATTTAATTAAATTAATTTTAAGAAATTATAAAAATCATTGACTTTTGTCCGAAACATTTTCTCTCAGTCCCGTGCCTGGTGTGGTTTTCTGCTTAAAAAAAGGTAACGGCCGTTACGTTCAATTTGTAGTGTTTCTCTCGCGCTGAAGTATTGTTCTCTTCGAAGGTTCTCGAAGAAACTCTACTTCTATTTTAGTTTGCGAATTATTTTCGTCGGAGTGGTCGGTGGACTGTCCCCTTTTTCGCAAAGAAAAGGAGTCATTTCAGATTATTCACCCATATACTATATATCGTCGTAAAATACTAAAACTATATAGACCTGTCCATTCATCTGTGTGTCTGTTTAAAGCATGATTGGCAATGTCAAAGGAAATAAGCTAGGTCCCTGATTTGTAGCACGATAATGGCTTAAAGGTTTAAGCTGCTTGGGATTGTAAATAGGCTGCTTGGGATTGTCCGGCTTAACAGGGGATCGTTATTGGAAACGCACCTAACACTGAACAATATGGAAATGGATTTTGAACCTATGCACTGTACGGTTCAGATGAACAATGAAATAAAATGGGCGCATGTATATCAACGATATTCAAATCTCGATATGATTCTTAAAATAAGTGTATTTTGAAGATCCGATTATTATTTCGGCCTCGGCGTATGGACTCTAGGGTCCCCAAAGATAACTTTATAGTTAAAAACTGAAAAGTACAATATCGGCGTGTTTAATTGACAACTCGCTCAAGACGTCGCTAATACGATTACTTCACAACATTGTAGAAAAATATAAAAGCGATTGTATATATAAAAACTATAGGGTGATCCATCTAGAGGTATTTTTCAGAACAAAAAAATATATAAAAATTAAAATCAAGTGTGAGTCTTTATTGGTAATTTGAAAGGACATTTTATGGCATTTATTTTTTGAATATAATTTCCTTAAAATGTTGGCCGCAACTACGCCTCAGGGTTTCCATTCTGAGGGTCCAATTTTGGATAACTCGTTCGAGCATTTCGACCGGTATGTCTTTAATGACACGCGTAATGTTGGCTTCCAAAACCTGAATCGTAGCTGTTTTGTCTAGCATAGACTTTGAACTTTACGTAACCCCAAAGAAAAATGTCTAAAGGTGTGATATAACTCGATCTAGGCGGCCAACTCACCTGTCCAAAACGTGAAATTAGCTGCTTTTCGTACTAACCTCTCAATAGATCTATTGTTTGAGCAGCTGTATGGCAAGTGGCACCGTTCTGTTGAAACCAAGTGTCGTCAAGGTTACGGGCTTCAATTTCAGCAAAAAGATCGATATCATGGCGTGATAGCGAGCACCATTCACGGTTACGTTCCGGCCATCATCATTTTCGAAAAAATATGCACCAATGATTCCACCAGCTTATAAACCACACCAAACCGTGGTTTTCTCTGGGTATAATGCCACCTCTTGAACCTCTTCTTGTTGCTCTTTAGCCCAAATCACTGCACAAAATTTTGGTCGAAAACAGCGGATCTTTTCGTTTCTCACCGAACGCTCATTTCCATAATACAGTTGCCAACATTTAAAGGAAACTATTTATAAAAAATAAATGTCATAAAATGTCCTATCAAATTACCAATAAAGATTCCACACTTGATATGCTTTTTTATAATTTTTTTTTGTTCTGAAAAAATACCTCTAGTAGGATCACCCATTATTGACGATTTAAATTATAAAAGCTTGATATGAATATTTAAAGCTTTTGGGAAAAATGTATTCAAGAATCCCCATTAGCAAGTCCGTTTATTTATCGTTTTAAGTATTTCTTGAATAATTTTTTTTTTAAACTTTCAAATTTTTAAATCAAACGGTTTATGATGTAGTTTATGTATACAAAGACAATTCAAAAATGTCTGGTAAGGTTTTGAAGTTATTGTCTAAACGATTACTTTCTCATTTAATAACCAAGTGTCAATCGAATACGCCTATTATTAAATATTCGATGCTTACGACAGTTTTGTTTTTAACTATGAAAAAAACGAATGGGACGACTATCGGTAGTTCTGCAGGTCTAAAAGGGATTCGGCTAAGCCTTCTTACATACGCATTTTCTTCAATAAAATATTTTCTTTAAACCAATAATGTTTCAATCAAACCAACACATTTTTAGTTAATCAAAAAGTTTTTTTTGAAAATGATTGCAAATTATAACCTCATCGTATTTTTTCACCTGTTATTTAAAACTCTTCTATTATAAAAAATAAAAATATGTTTTTTTTTTAATTTCTCATTTCATGTTAATGGTATGTATATATTCCAAGTTAAAAAATTTGTGCGATATCTAGACTTTAAGCTATGCTCGGGTTCACAGCACAATCCGCAGGGACCGAATTTCATTTGTCAATTTTCATACAAGTTATAAAAGATTTTTGCACACACTCATAAATGGAGATTTTAGTCATATATGCGAATTTCAGAAAGTTTGAACATATTTCCTTTCCGGTCCTTAAGATTCGGCGCTTCGATAATACCATTTTTAATGAAACATATTGTAATATATATGCAGTGTAAAATATAATAAAATATATAGAGGTAATGGTTTTGTTTTATTCTTAGTTGTCAAAACAGCAATCGTATTTGTTACTAAAAAAAATGATGTTATTATTTACACTTTTTTTTAAATATCCATTGAATTTTATTTTAAAAAATCAGAGTTATCGCATGAAATCACTAAACCAACAAAAGTGATCAGAACAATAACCATATTATAAATAAATAATTTTCTTATTTCAACATTTTTGAATGATATACACAGGTATAAATATTTTTTAAGCATGT
This sequence comes from Hydrotaea diabolus, assembly GCA_963513945.1. Classification (NCBI taxonomy): domain Eukaryota; kingdom Metazoa; phylum Arthropoda; class Insecta; order Diptera; family Muscidae; genus Hydrotaea; species Hydrotaea diabolus. Next base: position 48,671,635 of record OY740716.1, read on the forward strand.
ATGTACCACTATAATTGTCACTCTCATATTCATTATCTGTATCCATAATTCGTTATCCTTTTGGATGTACTCAGAAAAACAGTTCTTAGAATGTCTTTTTTATTTATTTAATTGCTATTGATTACAGTTCAATACACGTCCACCATAGTCAAATGCAGAAATCTAACTGAAAACTTTTTGAAACGTCAAGTGTATGAAATAACATTAAAATGCGGCTTGGAATATGTAAATTGTCTCACTTGTTTCATTAACGGGCACCAAATTATCGATGTATTCATTCGTTTCACTTGCCTCTTAGTGTCAACGGCTTTTTCTCTCCCCTTCTGATAGTCCAAAGGTGTTCATGGATATATGCGTATAAACAGCAAATCGTTTGAAACTAACATTTTAAAAATAATTTGATTATGACAATTATTATAAGTTTCAACATTGTAGAGCCTATATTTCGACTTTTGACTAGGTTTTTATTTCAACATTTAACTGAATAAACTGCTTTTTGTAGGGATGAATTCATTTTTGTATGTTGATTTTGCTTCAACACTTTTAAGTATTTTCGGACCATATCTAAATTTGCAATGTCAAAGAAAACGTACGTATCTGATTTTCAATTTATAGCAAAATTGACTAATAAAATGTATAGACCTTTCTAAAAATGAAGCCAGCCGTCTGTAAACGATAGGTATCGGTCAGTAAATATAATACAAACTAATGTATCATGCGCATCTCAATAAATTTACAGATGTTTCCACTTTATTCTTCAATGAAATTTTGATCGATTTATACTCATGAGTTAACCATAAAATCAGTCAATCCTTCAGAACATGACCATTTGCCTAACAGCACTCTTAAATATTAAAAAAGAAAATATAAGACTTTTGTTTATTATCTTGATTGTTTTGGGTTATTTATTTTTATTTTGTTTTGACTTTTTACATTTCTTTTGTGGCGGAGCCGCCGACAACATTTCAACATCATTCGATTCAGTTGTGTTTGCTTTGTCATCGAGTTCAATACTAAAACCTTTTATATAAGGTTTTACCAACTGGAATACCAATTTCTCATGTTGAACATTGGTGGAATCTAAGCTTAAGCGCACGGTCACCGGATCAAAGGCATGGAATATAATATCACCACAGCGTTGTGTATAGTCCTATAAATTTAAAAATAGTATTTCATGTATTTCAAAATTTATATCGCACAATATTAACTGACCTCTTCATTAAATGTGAAAACAACACCATTTGGCGATTTCTTCTGGTCATCCTTTAAGGCATTCAAGAACACAGTTCCCTCCAGACCGAATTTCGGTATAAGAATTTGTAAAGCATTTTTACGTACGAACAACACATAGCTGCAAAAGAGAGATGAGTTGCATATTTTGTTTATGAGTAAGTCAATCATAGTTCTTCAGCCTGGTCTGTTTGTTACCAGTACAATCATCAAAACTTTATTTACCCTTCTTCTTCCTGAACTTTGCCCTTGAAAAAGAGATGCGTATTAAGTGCCACCGAAGCACGGCCAGCATATTGAGCCATTTTATGCCGATAGTTAAGATTGTGACATAGTTCCGCATTTGAATTTTTATCCAACAACTGGGCATAGGTACTATCAGCTCCTATGGAAGCGGCCAACAAACGATGTACAATAATATCCGAGTATCTGTAAAGCAAATGAATAACAATTACGAGTATTGCAACTGTATTTTAAATAATTTTTTTCCAAAATTACCTTCTGATGGGCGAAGTGAAATGCGTATATATGGACGCTGCCAGACCGTAGTGCTCAAATTGGTCCTTTTGCAATGTGCCACTGATAAAGTACAAGGCCTGCATCATGCATCGCGTAGCTAGGATACGTATCATAGTATTGAAGTAGGGATTGTCTGCTTTAACACATTCGTCTAATGATTTGGAAAACTCTAAACCGGTTTCACAAACAATTTCAAAGTTTTGATGACGTGCAGCCTTGATCAGCGGCTCAAAATTACTTAGCGGCGGCCGTGGATGTCTTCTTAACATGGCGCATTCGGGAAATTCATTAGCAATGTGTTCGGCCACCGTAATATTGGCCAACAACATGAATTCCTCTACCATGGAATTGGTGTCACGCAATTGTTTTGCTTCGACATCCAATGGTTCATGCGTTTCACTATCGACCTGGAAACGTATTTCGGGAGAAGCCAATACTAAGGCTCTAGTAAGGATACAAAGTCATGTTTCTATAAAATTCTAGTTTGTAATAAGGGTGATACTTACCCATTGTCCATTCTACGTTTTTTTAAAATCTTTGCTAACTTGTTTAAGTTACGCAAAGATATCGCAATTTCATGATTTTGCATTTTATCATCTATAATAATCTGAGCCATCTCATAAGTCATGGCGGACTTTGATTTGATTACACTTTTATGGAACCTCTTGGCTATAACATTTGCTTCGTGGTCCATTTCCCAAACACAAGAAAATGCAAATCTTTCTACACCACCCAACAATGAGCACAGATTGGAACTCAGCAATTCCGGAACCATATCGATACGTTTGCCCACCAAATAGACCGTAGTGCCACGAGAAGCTGCCTCTTTGTCCAAAGCATTGCCCGGTCTGATGAAATGACTAACATCAGCGATGTGTACGCCCACCTCCAAGTTACCATTAGGTAAGTCACGACAATGCAAAGCATCGTCAATGTCCGTACAACCGGGAGGATCGACCGAGCATATAAAGAGGTCTCGCAGATCTACACGTTTTTCGTAGTCCTGTAAAAGAAATATCATTTATGAATGGCATTAAGATATATTTTTTTGCTAAACCCGTTATGGGATGAATGCTTATTTTGTTATATATTTAAGGGATCCTGTAGTGTTTAATATACTGTCCACCATAGGATTCAATGCAAATGAAAATAACAGATATTTGTCTTACAGTCGGCGATCGGTTGGTATTGAAAATGCAACAAATCGGACAAAAAAAAATACACTTTGACTGACTAAAAAAATCCTAATCAAATTTTAATTTTTTTAAAATTTCACAAGTAATTTAAAAAATTAACTGGTTCAAAACTTATCAATTTTACCCTAGTATCTTCCGAGCACCAATCCGAAAATTATCAAACCGCTGCCATTTCGCTACCTTGCATTTACGGGCAAGGTCGTAGCAAGACATATTTTCATAAAAATAAACCAAGGAATACGCTGGTGAAATTTTTCCAGTCGTGAATGAATCTCCCTATATATACAGTTGCCTACCGATTATAAACCACTCCTTAATTTGAAGTCTTCTCCCAGACCCTTGAAAAATGTTCGATGAATTGAAAAAAAAAACAAATTAAAAAGTTTCAGTTTTGGCGGGTCCTTCCTTCCGTCCTCCATTGCCTGAAGAGTACCGATTTCGTAATGTGTCGATTGAGTGGAAAGTGCTAGACTGGGGCGTGGCACTCACTGATTTCTTATGCGCATAAAATATGCAATAAGTACAGGGTGTCCGTCGGGAAGGTATACTTCTTTGTTCGTTTATAATTTTTGATTAAATGAAATAGAATGGATCTTATATTGATTAATGTTTTATTTAATATCGGCAACTATGTATGGAATACAATATCAGATAAATGTCCGCCTCTGTTAGCCTTACAAATGCGAGTTTTTTGAGCACACTTTTCATTACATTCTCACATATTTCACGCGGTATTTAATTAATTTCATCACGAATATTTTGTTTGAGTTGCTCAAGCGTTTCTGGTTTGTTTGTATACACCTTGCTTTTCAGATATCCCCACAAAAAGAAGTCCGAAGCAGTCAAATCAGGCGACCGTGGAGGCCATTCAACATCACCATTTTTTGAAATAACTTTTTGTGGAAAGATGTCTCGCAGTAATTGCATTGTAATACTGGCTGTATACGATGTGGCACCGTCTTGTTGATACCACATGTTAATCAAGCCCAAAGCATGCAGTTCTGGCGTTAAAAAGTTTTCAATCATATCACGATATCACTCCCCATCGACAGTTACCGCTACGCTGTTTTCATTTTCATAGAAGTAAGGTCCAATGATTCCTCCTGACCAAATTGCACACCAGACTGTCACTTTTAATGGATGCAAGGGTGACTGATGAATAATTTGAGGAGTTTCCATTGCCCAGAAACGACTATTCTGGTTTATGAAAATCGGGGTTGTCGTGGGCGAGCTGTGACGTCCTATTGGCATATGTACGGCGGCGTAAATGTTCTTGTGGAAGAAGCTCTTGTGTCAACTGAATCTTAAATGGAAACAAATCAAATCCTTGTGCAAAATTGTGGCCAAAGTTGTTCTTTAAGGTCAAGCTCCTGAGCACGACAACGAATTGAGGTTGATAAATTTTGAACACTTTCTTGAGCAGCAGTAATGTTTTCAGCCGATCTTGCAGTACTTTGTGGTCCATGCTTGGGCCTATCATCTACAGACCCTCTTTCTTCGAAATCATTCACTACACGATAAATAGTGCGTTTTGTTGGCACGTTGTTTCTCCCAAAAATTGCACGTAACTTTCTCATTGTCACAGTAATCGATGGTTGATTTTGATAAAATGTTTTAACGACTAAAACACGTTGGTTTATCGAATATTTTTCCATAATAAATTTGCCACGTCTCTACTTCACGACTGCCGAATATGAACGGTTAAGACTAATGTTTACCAAAATGGCGGCAAAACAAAGTAGTGCGTAAACCTTCCCGGCGTACACCCTGTATATAGCAGCAAACAAAATTCAAGATATTTATGCGTTAGTAAAAAAATTATATGGGTTTCAATCAACGCTCAGATAGTTATGTGTGTGTGAAATGTGCCAAAATGGCCGTGGCTAAGGTTCCAAATTTTCGTCGGGTAGTATTAAAATTATTTTGCGAATACCAAACGTGGGCTTAGGAGGAGGCGGGGGCGGTCCGTCCACTCTTTTCGTACACGTGTATAAAGCCGTTAAAAAAATAATTGAGTTCTCAATTTAAGCGTATTTCACCCACTTTGTGTCAAGTTATGTGGGATCTTAACTGCACTGAAACAGTACCATTTGTATGGGAGGTACTAGAATGGGGTGTTCTCAATCTATGCGCACTTAGTGACAAGATATGTGGGTTCTAATCTGCACTGGACCAAAGTCATTTGGGTGGGTGGTACCAGAAGGGGCGGGATTAAGTATACAATTTTTTGTTACCGAGTTAAGCTTATAACCAACCCCGTTCTTAAGTATTGATAAGCATTACAAATATTTCAAGAACACCAAAAGTAAGCCTAATGGCCAATGTAATGAGAGGTACCACAATGGGTGTGGCAATATTGCTCATTTTCAATTCCATAGGCAGTTTGGAAATACGTTACGAGGTGCAAAATTAAAAAACTATTACTCGCTTCTTTCGTGAATTATCATGCGCACAAGCCGGATATGCGGACATGACTCAACCTTTACTTAAAAAGTCACGTTGCATTTGGCCAAAAATATGTAGAATCAAAAATGAATTTATCAATACGTAACACCTTTTGTCCGTACTAAATGATATATACCATTTGCCCAGGTATGCGTGGGTATTCTTTATGTGATTTGGTCAATTCGGAATAAAAAGGTTCCACCAGGGCTGCTATATATATTTCTGGCCTAATAATGAAAATGCGAATATTTATCATCAAAAATGGTTTAATTGTTTTTTAAAGTATTCTCCAGCATGATTTACACTTTTACAAGTGCTCAAACCGAAGCACTTTTTCCACTCCGATTGAGACACCTGCAAAACATGGTTTTTGAACGATTCAACAACATCTTCTGGCGACAAAAATCGTTGGCCACGCATTTTTTTCTTGATGTGCGGAATTAAAAAGAAGTCATTGGGTGCCAAGTCAGGGCTGTGCGGCGGATAACCCATCTATTCAACATTTTGGCCGGTCAAAAAGGCGCTGGTTTGAACCGATGTGTGAGAGCTCGCATTGTCATATGGTGCACAATGATTCGTCTTCTTTTGTTCGTTTTTCGAATTTCTCCGAAGACTTCAGGCAAACAAATTTTGGTGTACCACTCAGAATTGACCGTCCTACGTTGCTCAAGCAGAAGAGTCGCCACATGACCCGTTTTGCCGAAGAAACAGGCGGCCACATTTGCTTCGAAGTTCTTCTTCCACGAACAACTTTAGTTGGATTTGGTTCGTCTTCGAAGACCCACACGGTCGATTGCTGTTTTGTTCATACGCATAGATCCATGATTCTTCACCCATGTTCTCATAACGCTTTTGAATCAAATTTTTCAAAATTTCTTTGAACCAATCGACACGAGCCTTTTTTTACCGAATGTCAAATTGTGCGGGATCAACGAGAACAAACCTTTTTTTACAGCCAGTTGTTCATGCAATATCGAATATATGCTGTTGGAAGAAATGTCCAAGGATGCCTCTATCTCACGGTATGTCACATGACGATTTTTCATTATCAGTTCACGCACGGCGTCAATGCTCTCTGGCACAACGGCCGTTTTTGGACGACCTTTGTCTTTGAGCGAGCGTCGGCCACGATTGAATTCATTAAACCAGTTTTTCGCAGTGCTATAGGATGGTGCTTCATCGCCATAAAATGATTTGAGTTCATCGATGCTCTCTTGTCGTGATACGAGTAATCCACGTCGAAAGTTGTTAAAAAGTGATCGCACCAAAGTGTTCACGAGGAGTTAATTCCAAATTGATTTTTTCAAGTCACTGTAAACAACACAAATGATGGTCGTACGTCAAAACGTTCTGAGTACGTTTATACTAAGAAAATGTCAAACTTTCCAGTGGAAATGTTACATGGCGCAGAAATATATATACTAACCCTCTTAGAAATGGATTTGTATTCGCCGATGTCCTACCAGCATATTACTATCCTACGTTCTATTCTACTCTAATCGATATGGAAAAGTCATTGGACGACGCTCACTTAATAGTTATGACTTTTTTTCCTAAATGTTGTAAGTAATGTAAAATAAAAATCACAACTTAATTAAACTCTTGTTTATTTGAATTTTTCCTCCCTGTCTCTTGGTTTTTTGAACCCTTATTTTTTTAAAACTTTTGGAAATTTTAAGTTTTTCCTATTAAAACTTTCCTTAAGTTTTAAATAATAAAAAAAATGTTTATTGTAAGCAATTGATATTCTCGATAATGCATCTACCGATTTTGAAACTGTAAATTTTCCACGAATGGTGACGTCATTACCGTCTTAGTATGTGCAAAAGAGGAATACGAATAGAACAAATTCCAAAACAAAATAGTAATATGATAATTGATCGACTGTATCTGTAGGTTAAACCCAAGTTAAAAGTAATGCATAAACTGTGGCATTTTTTAATCAGTTTCAGTGATAGGGTTGAATTGGCATGTGCTTTATTTCTATTCAATCAAAAAGAGTGCCGTGTAACCAGGACTGTGGAGTAGGATTACATGTGAGAAGCCGATTTTAGAGTTTTTCGATCTGGAAATTTACGGCTACGAATGGTTTATGAATTTTGTAAAGAAGTTTTTAAATAACTTAGAGATCAATCACTTACTAGTGAATATACGAGCTGGAAACTCGACGCGAAAAAAATTGTCAAATGTTCTTACTTGAATATGAACCTGGGTTTACGTGTATGATAGTATTTGGGCCACAAGAGCCGAAAGGTCCAGCAACCATGCACTTCTTACTCAGTAATTAATAAGCCATTAGACTGATAAAGCTTATTACAGTATACTACAGCTTATATAGAATTAGTCTTAAGTAACATTTTTAAGTATTGCAAATTCAAGTTAAACTGTTATCAAATTAATACCAAAAAAAGTATAGAGAAAAATAATCCTCGGATATTTATTTCAATATAAAGTCAAGTTTTAACTATTTTAATTAAATATGAGTTTGCCTTACGTTCAAAGTGAAAATATTTATCAGTTCAATAAACGATTTGGTTTGAAAATGCTCCAGCTCACGAATGCAGTAAGCTAGAGCTAACATATTTTGGGATTCGCATTATAATTAACAGAACTTTACTTTAAGAGTGGAACATTACAACGCAAATCGAGACACTGCTGTACTGTAGAGAATTTTTAAGATATTTTTCAAATATGCTTACAAGAAGTTTACTTTAAAATAACTGAAAAATCGGAGCTATGTGAAATTATTTTTAGGTTTGACAAGGAATGGCGCATTTAGCGACAAGCGACAACAATAAAATACTTGCTTATCGTTGTAATTCCAAAACGCAGGTTCTGTAATGCTTGTGCAACAACACGTACAACAGCATCAAACACAACCCGTTTATCAAGGTCAACAACTCTTTTTCAATCTCAGGTTAGGGTTTGCATTATCATTCCAGTCCGAATTTCCATTTCCATTATCTCGAAAACGGCTTGATATATATTTTTTGATTTTTTAGGAAGAATTAAGGGAAATAATTCTTGCCGAACGGCGATGTATAAGTATAAGAAAAAAGGATTCATCCTTTTTTGCTAATTTTCTATACGGAATTAGGTAGAAAAACAACAAAAATTAAAGTATTGCCGAATATTGCAAGCAAGGACAATAACAACAATAAGCGAAGCTTCGAAAACAGAAAGAAAGGACAAAAAATAATTTATAAAGGGTGGCTAAATTTTAAGATTTAAATTGTTTGGTGCGATTTTTGGGCTGGCGGCATAATCGGGCCGTATTTTTTCCAAAATCAGGCCGGTCAGGCAGTTACTGTGAATGTTGTTCGCTATCGATTAAGAATTTTTTATGGCCGAATTTGAAGATATGGATGTGGAGGACACCGTTGGACTTATTTCATTGGGGTTATTTGAAAGATAAGCCTGCAACAATTCAAGAGCTCAAGATACGGCACATTAACGGCATAGAACCTCAATTATGCCTCAGCGTCATCGAAAATTTTGACCATTTTGTTCCAGAGATAATAGAACCACACCAATATTATCATAATAAAAAGAAATGACAATATTTCCCTAAATAATTTGTTTTTTATTCAAAATCAACATCGGCCTGTGTCAAACACCCTTTATAATTGACGTAAATGTAAACAAACCATAAATAAAAAAAAAAAAAACAAAAAAGTGAAACAGTTGTAAACATTGCATTTTGGCATTAGGCGTAAAGGTTGTCTCACTAAAAATGGTGTTTCTCTTTAGAATAATTATTTTTTTCTGTTTCTGATAATTTAATGTCCTAAATTCTCATAAATGATTGATTAATTTACTTGCTGGTGCTCTTTATTTAAAATGCGATTGTTTTATTTAAAATTCATTTCCGAAAAAAAAAATTTTCAGTGTAGGCTATTTTCTTATTCTTATTTTTCTTCCTTAATTATTTCTAAAACATTAAAAAAATTTCAAATATATCGCGTCGGTTTCGAGACGTAAAATTTAAAATAATTCAGAAAAATACTAAACTTCTGAAATGTTTAATATTAAAATTGCACCGGCAACAACTTCAGTAATTTGACTTTTCTTTTATGTACAGTTTTATATATTGACATACCCTATCGATGTTTGGACAAAAGTTCAAAATCCCTGACCCACTATGTAACACTTCTCGTGGGCTGACCCAATTGTATTTTTTCTATTTCAAGTTGTATTTTTTAAATTTAATGTGTATTTTCTCAATTTTAATTGAAAATGGTGTAGATATCTGTGACAATATGGCAGAGTAACTTAAGCCGACAAAAGTGATTTTCAAGTTATTTGATAGGTTTTGTTCTACAGTTTCAAAACCCTTTTTTAATTTTATCCGTTACAAGACCGCCATGGAAATGAATAAGTCAAAAATGTCAATATATCAAAAACCCTTTGTAACATAAGTTTCTGTCATATTAATGGGCAGCGTACCATAAGTACTTATGGCACTACTATATATCTCTTTCATTTGTTGGAAATAATTAAAGAAATGTATTGCTTTCATTCTCTTCTTATTCACCCAAACTCAATGTAATGAAGATAATTACAAAACCAACCTATAACAGAAAGACACACAAAAAAGTGTGTCTTCAGATGAAACTGTGCACGTGTTTACTACGAATATCTTGAAACTCATAGATACTGTTCCTTCTATACACTTCTTTTTAAACTTAGAACAACACCAAATGAAAATCGGACGTCTTATATATTGTCACCTAAAATGCAAAAGGATAAATAAGCAAAAGTATACATGTACGAGGGCAGATCAATAATTCCGTGAGTTTTCGAATAAAACACATTTTTTTGCAAAAAAAAATCTACATAACCTCTTTTTAGCTCAATACACTTACTCCAACGTTTCTCCAATTTTTGTATCCCATTCAAAATAAATTGTTTTTCAACATAATCTCATTTTAGCTCATTACACTTAGTCCATCGTTTCTTCAATTTGTGTATACCTTTAAAAAAAAGGACTTTGCAAGGTCCATAAAATAGGCATTTGTTCGATCAATAATTTCAACGTTGGAGCTGAATCTCCTTCCACCGAGCCATTTCTTTAGGTTTAGAAATAGTCACTGGGGCTTAATCCGGAGAATATGGCGGATAAGGTACCAATTCGTAACCCAATTCATGCAATTTTGTCATTAAGAATGCACCCGTATGCACCTGTGCATTATCTGGATGAAATGGTAATCGCGGCACGCATCTTGCAGACAGCATTCTTAAAACCATCTGATCATGTAAAATCTAAACCCTACTGCCATATGAAATGCGTATGGCATCAACAATCTCACGCACTTTTACTCTTCTATCGGCCAACACCGTAAAGTGGACCATTGAAATCGATGGTGCAGAGTCCCCACAGTATTTATTTTTTAACAAAATGTTTTCCAGCTTTATAACAAAAACTTAATGACGGAACTCTCTCAAAATTTGACAGTATTTTTTAAACAGATGGTACTTGATGTGAGCAGTTGTTGTTGCATTTCATATAACTACATGGGAAGTTGGAAAATTCAAGGAAGTATTGATCTGCTCTCTGCTTTGCACACTAAAAATCAACCTAGGTTAAAAGCCTACTATTGACAACATTCAAAAAATAAAAATCCAACTTTATAGTGATTTATCCCATCATCAGTGCTATCAATACACCATTCTTTGTCTTTCAGGATCGAAAGACCACTCCAAATGTTGGTTAAGCCAATTAGACGTGATAGGTGTAAAAAAGGCACACAAAAAACGTAATTTTATATTGTTAGTTTCCAAGTTTGCTGTCCCTGAGGGGGTTCCAAATTTCATCCGCAAATATATCTTTCTTTAAGAAATTCATTTAGTAAATTTGATCCGAATGACACCATAAATACTAAAAACGTAAACATCTAGAAGGAGGTGGCGCAAATATGCAGAGAATTTGGGTTTCGATTACCGGGAATCGGATGTTATTTTTTCACGTTCCCGCGAAATTAAGAATTCTTATAATTATTATTAAAATATATTTAATTGTATTATTTAATGAACCTAGACCATTTAATTCATATTATTTAAAGTATATATCATTTCCCAGCATTAATTTATGAACTTACAACGATTTGTAGGCTTTTTTTATTAAAGTTTTCCCCCATGCTGAGCGCTCTTTTATGACTTATATTAGGATCATAAGTATAACTTTCGCATTTTCTCAGAGCCCTTTAGGAGCATAATAAGGTTGCTTAGAATGAATCAGTGTTAAATGTACTTTAAGCGTATCTTAGATAAATAAGACTGGATAGCAAAAACGCAATATTCAACAAAAGGAGTCAATTTTGTTCATGTCTATAAGAAAAATGCTGCTGCGGGATTTCCCCGATGTATGCTGTGTATTGCGGTGGTTAGTGAAAAGTAAGGTGTCGGAAGGGGGAAAGAGGGAGTAGTGGTTATTGTCATTTGATTTAACCTTCCCGAAATCGTAAAGAAACGAAAAACGCCCTGCCAAACATCTTCAGGTCAGCAGTAAAACGATAGATGTCTAATAACACACCGTAAAAGTAACGATTGACAACACGCATCCCATATTCCGACTATGATCGAGGGTGCCAATAGAGTTGGATACTCTAATATCTCTTATCTACACCATCGGTATCTTTTGGGCACGGTCAAGTAGATTAAGGACCATTTTGTAACACCATGTATGGGAGCTGTATTTCATTTTCAGACTGATGTAAGTTGTATAGATATTGATGTGATTAAAAGAGTAAATAATTTTTTGTACCACATTAGAAAGCCAATACACTTGAGTAATTCTAAGACCAAAGCTCTAGACCAAAAGATCGCCAATGAAAACATAAAAAAATAGAGTGCGAAAGGACAGAACTCTGAAACTACACCGGCGTTCGCTGGATGAGAACCCAATTACAACTTCTATAGTGCGATTTTAAAAGAAAGCTTGATATAAGTAGAACAATAGGACGTTTTGTGACGTTATAGTCACGATCTACGACAGTGTTTTGCCCATAACTTTAGTTATGGCGATCCCAAACATTTTTTTACTGTTCTGGATTTGTAAGACTATGCGCAAATTTGGTGAAATTAAAAAAAATTAAGTTTTTATAAAAAAAAAATTTAAAACAAAAATTGCCGATTTACCTATAGCTTCAAGAATTATGGCGTTCCCATAAATGTAATTACTTTTATGGATTTGCATGAGTTTTGCTTATATTTGGTATTTTAAAAAAATCGTCGACTATCAACTTTTAAAACAACTAACAATTTACTTGAAAAATTAAAAAAATCAAAAACGTGTACTTTTTTCCTTCTAAGCCAATTTTGCTTACTTATAGGACCAAACAGCTTTTGAATATTACCATTATCGTCCTACCTCATTTTATATGATCGCTATCGTACACGGAGACACAAACAGACAAACATAACAGAATCGTCTTAAAACTTTACGCTTAGCAGAAAACCTTTCTGATCAGAATAGGATATGGAAATCAATTGAAGATGGGGCGGGCACGGTGGTTTAAATAAAAAAAAGAAACTGCTGGGATCACGTATACAAGATTTTTACGCGAAAAGTACAGTTAACCAATTTCATTAAAAACAAAAACAGTGACGCCAAAAACGTGTTCGATTTAAACTGGGTAGCTTCAGACTAGTTCTGATAGGTCTTAAAAACATAAATTTAGCAATGACCAATTATTGGGCCTGTTACAATTACTTACCTCTGCTGTTATTGTCCATGGCATCTGTGGCAAGAAACTAAGCACTTCTTCCGAAAACTTGCTGTGTGGCACATCATGCTCCAACAAAATCACTTCATTCTCTGTCTCCACATCTCCTAAGGCTCCCAAAGAACGTACAAAATGTCCGTGCGGATATCGGGAAGATCGCGGCCATGTATCTATGGCCACGATAATGCGTTGATTTTGTAATTTATCCGCTTGCCTAGTTTCGATGCGCACGCGCGGTACTTTACGGTCCGCCGGTATGAAAATATGTTTTGTAGCTCCTGGTAGCTGAGCTGGCTGTAGGATGCCACAATATTGGCGACGTTTACGTCTGATAATTCCCACTACTTTGCCGGTAGGACGTTTTTCGCTGCCAGCCGCTGCTTTGATAGCAGCAGCAGCTAAGGCATCTTCCGCCGGTTCTTCCGCTCCTTCTCCCTCATCTACGGTCGCAGATTCTTCGAGAACAATTTCACTGGGAGCAGACCATTTGGATTCTGGTAGTAGTTCAATGGCTACTAGATCGCCGTCTACAGCTCGATTCAATGACTCACGACCTTGAATAAGAATCTAACCACAAAGAAATTCTTTGCTTAATCTAAACTCAAATATATGGAAATATCAGTTGACTTACTGGATTTTCATAACCCTCTACCGACACAGCACCCTCCAAAAAGTTTTCCCTAGATGCCTGGAACGCACCCTGCAAAAGCTGCTGGTTACGAACTCCATTTATTATCTCATTTATACTGAGATGAACGGGAAACAGGGGTTGTGAGTCTCGATCTTTTTCAATGTCTTTGCGGGCATATTTATCAATTAGCATTGGATAGTCTACCAGTGATTTGATATAGTCCTCTGCCGTTGCAGCTAATATACCTTCTTGTTCAGCTTTCTCTTTGTTGGCAACATCGTCAGTTATTAACACAACTCTTGTTACTTGTTTATTTTTGGACTTCTTGGTACCTGATTGCTGAATATCCAACATATGCGTATCATACCATGTTGTAGCAAAGCGAATTGCCCGGTCATTGCGATCATTAGCTGTTTCACCCGGTTTTCTTTCGACATAAGTATCCCTAGAAAAATGGATAAGCGTACCGATTGAAATTAATACTAATATATTTAGTGTGCTGTGGTAAAATTACACAGTACAACACATGATTTCGAGACTCAATTCTGATAATTGTTTGTGAAAGTAGCCCCAAAAAGAAGAACTTCTGCATCATTCGTTTGGTCAAAGTACATCAAATTATAATTTAATAAATTATTTGAAGTTAATAAGTATCGTATAGGGGAATTTGTCACGTTTTAGGCTCTTTTGTTTGTCATAACTCGAGAACCACTAGTCCGAATAAGCTGAAACAAATTTAAAAAAATTAAAATTTACAATTCCTTTAATCTGTTCATACAACGTTTCGCTACAAAAGCAACAGTTTCGCAGTTATAAATAAATGTGTGAAGAAAAACAATATTTTTTGCCTACAAAATTAAATTTTTTTTAATTCATAAAAATACAAACGGGAAAAATTGTCAAGTCCTATTACTTTCACGTAAAGTCACATAACCTATGAACAAAATGAGAAATAGATCAGGAAAAAATTTTGTACATATCTCGAGCAAATTTTTGAAATTCATACCTTCACTTAATTGTGCATAAAAGCGAAACGCGTAAATCGATTTTCATGATCTATGTCTCATTTTGTTCATAGGTTATGTGACTTTAAGTGCAAGTAATAGGACATGACACTTTTTACCGTTTTGTATTTTTTATGAATTAAAAAAAAAAACTTTAAAAAAATATTTTTTTTCTTCATACATCTATTTATAACTGCGAAACTGTTGCTTATGTAGCGAAACATTGTATGAACAGATTAAAGGAATTGTAATTTTTAAATTTCTAAATTTGTTTCAACTTATTCGGACTAGTGGTTCTCGATTTATGACAAACAAAAGAGCCTAAAACGTGAAAATTTCCCTATACGATAACTTACTAACTTCAAATTAATTATTAAATTATTATTTAATGTATCTTCACCAAACGAATGATGCAGAAGTTCTTCTTTTTGGGGCTACTTTCACAAACAATTATCAGAATTGAGTCCCGAATCAATCACCTGAAAAGTGTTTTCTGTGTTATCCAACAACAGCAAGAACTTACTTATGATGCTCATTTACAAAAACGAAGAAACCACGTGGCTTGTGATGAACAACTTCATGGAACCGTTTGTAGATCAGTGCACTGCAATGTTTCACCTCTTGCAATACAGTCGATAATACAATTACATTGCGCATTACATCCTCTTCTAGAACATCAATTTGGTGGAGCACCACATTCGTATCGAGCACAACATAGTGCGGAAAGTCAAACAAAGTACTGCGGACCATACGATCTGCCCTCAGCTGAATTCCGTCTTCATCTTGCTGACAACGGAGACATATATCGGATCCACAGCCCAAATCTATGCGCAAATAATGTTCACGGACAATCTAAGCGAAAATAGTCAAATTGTAAATATATGAGCAAATAATAAACTTTATTTTGTGATAGTAGTTGCAGAGCAGAGTGGGTTGTGTACTTTTAGAATGTTGCCTCTTTTAGTTTTCCTCGTAAATTCTCGTATTGTCTGCATTGTAACAAGTGTTTCTTTTTAAACTGTAATGATGAATTACTTTGCTCGAAATTCTTAAAAATCCGTAAATATAAAAAAACAATATAAATAAATTTTAATGTTTACCGGGCCAACACATGTACAAATTTGTGACACAAGATATCATATGTTTTTGTCTATATTTAAGTGTTGCCAAGTTTCGAACATCAATAAGGCTAAAACACAATAGGTGTACCAAGCGATCTTACTTATGTCATGTTTTTGAATTGTTATTTAAAAACGTTAATTTAATTTAAAATTATAAATGGATAAAATACCTTTGAAGTTTTTGATTAATTTAGTTTGTTTTTTAGGCAAATTTCAGGAAAATAGCTGTGCTATGCGCATAACGACAATCAACATTCTTTTGGGCGAATAAAAATCACATATGTGGGTTTAATCAATTAAAGACCCAGGCACAATAATCTTTTTTTTTGTTACGCTATGTTTTTTTAACTGCTGGTTATCTGAAAACCACTGAGATATATGTTGAAATTTACAAAAATTTAATGATATTGCATTGCCGGCATAGAAAAGACATGCCATACATTTTTTGTGGGGTTACAACGTTTTTCCAATGGATCTTAGACTGCAGCGTATGAAAAAAAATCTGTGTGCTGATCCTTAATGTTGTTTCAAAACCATAAATCATAAAAGTGGCGTTTTAGGTTAAGCCTCTTTTGAAAAGGCTGGATAGAGAAACCGTAAAGGATGGTACTAAGTTGGTTCATGAGAAAATTTTTAGCAGGAACCATTTTTTTGCTTAAATTGACCTTACCAGATTAGTGTTTCGACCAGAGCTTGAAGCCGATAAAAATGATCGGCGTCGGTTTTTTAAACAGCGGCCTGATTTTTTTGTTAATTTGTTTTAATCTAAAAAGGGAATTTTCACAACCACTAGCAAATATTTATAGTGTAAAATAAATTAAATATTTTCTTTTAGGTAATTTTATTGCGTTCTGGAACTACCGAATTACTGGCGTAACAAGAATTTTAATATAGCACAGCGATGAACTATTTAATACTTCATACATTTTTTCATAATATTACTGCTTCAGCAATGGCTCAGCCGATATTAACGGGGCTTACCCTGCGGTTACACATGCCAGTAGTGGCATGCCATTGCTGTATACGTATTGTCAACGAAAAATACTTCGAAATAGTCGAATCTCTTGCCATTTGCATTTGCGCTTACACATGCCACTGCCACTTCATTTTCAAAATGTTGTCAAAGCGTAAACTTAATTTTTTTTTTTTCACCACTTCCACCATCATGCCCATTTCTTTTCCAATTAATTCATATGCCTTGTTTTTTTTTTAGATCGTTCCGTCTGTAGGATTTGCTGCTCATATCCCAAAATAAAGGGTGGGAACGATATAAATTTATCAATTTTAAAATATTTTCCTGGCTCAATTTGGAATCCATTTCAACTGTTTGTTTTGATTATCAAATAGAGTTACCGAGTTCATCAGATAGTCAAATGTTTGGGGGAAATGATTAATATATAATGTTTTTTGTATTATTTTAATAATATTAATGCTCTTCATTAACAAATTTGCACTTTTTTCATGAGATTTTTAAGAAATATATTTTAATAATACATTTAACAAGTTAAGACTTTAATTAAAATTTTACAGTAATCCAGTAAATTTCCTTTAAAGTTTTAACAGGGCAACATTGTTTATCGTTTTGACATCTAGTGGCATGCAACTGTCAAAACTCTACTCGCATGCAATTTCAGCTGCCACTGGAGCTGCCATTGCGAAAAATGGAAATGTGTTAGTGAAAAAGAGTGAGTGTATTGAGTTTTTCGAACTGGCAGTGGCATGTGTAAACGCTAGGTTAGTGAAGCCGACTTTATGCCTTAAAATCAGCGGCGGCTAAGCTAAGCAAAATTTCCACGGTGCTGGTTTGCCCCGAAGCCACCTCAATTATTGGTTTCGACCACATACTACTGGGTTTTTTGCGTGTTTTACGCCAATTAAAGGTCCAATTAGTCTTGACGGTGGACGGATGACGGTAGGCAATCAGCTGTTTTAGTTGCGGTTGCATTTTGCATGGGTTAGAGAGAGATAACTACAGTTTGACGGTTGACGACGGTCGACTTCTGCAGGTTGCAGAATCAACCGTCAACCGTCAAGACCAATTGAACCTTTACATGAAAGTATTATACGGTTGGCATCATGGAAAAACCTTCATATTTTATTTTTTTTGTTTTCTTCTTTCAAAGTTGTCATTTCTGTTTCTAAAAAGTAGTCTTTAAAATTTATTTGAAATTCAACTACGTTAACCATTCTGAACATTTTTCCATGCAGAACAATAGTTATAAAAAGTGTTTTTTTCAGATGTGTGGTTTTCAAGAAGAAATAAAACGCATATAATTTAATGTTAAGGCCAAAAATTTAGCTTTATTATAAAGATAAGTATTTGTCATTATGTTTTAAAAATGTTTTCAGGCAAGTGGCAGATTTGCAGCATTTCACATACATATGAGTTAAATAACAAAGGTGTCGAAAGGTGCAAATTGCTATTTTGCACCTTTCGACAGCCTGTTTTGTGTATATTGGAAAAACTTTTGCGTTGTCCGATCAAAGTCGGCGTCCTCTAATGCAAACTTTTGTCTAAACGCAGTTGTAAAAATTAATATTTAGATCAATGCATGTTACATTGTAGAAATGTAAAACAACCATTGCCGTCAAAATGAAAATTACACTCTTTGGCAGCAACAAACTATTCACTTCTTATTGTTTGTTAAAACTGTTTCTACTTACATTTCACACTTTAATTTTTTCCCCACAACTTTAAAAAGTGCATTTGTCACGACTTTCTTGTTGTGTCGTGTGCCTGCACATTTTTGTCTCTGTTCGGCTCGCGACACAACGACAACAATTTTTCTCCCTCGTTTTTTGTCGACTTCACACCCGTTTCTAAGCCAGTTTGCGAACATGTTGGCGGATTTTATTATTCTCCCGGTTTTCGTCCGGTACTACCTCGTTCCTAAGACCGTTTGCGATCAATTAGCGTAACACTCGCTTAAGGCTCGTTACTATGCCCGCTGTGGTGTACCACGCTTTAGACCGCACTCATAGGCTATTTGATTAGTCGTTTTTATTGGGTTACTCGTGCAATTGACGATTGCGTTTATTTAGAGCTGTTAGATTGCTTTTTCATTATCTTTTGTGTGTAATCAGAAGGACTTCGTAAAAAATTTCAAACTACTTTATCAAATGCTCAACTTAACCTTTTTAATATTTCCCCCTTTTTGTCTGTTTTCTGAAACTGACTGCATTTTACGCTAAAATATCGGCAGCACTGGTTATTCACTGACTAAACATTAGGGATGGTGCGACTTATCGATAACGCGATAAATTATATTTGATTACAAATCCTACTCGCACGTGTAGAAAACTTGGTGCCCCAGTGTTTTGGTTTGGAAAATAATTGTTTAAATTATTTGTTCTTTTGTATTTAGTAAATACTGTATATTAAAGCACGATGGTTATTGTGGAAAAGTCATTTCCGCGTGGAGGAATACCGGCCTCTAAAGAAAAGGCGACCACTAAATCCGAGGAACAGGTTGGTACATGCTTGAAGAAATAAGTTTTCACAATAAACAAGTTCATATTCTTCCTTTTAGATTTTCGGCGCAGTCCAAAGAAAAATCAAAAAAACCAAATCACTAAAAAAGCCTGATCCCAATTTTCAAAATGATAGTCTAGAAACCTTCTCTGCTGAACCTTTGAGCTACGAAACCATACAAGATGGCATGATTTTAATGGGTATGGTCAAGAAAGTAGACCAATTGTATTTGTACGTTTCGTTGCCCGGTCGCATTACAGCCAGAGTTTCTGCATTGGAAATTTCTGAATCATATACAAAAGCAATGAAAGAATTTTTACAAAACTCGCAGTTGGAGGGCTTTACCCCATTGAAAGATTTGTACCACACAGGTCAAATAGTGTATGGAAGAGTGCAGGAAATCAAGAACAACAACAAGGGTCACGTTCTAATTGACTTCAGCCTTAAACCAACAGTGGTCCATGCCGACTTAAATCATACAAATGTACGCAAAGGTTTTGTATTTAATGGCGCCATAGAAGAAGTTCAAGAACATGGGTATATTATAGAGTCGGGCATTAAGGGTTTGCGTTGTTTCGTACCTTTAGATAAATCAAAACCTGGGCATACCGCTGGCGAAATTATTTTTCTCAAGGTAGAAAAAATAACCGCTGACAAGTCTGCCACTACGTGTATTTGTAAAGAAGTGTCGGCTGACATGCTTAAAATTAAAGACCAGAATGACCCCAACTTGGATTATATGTTACCTGGCACCATTGTTAATTTTCAAGTTAGTAAACAACTTAAGGATGGCCTCAAGGGTTCTATTATGAATGAAGTCTTCACGGCTTACGCTAATGAACATCAACTCGGAAATGCCCTTCTGCTGCCAGAAGACTACGAAGTCAATGCCAAATATGAGGGTCGCATTTTATATGTAATGCCTCTAACCAAACTAGTATATCTAACATTGAACCTTCGCAAAGAAGAAGACATTAAAGCGGAAAAAGCCAAAGAGGAGGTTGGCGACGGTCACGAAAATTCTACGATTCTTAAACGTGGCGACGTTGTTGATAATGCCAAAGTCCTTCATATGGGCACAGGAGGTGTTATTCTTACATTGAATGACAAGTTTAAAGGCATTCTTTCTTTTAAAACCATCAAATCTAATTACAAGGGCAATTACGATCAAGATGAATTGCTGGCAAAGTATGGCAAGGAGACCAAACACAAAGTTCGAATTCTCGATTATGATGTAATGGACTCCCTTTATATTTGTACCGATGATACTTACACGGTAAATGAGAAATACTTTGCCATGGAGGACTTTCATCCTGGCGATTTTGTTACGGGAACAGTGAAGGAGCACAATCAGAAAGTTGGTGGTTACACATTAAAAGTGGGAAAGGCTACTGGTAATAAATATTGCAATATTATTTTTGTAACTATATTTTGAATCCACTTTTTTGCAGCTATCATTGAAAAGTTATTTTTAGCCCCTTCGGTGAAAATGTTGGATGTGAACTCGAAATTAAAATGTCGAGTAGTTGCCGTCAGCATTGAGCGTAGAGTAGTTTACTTGACCAATCGTTCGGAATACATGTCGAAAACTTGCAGTCTGCTGTCAAATATCAACGAGGCCAAGATTAATGGAAATTACACAGGAACCGTCGTAAAATGCGATGACAGTTTTGCACTTGTCAAATTTTTTGGAGACATCAAGGGTGTATTCTTTCACCAAAGCTCAACCCCTGGCCAATTGGAAAACATGGTGGAGGGACAAACAATGCAATTTCGTGTGGCCAGCAAAAAGGATGGTCAACTTCTATTGGGCTTAGTGGAAAACGCCTTTAAGCTTGGGGAAATCTGTCCAGTAACAATAGTGCACAAACTAAACTCTGGCGTTGAGATCAAAGTCTCGTATGGAACAGAGGAAGGAGAAGAATTTGAATTTAAAGGATTGATGCCAATACGTTTGCTATCGAATTTTTCTGATTTGCTCGCAGCAAAACTTTTGATGTACCAAATTGGCGAACACACAGAAGCTGTATGCATTTCTGATAGTATTTTCAGTGTACGTGATGTTAAATATTTTGCCGAAAACTTGACACCCGATTGGAAATCTGTTAAAGTTGGCAATGTGCTAAAGGGCTATGTGAAGGACGTTAAAGATGAGGTGGTGGAAATAATGGTTCCAATAAACGGTTATACTAAGCCAGTTAAAGTTCATCTGAACATGATGCTAATGAATGCCACTAATATGTCAAATATTTCTGTTTCGCAAGACCAAGTTGTCTTTGTTAAAGTATTGGGTAAAGAGGATGCAACTAAGACAATATCTGTTTCGGCGCAGCTAACAGATGTTTGGGATGGTCAAATGAGTTCTACTGCAGCATTTTTGGAAAGGTTAGCTAAATATTTTATTTTTGTGTACAATTGTTTTATTTCGTCGTTTTTTCAGTTACCTAGAAGAGGTCACTTGTATTAAAAATGCGTTTAAGGAACAGGGCGACGCAATAAGTCGTTACTCCATTGGTGAAAAAGTCACAGCCAATTTTCAATGTGTCAACGAAGCCACCAATGACTGGGAGTATACCTTAGATAAAACTGAAGTAATAGGCATTGTCAAGTCGTACATGTTCGGAAAAGCTAAAGCTCCGAATGCTGGCACTAGCCAGGAATGTGTAGTACTTTGGGTGGACTATAGCAATAAATTAATATACCTAAGTAATCGACCAGGCGACATTGATCACATATTACCCGGTAAGACGATTCCACCAAACCTGATAGGAAAAGGAGGAATCAACGCTAAGGTTTTGTTTAAAAATGACTACGTTTTCGTTTGTTCCTTGAAAAAGGGCAAGCATCCCTTGGCCTTCTGTCCCACTCGTCTACATTTCAATGATTTTGAAAAAACCTCTGGCGTTTCTATATCGGAAGGAAATTTTTGTAAGTTGACGTTTATAGATGACAACAAACCCATAGCTGTACTGGATGATACGCACAAACTCTGGTTGGATATCAGCAGAAAGAGGAAATTAAAGAAGGAACAAAAGGAGGAAGTGAACGCGAAAAAAGTTAAATTGGAAAAACTGGAATCGGAAAAGAAGATGTCTGTTAAAACGGAAAGAAAGCGAAAAATTTCTGAATCGAAAACAGAGGAAGTGCCAAAACTTAAGCAAAAAGTTAAAGAGGATACAGATACAAATCAGACAGTGCTCTTTTATGAGGATAAGACACCAGATAAAAAGTCGGCCGCTAAAGTGGTCAATATCGTAGTCACTAATTACGAATCTAGCAAGACCTCACAATCAATAAAACAAAACCCCGCGAAACAGACTTTGGCGGGTATCAGTAACTTTTGGACTACTGATTTAAATAATATCAGCAAGAAAGATGACTCATCCGAAGAGGAAGACGAAGACAACGACGTTGCTGCAGACAACAAACCTAAAAAGAAACTTACCGTCGCAGAAAAATTTAAACAACAGAGAGAAGAGGAATCTCGCCTCAGAGCCATAGAGGAGAAATATGCAGATCCTAATCAATTACCCGATTCTGTAGATCAGTACGACAGACTGGTGCTCTCCGATCCTAATAACAGCAAACACTGGATCAACTACATGGTGTTCCATCTACAGTCGACGGAAATAGATAAAGCACGCTCTGTGGCCCGTCGTGCATTAAAGACAATAACATTTAGGAATTCTGAAGAACAAGTCAATATTTGGGTAGCTTTATTGAATTTAGAACTTCGATATGGCAGCAAAGAATCATTTAATGACACACTCAAGGAAGCTCTAATGTACAACGAACCACTTAAAATATATCTGAGAGCTGTTGAAATAATTACGAACGCGCAAAAAAATCAGGACCTTGTTGAAATGATAGGTATCATAACCAAAAAGTTTAAAACTGAACAGGAAATGTGGCGGGTAGCCGCCAATGCATTTTTCACTATTGGTCTAACGGAGAGAGCGCAACAGTTACTGCACAAAGCCTTGGCTTGTCTGCCAGAAAGAGATCGTAAGTGAATATTCCCTGTATTTACTTTGTAACAATTTAATTCCCTTTTTTTGCAGACGTGAACACCATTGTTATGTTTGCCAATTTAAATCATAAGCACGGCCATAATGAAATGGCTCAGACATTGTTAGATCAGGTGGTCACATCTTATCCAAAACGTGTGGACGTCTGGTGTCAATATGTGGACATGCTGATAAAAGAAGACATAATAGATTCGGCCAGGTAAGTGCCATGGCATTTAAACCATCACAAATCAAGCGAGTTGATTAAATTGTTTTTTTTTTTATTTAAGAAATATTCTGGAACGTGCGGTGGTCCAAAAGATTCCTTTGCGTAAGATGCGCACAATCTTTAAAAAATATTTAGAATTTGAAGAACGCTTTGGCACCGAAGCCAATGTACAACGTGTAAAACAATTAGCCATAGACTATGTAAAAAAGAATGAAAATCTTTAATGATTTTAACTGTATTCTCTATCATATTTTTCAAGAGAGATGTATGTTGTCGATTACTATATTGATAATTACGAAGCTATTTCGTGAATTTGGAAATAATTTGAAAAAATGTTACAATAATATCGAAAACACGTTGGCCTTTTTTAACATTTTGCAAAACAAATTTGACAATTTATGCTAATGTATAAACGTAGTATATAATGTAAATGAATATAAAAATATGTGTTTTAAGATTACAATATTACATTTTAATTAATCTGCATCTCGTTTACTACTTGTGGTGTGATTTTTAAGGCATTAAATCAATGTTTTTGGAGTACATTAGACAAAAAATTGGGCTGCACAAACATTTCCGCTTGAAAGGGATTGGGCAATTAAGGAATCATTCCTTAAGTTGTAAGAGTGCTATTCATCAACGAAAAAAAATTGAGACTTTTTGTGCGCCTGAACCGTTTCCGTGTCAATAGTTTATTTTTTGTAATAATATGATATAAATATGGATTTATTATTAAATTTTAATACACATTTATACATGTGATGGTAAGTGTCCACGTCTATCACACCAGAAATCCAGATACAAATCTGAGATAAAAAATCTAACATTTTTTAGTGACAGGTACTTTCACCGACTTTGCGAGAATGCGATTTATGTCTAAGCAATAACCCTTAAATGCAATAGTCCTACGGAGCTGACGTTAAACAGTAGATCCTGGTTAGAATGTCTAAAACACCAACTAGTTTTTTTGAAAACCTGGGTCTAATTCCCCACACACTAACGAACCAAGTACTATCGTAATTCGTTTGCTCTCCAAAGGACAAAAAACTTAACTAAAACCAATTAATCTATTGGTGCTGTCAATTAGACGAAATCTCATTTAACACCCTAAAATTGGCGCAGAGTCCTGCTGGAAAGTCCATGGCTGGTTTTGGAACAGGGAATTGTTACACAACAGCATCAAAAACGGTTTCTTGGTCAACTTTGGCCGATGTTTTGACTCCTTGTTCGCAGAAATGCAGGTCAGTGACCCTATCGTAAGAGACACCCCACTAAACCATGACTGAAGCTGTGTGATGACCCTTTTCCACCATTGGGATCAGTTCCGATGCATCCTTAGATGATCGCGCATACACTCTTCATTTTGCTTGTTAAATTTTTCCTGAACGGTAAAATTTTTTTTTATCGGTGAACAATTTTTTTCTGTGCAAGTTATCAGCGTGCTTCACCAAAAGACGTTTGCATTTGTCAATCCTTTTTTTAAAGCTGCAGTCAATAAATGTCCGGTACGTCGTTTAAAAGTCCCAAGTCTTTTTTAATGACTCGACTCATGGACTTTTGCGTGGTATTAATCTCACGGGCCATGATTTTCTCTTTTCGGAGCGGATTTCTGTGAATTCTTGATTTAACGGCTTTGATGACATGCGGTGTTCGAACAGAGCGTGGGCGGCCAACCCGGTGGCGGTCTTTTACATCTCCAGTCTACTCAAACAGTTTTATGCATCGGTAGACGAACATGCGGCTAATCCCTAGTGGCCGGAGCGTTTTGAAAATATCGCTTTTTTTCATTTCACACTTAAAAAGCGCTATTACAGCGATACGGTTCTCATTATCTGACAACTCCATGATAAAAGTTGAAACAATTTTAAAATCCCGTTACAGACTAACTCTATTGAGGTTAGCTTTCAAAACCCATATGACATTGACGGGGTATGTTCAGTTCTACTATTGAAATGGGTGTGTTCAATATTGTAACAGTGTTTATGACCCTACTAGGTATGTTGAAAATTTACATAAAGTTGATGATATTGCATTGCCGGCATAGAAAAGCCCTGTCATACATTTTTTGTGAGGTTGGACCGTTAACTTCAATAATTTCTAGGCTGCCGAAAGTTGAAATACACGTAAGAAAAAAAAGCTTCAATATGCTTGAGCCTTTATAGGCATTCGCACATTCCATCGAAATTATATTATTTCAAATCTGTTACTGAAATTACGATAATGGTTGCTGCTGTAGCCGCACACCGTACCGGGGTGACAGCCTTGGTCGAAGAATTGCTGCTTCGGGTCGATCCAGTGCATAGAACCGGTTGTCGTCTGATTGTAATCGGTAATGTATTTTGCAATTGCGCATGAGGCATAAAGGCACGAGCACACTAAAGCTTTTTTTTTTAAAAAACGCTTCTGATTCGAAAAATTTAACTCACTGTTTCTTATGAGACCCCGCACACTTACGCTTTTGAAACCCAACGCATGCTTGGTGGTGCGGCGTTTTAAATAAAAAATGGAGAATGAAGCATTTTTGGCTTTTTGCTGCGTATTTTTGATCTTAAAAGTTTTTCTTATTTTCAAGTTGAAATTCACTTTCAAACTGTCAATAAATATTCAAACAAATATTTGTTGAAATTGTAATCAAAAGTTCACAAATTGTTGTATGTGAAATAAAACAAAAGTGTCATTTTGGCCCGAGGACACTGAAGCGTGTTTTATTTTTCCGTGATGTAGCAGGAAAAGTATAGGCTTTGAAATACTCCAGTAGGACCTCACAGCTTAATCGCACTAAATTTCTGTAAATTACACTTGTTTTAACTCATAAATGGAATACCGAGAAATTGATTTATCCAATTTCAATAAATTTCCAAATATGTATTGCAATATTTACAACCATTCAAGACAAAAAATACGCAGCAGAAAAAAAGCTGAAATGCAGTTTGCAATTGTTTTATTTAAAACGCTGCACAACCGAATACGATTTGGCATTAAAAGGTGTTGGTGTGTGGGGTCTTATAAGAGACAGCGAGTAAAATTTTTTGAATCAGAAGCGATTCTGAAAAAAACTTCAATGTGCTCTGTCTGTGCATCCTATTTTCCTAGAATATATGGTTGACTCTGAGATTATAGGCCACTTTGTTGTCATTGGTTTTTTCAAGCGGGAAAAATAAAATATATTATACTTTATTATGTACTATATAATAAATCTTTATAGGACCTTTAAAGTTCTTCAAAAAATTTCCTACCAAAGTGTTCGAATATCATTACCCAGGTTTTCCCTAGCACTACTTTCAATTGAAATTTTCTCAAGTTTTTAGAAAAATATTAATTATTTATTTAATAAAACCAGTCCATAGTAAAAAATAATATTCAATTAATTTTGTTGCTATTAACGATAATCATTTTTTATTCAATTTATATTTTTATGGATGTTTATTTTCTGTCCCTGAAAATACACAGTATTCCCCTGTAAAATCTAATATTACATTTCATTTTCATTTATTGATATTCAAAAAGTAACCGAGCCTTTAGGCCTTATATAGTTACAAAATTACTTCAGAATTGTTTAAAATATACAAAAAAAACTTAAAGTAAGATTAAACAATTTAATATGTATAAATAAGTATTAAGTTAAGTATACGTTAAATAAAAAAAAATTTTGATATCCCAAATTACGCAAAAAAAAAGGTATTCATGAAAGACTACTAAAATTCAAATTTTAAACCAATCCTTATACATATTCTCTATCTCCCCTGATAACGACCGAAAAAACTTTTTACGTTCAGTAATCCCATTACAATTTGACTTAAGCTGGAAGTTTATACTTGCAATAAACACAAAAAAACACTTGCAAAATTATAAAAAGGAGTAATTGTCTTTTTAAAAAGCAACACAGGGAATGACCCAAAAATAATAGATAATAAACATCCATAAAAAATAAATTGAAAAAAAATTATAATCGTTAAAAGCAACAAAATTATTGAATATTTGTGCAAATGCCGTATTAGCGAAAATAAGCGGATATGTTCGTATGTCAAACAAAGCTCGTTTTTGTGTTTGAAAATGTCGAAAAATATTAAAAATCGTCTGCAAATAACTAGTACAGCCACACGTGCAAATGCATTTGTAATTTGCTGTTCTATGTGAATAAATATGTGAAACTGATGTTTGACAAATAATTATATTTTTTCGATATTTAAATAAACAATCTGTATACTTCAACGCACTTGAGCACAATTTCAAATTTATCTCATAGTTTTCCAGGCAAAGTACTTACTTATATTCAAATGGTTATACAAAATTACTTTGACTACATTTCCCTCTGTGTTCTAGTGTATCGGTAGTATATAAAAACTGTTCATAATCTGATTTGAGACCATGCTCTGAACAATTCGTTGAAAAGAAACCTAAAGGTAGTCGAAACGACTTTTAGTTGCAAGCAGGTAGGCCTCACTTCCGGGGTGTTTTTTATAAGAGTCTAGTCCTTCGAAAAAATTTTAGACGCGAATAAACAGTTATTTTATTTTAACAAGTAATTTATATTCGCTACCCCAGCGTTTACACAAGGCAATTGCCAAAAGACAAAATATGTATTAGTTTTCCCAAAAAGGGAAAAATGTTTATAATATAGGCATTGATAAAGTTCAACCTTTCCAATAAATCCAGTAATTGAGAAGAAATTATTAGTAATATTTTTACAGCCGATTCATATTACAAAAGTTAAATCGCCCATCCTGTATTTGCCAAAATCTATATAAATAAATTCTTTTGGTCGTTTGCGAAAATGTTTTGGTTTTTTCACAATTAAAGCAAAGCTCCTTCGAAAACTTGCCGAATTAGCATGTCCACACTACATCGCACGTTGAATTACTTAGGGGAACTACCCTGTTTACATTACACGTACTTAATTCGATTTGACAGCTGCTTCGGTATTCCAAAGAAAAATATTGTATTTATTTACTCTACAATTCCTCTTTTTTGTTCAATCAATAGAATGAATCACATATCCTAAGTGCTGCAAATATTTCTTCTGGAATTGCATTCCCACCCATTCAGTTTTGTCTCCTCCATTAATTTTGATGTTGCCAATAATCTTCTGGACATGGTTGCCAATAATCTTCTGGACATTAGTTCCTTTTTTTGTCTTCATTATGATTGTAAATATTTAATTGAAACTAATTTTTTTTTGTAGTTTATGTTTACATTTTTTATTTAACAGTCGCGTCGGTATTTTCCGATAAAAATTAATGAAGGCAACGATTTGTTCGTAATTCAGAAGGTACGAATAATACCATGTCCACTCTACATCGCGAATGACCTAATTCGCTCTCTGAATTATTTACGCGTATTACCCTGTTTACACTACACGTACTTAATTCGATTTCATGTTTCATTTTTTATTTTAACAGCAGCTTCGATATTTTCCATAAAAATTAGAGTTGGCAACGATTTGTTCGTAATTCAGAAGATAAATCAAAATGAATTACCATCAAACAACGTAATTCGCTCTCAGAATTTTGTATGGCGAATTACGTATTTCGCAATGTAATTGGCGGTTGAATTACGAATGAGAGCGCGAACTACGAAAAATGACTGTAGTGTAAATGCAATTTTACTGTTGTCAAAAAATCAAAGACAGTACTGTATACAATGAGAGACTTTCGTTACATCCCAATTTTTTTATACGCCGTGCAGTTGCTTAGGAATAAGGGCTGCCAACCTCCATCAATAGAAAATCGTCGTTTTAAAACAAAAATTGTCATTTTTGGAAAAATTATTTTGGTCGTTTGCGCCGTAAAATCGTAACACACAATTTTAACAATTTCAGCATAAGAAATTTACGTTACTTACGAGTGACTACACTCGCAAACTTTACGATAACAGTTCTTCTTGTTTCTTAAATGGGGACTTCAGTCAGCGAAGAATTTATATACACATCACCACCTGTAGTAAATGGTTTGACCTTATCAGTGCCTATTTTGTGTTTAAATCCCTGTTATCTGTTTATTTTTCGATTTAAGTGTTATTTAGTTGTATTTGTACATATTTATTTATTTTAACAGACTAGTGCTCTGTATGTTTGTTGAGCAAACATTGAAATTACCTCACATATGTACTCTCAAATAATTTCATTTTTTAATTGAAAGACTCTCGATTGTGAAAAATTCTCAATATAAACATTTACTTACTTTGTGTTTATATGCCGACCTGCCTTACACTTATTTGCGGTGCTAAATGTACTTATTATTGCATTATTTTGAATATGAGTAAAAGAAAATAACGTAAAAACATCGCTCTGGTCTGTAAGCTGATAATGATTATTTCAATAAAAATAAACCGAAAAAATAGCTTTTCTATTTTTCCTTTACTTGATCTGGCTGTAACGTCAACCTTTGCCTTATTATTTTTGTCTTCATACACGTAAAACACTTACATTTTCTTACTATGAACTTATCCAATCCTAACCCTGAGTAAACACAGGACAATTTGCGAAAGACGTTGCACGTTTTGCCGAATTTACTGTCTTCAAAAAATCAAAGACAGTGATCGCCTTAAATTCACAGCAAAGACGCTGTAAATGGACCACCAAGAATGGAACAAAACAAAAATGCAAAATATTTAAAATTATTTTTTTTAATTTACAAACTGACTTCTTACTTAGCAATAAATTTCCAATTGGAAAACATAAAAACTGAAATAAACATTAATAATAAAAAAAAGTATGTATATACACATGTAATTTAACGCGATTGACTCCCCAGCGATATTTCCTCAAATAAAACTAAAAAAAATATAGAAATATAGTCCAGATTTGTACAAATCATACGAATGTTTTATATCCATGAAAATATAAATCCAATTATGAATATAATTATTAAGGCGTAACTGATATAAAGTAATCTAAGAGTTTAAGACGAAAGGCATTATTTGAGTGAGAAAAAACTCGTTCACTAATCAATTGATTCCAGCATCTGGTTACTCGATAATAAATTCTGGGTATAAAGGCCCAATTAGTCTTGACGGTTGACGGTGGACGGTAGGCAATCAGCTATTTCAGTAAGGGGTTGAATTTTTTGTGTTAGAGGGAGATAACTACAGTTTGACGGTTGACGAAGGTAGACTTCTGCAGGTTGCAGAATCAACCGTCAAGACTAATTGGACCTTAATGTGTGTGAATTTAGAGTTTTCTGTATTATTATTATTGTGTACAAACGAAAGTGGAGAAAACGAGAATTGTTCTATAGTTTATCGTCATTGGTAAAATTTTAGATTAATTTCAGTCCAACTTCTATAGTTAATCGTCTTTGTTTTGGTCAAATTTTAGTTTAAAAATCGTCAAAGTGACGATAAATCGTGAATAATGGCAACCCTGTTAGGAAGCTCCATTATAAAATTTAGCATAACTTAACATTTACGATCCGGCAACATCCCATGATATGCTCCCCATTTAAATACAACACTGAGCCAAAGTAGAATGGGGAACAAAACGAAATAAGAAAAGAATCTGCGCTAAAAATATAACAACTAGCGACGATTAATTCTTAACAAATAAACAAGAAAAATATTTTTTAGTAATTAACAATGAGCGCATGAGAATACAACGTTGAAGAAAAAGTCGTGATTCATTTGTCAGCGTTGTCGTAATCTGCAGTAAATAAATATTAAAAAGTAACAAAAAAATAAAAAAACGGAAAAGATTACACAGAAATGTTTTTGTTTTTTTTCTATAACTACAAAGAGGCGTTAATGATCTAAAAACGGTGCTTTTTTCGAAGATAACTTGGAGAGCGAAAAATAAGATATTTTAGAGTGCTTAAAAATAGTAGCAAATTAGTTTTATCGGTTTTAGCAGCGAAGTACAAGGAAACAAGAAAAATACGAATACATACAAATTAATAATAAAATTAAATTGTCTTCCTGTAGAAATTAAGAATTACGTACAAAATATTATCTCTGGTCTTGGTGTTGTTTTACATGTGTCTGTCGAAATAAGAATAAAAACAGCAAGAAATCCGAAAAAGAAGAAGCTGAGCAAAAATATCAGGAAAATTGTGCAATTGAGTTTTGCCTTGCCCTGTCGTGTTGCTGAAACGTAGAATTCTTTAAAGAAGAAAACAAAAAAACAAGTGAAACAAATTGAACGGACATAAAGAAAATATTCTAGAAACACAGGACGACGGCGGGTTGGTTGGATGCACTAAAACACGAATAACAACAAGAAAAAGTCAATGAAATGAACATTTAATAGCACCAAAAACAAAAAGTTAACGCAAAAAAACAAATTTTAAAAGAACAAAGGAATATTGGCTGAATTCATAAACAACACAACTAAACCAATCACACACACACACACTTGTGTATATATACATATACACTCGAGCGCAAGCATTACTCTTAAAAATCTGAGGAGAATAAAAACAACATAAATAAGTTAACTCCAAAGAACAAGAAGACACAGATATTTCAGAATTGCCATGGATCTTGCTTGTATTGTGTGTAATGCTGCCGGGGACAATAACTTATCGCTACTGAAGGTGAGTGGACACGGTAACAAAAAGACAATAATCTTCTTGCTATGCAATGGACAAAGAATGTCCATTTCAAATATTTGTATGTCATATGTGTATAGATGCAATACATGTGTGTATACACAATGGACTCGTAAATATACATATTTTTCTTGGATTTTTACGACATGTTTTATTCAGGAAATGCGTTCTGGTTTTAAATGAAAACAAAACTCATTCCTTCTTCGCAGTAAATATCTTAGCCTACACCCCCCCCCCCCCTTTCACAACCTCCTCGCTCAACAACGCGTTTATAATGTGTAGCGTAGCAGCAATCATAAATGTCAGCGGAGTTTTGTTATTGTTTTGGTGATTAATCGATAAATGCATGCGATGTTGGGCAGAAGGAAGTAGAAAAAACAAAGGCAAATTTACATACGCACAAACATACATATGCACATTTCTGATAGAGAGGCAACACTGTAAGTTTGTTTTGTCCGTTATCACGATGCATCAATGTTTATTTCTAAGAAGTCAAACAGCTGACTCTTGACTGTGCCGTTGGCTGATTAATTGTCTATTTTTTGATGTTGTAGTAGACATTCTGTGATATGTTATCCATATTTCTCAAAGAGATAATTTTTGAATCTAAGAGCGGCAAAAAGTATCCCGGTTGATGCCTAGTATACACCTCCAACAATTTTTCGCCCCCACAAGAAATACATTTAGCATAGCAAACGAAAGTTACTTTTTGAAAATTCCGTTTAGCAATATTCGTTTGGTGGTAATCAGTTTGAAACTGTTAGAGGCCTTTTACACGATGCAATTTCTTCGTGCAATAATTGCATGCAACTCTTGTTTGTAGGCAAACGGTGTAGAGAAGCAAAGGGGGTAGAACAAATTTCACGTTTTCCGTTCCTCTTGCAATTTTTTGACATTTCTCTTCACTGTCGTTTGTACTCTTGTTCATTTGCTTTATTTGTATTCTGCTTTCAACGTGTTGAGGTGTTTTAAAAATATGAAAACATACGTGCTGTGGTGTTGTCAAAATATTTGCAAAAAGGAAAAATAAAAAATGTGGAATATAGAACTAGTGGAGCTTTTACTTCTAAAATACCAAGAACACGAAAATCTTTACAATGTGAGAGATCCTGCTTATTTGGACCGGGTAAAGCGGTCAAATTCTTTGTTTAAAATATCTGAAGAATAGAAAGAAATAAATAAGGAATATTATCTTCCATTTTTATTTTTGCAATTGCTTAAACAATTTTTTCACTATGTATTTTATTGTTACGAATTACCAATTAAAGAAGATTGAGCGAATAAACGTCAAAAAATTTCAAGCGTATTGCATGCAAAATTGCACCGTATAAATGCTGATGTTTTTAAGAAGCAACTTTAAAAGAGAATACAAAAAATTGCACGCAACCAATTGCATCGTCTAACACCCCTCTTACAGGGATGTTTTTCACTAGCAGAGTAGACTTATTCGCTACCTGCAATAAAAATGAATATTAAAAAATTGTTTGGTCAAGAAATTTTAGACATTTATAAAAAAAATAAAAGTTGTAAAACCATTTTTGAGGGTAGAAGTAAAATAATTTAATTGAACATGTATAACGGCTGTTTATTTCTACACTGATCCACGCGGTTAAACATTCCGTGTAGAGTGTTTAAAACCGAAATCCGACATTCAGGTGTCTATGTCTAAACCCGAATTTTATTTCGGTTTTTCAAAAATAGATAAAAACCGGAAATGTCGGTTAACACGGTTTTTGAAGAGGGTTTTCCGGTTTATAATATTTTAGTATGAAATGCATTAATATCACATATATTTATGTATGTTAGACCCAGCTTTTAGTATACTTTTGCAAAAGTAAGTTTTTTTTGGATAAAAGCTGTTGAATTTTAAGAAAATCGGTTAAAATTTAGTTATGGCTCTCAGGCATATGTTCAACAAATTTATGTCGTTATCTCTGGAAGCCACATAGTACATCAAATATTGATAAAAATGGGTCATACAAGTCCATGTTTTGATGTAGCCCCAGTGTAGATATCTCCCAATATAACATGCATCATGTAGGCGTACTTGATGCAATAGTACCCGTACAAATTGTGTGGGCCTAAAAAATGGTTTATCATATAAATGACCATTCGGCTTAAAATAACTATGTAAAGTTACATAAAGGGTGTTCCAACTTTAACGCACGTGCTCACCCTCAAAATCGTGCATTATGATTAGACCACCCTTTATAAAAATAAAATAATTCTTGCAGTCGAATACCTGACTAATTTTTACTTGGACATAATGCAACCAAAACCACAAATTGAAATATAAACGTATTTTAAAAATCTGGGTAAATTTACAGCTCTTCAGGGGATGTATTACTTTCCTTCTGATTCGGAAAATAATTTCCATTTTTAAGCAAAAAATTAATTTCGGTTAATGGAGTTTTTGACTTAAAAAACCCCAACAGTCGGTTTTAATTATTTAGAGCAATTACCACTATACAATCCGTAGTCTGGCAATAAGTTTGTTTACGTGCAAAACTTTAGTTACTTAATTCCGTAACATATTATTAAGCAACAAGGGTAAACTTCTCTTGAATCTTTTAAATGTGACCGATAAAATTCTTATACTCACTGGCCGGCACATACAGACGTGGAAATAATAAATGAAAGACTTGCTATAGGTAATTTTGTATTCTAAAAATAAATTTTATCTCATATTTTTTTTTAAACTACTTGCTTAAAAAAGAATACGACTTTCTTAAATATATTTGCTCTACTCAATAAGCTAAAATGTTCAGTATGATATATTTATATCCTACAAAAAAAAATTAAATTAAAAAAATAATATGAAGCTACAGTATATGTTAATTTTTTTTTAACAATGTGTACGACTTACAATATTTTTACTTCGTTAATGCGAGAAGGCTTTAAATTTATCATTTCGTAAAATTTATTTTTTATTGCCAATTTTCGGGCGCTCTATGTTTAACGCATCTGTAGATCTTTAGAGAAGTTTAAATCACGACCACTTTTATTGACTGCATTTTAATGTTTTCTTGACAAGCTATTAGTAAGAGTACCGATATAATACTATGGACCACAATCCTAGATGGGGTTTAATTTCTGAAGTTTTTTTTCTCGTCGATTGGTCTCTCGTCGCTGAATCCAATGATTTTCTTGACAGCTTCTCTTTCTCTTTTACGATCTCTTAAACTTTACTCATTTTACTATAAAAATTAAAATATTGTTTTAGCTAGACCAGACTTTTCTTCAAACAACATAATAATTTAAAATGCGATTTTGTATGGGCTTTCGTCTTCTTAAATCTATGTTACAAAAATATCTTGACTTAACTGATTAATATTCATTACAAATTTTGCCCCTCAATTCTATACGAGGGCGACCGCAAAAGTAACTGGCCTAACATAAAAAGATCCGTTTTTTTGGAATTATTATTATTTATTTTTCAACATAATCTCCTTCCAACTCAATACACTTCATCAAACGTTTTTCAAGTTTTTTAATTCCATCCGAAAAATAAGACATTTCAAGACCTTCAAAATATGCCTCAGTTTCACCAATAACCTCGCTATTGGACGAACATTTTTTGCCACCGAGAATTTTTTTTTAAATTTGGAAACAAGAAATAATCGGAAGGAGCTAAATCTGGATGCGGTGGATGGTGGATGCGGAGCAATTTCAAATTGTAATTCGGCCAGTTTTTGTTGAGTTAAAAATACAGTGTGTGAAGGAGCATTATCTTGATGAAAAAGAACTTTTTTTTCTAAATGCTGTCGTTTTATCTTGATTTCTTCACTCAACCGATCCAATAATGCACAATAATATTCACTATTTATAGTTTTTCCTTTCTCAAGATAATCAATAAATATTATACCCCTTGCATCCCAAAATACTGTGGCCATTACTTTTCCTGCTGACTTAACAGTTTTCGCCTTCTTGGGACCACTTTTACCAGCTTCTAACCATAGTTTTGACTGTTCTTTGCATTCTGGGATGTAGTGATGGATCCATGTTTCATCAACAGTTATGAATTGGCGCAAGAACTCTATTGGATTACGCTGATAAATCCCTAAAAGCTTCTCGGAATTGGTCCAACGGACGATTTTTTGGGGCAAAGTCAACAAACGCGCAGCGTTCTTGCGGATAGCTTTTTCATGTGGAGTTCATCATGTAAAATACTCCAAACTTGTTTTTCGTGTATATTAACAATATCAGCAAGTTTTCTGAGCTTTATTCGTCTATCTTTAGTCACTTCATTAAATATTTTTCTAATGTTTTCAATAGTAGTAGCAGTTTTCGATCTTCCAGAGCGTTGTTCATCTTCCGTACTTGAACGACCCATTTTAAATTGTTGAACCCAGGAATTCACGGTGGAGTATGATGGTGCATTATCACCATGAACAGAATCCAATTCATCTTTGATTAATTGTGGCGTATAACCTTTCATATAAAAGTTTTTAATTATCGCACGAAACTCTGTATTTTCCATTTTTCAAAAATTATAAAACTTGTTTACATCAATCACCTGTAACATAGAAAATAATCATTAAATATTTCTGAAATTTTGACAGATGGCTTATAAAAGATTGCTTTTAAAAAACAAAACAAAAAAGTTGATAGTAAAACAGAAAATGTGCCAGGCCAGTTAGTTTTGCAGTCGCCGTCGTACTTGGTCACAGTGTCGGCAACTTTTTAGGAATTGCTACGGTACAAATCGCTACGGAACAAATAAAAAATATCTTATCATGGTAATGTTTATTTAGCTTCAAGTGAAAATTATAAAAATTCAAAAAAATTAAAAAGATTTTGAAAATCACTATGCAAGCGAATTTTCATTGCTTATTTTTTGCAACATAGATTTTTTTATATTATTTTTAATGAGATGAGATGATACCTCAAAAGTGTATGCCAAAAACGAAATAATAGTTTTTAAGTGATAATCAAGCAGATTATAAAAACTCAGTAGCGATTTTATTTAAAAAATCACTAATTTTCTCTAACTGTTGACAGCCCCTGACCGAAGAATTGCTGCTTCGGGTCGGTGCAAAGAATCGGCTGTCTTTGGAACGTTTCTAAAAAGTGTTTTTTTGGAGTGTAAATTAAAAATATTCAACAAATGTTATAAGATTTTTAGTCTAATTTTTAAAAATCCTGATATATTTTTTGTATCTTCAATTCCAGTTTTTTAAGTGATAGAATCACAGAGGCGATTTTAATAAAAAATCACTACTTTTCCAAAACAGTTGGTGTAGTAGCGGCACACAGACGAATTGTTGCTTTGGCTGTTTTGGCCTTGGCATCTTTGCAAAAAAAAGTTACCAAAAGTAGTGGAAAAACTTGTCTCATGGTGTGACAATTTTCTTGGTCGTTTTTTAATATGCCGCTCTTAAATTTTTGTTTGAATGGCTAATAAAATATTTTGTTCTTTACTGAAAATTTTTTACAACAAAAATTTATTTATTATAATTAAATTTACAAATAAAGAGATCATTTTGGGTAATGGTAAAAAATAGATTTCACAAAACTCAAAATATTCGGTGAATATGAAAGAAACTAAAGTTTAGGAATACTTGGTGCGCTACTAACAATTATGAAATTTATCCATTCTAGTTCGAGATCAATAATAATAATCACAAAAATTATCGCCACCTGATTTTCGAGTGCTTTGACCTTCCTTTAAGCCACTACCGTACGTTGATTTGTGTTTTCGCCCTCTGTTCACACCACCAACTTGCATATAATGATCATGAAAGCTGACTTGAACTGTATAAACAAGCGGCCAAAATAAAAAAAAAAAAAACATTTAAAAACGATTGTAATAATACTAACACACAAAAATCGGCAGGTTCTGCAGACAACAGCTACACTAGCTAACAAAAACGAGCACATAGCACATATTGGCTGGCGATGGCAAAAACAACGACGATGGTTGGCTATTCAATCTCTATTGGGTTCAAAGTAAACCGGCTACAAGAAACTGACCTTAGAAATTCAGCATTAATATATACATACAACAACACACGAAACTCTAACCAAAGAATTTTATGGTGATAATGGCGAAAAGGCAAAAACTAAAAAAAACCAAAACAAGGCAAGACATAATGTCTAAAAGGCATTCCATCCATCCACAACTAAGTTGCGTGAACAAGCTTATGATGTATTCAAAACGTTGTCTGTTCGTCTTTCTATCTGTAGTTGCAAAGTATGATGGGTTTAAATAACCGAAACATTATGCCCGCCGGCTGCTCAAAAAACACCATATCAAATTGAGAACAAACATTAAAGCCCCCAACCTCATAACTGTGCTTAATATATGATTTCGCTTAATAATAATATGATCTCGAGAGATGATTGTGCCTATTAAAACCTGTGAAACCAATGAAACTGACGTAAATTTATGTTAAAGAACCTCTCCATCATTAATGTCATAGGATATAGGATCATAGGAAGACGTTGATCAAATTCTTTACTAAGCTTTTATTGAATAGCTAGACTGAGGCATAAAGTCACAAATGGTTCCTTTATTTATGATCTGAATGTTTTCTTTAATTTCGCAGTAGTACTTAGTAGGGACATAAAAACTGTTACACACGTTTTATGCTGTAAAATAAAAAGTACTAAATGTTTTTGAAACAAATATTTTTTAATATATTTATTGATGTAAACTGTACCCAAAAAGAATCTACTTATTCGAAATGTCCGCCTTTTGCATTTACACACGCCTTAAGTCGCACTGGCCAATCGTCAATAGCTGCACGAACCTCGTTCATTGGAAAATTGGCCACAGCTCGAACCAAAGCAGTCTTACGATATCCAATGTTGGGGTATCTTTTGTGACAAACCTTGTCCTCTAAAACCGTCCTCAATTTGTAATCCAATGGGTTCAAATCTGGACTGCCTGAGGGTAATTCTTCAGAGGAAACGAAGCCAGGCCTGGGACGTTTTAGCCTTATGGGCCGGCGCTGAATCCCGCTGGAAAGTCCATGGCTGGTTTTGGAACAGGGAATTGTTTAGATGCTTCACAACAGCTTCCAAAACGGTTTCTTGGTAAACTTTGTCCGATGTTTTGACTCCTTGATCGCAGAAATGCAGGTCAGTAACCCCATCGTAAGAGACACCCCACCAAACCATGACTGAAGCTTGGTGATGACCCTTTTCCACCCTTGGGGTCGGTTCAGATGCTATCTTAGATGACCGCGCAAACATTCTATCATTTTGTTTGTTAATTTTTTTTTTTCTGAACGGTAAAAAATTTTTCATCGGTGAACAAAATTTTTCTGTGCAAGTTATCAGCGTGCTTCACCAAAAAACGTTTGCATTTTTCAATCCTATTTTTTTTTAAAGCTGCAGTCAATAATTGTACTTCGTTTGAAAGCCCCAAGTCCCAAGTCTTTTTTAATGATTCGACTCATGGACTTTTGCGTGATATTCATCTCACGGCCATGATTTTCTGTTTTCGGAGCGGATTTATGTGAATTCTTGATTTGACGGCTTTGATGACATTCGGTGTTCGAACAGAGCGTGGGCGGCCCGAATATTGTTTTGTAGAAAGAAAAAATGATTATTTTACATAATTAACAACTACCTTACGGAAGATATATTTACGGCAACAAATATAGAGTTCTCGAACCATGATAAGCCTCATAGCCTTTTATTACAATACGAGGGTGTTGCGCCAGGCAACACTAAGGCTGGTGGCAAAGTGCGCGCTAAAAACAGAGCCGAGCCCAACTTATTTCATGCTTATATTAAATTTGGGGATGGCAGAGTGAATGCTGAAATCGGCGCTGAATCTTCACTGTTTTTACTGTGTGTGTTGTTTTTTTTTATATTTTTTTATTTATGAGTGTTATTATGTAGTTGATATTTGATAGTCAAAATTTGGGTTAATCAATAATGTGATTTATTAATTAATATAATAATGAAAATTTCTGATTAATCTGAACTACGAATCATCAGTTTATTAAAAATATGATTGATCAAATTTAAATAATTTTGTAAAATATTCAAAAAAATTGTCAAGCAAAACAGAGAGAATTATTTCAACAGTACCAAAACATCAAGAATATCAAATATCAGCACAATCAAATATCAGCACCTATCAGCACGAAAAACGCTTCAAAACAGTTTTTTTTCATTCAATCAGCTTTCAGCTCGAACCGGCTGGGCGCGCACTCTGCCATCCCGACGCCGATTCGTACTAATTTGTATGGACACAGTCTTAAGAATTTCATTCAGCTTTCAGCTCCGCTCGGCATTGAGCGCGCACTCTGCCATGGCATAATCTGTCAATTCCATTGGAAAGTTTGATATTTTTAGCATAAACGTACTCAGAACGTTTTGACGTACGACCATCATTTGTGTTGTTTACAGTAACATGAAAAAATGGAATTAACTCGTGAACATTTTCGTGCGATCATTTTTACAACTTTCGACGTGGATTATCACAAGTGTGCATCGATTAACTTAAATCTTTGTATGGCGATGAAGCACCATCCTATGGCACTGTGAAAAACTGGTTAAATGAATTCAATCGTGGCCGACGCTCGCTCAGAGACGAAGGTCATGAAGGTCTTCCAAAAACGGCCGTTGTGCCAGAGAACATTGATGCCGAGCGTGAACTGATAATGCAAGATCGTCCTGTGACATACCGTGAGATAAAGGCATCCTTGGGAATTTCTTCCACCAGCATACATTTGATATTGCATCAACACCTGGCCGTAAAAAAGGTTTGTTCTCGTTGGATCCCGCACAATTTGACAATCGCTCAAAAAAGTGCTCGTGTCGATTGGTGCAAAGAAATTTTTAAAAAATACGATCGCGGTGCTTCAAAAGACGTTTATAAGATTGTCATAGGGGACGAATTATGGATCTATGCGTATGAGCCCGAAACAAAGCAGCAATCGACCGTGTCGGTCTTCGAAGATGAGCCAAATCCAACGAAAGTTGTTCGTGGAAGAAGCACTTCGAAGCAAATGGTCGCCTTTTTCTTCGGCAAAACTGGTCATGTGTCGACTGTTTCGCTTGGGCAACGTAGGACGGTCAATTTTTCGGAGAAATTCGAAAAACGAACAAGAGAAGACGAATCATTGTGCACCATGATAATGCGAGCTCTCACACATCGGCTCAAACCAGCGCCTTTATCACCGGCCAAAACGTCGAATTGATGGGTCATCCGCCGTACAGCCCTGACTTGGCACCCAATGACTTATTCTTATTTCCGCACATCAAGAAAAAAATGCGTGGTCAACGATTTTCGTCGCCAGAAGATGCTGTTGAAGCGTTCAATAACCATGTTTTGTAGGAGTCTCAATCGGAGTGAAAAAATTGCTTCGATAATTGGTTTGA
Source organism: Hydrotaea diabolus (assembly GCA_963513945.1). NCBI lineage: Eukaryota > Metazoa > Arthropoda > Insecta > Diptera > Muscidae > Hydrotaea > Hydrotaea diabolus. The sequence continues at coordinate 48,713,092 of OY740716.1, forward strand.
GCGCATGCAAAAGTGTATAAATCATACTGGAGAATACTTTGAGAAAGAGTTGTATTTTCGTGGGCAATTGTGTAAAGAAAACTTTGAAAATTTAGTTTTACAACAGTAGTTTTCATTCGTTTGGGGAGAGCCAAGCCTTATAGAGTTCGGTTTTACTTTCAACAATTGCAGCAAAGCTTTCTGAAGGGGGTTGTCACTGATCCGAAATCATGATAAAAGCAGTGTGCAGCCACGAAAATCATCGTCTCTTTGCCATTTCGTTAAAAACTTGTCTTCTATTTAAATATAGAAGCAAAAGGTCTTGAGCCGGTTAATCCCTGTTCAATTTTGTTATTTTTTAATATCTTTAATACTATTCACAGGATTTAACCAAAATTCAATACTTAAAAATAAAGTTAAAGGTTTAACTTGATGATCTAAACATGGATTCCTGGCGACGCTCTTCATTTCCCTCCAACACAAATGACTCTTTTTTCCAGTGAAGATGTTAACCCACATAACTTGTCAACTAGTGAATGCAATTCCATTATATGCCCCATTTTATCCACTTTTTGTATTCGTAAAATATTTTAATACAACATTAGTTGACGAAGAATTGGAACCCTAAAAATGGCGTTATCCGAGCGTATATTGAAACCCATATAAATATTCCCCAATGCACTAATTTGTCTATAATGTTGTACTCTTGAATGTGGTTTTTTATCTGTATATGACAAAAGTAGTTGCCAAACCCCATTCTACGGGGTGACTTACCAATTGTGCTACAATAAGACAAATTAAATAACTTTTGTTTAAACAAAATATTTAATTTTTTTATTGCTTAGAAAATTGAATTCATTTTTATATGACTAATTGTGTTTGATGACGATAAACCTCCACGCTCATCTCGATCAGAAAATTATTCATTGCCGCCTGAAGGATTGAAATTGAGATCATTCACTTATTGCTTTAATGCCCTTCTTTAATTCAGTAAAATTCCTAGGTTCCTTTTTGTACTTATACACCCCTTATTTGACATAACCCCATAAAATAGTCAGGTGCAGTCAGTTCCGGTGACCTTAAGGCCATTGGAAAGTGGCATGTCTGGATATTAATTTGTTTGGAAATTTTCGTTGGAGCTCTGCCATAACCGGTCAGGCTTTATGTACAGTTGCTTCATCTTGCTGGAACCAAATGCGGTTCAATCGAATACGTCTTCGGCGCAGTTCTGGATAAAAAAAACTCCTTCAACATCTTAAATAACGATCCCATTGACAGTCACTGTTGCACCGTTTTCTTCAAAAGAAATATGTCTCCACAATGCAGCTTGATGAAACTGCACACCTCACAGTAACCCGTTCTCGTGCGGTTCCGTCCCATGAAGTATTTGTGCTTTAGATTCGCTCTAAATACGGCAATTTTGCTTGTTTACTTTGCCGATTAGATCAAAACGGGCCCCATCAGACATAAATAATTAAGCAATTTATCAAGCAAAATTCCATTCGAATAGGCAAATCCAGAGGGTTTAACGTTCTTGTAATTTGGACTTTGTACGGAAGCAAGTTTAAGTCATCATGAATTATTCGCTGCAATGACCGTCTGCTATCTGCAATTTGCGCCGATATGTTTCGAGTCCAAACGCTTGGATTTGCCTGAATTGACGATGCTACAGCCGCGTTGGTGTCTTGAACCCTCAATGGTACGGTCTGCGATGCTCTCAGATTTTGTAATGGTCCATCTACCCGGGGAATAGCGCCAAACTCCCGCCAGGAATAAGCCGATTGCTCTTCTTTGTTTTGTTTGGAAGGTTAGTATTTATCTATGGGAGAAGGTATATAAAAATGTAATCAACCAACTGTAAACTTGCTCAGATGTTAAGTGAGAAATGGGTTTCAATTGCTGCCGCCTAGTCTTCTTTGTTAGCTTAGGAGGAAAGAAAGTGGTTTTTGAAAATCATGCTTGACAAATGTATTTAAATTTATTTATTTTATTTTTTTATGGTTGCATTTTAGATTCAACTTTTTTTAGATTTTAGTTTTATCTCGTTTTCTGTTTATGTTTTTTTATGATTTCGATTCACAGAACCGGTCGTTTGTTCTGTCTGACAGGGTTTTCAAGTTTATAACTCGAGTTGTTTTTTGTTGTTCATATTTGCCGCATCATGGTACTTCCCGTACAAGTGCGTTGTGTTTTAAATCCTCAAATGTGTTTTGAATTAAATGTACAGTTTGCGCAAACGGGTTAAAATAGATTGTGCGCAAAAATTCAAATTATCGGTTTTGTGCAACAAATGTGAGTAAACCGAAGGGAAATACAACAGCGGTGTTTAAAGATGGAGCGGCGCTCTAAGATGGAGCACTAAAAGTGTATACGAGTTTAATACATTAATTTTATTTATTTTTTTTTAATTTATAAATACAATTTTGATTACATTTTCGTACTAAGCCTAGATAAATATCAATACAAGTGTATTCTCGATATTTGCACGATAATACAATGGAGCCCGCTCGATTCTGAATGAAAAGTCCGTGAAATTTTTTTCTATTTCCTGCTACCTTATTCTAAACAAACTTCGAAAATGGGAAAAAGATCCCCGAAAAAAAGTAGGAATTATGAGTAGCAAAAAAAGGGGGGAATACGAGGGCGACCGCAAAACTAACTGGCCTGGCATATTTTCTGTTTTACTAGCAACTTTTTTTGTTTTTTAAAAGCAGTCTTTTATAAGCCATCTGTCAAAATTTCCGAAATATTTAATGATTATTTTCTATGTTACAGGTGATTGAAGAAACAAGTTTTATAATTTTTGAACAAATGGAAAATAAAGAGTGCGGTAATTAAACACTTTTATATGAAAGGTTATACGCCACAATTAATCAAAGATGAATTGGATTCTGTTCATGGTGATAATGCACCATCATACTCTACCGTGAAATCCTGTGTTCAACAATTTAAAATGGGTCGTTCAAGTACGGAAGATGAACAACGCTCTGAAAGACCGAAAACTGCTACTACTATTGAAAACATTAGAAAAATATTTAATGGAGTGACTAAAGATAGACGAATAAAGCTCAGAGAACTTGCTGATATTGTTAAAATACACGAAAAACAAGTTTGGAGTATTTTACATAATGAACTCCACATGAAAAAGCTATCCGCAAGATTGGTGCCGCGTTTGTTGACTTTGCCCCCAAAAATCGTCCGTTGGATTTATCAGCGTAATCCAATAGAGTTCTTGCGCCGATTCATAACTGTTGATGAAACATGAATCCATCATTACATCCCAGAATGCAAAGAACAGTCAAAACAATGGATAGAAGCTGGTAAAAGAGGTCCCAAGAATGCGAAAACTGTTAAGTGAGCAGGAAAAGTAATGAACAGTATTTTGGGATGCAAGGGGTATAATATTTATTGATTATCTTGAGAAAGGAAAAACTATAAATAGTGAATATTATTGTGCATTATTGGATCGGTTGAGTGAAGTAATCAAGATAAATCGACCGCATTTAGAAAAAATAAAAGTTCTTTTTCATCAAGATAATGCTCCTTCACACACTGCATTTTTAACTCAACAAAAACTGGCCGAATTACGATTTGAAATTGCTCCGCATCCACCATATAGTCCAGATTTAGCTACTTCTGATTACTTCTTGTTTCCAAATTTAAAAAAATTTCTCGGTGCCAAACAATTTTCGTCCAATAGCGAGGTTATTGCTGAAACTGAGGCATATTTTGAAGGTCTTGAAAAATCTTATTTTTCGGATGGAATTAAAAAACTTGAAAAACGTTTGATAAAGTGTATTGAGTTGGAAGGAGATTATGTTGAAAAATAAATAATAATAATTCCAAAAAACGGTTCTTTTTATGTTAGGCCAGTTACTTTTGCGGTCGCCCTCGCATGTTAACAAATTTTGGGAATAATTCGGCCAAAAAAATTGCAAAATATGTATGTATTTAATTTTTCATGAAAAATGAAAAAAAACATTTATTTTTACTTTCAGGTAAAAGAAAACAAACAAAAATAGTTAGACGTTCTGTTAAACTAAATCCAATTGCATTCTGATATTACGCTAGGTTAGTTTAAGTGCGGCAAAAAACTTCAAATTCTCCAGAGGATCTGGTAAAAGGCTCTAAGAGGCAGAAGTTTTCTGCTGTCATCACAAACGCAATACTAAACATTTTTATATATTTTCTTATATATTTTTGTTTATATCCAGTTTGTACACTAGAAACTTCATAAATATAATTGCAAATTGTAAGCCAAACAAAACAGCTGACGCAAAACAGCTGACTTCGAATAATCGAAATTCTCTCTCCCTTATTACTTTTCTCTCCGTTTATTTAGAATAGGCGTATTTTATTCCCGGGAAAAATGAATTTCCCGGGAACTATCTCCAATATAAATACATTTTAAGATTTTTTCTTTACACCCAATTTGCAATGCTTAAAGCTCTAATATAAAAAATGATAGGGGTTACATCAACAATATAGTTTCTATCAGGACAACAGAATGTTTGTAAAAGTGACAAAGTATCGGAACCTGCCCATTTTTTTCTGTATTAAAATATCCATACACCACACTTGTAATTCACTATTTAAAATACTCTTTTCATTAATGGCTTATGTCGATCAGGTCGCTTTCTCCATAAAAGATTAGAGCAAATAAGTAAAATAATTTTTTTTTAGATTTAATACCATTTTGTTGAACAAGTGCTTTATATAATTTGTTATTTACCATCTAGTCGTATGTTAAACCGAATATTTATTACGGTTGATAACATTAAGCGAGGGCAACGAAAACTCTTCTTTGCAATGGAAGTTTTGTAGTTCCAACCGATTTCTAACTGATTTTATTTCTGTGCGTAAAAAAATGCTGAACCTCCATTTTCACTGTGCTTCGTTGTGCTTTGCCGAAGTTATACATTTCAAATTTCTCATAAACTGCGATGCCCATGAGAATGTTAAGGAGGAGTCACGAAAGAGTAAATTTTGTAAAAAAGCATAAAAATGTTGCATTCAATAAACAATTTTAAGAATTCAAAAACATTTAATCACGTTTTAAAATGAAGCACAAAGTAATACAGTTTTCCTTTTCGAGCCTGCCTTGGATCCTTAAACTCGTTAATAAATGTACTGTTAAATTTTGTGTTAGGGTTTTTTATTTTTATTATAAGAGTGGTCCAACTAAAACGCACGATGTTAATTGTAAAAAAAACAAAAGATTTTAGAGAATTATCTTATATTTTTTCTGATGTAGAAGGATCTATGGCTATTATGTGTGAAACAAATTATTGGTCAAAAGCTCGCCAGGGATTCGGTGGTATACCTCTATCCGATGGTCCATATTTTTTGTAGTATATTCTTTTTATTTCATTACGTTCCTCAATAATTTTTTTTTTAATGTAAAAAAATCTCTAAAATGGTAATTTGTTTTTTTTAAGGCTTGGACATATTTTAAATAATTTGCCCGATCGACTTTCGATGTGAGTCACTGTACATAGTTATGGTAGAAAATCCGATCCAAGCCAAGTAAATTCTTAATTGCCATCTAACAGGCATTGCGGCCTTTGTGTGCGTTAACAATAAAGATTTTGAAATTCTATCGTTGGTTCTTTCGGCTCGGCGGTGGCTGATGGCCTTCTCCGTGTAGCAACAAACATAGCGCATAGCAAAACAGAGCGAATAAATAAAGAAACTAAACGAAACAAAACAAAAGGCTAAAATTAAAAACAACAATCACCATGTAAACGAAACAAAAACTCAAAATAACTTTCAATAACGAAAAAAAGTTAACAACAACATCACATGGTGGGATAGTTATGACGTCGTCTTTGGTGTTTTTTTGTTTTGTTTTTGTACGTAGGGTAGTTGTTTGTCAGATGTGCGGAAGTATTATAAATTCGTAAACCATATTCCGGTTCCAGCACAAACAAACAAACAGAAAACGTTTGTGTGCGTTGCTGTCGTTATTCTCAATTTAGTTTTTGATTCAGTTTTTTGTTGTTGTAAAGTTAATTTATTAAGTTTTTATTTTTAATTGAAGATTCTGTTAAAACACTTATTCAGAAGTGTCTGATGTTAGCTTCAAAGTTAGCTTCAAATATTGTATTCAGATACTCGCAGCCTAGACCGAAGCATTGTTTGTGAGTGTTTGGCTGATGTTATGACTTTTTATGGATAACGAGTCTTGAGAATGGGCAAAGTAAACAAAAGCTAAGAACGTTAAACGAATGCCAACAAACAATTAATGGATCTAGTTGGTAGTTTATGAGGAGTGTATTATAAGTATAATAGTTATCGGAAGTGGATGAATAATGTAGTTTACAAATGTTAATTTGTTGTCGCAGAATCGGATGATCAATTATACTGTTAATACCTTGAACCACTTTCTGGGATAGGGCATTTCAAGTTATTATCATGGCAAATTTTTGGAACTACCAAAAATATATTTGAGAATGACCACCTTTAAGTGTAACTATCGAATTCGAGAAGTTCGTCTATGCGTCAGCTTAATGTAATTTGTAAGAGGTAAGGTTTGTGAACCAAGGCGGTCCTTACTGCAATTACGAAATTCGGTTTTGACTTAGAATATGTCATTCCATTTGCAACATCACGCAATATAGATACGAGGGCGACCGCAAAAGTAACTGGCCTAACATAAAAAGAGCCGTTTTTTGGAATTATTATTATTTATTTTTCAACATAATCTCCTTCCAACTCAATACACTTCATCAAACGTTTTTCAAGTTTTTTAATTCCATCCGAAAAATAAGATTTTTCAAGACCTTCAAAATATGCCTCAGTTTCAGCAATAACCTCGCTATTGGACGAAAATTTTTTGCCACCGAGATATTTTTCTAAATTTGGAAACAAGAAATAATCAAAAGGAGCTAAATCTGGACTATATGGTGGATGCGGAGCAATTTCAAATTGTAATTCGGCCAGTTTTTGTTGAGTTAAAAATGCAGTGTGTGAAGGAGCATTATCATTATGAAAAAGAACTTTTTTTTTCTAAATGCTGTCGTTTTATCTTGATTTCTTCACTCTACCGATCCTTTAAGGCACAATAATATTCACTATTTATAGATTTTCCTTTCTCAAGATAATCAATAAATAGTATACCCCTTGCATCCCAAAATACTGTGGCCATTACTTTTCCTGCTGACTTAACAGTTTTCGCCTTCTTGGGACCACTTTTACCAGCTTCTATCCATTGTTTTGACTGTTTTTTGCATTCTGGTATGTAGTGATGGATCCATGTTTCATCAACAGTTATGAATCGGCACAAGAACTCTATTGGACTACGCTGATAAATCGCTAAAAGCTCCTCGGAATTGATCCAACGGACGATTTTTTGGGGCAAAGTCAACAAACGCGGCACATATCTTGCGGATAGCTTTTTCATGTGGAGTTCATCATGTAAAAGACTCCAAACTTGTTTTTCGTGTATTTTAACAATATCAGCAAGTTCTCTGAGCTTTATTCGTCTATCTTTAGTCACTTCATTAAATATTTTTCTAATGTTTTCAATAGTAGTAGCAGTTTTCGGTCTTCCAGAGCGTTGTTCATCTTCCGTACTTGAACGACCCATTTTAAATTGTTGAACCCAGGATTTCACGGTGGAGTATGATGGTGCATTATCACCATGAACGGAATCCAATTCATCTTTGATAAATTGTGGCGTATAACCTTTCTTATAAAAGTGTTTAATTACCGCACGAAACTCTTTATTTTCCATTTTTCAAAAATTATAAAACTTGTTAACTTCAATCACCTGTAACAAAGAAAATAATCATTAAATATTTCGGAAATTTTGACAGATGACTTATAAAAGATTGCTTAAAAAAAAAAGTTGCTAGTAAAACAGAAAATGTGCCAAGCCAGTTAGTTTTGCGGTCGCCCTCGTATATTGTCTCCAAAAAGAATCTACTTATTCGAAATGTCCGCCTTTTGCCTTTACACACGCCTTAAGTCGCACTGTCCAATCCGTCAATAGCTGCACGAACCTCGTCCATTGGAAAATTGGCCACAGCTCGATCCAAATCAGTCTTAAGAGATCCAATGTTGGGTATCTTTTGTGACCAACCTTGTCCTCTAAAACCGTCCACAATTTGTAATCCAACGGTTTCAAATCTGAACTGCCTGAGGGTCATTCTTCAGGGAAAATGAACGCAGGTAAATTGTTTCGAAGCCAAGCCTGGGACGTTTTAGCCATCTAGGCCGGCGCAGAATCCTGCTGGAAAGTCCATGGCTGGTTTTGGAACATGGAATTGTTAAGAGGCCTCACAACAGCTTCCAAACGGTTTATTGGTAAACTTTGGCCGATGTTTTGACTCCTTGAGTCCCCCATCGTAAGAGACACCCCACCAAACCATGACTGAAGCTGGGTGATGACCCTTTTCCACCCTTGATGACCGCGCATACTCTATCATTATTCCTGAACGGTAAAATTTTTTTCATCGGTGAACAAAATTTTTCTGTGCAAGTTACAAAGTACAACAGCCAATCTGGGGGGTGAGAAATTCCAAGTCAGGGTGATGGTACTAGGTCAGTATATTGAAACCCTCAAAGGGGTTTGCGTTCGTATGTGCCAGTTTTTTTATGACCTTTTACATTTTTTCCTTATCTTGATGTTTTTTCGCTTAGTTGACAAAAACGTAGTTTGACATAACTCGAGAACGACTAGTTCGATTTTGCTGAAATAAATTGAGAAAAATTAATAATTACATTTTTGTTAATCCATTAATATACTGTTTCTCTACCAAGTCAACATTTTTGCAATTAGAAATAAATTTATGATGAAAATTTTGCCAAAAAAAAAATTTTTTTTTTTTAAACATATAAGTCCCAAACGGAAAAACGTGTAGAGTCTTATAACTTTCACGTAAAGTCACATAACCTATAAACAAAATGCGACATAGATCATAGAAATCGATTAACGCGTTCTGCTTTTATTTACAATTAAGTGAAGTTACTTAATTTTGAATAAAAGCACATACGAACGCAAAACCCTTTGAGGGTTTTAATATACTGACCTAGTACCATCACCCTGACTTGGAATTTCTCACCCCCCAGACAATAACCCCAAAAATGTTCCACAGTGTTATCAGCGTGCTTCACCAAAAGACGTTTGCATTTTTCAATCCTATTTTTTTTTGAAGCTGCAGTCAATAAATTTCCGGTACGTCGTTTAAAAGCCCCAAGTCCCAAGTCTTTCTTAATGATTCGACTCATGGACTTTTGCGTGATATTCATCTCACGGGCCATGATTTTCTGTTTCGAAGCGGATTTCTGTGAATTCTTGATTTAACGGCTTAGATGACATGAGGTATTCGAACAGAGTATGGGCGGCCCGACCGGTGGCGGTCTTTTACATCTCCTGTCTCCTCAAACAGTTTTATCTAGTCTCCTCAAACAGTTTTATCTAGTCTCATCAAACAGTTTTATCGCTTTTTTCATTTCTCACTTAAAATGCGCTATTATAGCGATACGGTTCTCATTATCTGACCACTCCATGATGAAAGTTGAAAGAATTTTAAAATCCCGTTACAGACTAACGCTATTGAGGTTAGCTTTCAAAACCCATATGACATTAACGGGGTATGTTCAGTTCTACTATTGATATGGTTGTGTTCAATGTTGTAACAGTATTAATGTCCCTACTAAGTAAGAAAATATGCGCATAAAATCGAAAAATATGCACAAAGAATCAAAATATGGAGAACAATTATTTTTTTTTAAATTAGTCAATTACTCAAAACACAACGTAACGGGATTTTAGTAATTAAAATAACAAGATTTATTAAATGCAGATTAATTGATCAAATTTTTGATCGAAAACACTTGCAACTAGAAATGTTTTTCTGTTATCGTTTTTGGTTTGTTGTTATTATTTTTTGAAATAGTGAATTCCTATTTGAATTTTTGGTAATAGTTTTAGTCTCTTTAGGTTACTACGAGTAAACTAGCATTTGTGTGAAAGTTACTCTGCTAACAAGCGAGTTAGCATTTGGTTTCATCTGAACGAGGCGAAGCTAAAAATCATTTTAACTCATGTTTCAAAAACAGTTTACACTTTTCTGCAAAGCAAAAGTGAAGCAATTAACTGAGAATTTTATTTTGTTTATAGTTTTTTTTATTGTCTGCCTTTGAAGAATTTTGCTGTTCATATCACTTTAGAGTATAAAAAGAAAAACAATGGTGCCATACTACTTTCAGTTTTGTTTAGTGTTGCCAGATTATCATATTACAAACTTATTTGTTAACTTAGCTAGTTACCTCAAAAGAACACGGCTAATAAGAGAAATATTTCATTGGTACGACCTTGAAATATCAATCGGAGTATATATTAAGCATTTATATTTTAAGTTCCTAAGTGTTTGATCATGATTTATAGTTTGTTAATACTCCAGTACGCCCAATGCTCTCTACTTTTTTTTTAGCAAAACGAATTCAAATGATATTTTTTTCTTCAATTCTAAAATTTGTACTCAAGTGGAACATGTTTTTTTCTTGGAGGTACGGTTGCCTGCCTTAAGTATTTGGGTTGGCGGTATTTAAAAAAAAAAATACAATACCACTTATTTGTAGTTGGTCATATCTGGCGGAAGTAGCAGTAGCTGCACTTTAGAGATAATAAAATTATGCGCCGCGTTACCTTCTAATCTGACAGTTGAACCAACAAATGGAGAGACAAACTGAGAAATGTATTGAATCTCTAAGAGAATAAAATTATTTTGAGTTTTATATGCTTTACAAAACAAAGAACAAAAATATGTCTATTTTCCTATTATGGAAATGATAGACGATCATCGATGTCAAATACTTCGCTCGCTCACTGACTAAGTCGTTATGGCGCCGACGTTGACGACAAAGCCGTAGATGTAGATTGTGGTGTATGGTTTATGTACATTTTTTTTCTGTTTACAGACTATATGTTACGAGATTAATGACTTCGATGATCATACATAAAACAACCGACAGTGGTATTAAGCAAAGACCATAAACTGTACAAGATGAGAGATATGCTTCCTCTTAGAAATATCGTAGAAAAACAGCACTCAGTAACGCACAAATTCTCGGTTTTATTATCCACTTTCGTTTGATCGGATTAACAAGAACTCAAAAGGCAAAATTGACCACAAAGACCACAGAAAACACTAAATTCGCACACTTTAAACACAAAAAACAGCTTTTGGGAGAGCTGTTTTTTGTGTTGTATTTCTCAAATGTTCGTAAAAGTTCAATTCGACGATCATCAACATTTATCATCTTTGGTATTAAGCAAAACAAGTCGATTAAAAAGTTTTTTATTCTAAACCATGAAACCCATGTTGGATTTGCAGAGTGTGAATGTTATTTTCAGATCGAAAATAATAGGTGGCCCAACCATAATGCACAACGTTAATAACGTCCACTTTTTTTGTACAACTTAATTTGAATTTTTTTCTTTTCAGTGTTTAACAAATTCAATCATAGAGAAGTACACAATTGATCAGTGCGTTTAGATTGCTAAAGACTTTTACGAAAATCGCAGTTCAAATCAAAATGTTTTTTGTTCACTTCGTGATTTTTTTGGTCAGCATAATCGACCAAAAGTGTCCACAATCGGGGAATAGTGCCCAAAGTGTACACACCGGGATTGTGGAAATATGAAAACACCTCTGCATACTCGCCTAGTTCGTTCTGTGGAAAACATTAATGATGTTCGCGATAGTGCGACAGGAGAGCCGTCAACCTCGACTTGTGAATGGTGATCCGTGAGTTGATAACGGACTTTTTGGGGCTAGAAATTAATGAAATGGACCTGGATGAGTTGTGATTCCAACTGAATGGGACCACTTGCCACACAGCCAACGAAACAAGGGCTCTTTTACGCGAGAAATTCAATGGCCGTGATAACTCGCGTCGTGGCGATGCTAATTGGCCCACAAGATCATGTGGGACAGCAGAACTTCTTTCTTTGGGGATATTTAAAAAAAGTGTACGTCAATAAGCCAAGAACAATTCAAGAGCTAAAGAATGAGACATGTCTGTCTCAGAGTCATTGAAAATATGGACCATCGAATAGAGGTATGCCACCAAAGCCGTGGTGAGCATTTGGCCAATATTTTGTTTTACACATAGTTGTCCTTCTAACATTATAAAATATATTAAGATAATTCTCTAAAAACTGTTTGTTTTATTTTTAATTAACATCGTGCGTATAAGTTTGACCACCCTTGACGTTTTCGATTGTTTTTCAGAAAACACAAATTGAAATTTAAAAATGTCACTTAACTTTTAGAAACTCTATTTGAACTTTAGAAATCTTTTTAATTGAAATTCAGAAAATTCCATTTTCCAAATTTCATTCGAAAATTAAAAAAAAAAACGTTATTTGAAATTCAGAATATTACGTTTGCAAATCAAAAAACACCAAGTGAAATTTAGAAAATTTCTTTGGAATACGGTAAATTTCCTTAGGAGGCATCAATTAAAATTTAGAATGTTAACTTGAAGTTCAGAATATTACAATTTAAATTTAATTATTGTTTTGAAATTCAAATGGAATGTTCTGAATTACAAATGGAATTTTCTAGATTTTTAAATGTAATATTTTGAATTTTAAATGGAACCTTTAAAATTTCTATTGGGGTCTTATACGTTTGAAGTAGAATATATTTGCAATTGTCCCCGATCTTAATGTATTATTTTTCGTGTGTCATATTAGCTTTTCATTTAACAGTCATTTTATTAAATTTATTCGATTAGTACGAGAATTCTACATAATTCAGTCGTAAGTTATAAGCGTTTGAATTTAAAGATTTAAAAAAATATTTTTCCCAATTATTTGAAAAAAAAAAACAATGACTGTTGCTGTATTTATCACATCAAAAATAAACTTGCAAAGAAACATGCGCAAAATTAGAACGTTTCGAAAAGAGGACCCTTCAGAGATTAATTCAAACGAACATTTCTTAGATTACTACAATAAATTAATAGCCCCCAGTGTACTAGAAAGGAGTAAATTTTCATAAATAACACAATCTAAACTAAAGGTTCTCGAAATGAAAGCTCCGATCTTCTGATATGACTGGCGACTACGTACCGATAGACAGGCGGAAAAGACCAAGTTGAGCTTATGAGCTCGTAGTGGTAAAAATACCGCCCCAAAAAGAAACATGGCAAAATTAAAGGACATTTTCTTACGTTTTTATATCTCTCCTACTTATTCGGATATTATTTAGACTTGGGCTTTATAGTCTGAGTTTTAACAAGTTTACATTAAACAGAATTGGAACATGAATCAAAAAGCCAAAGCGGAAATTTCTCTCAATTCTGAGAGATGTGGGTAATATTGTATTCAAATAGCAAAAACGTTTCATAGAAAAGCTATTTTCGCATTGGAGGAATACGACAAATTTATTTAATTCAATTTTCTATATGTTTTCTTTACCCAACTTGTGTAATAATAACAACGTTCCATTTTTAGAGCCCACTGTGGTTCTTGCGGCGGCAGCTGCTACTGCGATGATAGCAATGACAAAAACTGATCTGCAATTAACAATCAGCGGAATTGAAAAAATACGTTGTTTCTATTTTGGTTGACTTCGAACTGTTCATTTCTTTTTTTTTTTTTTGCTATTTTGATTTTGTTTCAAATTTTATTCAATTTTTGTTAACAATGTTGATTCATACTAACGCCACAGACTGACGAACTCGATTTACATATTTCGCTATAATTTGTTGATAATTTAGCTGTTACTGCTTATAAAAACACGGTGATTTTTTTCGCTGTGCTTGTATGCATAAATAATATTGTATTCAGTGTATTTGCAATAAGTTTGCTTTAATTTTTTTTGCAATCCGGGTTTTTTCCGGTTTCACTTTCATTTCTTCTATATTGACATTTAGAAGCAAAATATATTTTTTTATAAATTAGAATAAATACGATTTTGTTATAGTTAGACCCAAAACCATCATTTGATATTGAAGGTTCTTCTATACCTAAACAAGGTGGTACAAATGTAATTTGAATTATTAAAATTAAAATACAAAATGTAAACAAAAACTAATTTTTGGGCATATGAGAATAGTTCACTCGAAAGAGAAAAAAAAGTTTAATTTCAAGTTTGATTGTTTGTAAAGATTCTTCTATACATATACAGGGTGGTCATAATATAATTTTATTTATATTAATGGCTTACTTACCAGAGTATAAGAAAAACGGCTGATTTTAAAGTTTAATTGTTGGACACATTTTTTTGTTGTGACACATTGCACGGGGGTAAACCTCTTGCATCTACATTTTAATAGAAGACAAGTTTTGTACAAAATGGTAAAGTGGCATTAATTTTCTTGGCTACACACAGCTTTTATAGCGATTTCGGGTTCGTGACGACTAGGGTTGTATAAGTCGATGTTCCACTAATCGATTAATCGACTGTTGGATACAAAAAAGACAAAGTCGGCAAGACTTTTGGTTTTTAAAAAAAGTCTAAAAGTCGGCTTTTTCATGTCGATTTTTTCGACTTTTTTATTTTAACTTCAAACATTTGTAATTGTCATCGAAACAACGCGTATCGCTTAAATTTTTATGCCATTTCATTTATTTTCGCCGATTGGGATATACTGTACGAGGGCGACCGCAAAAGTAACTGGCCTAACTTAAAAAGAACCGTTTTTTTTTGGAATTATTATTATTTATTTTTCAACATAATCTCCTTCCAACTCAAAACACTTCATCAAACGTTTTCAAGTTTTTTGATTCCATCCCAAAAATACGATTTTTCAAGACCTTCAAAATATGCCTCAGTTTCAGCAATAACGTCGCTATTGTACGAAAATTTTTTGCCACCGAGAATTTTTTTTTAAATTTGGAAACAAGAAATAATCAGAAGGAGCTAAATCTGGACTATATGGTGGATGCGGAGCAATTTCAAATTGTAATTCGGCGGCATTATCTTGATGAAAAAGAACTTTTTTTTTCTAAATGCGGTCGTTTTATCTTGATTTCTTCACTCAATAATGCACAATAATATTCACTATTTATAGTTTTTCCTTTCTTAAGATAATCAATAAATATTATACCCCTTGCATCCCAAAATACTGTGGTCATTACTTTTCCTGCTGACTTAACAGTTTTCGCCTTCTTGGGACCACTTTTACCAGCTTCTATCCAATGTTTTGACTGTTCTTTGCATTCTGGGATGTAGTGAGGGTTCCATGTTTCATCAACAGTTATGAATCATCGCAAGAACTCTATTGGATTACGCTGATAAATCGCTAAAATCTCCTCGGAATTGGTCCAACGGACGATTTTTTTGGGGCAAAGTCAACAAACGCGCAGCGTTCTTGCGGATAGCTTTTTCATGTGGAGTTCATCATGTAAAATACTCCAAACTTGTTTTTCGTGTATTTTAACAATATCAGCAAGTTCTCTGAGCTTTATTCGTCTATCTTTAGTCACTTCATTAAATATTTTTCTAATTTTTTCAATAGTAGTAGCAGTTTTCGGTCTTCCAGAGCGTTTTTCATCTTCCGTCCTTGAACGACCCATTTTAAATTGTTGAACCCAGGATTTCACGGTGGAGTATGATGGTGCATTATCACCATGAACGGAATCCAATTCATCTTTGAATAATTGTGGCGTATAACCTTTCATATAAAAGTGTTTAATTACCGCACGAAACTCTGTATTTTCCATTTTTCAAAAATTATAAAACTTGTTTACTTCAATCACCTGTAACAAAAAAAAATAATCATTAAATATTTAGGAAATTTTGACAGATGGCTTATAAAAGATTGCTTTTAAAAAACCAAAAAAAAAAGTTGCTAGTAAACCAGAAAATGTGCCAGGCCAGTTAGTTTCGAGGTTAAACATGTATTCCTTCAAAAATGTTCTAGATTATATTCAGCAGTATAACAAGGTTATTTTTAAAACTAACTAATAAACAGCGAATTCAGAAATTCGCGAATATCTATTGATACCCATTTACCCGATGTTGATGTGGCCGAAGAGCTTCAGGGTTTCAAGACCAACGAAGAGTATAATAAATAGGGATTCCTTGACAAGAGTGTAAGCACTAGGCGTAATGGTATTCCAATACAATTTAAGCACTATCTGAAGGCACCGCCTGTTTGTCGTGAAACAAAAATAATCCAATACTTATATGGAAAACAATGGTATGCTTGAACCTATTTATTGCAAAAGTAGCGAAAAAGAAACTTCAATCTTCCGTCTTTGCCACTTCTGACCTGTAGTTTCATACATTTCTTATTGCTTCACAAATTCGGAACGAAATTTCTCGAAAAAACTTAAATACTCGTAACATTATTGTTTTGAGTTCAATGGATGCGTACATGTGATATATATTGAAATGTAAATTACTAGATGAGTCTTTATTGTACTCAGTTGTAATAATAAAGAATGAAAAAAAAAAATGTGGTTCCATGTATATTAAAATATTAAAAAAAAATATATTAAAAAAAATTTCAAGTTTTAATAACTTTGTTTTAGAAGTTATTAAAACTTGAATACGTACTAGGTACTACTTGAAATTCCTAATGTTTATTAGTATATAATCACTCTTACCTTCAAAAATAGAAGTTTTTTCTACAAAAAATATATATACTATTCCAAAATAAGCCGAATTATAATATATATGGTTGATTCTGAGATTATAAGCCACTTTGTTGTCCTTGGTTGTTTCAAGCGGGAAAAATAAAATATATTATACTTTATTATTTACTATACAATAAATCTTTAAAGGACTTTCAAAGTCTTTAAAATTGTTTTTTAAACAAATTATTTGTTCTTCAAAAAATTTCCTGCCAAAGTGTTCAAATATCATTATCCTGGTTGTCCCTAGCACTACTTTCAATTGAAATTTTCTCAATTTTTTACAAAAATATTAATTATTTATTTAATAAAACCAGTCCATAGTAAAAAATAATATTTAATTAATTTTGTTGCTATTGCAATTTATATTTTTATGGATGTTTATTTTCTGTCCCTGAAAATACACAGTATTCCCCTGTAAAATCTAATATTCGCTAAAATTCAAAATCCAAACCAATCCTGATTTCAAGCAACTCAAATATGATTGAACATTACTTGAAGTGGATGCACATCTAATAGTTTTTTCGTCAACAGTCTTATTAAAATTAAGTAAGTCGTGTTTTTTCACTGGTTTCAAACACTCATTCCCCTGTGTTGTTTTTTAAAAAGATAATTAATACTTTTTATATTTTTGCAATTGTTTTTTGTGTTTATTGCAAGTATAAACTCAAGTCAATTTTGTAGGGGTATGTACTTAAATAAACATTTTAGGGGGTTTTGTAGAAATTCATCATTCCCCTACCAAAATTTTTACAGGGGAATAACGATTAACAGATGTTTTCTTTTATTATTTTTACTAAAGAACCGAAATAAAATGAATTTGTTGATTTTAAAGAAAAAATACTATATATTTTATTGTCTTCGTCATTTCTCTGTTCAATGAGTCATAACCCTGGAGGTCATATTTTTAAATTGTTGCATGCACGCGGAGAAAAAATATGGTTACTATATGGTCACGGCAACAATAGTATGTTCTCTGCAATTAAAGTATGGTCGTCGCAACCATAGTGTTGTTTTTTAAGTTTCATTTTGACAATAGTATGATTGCGGCAACATTAATATTGTTGAAATGTAACAATAGTATTATTGTCAAATTTGGAAATGAAAACTTGGTTGTAGCAACAATATAAATATGGTTGGTGGGACAAAAGTATTGTTTTCATGGGTTTTACGTTAACAATAATATAATTACGGCAATCATACCGGTAAAATGGTATTTTTTTTTTAATTTGACAATGTTATTTATACACAAACTACGGGTTAGTATAACTGAAATATTTTTAATAAATGATTTTTTTACTGTTAAATAAATCACTCCTATTATTAATAGTTTAATGTATTTTTACAAAACTTAATAAAAATCTCTATTGTTGAATAACAACTTCACAAAAACTTTTGGGGATTATAGTATGGTTGTGTTTAAGTCATACTATGGTTGTAAGGATCAAACTACGGTTGAGTGTGAATAATAATATGGTTGTGGGGATCATAGTATGGTTGAGTGTGAATAAAAATATGGTTGCGGGGATCATAGTATGGTTGTGTGTGAATAATTATTTGTAGCGAGAACCATAATGTTGTTGTGGGGATCATAGTATGGTTATGTGTGAACCATACTATTGTTGTGATGATCATAATATTGTTGTGCCACAACCATATAACCAACAATATGATGCTCTTCGAATATTGTTACCACAACCATACTTTTTTTCTGCGTGATGATTCCGTTAAAAATTAAAATTTTGATGTGTACCTTTTAGTCTTTCTTAGAACTAACTAAGACACCTACCTCAATTAAATATTAAATTCTGCAAAAAATCGAATTCTAAAAATGATGTCGAAATTGGCCCATAATCTCAGAATTACCCATATATAATAATAATATAATATACTTATATATAAGCCGAAATTAATCGACTACTTTGTACCAAAAAGGTCGAAAAGTCAAAAACTCAATTTTTGGTTTTTTCTTGTAAAAGTCTAAAAGTCTACTTTTAGTCTTAAGTATATAACCCTAGTGACGACCTTCCTCAGAAAGCTTCGCAATAATTGTTAAAAGGAAATTTGAACTCTTTAAGACCAGGTTCTCACTAAACGTATGAGAACTACTGTTTTAAGTCTCACTTTTTAAGTTTTTTTTGCTGTGTAACACTTGCAATTTATGTGTGCACCGACATAAATTATTCGGAACCTTATTTTAAGACGGTAAGACCTTGATAAATGTTGTTGAAGTGTTGTTGATTAAATTTTATTAATCAAATTAAAGTATTTTTTTTGTAAATGCTCTTTTTCTTATTGATGTTCAGTGTTCATGTTCATTCAGTGTTACTAGTTTAGTTCATTTATCCACTATATGAAAACTGTTTGAATTATATATTTTAAAGGAATGAACGCGTCCTGTTAAAATATTTTATTTTATTCCAAATTTTTTATTAAAAAATTTAAAATATAGCGCAGTATGTAATCACGATAGTGTAAACACTTACGTAGATGAATTTATCATCTATGTAGAATTTATAATCATAAAATGGTTATGACTTATAAAACAAGATATACCATAAGTAATAATTTATATCATTATAAAAAACCATTTGTGTGGAAACGTTTTGAATTGAAAAAAAAACAAAACATAAATTCGATTTACGTTAGATCGCTTTAGACTTAGCTCGAAGAAATTTATTTTTCCATACTGACTTTCTTTTTATAAAATATAAATTGAGGGCCATACGAGGACTGCTATATAATTTTCTGGCCTTATAATGTAAATGCGAATATTTATCATCCAAAATGGTTTTATTGTTCAAAGTATTCTCCAGCATGATTTATACATTTTGCATCTGCTCAAACTAGTTGTCGAAGCACTTTTTCCACTCAGCTTAAGACACCGCCAAAACATGGTTTTTGAACGCTTTAACAGCATCTCGTTGACCACGCATATTTTTCTACATGTGCGGAAATAAGAAGTCATTGGGTGCCAAGTCAGGGGCTGTACGGCGGATAACCCATCCATTCGACGTTTTCGCCGGTCAAAAAGGCGCTGGTTTGAGCCGATGTGTGAGAGCTCGCACATGGTCCACAATGATTCGTCTTCTCTTGTTCGTTTTCGAATTTCCCCAAACACTTCAGGCAAACAAATTGTGGTGTACCACTCAGAATTGACCTCCTACGTTGCTCAAGCGGAACAGTCGCCACATGACCAGTTTTGCCGAAAAAACTGGCTACCATTTGCTTCGAAGTGCTTTTTCCACGAACAACTTATGTTGGATTTGGCTCGTCTTTGAAGACCGACACGGTCGATTGCTGTTTTGTTTCGGGCTCATACGCATAGATCCATGAATCATCCCCTGTGACGATCTTATAAACGTCTTTTCAAGCACCGCGGTCGTATTTTTTCAAAATTTCTTTGCACCAATCGACTTGAGCATTTTTTGAGCGATTGTCAAATTGTGCGGGATCCAACGAAAACAAACCTTTTTAAGGCCAGGTGTTGATGCAATATCGCATGTATGCTGGTGGAAGAAATGCCCAAGGATGCCTCTGTATCACGGTATGTCACATGACGATCTTGCATTATCAGTTCACGCACGGTATCAATGTTCTTTAGCACAACGGCCGTTTTTGGACGATCTTCACGACCTTCGTCTTTGAGCGAGCGTCGGCCACCATTGAATTCATTAAACCAGTTTTTCACAGTGCTATACAAAGACATAAGTTCGAAAGTTGTGAAAAATGATCGCACGAAAATGTTCACGAGTTAATTCCAGTTAATTCAGTTACTGGAAACAACACAAATGATTGTCGTACGTCAAAATGTTCTGAGTACGTTTATGCAAAAAATGTCAAACTTTCCAATGGAAATGTCATAAGGCGCCAGGCAACACTTAGTGCTGCCTAGGCATAAATATATATAGCAACCCTCGTGGTCATAAACATTTACGAAATGTTAGAAACTCAAATTTTTCTTTTTGTAAGAGTCCTATTGCTAAAACTTGACACTTATTAAGACAGAAACAATCGTGTCATGGAAATGAAAATTACAAAAATTGTCCATATGCAGAAAAATAGTATAAAAATATGGTGTACCTAGTATGCAGCAAGTTTGTAAAATACACTCATAGGAAATAATTGAATACATTGAAGGCGTTTGTTAAAACGCGTGGCGTGGCGCAGGTCAAATTTTAAGATCAATTCACTAGGAAGTGAATTAAATAACTAAAAACAATTGTATGGGTTTCTTAGGTAAACGAAACACTTTTAATTAGCACACTAACCTTAAATGATTTTTCAGATATCCGTTAACTTATTTACTTTCGATTTGCGTCTTTTGGATACAGTATTTAAACTTTTTGATTTGCACACTTTTTCACGGTGTATTATAATAACTTTTTCATTTATATTTGATGTTTAAAAAAAAGGATACTGACAAATCTCTTTGTGCCAGTGGTACAAGTAGAATATAATCTGACACTGGCACTTGCAGCAACGGTTGGCTTACGGCTCAAAAATGAATGATTTATCAGTATTTCTTTTGCCAAGTTACTAAAAGATTCAGAATTGGGCAATAAAAAAAATTCGCAATGAAATTAGAAAAATATTTTTAACGGAAATTGCAATAGCTTAAATGGTATAGAGTAGGGATATCGATCGGGACTGACTATTGCAATTCCAACGTTTTGCAATTTTAAATTTGAGGTCCTGGGCTCCCGTGATTTTTCGGCATTCCGAGTTATTTCGGTATCCCGGAATTTCGGCATTTTTTTGATGAGGATTTTTTCAATTTCTGAAATTTTCTTTTGTTTCATATAAAAGTACTTAAATCGTTCCTTTATTAAGGAAACCATTTTATTGTCACTATTACGAGGGCGACCGCAAAAGTAACTGACCTAACATAAAAAGAACCGTTTTTTTGTGGAATTATTATTATTTATTTTTCAACATAATCTCCTTCCAACTCAATACACTTCATCAAACGTTTTTCAAGTTTTTTAATTCCATCCGAAAAATAAGATTTTTCAAGACCTTCAAAATATGCCTCAGTTTCAGCAATAACCTCGCTATTGGACGAACATTTTTTGCCACCGAAAATTTTTTTTAAATTTGGAAACAAGAAATAATCAGAAGGAGCTAAATCTGGACTATATGGTGGATGCGGAGCAATTTCAAATCGTAATTCGGCCAATTTTTGTTGAGTTAAAAATGCAGTGTGTGAAGGAGCATTATCTTGATGAAAAAGAACTTTTTTTTTCTAAATGCGGTCGTTTTATCTTAATTTCTTCACTCAACCGATCCAATAATGCACAATAATATTCACTATTTATAGTTTTTCCTTTCTCAAGATAATCAATAAATATTATACCCCTTGCATCCCAAAATACTGTGGCCATTACTTTTCCTGCTGACTTAACAGTTTTCGCCTTCTTGGGACCACTTTTACCAGCTTCTATCCATTGTTTTGACTGTTCTTTGGATTCTGGTATGTAGTGATGGATCCATGTTTCATCAACAGTTATGAATCGGCGCAAGAACTCTATTGGATTACGCTGATAAATCGCTAAAAGCTCCTTGGAATTGGTCCAACGGACGATTTTTTGGGGCAAAGTCAACAAACGCGGCACCCATCTTGCGGATAGCTTTTTCATGTGGAGTTCATCATGTAAAATACTCCAAACTTGTTTTTCGTGTATTTTAACAATATCAGCAAGTTCTCTGAGCTTTATTCGTCTATCTTTAGTCACTTCATTAAATATTTTTCTAATGTTTTTAATAGTAGTAGCAGTTTTCGGTCTTCCAGAGCGTTGTTCATCTTCCGTACTTGAACGACCCATTTTAAATTGTTGAACCCAGGATTTCACGGTGGAGTATGATGGTGCATTATCACCATGAACAGAATCCAATTCATCTTTGATTAATTGTGGCGTATAACCTTTCATATAAAAGTGTTTAATTACCGCACGAAACTCTTTATTTTCCATTTTTCAAAAATTATAAAACTTGTTTACTTCAATCACCTGTAACAAAGAAAATAATCATTAAATATTTCGGAAATTTTGACAGATGGCTTATAAAAGAATGCTTTTAAAAAACAAAAAAATAAAAAGTTGCTAGTAAAACAGAAAATGTGCCAGGCCATTTAGTTTTGCGGTCGCCCTCGTACATAGAATGGTAGAAAAAAAATTCATTGCAATGTTAAAATACGAGTAAGTAATAATTTCACCTACTTAAAAAATTAATAAAACCTATGTTATTAAAAAAAAATCATTGCTTTAAAAAACTAATAAAGAAAATTAGGGCATCTTAATTTTCATTAGACAGTCCTGATCGTATTTCACTGTTAATATATGCCGCCGAAGAAAAGCAACGCTTGTTGGTCAGCTTGCAAGTAGCTACCTTTTTCTTTTCTTCCAATATTGAATTGTATCAGTTTTAACTGGCATCATCGGAAACTAAAACTTTTCTATATGTTCCTGTAGTTTTTTTTTTTAAATTTAGACATTTTCTTATTTGCTCGGATACACAACTGAGCCTATCTGCGATTCATGATAAAGAAGACCCTCTTTCGGTATTTTACTACGAGTATTAGTTTCCACTTGTTGTATGCTGATCAGCTACCTGTGTACCAATAAGTAAATCCAAACCGAAGCGAAATCACTACATTTTGTTTAATGTGTTACAAAATCTATATCGCTTTAGAATTACATATGTACAGGGTGTCCGTCGGGAAGGTATACTACTTTGTTTGTTTATAATTTAGAATTAAAGAAAGAGACTGGATCTTATGTTGATAAATGTTTTATTTAATGTCGGCAATTATGTATGGAATACAATAACAGATAAATGTCTGCCTCTGTTAGCCTCACAAATGCGAGCCCTTTTGAGCACATTTTTCATTACATCCTCAGACATTTCACGCGGTATTTCATTAATTTCATCACGAATATTTTGTTTGAGTTGCTCAAGCGTTTCTGGTTTGTTTGCACAAACCTTGTTTTTCAGATATCCCCACAAAATTAGGCGACCGTGGAGGGCCAATCAGCTACAGACCCTCTTTCTCCGAAATCATTCACTACACGAAAAACTCACGTAAATTTCTCATTGCCACAGTGACGATGATTTTTAACGATTACAACTCGTTGATTTATGGAATATTTTTCCATAATTAATTTGCGACTGCCAAATATGAACTGTCAAGACCAATGTGATGTATAAAGCAATGTTTATTTATTGGGTCGCTCTGTTGTTGACGTCTTGGCTTCTTACTTAGATGATTTAGTTTGTAGGCAGTTTCATGTTGAAGTTTCTTTATTTGTTGCATTGTTTTTTTTTTATTAAATATTCAAAAATAACGATTAAGCGATGTAACATAAACAATATTAAATTGTATAAATTTACAATATTAAGAATTACGGGATTTTCCGGGGTTTATTTGGAAAAAACCTAGAATTCTTCGGGTTTGGAAAATCCCGAATTCCAGAATTTCGGCATTTCCCGATCGATATGTCTAGTATGAGGTTATCAGTCATAATCATTGTTATATGTGACAGGGATACACAAGTTGATGACATACATTTTTTTGATACAATTTCGGCACCGAAAGTACCGTGATTCAACCGCGGCTTATTTGATAAATTTCATTGAGCGATGTCCGTCTGACCTTCTGCCCATAAATCATTGTAGTAAAAGTCCAAGTCGAAAATATGAAATGATTTCGATGAACCTATTTTAAATTGTCCCTTATCAGTCAGTGTTTTGATATCTTAAAAAGTCACTTTAAGTAACGTTTTCCATCTTATTCTGAACAATTTACACAGAGGGAGACCAACATCCATCTCTGATGAAAATGACCCATAAAGGTCCATGCTTCCAAAAAGCCCCCGCACAAAGTTAAACAAAGGGCATTTTGCGCATTGTAGGCCTGATGACATTTGACCATAATGGTCCATGTTCTCGAATAGTCATCATATTCATAGCTCCACACAAAGGTCTCTCCCAAGTTAAGGTGGCCCAGCCCCTCTGAAGTCATGAATTAAATCAGATTGTGCTCAAATTTAACGTATTGCATCATGAGCGACTTGCAACTTATCGAAGATTGCCCATATAAATCTTATCTTTTGATACAGCCCCTTTCCTGGCCATTCCAACTTCAAGTCTTGCCTCTATTAAGAAAAGACCTTAAAATTCGATCTTGCTCGAATCAATACAGCGGTATGAGCGACCTACAACTATTCCTGCTGAAATTGAACAATATCGATTATGTTTTCATATAGCCCCAACGAATTATGTGCCTTTCGCTCTATAAATATAACGTCCGACCTTTTTTAAACTAAAGACAGAGGCGAGGTACCATTCTGGTACCTCCCATACAAATGCACCATTCCGGCCACTTTTTTATTCTTGGAATATCTTTAATGGAACTCATACAATCTAACCTCAAATTAATACTTGAGACCACAATTAAGGTTAACATGGTGACAAATAATTGGATTCCTAGCCACACCCCTTCTTCCGGATGGGATCAAACATAATTTGTCACCCAGTGCGTTAAATTCGCCTAATTTAAGAACTCCATTGTATTTCATTAACTGCTTCATACAAGTCTACCAAAAGAGTGGATGACACTCTTTGTGGTGCCTTTAGTGCAAATGCCCATTTTTAGTATTCGAGAAATAATTTTAATACTTTTCTTACGATTCTGCTGACAATTAGTAATAAGCATATCGAATATAAATTAGACTATCTGACGAAAATTTGGAGCCGCTTCGACGACTCTTCTTACACCTTTCACACATACCCTACTATCGGAGCGATTATCGAAACCCAAATAACTTTTTTTCCTAATGTATGCCTGAGTTTCTCTTAAATTTAAATTCCTGCTATATACTTATTTCATATTTGTATTTGTCAGCAAAAACTGGATGCCGCGCCTTATTCTAGCAGTGCTCCTTAGGCAATAGAGGACGGAGGGAAGAAAAATTTAAATTTTATATATAAGAATAGCTGAAGTTGTATGTATGTCGAATCAACCGACTTAAAACCTTTTTGCTTGTTTTCGGTATAACCGGTCATGTGGCCGCAGTGGAACGTAGGACGGTACATTTTGAGTGGGACACAATCATCCGTTTGCCAACAGCGTTCGAAGAAATAATAAAAACAAGAAGAGAAAAACGTCACGACAATGCAAACTCTTACACAGCAACCAACAGTGGACTATTTAAGCACTACAGATATCGAATTGATGGGTAATTCGGCGGACAGCCCTGATTTGGCACCAAATGACTTCTTCTAATACCCCCACAACAAGTAAAAGCTGTGAGATTAACGTTTTTCGACGCTGGAAGCAGCTGCTGAAGCGTTCTAAAACCATTATTTGGAGTTGTCTCATTGGGAGTGGAAAAAGTGCTTCTAAAATTGGTTTGAGCGCATGCAAAATTGTATTGATCTTCATGGAAAATAGTAAAAAAAACAATAAAACCATTTCCAATGGTAATTTTTTGTTATTTTTTTTTATTGATGGCCCCAAAATAAAAATAAATTGTACTTTTGTTTTTAAATTTCAATTTATCCTATTTATCTTTTGCAATTATCCGAACTTCGGTTAAATAAAATGCATTTTAATATCCGGACTTTGAATTATTGAAACACTAGATAAATGAAACAAATGAACTGTATTTTCCTGTTTTCAATTAAGCGAATTCGAAGCGAATTTGTAGGCTTACATATCAGAAAATTCGTTGCACTGACACCGATTCTTTATCGCCGCATAATTTTACAGTTGCTGTATGTTTTCAAGCAGTTGTTGTCATTAAAATTTATGCAGACACGGATCGTCTAGTTGCGCTTATGCGTAGATATGAAATTTGTTTTAAACTTTTTTTTTTTGCTAATCAGATTAATTTTCATACACAACACATTTAATCTAGATAAATAAATATATTTTTTTATTTTTTCAAAGAATTGGCCTATAAACGATAAGTATAAATGAAAATGTTGCTTGTCAAATAAACTTACCAAATGATATTACGATATATTTCTGGCCTAATAATAAAAATGGGAATATTTATCATCAAAAATAGTTTTATTGTTTTTCAAAGTATTCTCCAGCATGATTTATACACTTTTGCATGCGCTCAAACAAATTGTCGAAGCACCTTTTCCACTCCAATTGAGACAACTCCAAAACATGGTGTTTGAACGCTTCAACAGCAACTTCTGGACACGTAAATCGTAGACCACGCATTTTTTTCTGGATGTGCGGGAATAAAAAGAAGTCATTGGCTGCCAAGTCAGGGCTGTACGGCGGATGACCCATCAATTCGACGTTTTGGCCGGTCAAATAGGCGCTGGTTTGAGCCGATGTGTGAGAGTTCGCATTGTCATGGTGCACAACGATTCGTCTTCTTTTGTTCGTTTTTCGAATTTCTCCGAAGACTTCAGGCCAACAAAATTTGGTTTACCACTCAGAATTGTCCGTCCTATGTTGCTCAAGCGGAACACTCGCCAAATGACCAGTTTTGCTTTGAAGTGCTTCTTCCACGAACAACTTTCGTTGGATTTGGCTCATCTTCGAAGACACACACGGTCGATTGCTGTTTTGTTTCGGGCTCATATGCATAGATCCATGATTCGTCACCTGTGACGATCGTATAAAAGTCTTTTGAAGCACCGCGATCGCATTTTTACAAAATTTCTTTGCACCACTCGACACGAGCCTTTTTTTGAGCGATTGTCAAATTGTGCGGGATCCAACGAGAACAAACATTTTTTACGGCCAGGTGTTCCTGAAATATCGAATGTATGCTGGTGGAGGAATTGCCCAACGATGCCTCTATCTCACGGTATGTTACATGACGATCTTGCATTATCAGTTCACTCACGGCATCAATGTTCTCTGGCACAACGGACGTTTTTGGACGACCTTCGTTTCTGAGTGAATTCATTTAACCAGTTTTTAACAGTGCTATAGGATGGTGCTTCATCGCCATACAAAGATTTAAGTTCATCGATGCACTCTTGTGATAATCTACGTCGAAGTTAATTCCATTTTTTTGCCAAATTGGTTTTTTCAAGCCGCTGTGAACAACACAAATAATGGTCGTACGTCAAAACATTCTGTGTACGTTTATGCTAAAAAATGTCAAATTTTCCAATGGAAATGTCAGATGGTGCCAGGCAACACTTAGTGTTGCCTAGTCCAGAAATATATAGAGCAACCCTCGTATCTGTTTTTAACTAATACTTTAGTGCTATTTTAATTAGAGATCATTTTGGCAGTGAGCAGGAGATTAAGCCTATTTTCATGGATTTTCTAAAAAATGAACTAGACATTCGGAACTAGCGATAAACAGTAGGTTCCGTTTAGTGAGTATAAGTAAAGGGTGTTTTTTATTGGGGTATAGAACTTTAAGTTGGCATCACTTTTTTAACTGGCGGCCATTTTGTCAGCTGTCAAGTGATTAATATTTATCATGAACAGGTTGACAAAAGAACAACGCTTGCAAAATGGGCCGAAAATGAGATTCATCTCGATGCTGATTTTCATCACAAAATTTTGTTCAGTGATGAGGCTCATTTTTGGTTGAATGGCTACGTCAACAAGCAAAATTGCCGCATTTGGAGTGAAGAGAATCCACATGAGACCCTTGAGACGCCATTACATCCACAAAAACTGACTGTTTGGTGTGCTCTAAGGGCTGGTTGAGTCATTGGGCCATACTTCTTCCGAAATAATGCTGGAGAGTCAGTTACCGTTAATGGAGACCGGTATAGAGCCATGATAACCGACTATTTTGTTCCCGAATTGGATGGCATGAATGTGGATGAGTTGTGGTTACAACAAGACGGCGCTACATGCCACACAGCGCACGTCACAATCGAATTATTGAAGGAAACATTCGATGAGCGCATAATTTCGCAGAATGGACCTGTCGATTGGCCACCAAGATCGTGTGATTTGACACCATTGGATTATTTTCTTTGGGGATATGTGAAGTCGCTCGTCTACGCCAACAAACCAGAAACGTTAGGGGACTTGGAAGCCAACATTCGTGGCGTTATTGCCAACATACGGCCCCATATGCTCGAAAAAGTGGTTGAAAATTGGACCTGTAGAATTGGCTTTATTCGAGCCAGCCGCGGCGGCCACATGCCCGAAATCATATTTAAACATTAATGGCATAAAATTATCCTTCCAATAAAGCCAAATTGATGGACATTAAAACGATTTTCTTGTGTTTTATTTCAATTCGAAGTTCTATACCTCAATAAAAAACACCCTTTATAATATTTAAATAGTACACAACTTACAGATTTGAGAGTATCCCCTTGTTCTGTAATGAAACGTTTTTTTTTCAGAAATGTGAAGCTGACATTTTGCCAAGAGTCAGAAACAGTTGTTAATATCAAAATAACGTCACCATATGTGACAGCGCACAGAGAAAGGGACCCTAAGGGTAAAAAAAATCAATTTTCAATTTTTTTTGATGTGGACAACATCTGAGCATCGAATCAGACCAATCCCATGCCCCAAAAGTGTTCCCTCCCAGAGATATGCGCGTTTTATGAAAGTGATGGTACACCAAAGATACACGTATGTATTTAAATCTTTAAAATGGCTCTTCTGAACAAAACTGGTTTTTACCCTTAGGTCCCTTTCTATTTTGCACGTCACATACATATGATTTAAAAATTTCGACCCTCCCTACCAATAACACCACTGGCCGCCAATATAACATGCCGCCATTATAACCATTCCAATACCAGCTTAAAATTTCCTGTGCTACTAAATGCCCCTCGTATATTCCTTGACAGAATGCTTAAAAATAAAAATACCAGTATCAATCCATAGTAATTAAAATAAATCGTAAACCAACGGTTAATAGCTGCTCGTAATATTTTAATATGCATAACCGGAAATGAATTGAATGGTTGGATTCACAGCATTAACATCGTTCGAACTTACTAACCCAAATCGGCTGGCAGAAGAAGTCTTAGTGACACCATGCCAACCTAGAATTGACATTAACGATTAAGGCCAGATCTTGCTGAGAAATATCTTGCTAACATCAGGGACGTTTCCGGTTTCCTCGAGCAGTTGAAGTTGAAGTATGCGTAATCAATAACAACAAATAATATTTGGGATGTACGTTTACACAGAAATTAGTTAAATAAGTGTGCCTAATGTCTGTAAAAAATAAAATCCACTTCATTACATATCGTCATGTGCTCGCTTCCGCATATTAAGGCGATGGTGATGCGACTGTAAAAAGTGGCAGTGTGGTGGAAGTGCTGCCTCAACAGCATTTCATTGTGTGTTGGCCGTATTGAACGCGGCGCGGCGTCAGCATTGGGGAAAGGAGGTTGAAGAGGTTTCATTATTATTTACTTGGGTAGCACTAGTCGTGCACATGCTATTGTTATTGTTGGTGCTGATACGCATTTTGAATCGGTTTTCATGCCGTTTTGCTGTGCTTTTTTTCGATTTGTTTATTTGTTGTTATACTATTTTGAATTTAATCTTGGCAATGAACTCGTACAATGTCAATGTAGTGTAAAAGTTGAATGAAATATTCACATGAAACAAAATTGAGAAAGACACTCTAGGCCATATCTACATACGAGTACATATGTGTAGTGTAGGTACAGTGGCGGCCAAAAAAAAGAGTCACTACAGAGAAACCATTTACAAATTATTTAAATTTATTTTTGAAAATCAGTCAATGATTGGCGGCGCATCTTTTAGGCGACTTTGTGTATTTTATAACGCACATAATCGTCCATATGCTCGAAATCATTTTAAAATGTTAATTTTTCCTTTAGGTTTTCTTTGTTTTAAATTTCATTTCTTGCATTTCTCTTTTCAATTTTCCTTAAAGAAGTTTCGATATTGAGTACATATCCCTAGTGAAAAATTGCGTTACTTGGTTCCGGTAGTATAGGGTGATCCATCTAGGGGTATTTTTTCAGAACGAAAAAAAATATAAAAATTCAAATTAAGTGTGGAATCTTTATTGGTAATTTGAAAGGACATTTTATGGCATTTATTTTTTGAATATAATTTCTTTCAAATGTTGGCCGCAACTACGCCTCATGGTTTTCATTCTGAGGGTCCAATTTTGGATGACTCGTTCGAGCATTTCGACCGGTATGGCTTTAATGACACGCGTAATGTTGGCTTCCAAAACCTGACTCGTAGCTGGTTTGTCGGCAAAGACTTTGGACTTTACGTAACCCCAGAGAAAAATGTCTAAAGATGTGATATTACTCGATCTAGGCAGCCAACGTGAAATTAGCTGCTTTTTGAAATGGCCTCTCAATATATTCATTGTTTGCGCAGCTATATGGTAAGTGACTCCGTCCTGCGGCAATGCGGCAATTTTGTTTATTGATTTGGACGGTTACGGTCCGGCCATCATTTTTAAAAAATATGCACCGATTATTCCACCATATTATAAACCACACCAAATATGGGTATAATGGTACCTCTTGAACCTTTTCTTGTTGCTCTTCAGCCCAAATGCGGCAATTTTGTTTATTGATTTTGCCGTTAAGCCAGAAATGGGTATCATCACTGAACAAAATTTTGGTCGAAAACAGCGGATCTTCCCGTTTTTTACCGAACGCTAAGTTCAATAATACAGTTGCCAACATTTGAAGCAAATTAGTTTCAAAAAATAAATGCCATAAAATGTCCGTTCCAATTACCAATTAAGATTTCACACTTGATTTGAATTTTTAAAAAGTATTTTTTTGTTGTTCTAAAAAAATACTTCTAGATGGATCGCCATATACAAGTAAGAAAGGAGAAACGTTGGTCGGCCAGGCAGATAGCACCTAAAAAATTTACTGCTTTTTTGGGACTCTTCGGCCCATGCGTCCGTTCATTATCTCAACCGAAACTTCCTAAATATACAAATGTGACGCTCAAAATAGAAAGGGACCTAAGGGTAAAAAACAGTTTTTTTCAGGAGAGCCATTTTAAAGATTAGGTCCCTTTCTATTTGCGCTTAGAATCGTCGACTTTAATTTCATAAAACGCGCATATCTCTGGGAGGGAGCACTTTTGGGGCATGGAATCGGTCTCATTCGATGCTCGATGCATGTCCACATAAAAAAAAAGAAAAAAAATGAAAATTGTTTTTTTTACCCTTAGGTCCCTTTCTCTATGCGCATATTTAGATAAGTATCAAAAGTTTCTTTAATTTAAATACCCATATTGACTGTTGATCTCCGTTTCGACCACGAGGCCGTGGTCACCTGAGCCAATACGTCCAAAAACTATTCCTTTTTTGAGTTCTTAAGAGCGTCTCAATTAACAATACCCATTTTAACCATTGTTCGTCCACAAAAATTGTGATTTTTAAAGCAAACACTTAAACAAGTGTAATTTTTTCCGACAAACCTTTAGTCACTTTTACGTCCTTTGGCCGATTGCGCCTATTTACAATTCCAAACAGCTTATGACCATAAACTATCATCAAGCCACATTTAAGGACCCTTGGCAATGTGTTTGGCCACTATCTCGATTTCTATGACACACGGCAGAACGGACATAGCTAGGTCATCTTAGATTATATGCTTTACAGGGTCTCCGATGATAATTTCGTGTCGTTGCAAACAGAATGACAAATTGAGCATACCATCCACCCTTTGGTGGAGGGTATATAATACAGCACTGGCGGCAATACATTTGGTTTGATGGTTCATATACGAAAACTTTCCCAGTACTTATTTTCTCTAACTGCCACATCTTCACTAAATGGCAGAAAGAAGACATATTATTTTAAGTAATTGCCCGGCTAACTGTGGACTGATCCGTGACCGCTAGCAATGTTCTTTTCGTTCTGCATTTACAAATTTCCTCCAATATTCTGAAATTCAACCGGCCAATCTTATTACTTTTACATTTAGAGCCCGACCAATTAAAATAATCGGCAAAAAATCGGCCTCGGCAGTATTTTTTGGTCGAATATTTACAATTTAGAAAATTGTAAATATTCGACCAATTTAGAAAAAAAAACAATGATTTACGAAAGGTGCTTAGTGCGTACGTACACGCAGGACGCATGCCGCACTCAATTAGGTGAATTCAACTTCTCAACATACTCGTAACATTTGATAACTCAGCATTCTTTACATTGATATATGGGTGTTTCCATGGTTATGTACGTGACAATTGTACACGTTTAATTGTCTTTGAATATTGTGAAAATAGAAATGGACTGGAATTTTAGAATGGTATTTTAGAATCGTATATTGTATATGATGAGTTCTTTCCAGAAAGTATATATATATTGGAAAATTGAGCACTGGAGACCCATGTTCCATGCAATCAAAGTTGACTTATGCACGTGACAAAAAGTGGAAGTGCCTTTTATAGCCGTAAGAAGAAGTACGAAAGTAAGCGAATTGTAGGCAATTTTTATTTCGGAAAACATGTTTTTATAAAGGTTAATAATAGACCTTTTTAATCATGTTTTGTTCAAAAAAAACTATGCATGGATGGGTTGGCAAAAAAAAAAATATTGATTACGCACGTTACATTACGCACGTGACACTTTTAGCCTTCATACATATTTTAGTAATTTTACATATATATTCAGATGTTTTTAACAAAAAAAATAAACTTTTATTCAAAAATTAAAAATATATTTCAAAATTAATCCAACTTAATTTTTTCCTTAAGTGAGTATCCTGTTCGAGCAACATTTATATATTCATTATCTTGGTAGGAAAAGCAATGCATTTTTTGTATTCCTGGAATAGAGCGGACAATTTTCCATTTTTCATTTAATGGTGGAGAAAAATCGTCAATCTCCTTTGCTGAGATGTATAACAGATAGCTTTTTTCAATTTTCTGTGCTTAAAAAAATTATGCGAGCGTTTTGATTTTTTAAGTCACGGTGGACCATTTCATGGAAATACCCATATATATTGTATTGGTTATTATGGCTTTGTATAACACATGTGCATGGATATACGATACAAAATAAATTAAATTATATGTCAAGAGTTAAGTTTATATTAAATGCAAATTTAAGTTCAAAATCAATTAAAATTTTCTAATATTGGAGTACAAGTCCGTTCAAAAATCAGAATAAAGTGGCAATATAGTACTTGCCAGCAACATCAACAAGCTTTTGGACATTTAAAATGCCAATTTAATAAATATTCAAAAAAAAAGAGTTAATACTTGAAAAATCAAGCTCGAGTTAGTATACTAAAATTTAAAAATTACTGCGTAATATTCAAAACAAAATTTTGATAATAAAAGAAAATGTGTCACAGTCGGCTTCGGCCTTAAAATTCCACCTTCTGTTGGACACTTATAATGATACTCTTACTATGGATGATTGCAGTGTTACATTTTTAGAACCGGACCATTTACTACGAGTATTATTAGTAGCACCATGAACGGCGGTTTTTTTTGGAAACTTTCTGAATTTCACATTGGTTTTAGGTTTGGTATTTATAATAATTTATAATCACTAAGCGGTTGACTTAAATTACACTAAAATCTTATTATACGATAAATGAATTCAATTATTTTGTCCTTGACTGTATCTTTCTAAAAATATCGCTTAAAATAAATGAAGAACTAAACATAAACAACATGTGATGCACAAAAAATCATCTACGAAATGAAATGCATTTCGCTTGCAGTAGTCGATTTTTAAATTGAAATGACAAATCGTTTCGACATTTAAAAAATGAATGATAGAAAAGACATTCCCAAATAAAAATATTTAAAAATGAAATGTTGGGCCCTTTGGAGTCGTTATCACTTAAATATACTCGTATTTCGTGGTCTTTTATAATGTAAAAGGGCATGAAACTATTCATTCACGTTATCTCTTGTAGTCCGTCATGAGTTGCAACATTCTTAAATTAGCATAAATATTATTTTATTTGTCGTATGCTGGATTACGAAATACTTACTCGACCATCAAATAGTTGCATTCGCACACAACGGACATTTAGCAATGATGTCCGCAACATGTGGCTGTTTGGCAACTGACTACGATTATTCTATTCAAAGTAACAATGACCTTGAGCATTTTATCTACAAATGCCAACATTTCGACCAGTTTGTGTTGACAGCTTTCATTTCATGCGTACTCGTATACATATGTTAGATTCGAATAGAATATTATGCACATCTTTCAATATCATTGGCAAATTGATTTTAACTTTAAACGTTTTACATGGAAAAATCGTTATACTTATAGATGGCTCTAAATGTGGAGTCTCTGTAGAGGTGGTGATGGTGAATTGTATTTTCTTTGGCAGTTGTTTGATGAAAACTTGAAAAGTTAGATTGACAACAGTTGTTCTCATACATTTGGTAAGAACCTGTTCTTAAAGAGTTCAGTTTTCCTTTCAACAATTGCTACGAAGCTATCTGATGAAGGTCGTCACGGATCCGAAATCGCATTAAAAGCAGTATGCAGCTACGAAAATCAATGTCACTTCGCCATTTTGCTAAAAACTTGTCTTCTATTAAAATGTAGATGCAGAGGTCTCTATCCGGTTAGTCCCTGTTCCACGTGTTGAAGCAAAAGACCGAAATAAAACTAACGAAGCTAAAAAAGGCTCAAATATGTTTATAATCCCAATATACATTGCCAGGGTTAACATAAAGATTTTTCGGAAAGGAGGACATTTGTGCAAAAAAAGGAGGACATTTAGGACATTTACAAAGAGCCTTTTAAAACTTCGGAGGACACATTTTAAAAATAAAAAATAAATTTATTAAAATTATGACCAGTTATATAATTTTGATTAAATAAGGGTCAAGTTCTATTTACGGTATATAGTGCATATGCACGGAGAGAAAAAACATGGTTACTACATGGTCACAGCAATAATAATATGTTCTGCGCAATAAAAGTATGTTCGTCGCAACCATAGCATTGTTCACTGAATTTATTTTTGACAATAGTATAATTGCTGCAATATTATTATTGTTGAAATGTAACCATAGTATTATTGCCAAATTTAAAAATGAAAATGTGGTTATAGCAACAATGTAAATATAGTTGGTGCGACAAAAGTATTGCGTTTTACGGCAATCATACTGTATGATTGTAATATTTCTCCATTTAAATATGCTTTTTAGAACAAATGTTATTGGTACGGATCTATTGCAATAATAGTACTTTGTTATCGAAATTAAATTTTTTTAAACAAGCTGCTTTGGTTTTGTTCAACTGAAATATTTTTAATAAAAACGCTTACGTTTATTTAAACTTATTGTTTCTATTGTGAAATAAATCACTCCAATTATTTTGAATTTAATGTATTTTTGAATAATTTTCATAATTCAAATCTATTGTCGACAACTTAAACAAATGCTAATAAATTATATTGGGGATCATAGTATAATTGTGTGTGATCATACTATGGTTGTAGGGATCACGACATGGTTGCGTGTGAATCGTACCATGGTTGTGAGGATCATGCTATGTTTATATGTGAAACATACTATGGCTGTGAGGATCATAATATTGTTGTACCACAACCATATACCCAACAATAGTATTATTCTCTTCGAATATTGTCACCACAACCATAATTTTTTTCTGCGTGTGGATAAAAAGAAAACGGAAATACTAAAAATGGGACTATTTTTTAAAAAAATAAAATTTTTCGGCGGCGATGAGCGAAATAATAGTGGTGGTTTAGGCTACGCGCCCATAACTTTGCAATAATTAAGTCATTTGTGAACAAAAGGTGCCAATTTCCATAATGTCTTTAGAAAAAATTATACACTTAAAAAAAATGCAAACTCCGTCTCGAGTGTGGGTTTTGGAATTTCATATCGAAACTTACGTAACTCTATTTGGGTTTTGCTTGTTAAGCTGCTATTCAAACTTTATGGCCTTACCTATACTTTAATTTTTTCTCACTGCCTGTCTTTGGCACAATTGTAGCTATAGACGAGGAGAACAAGGGTTACCTTAACAACTGCATCCTGTTGTTGAAAACTGCTAAAAATTCAATTTTTTATTCTTTGAGTTTTTTGGTTTTTAATGATCATTTGTTGTTGTTATTTTTGATGAGCGAATTAAGGTCTAATTAGTCTTGACGGTAGGCAATCAGCTGTTTGAGTTGGGGTTGCATTTTGCACGTGTTAGAGAGAGATAACTACAATTTGACGGTTGACGACGGTAGCAGGTTGCAGAATTAACCGTCAGCCGTCAAGACCGATCAGCTGTTTTTTGTTATGCTTCACTTCGACATTTTGTGCGCGATAATTGTTTATAATTTGTTTTCGTTCTTGCAAATTAAATTAAAAAGTTTAAAGTTATGAATAATATACTTATGAACGAAGAAAGCCTCTATATATTTTGTAGAAATGCTCTTCGATCAGCTGTTTTTGTTTTGTTTTGTCTTACCGTCGTCTACCGTCATAACTAATCGCACAATATTGAGTACTTAGTAGGGGCATAAATAATGTTACACACGTTTTATGCTGCAAAATAAAAAGTACTGAATGTTTTTGGACCAAATATTTTTTAATATATTTATTGATGTACTTATATACGAATTTTCATATCGTAGACTACTTGATGCCAACACTAGCTGTGTTCTTTTCAGGTTACAAGAATAGCTTTTTATATGGAAATTACTCGGTTAGCAAGCGAGTTGGCCTCAAGTTTTCAAAGAAACGTGTTAGAGTTACCCCAGTTATTATTCCTACAATAAATCAAACACGACACAGCATGCTTATTAATAACATATGTTTTGTGTTATGTATACGAGTACAAACAAATAATCAAACAAGAAAATATCTTATTTCCGAATTCGTTTTGGGTTCATCTGCAAGTGATGGGAAAAGTGAAACTACAATTTGGGCGATTCAACATTTTAACCCATATTTTCCCAAGGCAACAAATTTTGATTTAATTGTTGTTTTCGTTATCTATATCGAAAAAGTAGCTCTTAAATAAGACAAAAATATGAGTTATATTTTTATGATTTTTATTGAAACTGAGTTTTAGCACCGCACCTTATATGGGGCGTTGGGAAAATATGCCCATGGATTATATATAGAGATATAATATACACGACGTGATGTTGGAGCTGTTTTATTTATGAAAAGAAAAGCAAACAGTCAAAACTTAAAGTAATTATATAAAATCAATAATCAAACAGATGAAAAAAGCAAGTAATCAGTGAAATACATTATTTTATTGTGTGGAAAGATTGAGAGCAATGTTGATGCAAACCCACCCCACACTTGCTGCACCGAAATTTAGTATTCTTGTGGCATTCACGACACCGAATTTGAGTTTCGTTTCTGATTATGTAGTGATCCTTTCCATCGAGTCTTATTGAATCAGGCAGTTTATTCTTGATTGGCATAGGCGATTTAGTTCCAATCCGTTTTGGAAGAGACGATGACGCTTTGCCAAGATTTAGGTAACTTTGAACAATGTATCTTGTAAATGATAAAAAATCGTGAGAATCTTTTGCTTGACCTGCAGGTGAAAGGCGGTACAACTGGTATGCGTTATTTACACACACATTTATGGGGAACATCATCATTTGCCAATACCATCTCTTAAGCCTTATACCAATTCTATATTTACCAACATTTTGGTCAAGTCTGTCGACTCCACTTATGAAATTTTTATATAGTTGGTAACAATGCGGTTGATCTACGTCAACCCTTTTATTGTTGCACCACCTTTTTACTTTTCCAATTGGCTGAACTCCGCATTCTGTTGAGGCTATAGTTACGATGTTATTATCATTGTAACGCACTAATGTCGTGTTCGATATTACATCCGTAATTTGATGAAAAGAGCCTCTCGCAGTTTTTTTCATCTCTTTTACATCTTTCAGCGGCGCACCATCAATTCTATTAGCCCGAATAGTCCCAGTGATATCGTGACCCATCTGACTCACTGCATCAAGTAAACGTAAAGACGTAAAAAAATTATCAATGTAAAAGCTGTAGTGATCATCAGTTGGCAGCTTAGAAATCAAATTAGTCACGACGGAACCACCTACGCCAAGATTTGGATTGGTATTGCCGGTTTTAGCCCCTTGATAAGGTTCACCATATATAAGATAGCCCAATCGTGTGCAAAGTGACCAAATCTTGTACCCAAAACGTATAGGCTTGCCATGTATGTGCTGTTTGGTTCCGTGTTTACCAAAATAAGGCACCATGGACTCATCAATAGATAAATTTGTATCTCCGGGGAAGAACTTTAGCCATCGCTCATTCATCAAATTCCAAAGAGGTCTTACTTTGCGAAATTTGTCATCAGGAGGTAGACTACTATTATCACATGCATGAAAAAAACGTAGAAGCTCTTCAAAACGATTACGGGCCATGCATGAAGCAACTCCAGGATGATGAGTATCAATGCTCTGATCCCAATACAATCTGTAACGTGATGCACTATTGTAACCAGACAACAGTAAAATTCGTATAAAATTTTTCACCTCTTCGATAGTGAGTCTAAAGTTTACGTGGCCTTTGGCAATAGCATTTTTTTCCGTACTAGAGCGCAATAGTTCCAATACTTTGTCATCAAAAAACATCTCAAAAAACTCTAATGGATTGTCTTTATCTAAAACAAAGTCAGGCGTAGTGGTTTCTTTTTCAGGTTTTGCTTTTATATCTGCGTGCATCCATTTCCTATTGACCATAGTCTTAGCTTTCTTTGCTGGATGTTCAACGGCTTGAGATGTTGATGACTGTTCCTCCTCTTCTTCTTGATTCATAACATCAATACCCTCTACAGTTTCAAGAACTCCTTGGGATGATGGTACCGTACGTCGAACCTCAGCTTCAGCCAACAACTGGCGACGCGCAAGATTACTTATCTCTACTGCATCCTCGTTTCCACTATCTTCATCACTTAGATCATGATTTTCAGGTGGCGTGATAAAAATGTTAGCAGAAATTGTAAGGTTATCGTCTTCCAAGGCAGATATAATTTCATGAACAGTTAACCTGTAACAAAAAACTACACAAATTAGAACTCCTAAATATACGTAAACTACGTTCAAATAATATTATTGCAAGAAACTATCGTGGTGCCTCCTGTTCCCAATGCACCTCAAATGGGGCGTTCAACATAACCTTACAAAAGTCACGTGTAAAAATGAAATATCACCATTATCACAATATTACCAGATAATATAACAAATAGCTTACTAGAAACATCACTTCACTAAAATTATAAATAATAAATAAAAAAGTTATTACTTACCCTTTTCTGGAACTCATGTTGGTTTATATTCACAAATCTCGAAGATTTATAAAAAAGAACAAAAGAGCACAATCACTGTAAACCACTATTTATTTCACTGCACAGACGTCAAGAATAAGATAAAACTATGACATCTACCCACACTTGTTATCATTTAGCTCTGTCACGTAAAATGTAAGTGCACCTTAAATGGGGCGGTGGGAAGATATGTGTTAAATTAGAAATTAGGCTGTAAAAAAACTACTGATAATTTTTTGTCATTTTATAATGGAACACAATATCATTCATATGACTATCACAACTGGTTCGGCGGTTTTTTATTCGATCACCCAAATTGTTCAGTACATTTTCGATTATTTCGTGCCGAATCTCTTCAATCGCAACTTCGATTTCATATTTTAACGCTTTATTTAAAACAGTGCGTAAACTAAAGATGGTTGCGTTGGCTGCGTGACATCTCACCCCGAATTGTTGAAACCAAATGTCGTCCATGTCATTCTCTTGAGTTTTTGGAAACAAAAATTTGTTGAGTTTGGTTTGGTAACGCTTACCGTTGACGGTAACGGCGGCTCCTTGCTCATTTTCGATGAAAAATGGCCCAAGCCACATCGAACAGTGACTCGTTGTGGATGCAGTTGCTTCTCAATAGTAACGTTTCGGTTCTTTCAACCCCATATGCTGCAATTTTGCTTATTAACATAGCTACCGACATTGAAAATGAGCTTCATTTGAAAACATGATTTTTCGTTAAAATTCTTCATCTCCTGCACAACAATCTTCAGTCCATTGGGCGAAGCGAAACACACGGGATGGTGATTCATTATTAAATGACTAAGTTCAACCTTACCAATATTAAATATTAAATTCAGATTACTTTTCTTACATCCGATTCAAATTTTAAATGTTAAATCGCGCAGCCTTTAGTTTTAAATTAGTTTTTAAGTTTTGTACACCTATTGCTAGGCTCCCACGAATCAGTTTCAGTAAATAAAATTAAAAATAATAAAATTAAACATAATAAAAAATAGTTAGTTTCTTTACTTTTATGCTGACAACCTCTTAAATTTAAATTAATTTTCTTAAAGAATTCTAGACCTCAAAAAGAAACTCATATCTCGATTTTAAACTATGTAGAAAGTATTTGTAAATATTTGACACACAACCGAAATCTCTGTAACTAAACACTTTCTTTTTTATTTTTCAATTTCAGAGTGCTCTCAATGGCAGATCAGCTTCAGAGATATCTATGCTCATATCATCCAAAGTTAATGGAGCCACACCCTTAGTTATATCCTGCCGCAATGGACACAGTGAAATTGTAGAATATTTATTGACATGGTGTCAAGCTGACGTGGAACAAGTCGGTTCTGTTAGCTTTGATGGAGAACCAATCGAAGATGCCCCGCCCCTCTGGTGTGCCTCTGCTGCCGGCCATCTGGGCATAGTTAAACTTTTGGTCAGACATGGAGCGAATGTGAATAGCACAACGCGAACAAATTCAACGCCGCTGAGGGCAGCATGTTTTGACGGCCACTTTGAAATAGTCAAGTATTTGATACACAATGGTGCCGATTTCGAGGTGGCCAATCGACATGGACACACTTGCTTAATGATAGCCTGCTACAAGGGACACTTTAAGATTGCCCAGTATTTGTTGTCTCTCAATGCGAATGTGAATCGTTGTAGTATTAAGGGTAACACAGCGTTACACGACTGTGCCGAATCGGGATCGTTGGAGATCTTACAGTTACTCCTGAAACATGGTGCCACAATGGAAGTGGACTACTATGGCATGACACCGCTGCTGGCAGCTAGTGTAACGGGACATTTGGCCATTGTAGAACATTTGATAACCTTGACCTGTGTTAAGCGGGAAAGTCGCATCGACGCTCTGGAGTTGCTGGGCGCCACGTATGTGGATAAAAAGCGTGACATGGTCAGTGCATTGTCATTGTGGCGGCGAGCTATGGAGGAACGTAATCAAGAACCGAAGATAGCAAAAAAAGTACACGAACCTATAGCTGCCTACGAGCATGTGTCGGAAGTAACGACCATAGA
Organism: Hydrotaea diabolus; assembly: GCA_963513945.1. Taxonomy (NCBI): domain Eukaryota; kingdom Metazoa; phylum Arthropoda; class Insecta; order Diptera; family Muscidae; genus Hydrotaea; species Hydrotaea diabolus. The sequence goes on from OY740716.1 coordinate 48,754,954, forward strand.
GGACTTGGAAGAACTTGTCTTAGATCCGGACGAAATGCGCATGCAAGCATTGGTCATCAGACAAAGGATTCTAGGACCCACACATCCTGACACAAGTTATTATATACGGTTTAGGTGAGTCTCACGAATAGCACCCGTTTTAATACATAGATTATAATTTGTTTACTTTCTTCTTATGCAGAGGTGCTCACTATGCCGACTCAGGTCGTTTCGATCGGTGCATTGACCTTTGGACGTATGCTTTAACAATGCAACAGAAAATCTTACCACCCCTTAGTCCAATGACACAGTCTTCTTTGCTGTCTTTTGCCGAACTCTTCAGTTTTATGATGATGGAGGCTGGCCGTTTATTACCACGTGGTCGGGTTGTACCACCCATTGAGGCCTGCGACATGTTGATGATCTTCAACAAGGCTGTCCTAGAGGTTGAGCGAGGTTTGTCCAATTATCAAAAGCAACAATTGCTACAATCTGCTGCTACCGTATCCTCCTCCTCACTTGCAGGACAAAGTTGGTCGGTGGAACAACAGAAAAGCTCAACCTCCGCCGAACAACAGCAACAACAAGCCGCCTCCTCTCTGCACGACTGCAATAACGACCCCAACGCTCTTAGCCGTGCACTCGTTACTGCTTTACACATCGGTTGTTTGTTGGCCTGGCTAATAGACGACGACACATTCTGTCCCAATATGAAAAGAGAAATTCTTGAGGCACTCTATAAACTAAATCGTCTCAATGTGGCTGTCCGGTCGGGACGCACAGCCCTCCACTATGCCTGCTATCGTGAGGGCACGTTGGTGGGTCGTTATCCAGCTTGTCAATTTCCCTCACCATATTTGGCTAAGGCTTTGCTGGAGGTGGGCGCCGATCCAAATGCCATCGATGATGCCGGCAATACACCTTTACATTTGGCGGCTTTGGTATATGAGAAATGGCCACACATAGCAAAGACTCTGCTGGACAATGGAGCCCATATAGTAAGTATTAAAACGGAAATAAGTTGACAATTCTAAAATTATAGTCTTTTGTAAAGTCACCTAGACTTTACAAAAGACTTAAAGAAATTATTGAAAGTATGTATATGAGTACAATCATAATTCACTCAACGTTTTCTAAGGGGAAATACGGGGAATGTCTTTAAAATCTGAAAGGTGTGCTCAGTTCATTTTTTTGTGCTCACTGAATGAACAGTAGCTCCAGTTTAATGTCATCTCCGAACGACTAACATGTGTTTTAACATGGTTTAGTTTAACTATTGCGACTTTTTCTATCCAGTCTAAGTTATCGAGGCTTAACTGAAAATGCTACAATTGAAACAGTATATTTTATGATACAATCGGTAGTGACTTCAAATGTTAGTTTCCCGGATTTTGAACATTTTACCGGTATAGCGGGACCTTAAGTCTGGGTCGACTTTGTGATACTCAACACTAGTTAGTCAGAAGACTTCGCGAGCTAGGTCCATCTTAACAGGAGAATCCTTTAGCTGGGGGCTATATGAAACATAACTGTGTTAGCTGCAGGACGCACATATTGCAATAAGCATTAGTAAGCGGCATGTTTTATTTAGATATTGAGCAGCGGGACCTCCACGATCAATATGGTCGAGCTTCGGTAATATTACATTTGCATAGTTTACATAATATCTTCTAAAGAGGCAGAGAACTTAACAACACATGGATCATAATTGTCCTATTTCACTAGTGTTATGGGTCACTCATAATGCAGTGTGGCTTCTTGTATAGCAACTGGCCCCTTACATAAGAAGAAACTTTTCTATTTAGGAAATAAAACCATGAAACGATATAGGAAAATTTTACCATTTCAGGTTATAGGGAACTGGTTGAAACGGGTTTGTTGAGGCCATATGCTTCTTATAGGAACGACAGGAACGATCGAACGTGGATAAGTGAGATCGCAAGGGACCGGCTGTTTATTCCTACTTAAAGAGGTTTCCCACAGTTTCCTACTTATCCAGGTAATTTGATTTTTATCCCACATAAAGAAAGGGGCAATGCATAAAACTTATCTTTAGAAAAACTCAGTTTGTACGATAAATATTCGTAAATTCTGTTTGGCATTAAAATCAAATTCCGCAGTAGGCCGATAGCCTTAGTTGCTAGTGCTTTTTTTAAATAGTTTTTATTATAATATTTTATATTTTATTATTATTATTTATCGTTTTATTACAATTATATTTTATTATTTATCGGTTTATTACAATTAAATAAATATAAAAATAATTCCACTGTTCAGATTCAAACAAAAGCATATTCTCTTAAAAAAATAAAAATTTAAAGAATTCATATAATTTTAGAGACCTGTACCTGAACAAAATATAAATTGGGAACATTGACAAAATGTTTTAATTTTTAGATATTTGTTGGACAAAATCTGTTATTCTGGTTTGTTTAATTTATATTTCTTTAACTGTGTTTTCCAAATCATTAATTTTATTAAATATGCCAGGATTACTTATATTTATTGCAAAGTACTGCAATAAATATAAGTAATCCTGGCACGATTTGTTTCCTCCTTGATGATCTCTAGTTTTTTATCACTAAACTGTGGATCTGCCACAATACGAGGGTTGCTTTCTATATTTCGGGTCTGGCAATAAAAACACAATAATTTATCATTGGAAATGGTTTTATTGTTTTTCAAAATATTCTCCTTTAAGATCAATACACCTTTGCATGCGCACAAACCAATTAATTTCCACTCCGATTAGGGCACTTCTAAAACATGATTTTCGAACGCTTCAACAGCTGCTTCGGGCTATGAAAAACGTTGAACATGCATTTTTTCTTGATGCTAGGGAATAAGAAGAAGTCATTAGGTGCAAAATCAGGGCTGTACGGTGGATGGCCAATCAAATCGACATCTTGAGTGGTCAAAAAGCTTATCGTGTTTCAGCTGATGTGTGAGAGCACGCATTGTCGGTTATATCGAAAAAACGCAATTATTTGCTTCGATGTACCTGTTCCACGAACAACTTTTGTTGGATTTGGCTCTTCTTGAAAGACCCATACGGTCGGTTGCTGTTTTGTTTTGGGTTCACAGGCGTAGATCCATGATTCGGCACCTGTGACAATGCTATACACTGCCTTTGAGCTACCACAGTTATATTTTCTCAACATCTCTTTGCACCAATCCATACTAGTCTTGCTTTGAGCGGGATCTAATGAGAACAAATTTTTTCACGGCCAAATGAACATGTCTCAATCTCAAGGCATGTCACATGTCGGTCTTGCTTAATCAGTTAACGCACAGCGTCGAGGGTTTCTGGCAAAGTGGCCGAAGTATGACGTCCTACACGAAATTCATCCTGGAGTGAACGGCGCCCGAGACTGAACTCTTGGTACCAGCGATTAACAGTGGTTTTTGAGGTTGCTTCATCGCCAAAAGTCGAAACAAGTTGATTTAAACACTCTTGTCTCGACAACCCACGCCGAAAACCGTAAAAAATCTTCGCACGAAAATGGTTACGGGAAAATTCAATTTTTTTACTGTGATGTATTTTTCAACGCACTGTAAACAAAACAATTCGCCCTCAAATGACGAAACGTTCTGAGTGAAGTTATGCTCAAATATGTCATCGTTTCCAATAGAAGTTCCATTTTACATCTGGGAACACTAGTATTGTCAGGACCCGAAATATAAATACAAACCCTCGTATTTATGGCGCAAATACAGACTTTATTATCAACGTTCACGTATTCTTCGAATTGTGGCATTTACTGGTAGAAACTTCACTGCAACAGAATTCAATCGGATTGGTAAATATGAGCCGTGCAGTTATCAAGAAATAGGAATTTTTTTTCTATTTTTTTGAAGTCATTCGTTTCTAGATTTTAGGCAGCCAATCTTTAAAAATATCAGAACTTATCTATGTGTGTATATTGTACTGGAAATGTTTTTTTTTTATATTTTTAAACTTATGTGGAAAATGTAACAACTAAGCGATGAACTGAAAAATGCTGTTAATCAATGAAAAAATGTGTGTTTTACATAGAAAATTTTTTTGGACCTAACGATTCTATTTCAGTTCATTTTGGATGTAACAAAAATAACGTAAGTTTTTTTTTACCGAGCGCTTGCAACGTCGCAACTTCTTAGTAAAAACAAACAAGAGAGAAAAGAGTAAAAATTGGACTTTTGGAGGGACAGCATTAAATGGGAAATCCCACTTATAGGGGTAAACAAGTAAAAAAAAAACACTTATATAGGTAAATTTGAAAAATCAACTCCCACTTATTGTTATGTGAAGTGTGCAGAGACTGCCAAAAATGCCTCACTTATAGAGTATCGTGTATGTGACGCGCAAAATAGAAAGGGACCTAAGGGTAAAAACCAGTTTTGTTCAGGAGAGCCATTTTAAAGATTTAAATACGTGTATCTTTGGTGTACCATCACTTTCATAAAACGCGCATATCTCTGGGAGGGAACACTTTTGGGGCATGGGATCGGTCTCATTCGATGCTCAGATGTTGTCCACATCAAAAAAATGAAAATTGATTTTTTTTACCCTTAGGTCCCTTTCTCTATGCGCTGTCACATATATATTTATATTGGTTAAATGCTACATACTAACCTTGAAGAGCGACTGCACTCAAACCGAGAGGGAACTTTGTATGAGCGCTATATGAAAAAATATCCTCACATGGTCGAGGATCTGTGGATTCAGTTATACGATAAGTCGCTCGTAACATACCATGTGAACTCTGAGCAAGATCGTTAAAGAGTAAGGTCGCATTTAATGTGTGTTTTCTAGAGCATCAGGTCCGCAAATCTGGAGGGACCCTTCTGTGGTAGACCGATATAGTCCAATTTTACCACAACGAATTACAGATCACCCTTTATTTTATGTACAACACTTGATGTCAGATGTAAGATCGAAAGGCTTGTGGAGTGGCATGACTGCAAATCAGAAGGGACCTTATTTGGGGCCTTTATAAAACAGTAAACAGGGAATTATTTCTAATTACTCTGGGAAATAATGTACATTTTTAATTTCCATAATTATTTCACTATTATCTCAGATAACAAATTCTGACAGAACCGCATATGTAAGTTATTTTTTTTTTTAGCAGATAATTGTTTTTTGTATGAACGAACCTTGTAACCTGATTCTTACTGTTTTTTATTGAGCAAAATTTCTTTGCTTGGGCGTAGTCTAAATTTTAGGAGAGCATTCGTGTATCTTTTTTAAATGCAAGCAAAACAAAACTGTTTACAACCGCAATAATTAATTCATTTGTAAACTATAAGAGATAATTCTGTTGATGTCTACAAGTATTACACTGTTGTAATCAACATTCAAAAAATATATTGATAAAAATAATTTGTTATTTCCGTATCAGTGTGTATCCTCGGTAACTATCAATTATAAGTCTTTGTCCTTTGTAGATCGGCTGAGTTTTATTACCGTTTTGTGGTGGCTCGGGGGTAGTTTCCGAGCGTAATTATTATCATAGACAAAGGACAATCGTAATGAACCCATTATGGGTTACAGAGTGTATGTACTGAGTGTCAACTTTTTAAGGTTAGAAACTATGGTTATATAGGGTGATCCATCTAGAGGTATTTTTTCAGAACAACAAAAAAAATTATAAAAATTCAAATCAAGTGTGTAATCTTTATTGGTAATTTGAAAGAACATTTTATTGCATTAATTTTTTGAAAATAATTACCTTCAAATGTTGGCAACTGTATTATGGAAATGAGCGTTCGGTGAGAAACGGTAAGATCCGCTGTTTTCGACCAATATTTTGTTTAGTAATGAGGCTCATTTCTGGCTCAACGACAAAGTCAATAAACAAAATTGCCGCTTTTGGACTGAAGAGTAACAAGAAGAGGTGCCATTATACCCAGAGAAAACCATGGTTTCGTGCGGTTTATAAGCTGGTGGAATCATCGATGCATATTTTTTCAAAAATGAAGATGGCCGGAACGTAACAGTGAATGGTGCTCGCTATCGCGAGCTTCCTGAAATTGAAGCCCGCAATCTTGACGACACTTGGTTTCAACAGGACGGTGCCACTTGCCACATCACACCTTTAGACTTTTTTCTTTGGGGCTACGTAAAGTCCAAAGTTTATGCTGACAAACCAGCTACGATTTAGGTTTTGGAAGCCAACATTACGCGTGTCATTAAAGCCATACCGGTCGAAGTGCTCGAACGAGTCATCCAAAATTAGACCCTCAGAATGGAAACCCTGAGGCGTAGTTGCGGCCAACATTTGAAGGAAATTATATTCAAAAAATAAATGCCATAAAATGTCCATTGAAATTACCAATAAAGATTACAGACTTGATTTGAATTTTTATATTTTTTTTGTTCTCAAAAAATCCTTCTAGATATATTTGTTGCGTACAACGTATGCAACACCACGAAACATTGATCTATAAAATATATATGTATATATTCTGATCGGCGTAAAATTTTAAGAGATCTAGCCTCAAACTTTGCATGGTTATTTGTTATAAGCTTTTTGTAAATGGGCGAAATCGGAAAAAAGTTTCACCTTAAGGGACTAAAGGTACCTCGTTTAAAATTACACTTTATCGTGTATTTGTTAAGACGGATAGTAAGTTCGGCATTGTCATTAACTGTTCGGAAACCTCAATCGGATGAAATGTGCAAAAAAAAAGGCTACCAATCTCTACAGTCTTTAAGAAAAAAACCAAAAAATTCCCTACGGAAGACATCGCAAAAAAATGTCATTGTAGAAATGTTTTTAAGTTTTTAGAAAACCGTGTGCAAGCGAATGTCTAAAAATTCTTATATTTTTCTGCATCATAATTTTTTTTGTTTTTTTTAACGAGGTGACACAATTTCAAGGATAATTGATGCCAAAAACGGAATATGTTTTTTTTAAGATGGACGAAATGAACCACGATAACTATCAAATATAGGGCAAAGGTGATAAACGATAGTCAGAACAGCTAAGTGCGCTTGGCCGGACAATTAAAGATATTCAGCACGACATGTGGTCACTGATTGCATGCAGGACATAGGCTCCGGCACGCTGCCGTCAATTCGCGACCAATATACTTAAAAAATTTATCTTGATTCTGATATCCGAAAAAATATTATGAAACACTAGCTGGAACCGGCCCGCTTTGCAGGTCCCAAGTAAATCTTTGTTGTATAATCTAATGTTTTTAATTGATGGCACTAAAGTTATGGATTCTTAAATCGACAAGTTGGTTAAAAGCAGAAAATCCTCGCATTCGAACAATCTCGTTGATGCCTTGCTTATTGCGTAAGTCTGTTTAAGTTCATTGCAACTTTTGGTAGGTTTTCGGAACCATTTGCCGTTTAATAATGCAATGCGAGTTTGAGCGATTTGTCGGCCTTCTACCAATGTAGTTGTTGTTGTAGCGACACACAGTACCGGGGTGACAGCCCAATGTAGTGTCAATACCAGGTGATCCAATAGCCAGATTAAAAAACGTTTTTTCTGTTCCGTCAAAAAAATCTAGGAAATATACAAATCTGTAGTCCTCGCTAACTGAATTCGTCGTACGCTTCTTCTTCCAACCATTCTATTGGCTCAAACTTATTGATTCAAAACACATGGAACACAATGGCGTTTTTGTCCCAATTATTGATTGAATATACCTTGCATAAGTGCAATACACTATTCGAGCACATAATCCTTATAGAAATAAGCGCAAACTCTGTCTAAATTAATAACTCTTTTTTGATCATTATTATCCTACTTTTATTTTCCAAATTTTTTCTATTAAATCCCTTACAAAATCTTATTCTGGATAAGCTTAATTTTGATGTTCGTTAGTACGCCACTAAGTTTGTCTAAATTTCACCAGCAAAATTATTTTAAAAAAAATCGATATATTTTATGATTTTGAATGATTAAGCATATTTTCATCTCGGTGGCTATGTCAATAAGCAACATTGCCGAATATGGGGCTCAGAGAACAACGCGCGAACGTTGAGAAGCCAATGCATCTATAACGAGTCACTGTTTGTTGTGGATTTCGGGCTGGCGGCATCATTGGCCATTTTTCTTCGAAAATGAGCAAAGAGCTGCCATTACCGTCAACGGTAATCGTAACCTCGACATACTCAACGAATTTTTGTTTCCAAAAATGCATGAGAATGACATGGACGACATCAGCCACAATTGTGATGTCAATTGGCCGCTTGGGATTTGAGCCCATGAAGAAGAAATGTTACGCAAAGCAATTAGAGACAATTGAAAATGTACTAAAAATTCGGTTGGTCCGATGAGGTACTGCCGTAGTCATATGAATGCTATTTAGTCCCATTATGACTTTCTAAATGACTTTCCAATAAAACCAGAATTTTCAAAAAATTATCAGTACTTGTTTTTACAGCCGACTTAAATTCAAAATGTGAAATTATACAGGGATAAGGTTTAAAATGCGACAATCGGGCGTACTTTTCATGGGACTTATTAAGTCATGGACGGATATGTATATAGGTAGGCACTAGATCGAATTCGTCATGTGGATTCCCGAACGATAGAAGCTTATATCGGTAGAGACGTTTTTAAAGGCGGACTTTTAAAACTTGGACCGATGTAGACCAATTTCTGTAGAGTTCGTCCTTGGCCCAAGACTGACATTGTTCAAAATTGTATCAAAATCGTTTAAAAAGCCCACCAAAACCAAAAAATAAGTGATATCTACAGTGTTATATTTTCTAACCCACCCTTACCAAATAAAAGGTATACATTTAGGTCAGGACTTTGTTTACAAAATATATTTAAATTTCTTCTTCTTTAAGTGTTGCACTCAAATCTGTTCGATCGTTGGTTGTTAAAGTTTGGCATTTTTACAGGGTAGGGTCAATATTTTTAAAATGTTGCATCGAAATCACCATTTGTCTATTGCTGCAGAGCATACAAATTTTTTACTCATTTGTGCTTTTCATTCAACTTTGCTACTTAACAATACGCGACCAGTTAAAATGAGAACCTGTGAACTAGGTCAGCTAATTTTAGAATTGTTCTCTATTGAATTATTTGTAAATAGTTGATTTTAATGCTAACCTTTTTCTCTTTCCAGGATGTCCGAAATAAAGCTGGCGATACTTTCGAAACTCTTATCAAGCCTAAGAAAATCCACGAAAACGTAAATACTCTCAAGTATACGACTCTGGCTTGCCTGGCGGCGAAGTCCATCCGTAAACATAATATCAAATATGAAGAAATGGTACCCACAACGTTGTATAAGTTTATAGATATGCATTAAGTTTCTGTCTCAGATTGAAAGAATGGACTGTTGTATTGTCGTTGTCTAACTACATATAGAATTAGAATTTCTAAGCAATCAATCTCCGAACATTAGTTATGTTACCATCATATACCTTTACCCTTAACCACATATAGAATGAATCACGAAGTTACAATCAACGAATAATCGTATCGAAGAAACGCTCATGAGACGCCTCTCGCTCTCGACCAACTTGTTCCCGCACTCTGAGATTGTCCCATAATTGCTTCTCAATGCAGGGAAAACAGTGCAACCTATCGTTGTTTGAAAAATGTTATGACGAGAAGAACGCGAGAGCGAGTCCCCAGTAAATGTACATAAAACAAAAAACAATCAATTCAATTTAATTAAACTCGAAATTGTCCTGATCCTGTTAACAAAGCAACAAAACAATGTAATCGTATTAACTGTAGATATTTCTTGGAACTGTTTTAAAATAGTCTATAATTCTCTATACATACTGCATACTTCCACATATACACACACATACATTTATACACAAGGCATGTAAAACGTATTAAGCAAACAAACAACAAAAGTATATATTTAATTAACTGATAATTTTTAGCAATCGCTTTGTGTTTCGCTAGTTCTTAAGCTAAGTAGTTAGTATTCGTTCACTCACTCTTTCACTCACTCGCTGTAATTCAAATGTCAGAGACCCCAATCGTCTCTAGTTACTCTATCCTATTCTCTGTTTTGTTTGTAAGTAAATAATCATGCGGTGGACAGCACAGCTTGTCGTGGCCGATCTTCGGCGGCGGCGGTAACTTTTACACCGTGCACCAGGATGCAGGCGTACAGGTGTATTACTTATTTTTTTCTCACACCATCGGAACAATCAAACAAACAAAAAACGCAGTGAAAATTAAAGTAAAGCGACAACTTAAGAAGAAGAACTTATAGTGGTAGTAGTAGTAGTATGTATGTATGTTTAAGTGTGTATTAGTTTTTGAAACAAACAAATGTTTAGCTTAAAAAGTCGAATTTGGCTCCCCTAACTCTGAGCGATGGGGAGAGCAGGCTTTTTTTTTCTCTATATCTCTCTTTCATTAAGATATCTAAAAGATAAGAAGAAGCGATTTAGTTTTTCTAAGGCAGTAAACTAAAATTAGAATAAAACTTAAAAATATATATTAAAGAAAATAAAAAAACGAATAACCAATGTTTTATTTATCAAGTGCTCGATGAGGTTTGGACAAGCTACAACTAGTGGATTTTTGAGCTAGACCCACCTCTAAGTGTACCGATCGACTCAGATTCGATTTATATGCGAGTTGTTAACCTCAAAACTTTACGAGAATTTTTTAAATATCTTTTTATAAAAGAACTGACCTTTAAATGTACCGATCGACACAGATTCGATTTATAGGCGTGTTCAATTGGTGCTCGCTTATTAAACGAGTATGTGATCGCTAAGGCCTTAACTTCAAACCTTAACGAGAATTTTTTTAAATTTTTTTGTATACAAGAACTAATTGGCTTTATGCATCATAAACCGTTTGATTTGAAACTTTAACATTGTAGAAAAAAAAAGTTATTCAAGAAATACTAAAATCGAGTAACTCGTTTAAGGTTATTCTTGAATAACTTTCTTCCAAACAATTTGATTTTTTTAAAATTGTGGAGTTTAGAACACGGCCTATATTTGTCAGTCCGCCCATTTGAAGCTTGTAGTTAGAGTGTCAAAACCTGAAAATGAAAACGTATTCCGGTTTTATGCCTAAACTCGACAGTCGCTTTCCTAAAAAAAATAAAACGACATATCGGTTTACCCGTTTTTTTTGCTGTCGGGTTTTTCGATTCACGGTTTTTTGGTTGTTGTATGTGACAGCAAAGAAAAAATCATAATTTTCAAGTACGGAATACGTAACTACCTGAAATATTTGGGTTGGACCTACCTTAAAGTGTACCGTTCGACTCACAATTACCAGTTGCTCCGATTTAACGACATCTGCCTGTCGTCCCTCGGTCTGCTTGCAGTCGCAGTTGTCCGAACCTCATGTAATTTGGCCGAACTAAGTTTTTTCTAATAAGGACGGAGGCTGTTGGCTTAAAGAAAGTTGGTAACAATTTAGATATACTCGAAGAACCTACTCATAAATTTATATCTGGGCCATTTAAAATTTGAATCGGTTGTAAAAAAAATATTTCTGGTTTTATTGAAAAGGTTGGATTTTGTCATTTAATAATGTAACACCATATGATGCGATTTCGCTTCTCCTAATAAGCTGGATATTGTTTGGCAGGAGATAAAGAATTTTAGCAAAAATCGTGTTTCAGATGAATCTCGGTGGCTATGTCAATAAGCTAAATAGCCGGATATGGGGTTCAGAGAACTCACACGTGACTATTAAGAAGCCAATGCATCCACAACAAGACACTGTTTGTTATGGTTTTTGGTCTGATGGCATCATTTGGCCAGTTTTCTTTGAAAATGAGCAAGGAGCCGCCGTTACCGTCAACGGTGAGCGTTACCGAGCCATGCTTAACGAGTTTGTGTTTCCAAAAATTCAAGAGAATAACATGGACGACATCAGGTTTCTACAAGACGGGCCATATGGCACACAGCCAACGCAAACATCGATATTTTACGCCCTGTTTTTGAAAATTAAGAAATCAGCCGAAATTGTGATGGCAATTGGCCGCCTCGAAGCTGGGATTTGATCCCTTCGAATTATTATTTGTGGGAAGCTATAAAAGACAAATGTTTCGCAAACAATTTAAGCGTTGAAACGTGAAATCGAAGTTTCCATTGAAGAGATTCGACCCGAAACAATCGAAAATATACTGAAAAATTCGGTTGATCGGATGAGGTACTGCCGAGCCAGTGTGGTAGTCATACGAATAATATTGTGTCACATTATTTTATGACAAAGTTCCAGCTTTCCAATAAAACCAGAAATTTTAAAAAATTCTCGGCAACTTTTTTACAGCCGATTCAAATTTAAAATTTTACATGACCATTCTGTATTTCCTAGATTGAGAGTTCCCCAACATTTATAACATTTTTTTTGGTTGGAGTATGGTTTTCATAGTATTGTCCCTAATTTGTTGCAATGAGATGTACATTAGGCCGTACCTCAAAAAGTTCGCCGCACACCTTTGAAATATAAAGTATATATAAAGTAGTTTCGTAAAATAATTTTTTTGTTTTTTTTTTGCCGAACATAGGGGCCGCGCTATTACATTTTTCTTTATATCTTTTGTAAATGCCGGATCTTAAATGTGATACATCGATGTTTTTGTCTCGAAGAGACCAATGTTTCTGGGTTTGAAGTCATTGACCTCAAGTACCCCCTTCTGGTACTTACCTATCGTATCATATCTCCGTTGCTACTACCCTAATGTACCACCACAATAAAGGGTGGTTAAATTTTAAGGGCCGATGTTGATTTTAAATAAAACTCAAATTATTTAGGAAATTATTATGATAATTTTGGTATGATTCAATTATGTACGGAACAAAATATCGGCCAAATGGCCGCCGCGACCTCGGCGGCTCACCTCCCATGCCTCGATTACGCTGAGGCATATTTCTATGCCGTTAATGTGCGGAATTATCTCATTCTTTAGCTCTTAAATAGTTGCTGGCTTATCGACGTACACCTTTTATTTCAAATTACCCCAACATGATCTTGGCGGCCAAAAACCATCGCCACGACGTTAGATAACAGGCCATAGATTTTTTCGCGCAAAAGTGCCATTTTTTCGATAGCTGTGAGGCAAGTGGCACCGTCCTGTTGAAACCACATATCGTCCACATCCATATCTTCCCATTAGGGCCATAAAAAGTTCGTTATTATCTCGCTATAGCGAACACCATTCACAGCAACTGCTGTGAAAAAAATACGGCCCGATGATGATGCCAGCCCACAAACCGCACCAGTCACTCATTTTTTTTTTTTAAATAACCAACACTCAGGGGATGCCCCCTATACATGCGGTGCATTGCGTTGGCGAGTGGAAATTAATGGATCGGAGGGGGGAAAGAGGGAGTAATGATTATTGACGCTTGCCTTGAACTTCTGGATGTCGCAATTAGTGGGAAATACATTTGCCGGAAGTCGATTCCACATACGGACTGTACGAGCGAAAAACGAGTTTGATCTGTAGTGTATAGTGTGTTCAACTGGCCAATCGATAACAAACGGGTGTGAATTCCTAAAAAGTCGCGTATCCCTGCCGAACATCCTCACGTCAGGAATAAGGCGACGGATGTCTGATGAACACACACCATGAAAGTAACGATAGAACAACGTCACGCAACCCACATTCCGACGATGCTCAAGGGAAACAATAGAGTTGGATACCATACTGTCACCTATCAGCACCATCGCTCTCCTTTGAACACGGTCAAGTATCTCCAAGGATGATTTTGGAGCACCTGCCCATATATGGGAGTTGTATTCCATCTTTGGCCTGATGTAAGTTGTATAGATATTGAAAAGATCAGAAGGAGTGAAATATTTCTTGCGCCGCTTTAAAAAGCCTATGCACTTGAGTGCTTCTTTCGACACTTCGAATACATGTCTCGCCCAACGAGCGTCACATTGTATTTTCATGCCCAGAACATCGAGAGCTTCTGATTGTTCAATATCCGCACCATCGATAGAAATTGACGATATTGTTGGGTCAGCGAATCGCTTGTGAGACAACAAACAGCACTGTGTCTTACGTACATTAAAATCTACTTTATTCACTCGACCCCATTCGGAAATGGCCAGTAGATCCCTTCCAAGTGTCTCATCCATAATTCGCCTTTTGTCTTCAATATGTTGAAGACTCGGCCTACGGTCGAATGAATACGAATGACAGAGGTTACTATCATCTGCGAAAGAGTAGATTGGATTCACGGTCTGACCCAATAGATCGTCAATGAAAATAAGAAATAAAGAGGGAGAAAGGACAGAGCCCTGTGGTACCCCTGCGGTCAGCCTATGTGTGTTGGATGATAACCAATCTACAACAACTCTAATAGTGCGATCTCTAAGAAAGCTCGATATAAACTGAGCAAACGTATTACCGACTCCAAAAGCGATTAGCTTTGATATGAGTGCACCGTGCCAGACTCTATCAAAGGCCTTGGAGATATCTAGAGCCACGACCTTACTCTCACCAAACTGGTGGATAGAAAATTGATTTTCATTTTCATAATAAGCCTGAATAACTTTAACGCGTTGCTCGCTTGTGTATCTTTCATGGTTCAAATTGAGTTAGTCTGAAATTGAGAAATATCAAATGAAATGAAATAATCCCAGCAGAACATTTTTTTTGACTATTTTGCCAAATGTAGGGATTGTATTGTAAAGTTGTCCTTTGTATCTTCGGTGTTTCCAGTTGGATGTTAAAGTGTGATGCTTCGATGTTTTTGTCTTGAAGAGACAAACAGCCCAATTCTAAATACTCCCCAGGAGATTATTCCCGGGGAGTTTATTTCCCCCGAAATAATAATCCTCCTATTCTAAACAAACCGGGAGAAGAGTAATAGGGAGAGAGAATTTCGATTATTCGAAATCAGCTGTTTTGTATTGCTAACAATTTGCAAATAATTTTTATGAAGTTTCGCACGTACATAGTGAATAAAGTACTTATAAATATAAATATAAAAAAATCGTATAAAAAAGTTCGTTGGTGATGGCGAAAAAGCGTCTGCTTCACATTTTGGCCTCCATCAGTTCCTCTGAAGAATTTAAGGTTTTGCGCCGCCTTGTGCCGTCGTACATACTTATTTTGATCGGCCCATCATCTTTGATGATGTGCCATATCTGAAAAAGGTTTCGCATTTTCGTCATTTGTGCATTGTAAAGGGTGGTCCTACCACAATGCATGATGTTAATTGTGAGTCACACTAAACGTCAAGTTTTTTGACCAACTTAATTAAACATTTTTTTGTTTTAGCGTTTGTCAAATTCAACCATGAAGCACAATTGAGCAGCGCGTTATGATTGTTGAAGCACTTTACGCTTTCAAATCAAAATGCACGTCTTTATTTGTTTGATCAGCATAATCGACCAAATGTGTCCACAGTGAGTTCGTTAACAAGCACAATTGTCGAATTTGGGCAAATGAGAATCCAACCGTGATTGTTGATAAGCCGATGCATCCACAAAAGTGACTGTTTGATGCGGTTTATGGGCTGGCGGTGTCATTGGGCCGGCCAAGCGGTTACCGTGAATGGGATTCGCTATCGCGAAATAATAATATACTTCTTGTGGAGAAAAATTGATGATATGGACGATATGTGGTTCCAACAGGATGATGCCACGCAGCCAACGAAACAATAGCGAGGTTAATTCTCCGCCACGATCATGTGATTGTTACCGTTGGACTTTTTTCTTTGTATAAGTAGATATTTAAAAGAAAAAGTGTGCGTTATTGACGCTAAGAACAAGGCAAGAGCTAAAGGATGTCTCAGTGTCACTGAATATATGCCACATGACATGATCGTGGCGGCCAATTGGACTTCTCTCTTCGTGGATATTTAAATGAAAAAGTGTGCGCCAATAAGCCAAGAACAATTCAAGAGCTAAAGGATGAAATAAATGATGTCTCGGATTCATTGAAAGTATAGACCATCGAATAGAGGTATGCCACCAAGGCTGCAGCGATTTGGCAGTTATTTTATTTTATACATAATTGTTACAGATCTTTCTATCATAATAAAAAAATATTAAGATAATTCTCCGAAAACTTTTTGTTTTATTTGGAAATTACATCGAGCGTTTAGTTGGTGAACGAAAAAAAAATATTAATAATATATCCAGCAAACCATAATTTCAGAATTCGGTCAGAATTCTGTACGACAATCGGCAAAAAGTTCCGAATTCGGATCAGAATTCTTAGCGAGTTCGTAACGAAAAACATATGAGAAGGTTCTGAACTACTTCTCTAAGGGAATTCTAATGTTTTTGCCGACATTTCAAACCGATTTCTGAACTGTAGTCTTGGAAAATTCGAAAGGAAATTTCGACTTCTGAACGACTTCGGTCAGAATTCTGGCATTAAATCTTATTAAATTTTCATGTTTTTACCGACATTCCCAATCGAATTTTGAACGAATTCTGAGCTTATGTCATGGTAAATTTATTTATTTATTTATTCATATAGTAATACAAAATCCCACATGTCAAAAAAACCGTTTTACTTAGCAATACATTCCCAAGTAGAAAAACTTAAAAACTAAAATAAACTTTAATTATAAAAATGTATGTATAAGTATATACAAATGTAATTTAACGCGATTGGCTCCCCAGCCATATTTACACCAAGTAGAACTAAAAAAATAGAAATATAGTCAAGATTTGTACAAACCATACTTAGTCATGTTGCTGGCAAACAAGTTTTATATCCATGGAAATAAAAATGAAATTATGAATATAATTATTAAGGTGTAACAGATATAAAGTAATCAAAGAGTTTAAGACGAAATGCATTATTAGAGTGAGAAAAACTCGCAGTTCAATAGGCAATTGATTCCAGCACCTGGCTACTCGAACAACAAAAGACTTTTCAAATATTGAATTAACAATTCTAGGTATAACGATTTGAGTATTCCTACTAGAGTGCGTAAAACAGAACGAACTGCACAGTGGAAACAGGCACACCACTTGTAATAACCTTAGAGAACTGAAATAAAATCCCATGATTAACATATTCAGTAAATGAATTTAAACAATCAAAAAGAAAAATATATTTTTGTTCTACAAAAAAATGGTAAAACATTTTCAAAAAGCGTTCGGAAAGACTTTTAGTTACACGCAGGGGTGTCTGCAGTTTCGGAGAGCGCCACTTTACTATAATAATACCGCAAGCAATAATTGTGATGTAACTATGTTTTAATTTTAAAAGAATAGACTAACTCGGATAAATAGTTCAGAATTCGTTGCGAGTTCGATAAAAGCAGTCTGAACAAAAAAAAATAATAAAAATCCCACAGACAAGTCTAACAGAATTCGGGCCGAACTCGTTCAGGTATTTCGGAACATAATAAATAAAAATTTCTCAGACAAATCGAACAGAATTCGTAATGATTTCGGTAAGAATTCTCGGTAGAGTTTAGATATTGTTCAGAATTGTCTGATATCAGACATTGTCTGCAAATTTGGTTTACTGGGTACTTTTATATTTTGGCACAACTCCCTGACAATTTATTGGCGGAATTTTCCCCAAAATTCGTGTCACATTCTCCCTTTTTTGATACTCGGAATATCTACTTATACTTTTAATCCGAGGATTTTTTCGTTTTTCGAAGTTCGTTTATAATACGGAAAAAGGGAGAAAATTTCCGGGGAGTTTCTGTTTCGAATAGGGGAAAAGGGAAAAAATTCCCGGGAATAGTTATTCAGTTAAATAAAATACTTTTATTTATTTTTTTCGAATTTAATTTTTTGGTTTTAGCAATTAGACTGGGTGAATGTGTGTCAAACTCCTTACAAAATGTTATGTGAATTCGAAGCTGAATACAGCAGGACATATGAATTTAACGTCGTTAAAATTGAAAAAACGAATGTCTAGCAACAATTCGTACACTCAGAGAAAATATGTGGTTACTATATGGTTACGGCAACAATAACATGTTCTCCATAATAAAAGTATGTTAATCGCAACCATAGTGTTGTATTTTGATTTACATTATGACTAAAGTATTGTTGCGGCAATAATAATATCTTTAATATGTAGCAATAGTATGATTGCGGCAACAATAATATTGTTGGTATGTAACAATAATATCGTTGCCAAATTTAAAAATGTGCAACAAAAGTATTGTTTTTTGGGTTTTATGTTAACAATAATATGATAACGGCCATCATACCGTACGATTGTATTTTTTAAAAGTTTAAATTGGGGGTTTGGGACAATGTTATTGTTACGATATTACTGAAAGTTATTACTTTTTATCTGTATGTACAACTTTTCAAATTAAGCTGCTTTTTATTTGTAAAACTGAATTTTTTTTTATAAATGGAACACGTTTTTTCCACAGTTAAATAATTCACTCCAATCCTTATAAATATTTTTTGAATGCATATTATGGTTGAGTGGGATCATATTATGGTTATAGTAATCATGCATGTGAATCATACTATGGTTGTAGGGATCATAGTATGGTTGAGTTTAAATCGCCCCTGCGTGTAACTAATCATCTTCATGTATTTTATGCGGAATTATACATAAGTATATACAGGGTGGCTGATGATTATTGCTACATTAAGTAACTCAAATAACTTTTTTCAGTGTATGGAATTCATTTTTCTTTTACTTATGTTAAAGTTCATTCGATTTTATTAAATTCTATTTTATATAAATATATGGTTTTAAAAATAATAATTAAAATGCCCCCTGCTTGTTGATGTATCTATGTCCGGCATCTTACCAAAAAGTTCATTACTGCTACTAAATTTGTTGGTTTTGCTTTGTAGACTTCCCCATACACGCAGAAAAAAAGTATGGTTGGGGTGACAATATTCGAAGAGGATCATACTATTGTTGGGTATATGGTTGTGGCACAACAATATTATGATCCTCATAACAATAGTATGATTTACACATAACCATACTATGATCCCCACAACCAAAGTATGATTCACACGTAACCATACTATGATCACTACAACCATACTATGATCCTCACAACAATAGTATGATTCACAATCAACCATACTATTATCTCCACAACTATATTATGATCCTCACTACCATAGTATGTTCTCATACAACCATAGTATGATGCTCACAGCCATAGTATGATTTACACTCAACCATACTATGATCCCCAAAATTATTTATTAAGATTGGGTAATGTTCTTATTCAAAAATAGAGATTTTAGCAAGTAAGTTATTTTAATTGCATTTAACATTTTACTCAAGAAACAAAAATATATATTTCAACGGCATTCGATAATACTTTTAGTTGCCAGCAGGTGTGAATGCTACTTTTATAATGGACAACAACCATGCACTCCATCGTGTGTGTGTATGTTTTTTTGTTATACCAAAAAAAACACACACATAGTCTTTAAAACCTGTAATGCTTTGTTCATAGTCTCAACCATATAGTATGATTGCCGTAATTATATTATTGTTAAAGTAAATCTTTAACAACAATAATTTTGTCGCAAAAACAATATTTACATGGTTGCTTCAACCATATTTTCATTTCTAAATTTAGCAAAAATAGTATTGTTACATTTCAACAATATTATTATTGCCGCAATCATACTGTTGTCAAAATAAAATTCAGAAAACAAAACTATGGTTGCGACGACAATGCATTTATAGTAGAGAACATATTATTGTTGCGGTTACCATATAGTAACCATATATTTTCTCTGCGTGTAGGAAAAAGACAGATGCCGTAAGGTCAGGCGACCTGAGGGCCAACGGAATGTGGAGTTTGTGGATATCAGCTTATTGGAAAATTTTCGTCGCAATTCTGACATAACATACTGGGCTATGTGAGGAGTTGCACCATCTTGCTGAAACCACACAGAGTTTAATGAAATTCGCATTCGGCGTAATTCTGGATAGAAAAACTATCTCAACATGCTCAAGTGGCGGTCCCCAGTAACCGTAACGGTGTGACCGTTTTCTTCGAAGAAGTAGGGCCCTACAATGCAGCGTGACACTGTGACACGAAGTGGATGCAATTCCGGCTCATGGAGTGTCTGTGGGTTGCAAGCACTCCATATTCGACAATTTTGTTTGTTTATGTTGCCGTTTAAATGGACCATGTCCGACATGAAAAGACAGTTCAACATGTTGCCGTCCTCTTCTACCATTTGAAGCATCTTCTGGCAAAATTCCAAGCAAATCGGAAAGTCTGCTGCGTTCAATTTTGCATTTTATATGGGAATAAATGCAAATCTTTCTGCATAATTAACTGCAATGACTGTCTGATTATACCCATTTGAGCAGATAAGCTTCTTGTCGAAACTCATGGATTGTTTTGTATGGCAGCAGCTACCTCAGCGATTGTTTCCTCCTTCCGAACTGAAGGGTTTCGTTGGTAAGGTCTTCTGTTGACTTCCCATGCTTTGCAAAATTGTTAACAAGTCTCATTATGGTCCATCTGCTCGGAGGATTGCCGCCAAACGTGCACCTATACCGAAACTACGGACTCCAGTGCGTGACAGCGAAGGACCATCCAAATTCTTGTTCCCATTTTTGTTAAATCTAAAAATCAATCTGCAAGATAAAAAAATAAACAGATTCATTAAATTGAAAAGAAGTTTTTAAATTGTTTTTTTGGTAGCGGCTTTCATCAACTACCCTGTACATAACCATTGTTCTGCGTGAAATTTTCAAAAAGTTTAACAAGAGGGAATTTTCAATTAAATTTAGTAAAATATTTAATTAAAAAATTTAATAAGCCATCTGAAAACGGTTTTACTTAAATTTTGATTCAAGATTCTATTTTCTGATACTTATATAAATCTTTTGAGATAACATGGGAATTTTTTAAATGGAACTTTAAACTTAATTTGCAAGATAGAACAGATGTTTGAAATCAGCTGTTTTACGTAAACAAATCAAAGTAAAAATAAATTTACAACAGATTAGGTAAGTAAAAATTGGAATATTATTTTATTTAATATATGTGACGAGCAAAATAGAAAGGGACCTAAGGGTAAAAACCAGTTTTGTTCAGGAGAGCCATTTTAAAGATTTAAATACGCGTATCTTTGGTGTACCATCACTTTCATAAACGCGCAAATCTTTGGGAGGGAACACTTTTGGGGCATGGGTCGGTCTCATTCGATGCTCAGATGTTGTCCACAACAAAAAAAGTGAAAATTGATTTGTTTTACCCTTAGGTCCCTTTCTCTATGCGCTGTCACATATATTTATTTTATTTAATATGTATGTTAATCACTGAAATTAGCAAAAAAAAAGTTTTCTTTTGCTAATTTTTTATTACAAATCTTAACACTTCAAAACTCAAAATAAAATGTAATGGAACAGTAAACAAAATCAGCTGCTTGATTGCAAATTTTTACTGGAAGCTGTTCGTTTACTTTAGCAAATTTTAATAAAAAGAGTAAAATTGGCCTTACGCTCTTAAAAGTAGAAACTTGCAATTTTTACTGGGAAAGTAAACCACAAGGAAAACAGTATTAAATTTGACATCTGCATAGAAAATCCACCTTATCTGGCAGAATAATGAATTTCCACACAACACAACCCAAGTCACAAATTATAAACAGAGCAAAAAGCTTTAATGACAGGGTTTTAAAAATTGGATAACATTAGAGAAATTATAAAAATATTAAAAAATAATAGATTTCCCGGAAAGTAAACCATACAACTAATTGAGCAAATAAAAAGAAAAATAAAAAATTCAATCGGCAGCCCTGCAAGAAACACAGATGAGAAACAATATTGAATCACCAAATATGTACATTCCTGGTCTGACAGACAATAGAAACATAAGAACATCAATAAACACAACAAATAACATATGCTTCGCATATAAACCGAACACAACATTGAGCGCAATATTTTCTAACGTCAAAGACCCAGTTGAAAAACAACAACAAAACAACATAGTCTACGAAATTGCATGTAATGGAAAGGATGATCAAACCTGCGATCTACTCTACATAGGAACAACTAAGAGAGCACTGCAGACAAGAATAGGAGAACGCAAAACAGACATTGAGAAAGGAAAACAGAGAACAGCATTATCACAACATACGAGGGCGGTTCGGAAAGTTCTTAGCCTATCTATGAAAGAGAATAGTTAGTTTTTCAAAAATATTTTTATTTTTCAATATAATCTCCTGAAACTTCAATACACTTAGTCCAACGCTTATCTAGCAATTCTATCCCTTGATTAAAATAGTTTTCCTCAAGGTCTTCAAAATAGTGGTTTACAACTGTAATTGCATCTTCATTTGAGGTAAAACGCGTGCCAGCAAGGAATTTTTTAGATTTGGGAACAGGTAAAAGTCACTGGGAGCTAAATCAGGAGAATAAGGTGGGTGGTCAAGCAACTCGTACTTTAATTCGTTGATTTTAGCCATTGTTAAAACACTCTTGTGCGCTGGTGCGTTGTCTTGATGAAAAATTATTTTTTTGTGTTGTAAGCCAGGACGTTTTTCTCGAAATTGATCTAAAAGGTTGCAATAGTACTCTGCATTTATTGTTTTACCCTTTTGCAGATAGTCAATCAATAAAATACCTTTGAAGTCCCAAAAACCCGTTGCCATAACCTTACCTGCCGATTGAAATGTTTTTGCTTTCTTTGGGGCACTTCCTTCAGTTTCAGTCCATTGTTTGGATTGTTCTTTTGTCTCTGGAGTATAGTGGTGGATCCATGTCTCATAAACAGTAATGAAACGACGCTTAAAATCGATTTTATTTCGCTGAAAACGATCCAAACAAGCTTGAGAAATGTTCATTCTTATTCGTTTTTGGTCGACTGTTAACGAATGCGGCACCCATCTTGCAGAAAGCTTTTTCATCTGTAGTTCTTCATGCAAAATTAAATGGACTCGATCATTTGAGATGCCCATGATATTAGCTATTTCACGCACTTTTATTCGTCGATCATTTAATACCATATCATGCACTTTGGCTACAATTTCTGTTGTTGTTGCTGTTTTTGGACGTCCACTACGTGGTTCATCTTCAACCACGTTTAAATTCAGCAACCCAATTGTTTACTGTTGCATATGAAGGAGCACTTTCACCTAACACATTCATCATATCATTATGAATTTCTTGTCCCGATAAACCTTTTTTATGTAAATATTTAATGACACCACGCATTTCTAATCTTTCCATTGTAAAAAAATCGCGGATGCGTCTTTTGTGAACAACTGTTTCTATATAGTTTTGAAGTTGAAAAAATTTATTTAAAAAAAGATGCATTAATCTGAAAAAAGAAAAAAGTGAACTAAATATTTTACTAAAAACAGCATACAAACATTTCACGAAATATAAAAATATACATAAAACCAAACAACTCCAAAGAAAAAAAGCTTAGTTTAGCTCCTCCGCCACACCGTGGGAAATCCAGCAACTTTACATCTCCAAGCCTGTGGAGCTGGTGTATCAGGGTTTTCCGTACAGATTCGGAAGAACATAATTTAAATTTAGGACGACAGACGGACCGGACGGGATCTGAAAGTAAAATGAAGTAAATATTAGTATACTCGCTCGTTTATGATAAACGTATTGGAGAAATCCAGCGTACTGGGTTGGTCTCACTCAAGGGACGATAGACGCGGGGGATGTTTGCCCCATAACCCAGAACAAATCTTGTCTTGCAATTTATAAAACAATTCGCAGACCCAGACTTTAAACATTACAGAAAGAGTCTTACTTTGACAGACAGAAGAAACCCAGCTCAACCAGAAGCATCTCCCCAAAGGATTAATCCGGAGACAGATGAACTAGAAAGCCCATTTCAACCTGAAAAAAACAACACATATTAACCTAAAATGAAGCTCAAGAAATTTAAATTAAATTAAAACTCAAAAATCAAGTCCGTTAATATTTTATATTGGTTGGATTTTGTTAGATTTTTAAATAAACCATGAAAATGTGTAATGATAGCCGCGCTAAGCCGCGCTAAACGCCAGCATAGAAAAACTAGGCTCTTCAATAAAGTAAAGTAGTTAAAGTAGAATGCTGAACCAGAAATAGATCAACAATCGGAGATTCCTTGTAAGCAATGATTATGGTGCATTAAGTTTTTTATTCTGTTTTTTTTTTATTCTTTCACTAAATGTCATTGTAAAAAGAGTGATAGATAATGGTGAACGCGATGTCAACTTTTTGACAATGATACTTTTTAGACCAAAAAGGTACATATTTTTTATACACCCACTACTCTGTAGGTCACCTTAAAGGCAGAGAGATAGACCAAAATCGATTCCGTCCGTCTCGCCGTTGTTTAGGTTTAGGTCAGTAACAAGCGCTATTAAAATTGGTCACTGTCGGGATATGTTATGATAGCATACAAAGGACTTTTCCGGTTTCCGAATTCGCAGCCCATTTAATGTCCGGTTTAGACAAAATTTTGTACAGAAGGTGAAAAGACACAAATAACCATCTCTGATGAACATTTCGAATAACACCTGCACAAAGTTTTCTACCGATTTGAGATCCTGTTGATCAAAGCCTATAATTTTAGTTGATCGTGGTCAAATTTAGCATGGTTCGTCCTTTATCCCCCTTGCAAACGTGTATTATGGAAAATTTATTATCAATCCTAGTTTTATTGAAAAATATTGGTCCACGTTTTCATATACAGGGTGGAGCGCGTTAATTTGCTTATTTGTGAATGAAATAAAAAAAAATTATGAACCTTAGAACATTTTATTTATATTGAACAGTAAGGAATTTTTTAAATTGTATGCTTTTAAATAGTGTATCTGGCAAAAGTCGACCTCCGCTTTTCACACACTGCTGCATACGTTTTCTGAAGTTTTCATGAACTCTAACAAGCATGTCGACTGGTATTCTGCCAATTTCAGCCTCAATATTGTTAATTAGGTCTTCCAAGGTGTTGGGACGGTTGATATATACCTTCGACTTCAGGTAACCCTAAAGGCAAAATTCGCATGGGGCTAAGTCTGGTGAGCGTGTTGGCCCCTCAAAGAGATAAGCCGCCCAGGAAACATTTGCCTCAAAAAATTCATGGTAACCCTCGCTGTGTGCTGGAACCATGTATCCTTTAATTGCATTGCCTCAAGGGCCGGTTGAAAAAAATCCAAGAGCCTGTGATTGCTTCCGAGCAGAGCGTTTCGGAGATTGCAGTACTGCTGCTCTAACTCTCTCGATGTTTTGTGGTGTTGTAATCCTACCTTTACTTAAATAATTACTTAAAAAACAAGAAAACTTTATTTAAATAATTACTTAAAAAACAAGAAAACTTTATTTAAATAATTACTTGAGAGGTCGCCTTCGTACACATGACACACCCCCTGCTGTTCTCAATGAAGTTACCCAATTTACAACTGATTGCCGCCCAAGAACACGTACGCATGGGTTAACAGCGAATCGTAAACGAAAAACACGCTGCATAGCAATGATCGAGTGCTCATTTGTAAGATACGTTTCAACACAAAATGATCTTTCCTCACGTGTCCAATACATGAGGGCAACTGAAAGGCAGACGAATACAAATCTCCCGTCAGCCACTATAAGCACGCAGACTCTCCATTCTCTTCTACCAACAGTGCAGCCGCAGCCTACAGTGCAAAAAAGCAAATTTCCGCGATCCACCCTGTATAAAGCTCCATGCTGATTTGAGGCCCTGTCGTTCTTGAAGTCTGATATTAAATTCGATCTCGCTCAGCATAGGGCATTACGAGCGATTTAAACCAACCCTGCTGAAGCTACAGCATATTGGTGCATCTTTTGATTAACAGGAAACATTAAATTTTAAGTAAAGAACGTCTGGTGCAATTTATAGGCTGATCCATCTAGAGGTATTTTTGTTCAAAATAAAAAAAATATCAAATATTCAAATCAAGTGTGGAATCTTTATTGTTCATACGAAAGGACATATTATGCCATTTTTTTGAATATAATGGCGCAACGGCAACGTCAATAAACAAATTTCCTGCATTTGGACTGAAGAGGAACCAGAAGACGTTCAAGAGGTGCCATTATATCCAGAGAAAACCACAATTTGGTGCGGTTTATGGGCTGGTTTCCACCATCGGTCCACATTTTTCAAAAAATAATGATGGTCGAAACGTAACTTTCAATAGTGCTCACTATTGCTCTATCATATCGGACCTTTTACTACCTGCAATTGAAGCCCGTATTCTTGACATTTTGTTTCAACAGGACGGTACCACTTGCCATGCAGCTGGTCAAACAATGGATCTAGTGAGAGGTAATTTCGAAGAGCAGCTAAATTCATATTTGAGACCGGTTAATTGGCCGCCTAGATCGTGTGATATCACACCTTTAGACTTTTTTCTTTGGAGCTACGGAAAGTCCAACATCTATGCAGACAAACCAGCTATGATTCAGGTCTTGGAAGCCAACATTACGCGTGTCATTCACGCCATACCGGTTGAAATGCTCGAATGAGTCATCCAAATTGCACCCTCACCCGAAGTTGCGGCCAACATTAGAAAGAAATTATATTCAAAAAATAATGGCGTACAAGTTCCTCCGAACGAAAAAAAGATTCCAAACATTATTTGAATTTTAGTATTTTTTTATTTTGAAAAAAAAACCTCTAAATGGATCACCCTATATAACAGCTTCTAATGAAAATTTACCATTCCATATGGTATTTGCGCTTAGAATCGTCGACTTCACTTTCATAAAACGCGCATATCTCTGGGAGGGGACACATTTGGGGCATGGAATCGGTCTCATTCGATGTTCAGATGTTGTCCACATCAAACAAAGAAAAAAAAAATGAAAATAGATTTTTTTTACCCTTAGGTCCCTTTCTCTATGCGCTGTCACATATGTTTTTATACAGCCTCACACAAAATGCTTTCCATATACGTAGTTCCTATAGAAAGGTCCTTTCAATTTGAGGTTTCGTTCCTCTAGAAGACACATATTAAGGGCGACTTTGCTTATAATCCCGCCAAATTCGCGGAGTATTCCGAGTATCGGTGAGATTTTACCCTTTTTGTACCATCCACCATAAAATCGAGGGTATATTAGTTTTGTCATTCTGTCTGTAACACCTTGAAATAATCATCGGAGACCCAACATAGTATATATATTCTTGATCCTCGTAAAATTCTAAGACGATCTAGCCATGTTGTTCGGCTGTCCGTCTGTTAAAAACAGGATAGAGCCTGCAAGAAAACAGCTAGGAAGCTGAAATTTAGCACAAACATGTGTAGTTTATCTAGCATGGTTGGTATTGAAAATAGGCTATATAGCTCTACGGGAAGTTGGTGTTGGAGACCCGACACTACCTCATAAAAATTTGCTTTTTTATTTGGTAATATCCATCCAGTTTCTTGAGCAAAATCACTGAAATTTTGCAAATAATAATATCTATATAGGCGTAATCATCTATGTAAAAATGGTTTATATTGGGCCACCATTTCTTGTACCTCCCATACAAACGGCCTTATGGGCCTTGAGAAATAATATGACTATCGATATGAAATTTTCCACATAAAGATTTATATATAGAACACACCTCTGCACCAAATTGAGTTGATATTGGGTAGCCTCTTTTGATACCTCCCATACAAACGGTCTTAAGGGCCTTGGAAATAATATGATGATAACTTATCACTAACTTGACCTATCGTGACCTAAATTACAAAAATTAAAAAAAATAGTTTTTTTTATTTGGGAATCTGGTGGAGGGTATCCAAAGTTCGGCACAGCCAAACTTGACATTTTTTACTTGTTATATCTATAGTGGTGGGTCTTTGGCAGCCTTGGTAATCTGATAGCAAATGCGCAATAGGTACATAATTTTTAGCCAGAAATATCCAATTTGTTCAAACATAAATTTTGTTGTCGGTTTGCCACATTTGGCAATAAAAGTGTTTCTATTCAGGCTATTTACATATTAAAACAGCTATAATATATTTTTAATATAGGCTAGGTCCAGTACACATTTTGTTTACAAAAGACTTATCAGTTACGTTTTTAGCTAGCAACTTTTAGGGGATTCCTCAATAAACAACATATATTCACGTACTTTCTTTTTAAATCTATTCAAAGGAGTTTCTTCGGTTTAAGCCTTAATTCAAGTCCAATGGAAGAAGGCCAACACAAGAAGTCCGTTATTAAATCGCGATAGCGAACGCCATCCACGAGTTAAGATTGACGGCAGAACTAACTGGGCGAGCATGCACAGGTCTTTCACATTTTCTACGGACCCGCTTTGTTGAAATATTGGTCGATTATGCTGACCAAAAAATAATGCATTTTGATTTGTACGTCCATTTGCGGAGAAGGCTTCAACAATCTTAACATTGAAGGCTTCAAAATGGTTGAAGGTTGAAGGCTTTAAAATGGTTGAATTTGTTCAGCACTGAAACATAGAAATTTCAAATTAAATGGGGCACCACACTTGACGTTAAGGTGTGACTGACAATTAACAGCGTGCATTATGGTTAGACCAACATTTATAGATTCTTATAAAATTTAGAATATAAGCGAGTTGTTGGCCTCGAGTAATTGGTTGGCTTGCATAGACTCAGCGTGGTTCTAGAGATATAAAGCGAGGGCTGAAGAGAATAGCTATCATAATTATTTGTGCATGAACCAAGGCTTTAATGGCGACCTTTAGGTGAAATGCTCTTAGTACCTACCCCAAGATGGCAGTAGGACGTTTCGGCGAGAACGTAGCGTTTTATAGTAAGTTTGGACCTATGATTTCTTAAATTAAAGAAAATTTAACAACGAGCGCAAGTATTGATTTATTTAAAAGATTTTTCCGAGATTGGGTTCAAACTAATCGAACCAAGTACGTAAAAACTGTGCTTATGATCAAAAAAAGCAGCTACTAACTAGCCAATATGTGTATTGAAACTAATTTTGAAGATTTTGTTGAGCTTGATGTATTGCGCATGGCCGCAAGGTGCACAAAAACGTTTCTTATGATTAAAAGATTTCAAATTGCAATACCAATTCAAATATGTATTTGTTTTGCAGACTTTGGCTTAGATTGAGGCTAAGACTCATGGACTAGAAAACTGTCCATTAGGGTCAAAACAACAGACCAATAGTAAATATATCTACTTAAAATTTAATTTGATTAAAATCGTAAATACGTACTGGTATGTATTTATTTTTGAGATTTGGCTGAGATTGGAATCTGAATCATGGAGCCAATACGCCATTAAAACTGCCCTTATGGGCAAAAGAAGCGACCATTAATAGGCTGTATCCACTACGGTCGCGTCCACGTCAACGATTTATCGAAAATTTGTAATGGTGTTTCCATTGTGTTTTGCGTCCACGTTTGCTTTCAAACAGCTGTTTGTGTTTATTTGTTTTTTTTGGCGGTGCGAAAAGTTTAATATTTTTGGGTTGTGAGATTATCATGGAGTTAAATGATTTTATTTTGCTAACCGTAGTGGAAAATGAGGATCAAATGGTATTGCGCCTAATGGAAATGTGCTTTATGTTTATGCTGATAAACAGCTGTTTTAATAGGGATGTGCAATTTGCGGTGTTGCCATTAATAGGTATGGGTGGGTTTCGATTGCAAAAATAATCGAGTTTATAGTAAACGCGACATATCGAAAAACGAGGCCAATATGAACTCGACTTTTTCCCATACCTAAATGACTATGTTTTTTGTATAGGCTTTAACGCGCGTTCATTGATTTTTGGACGCGGACGCGACCGTAGTGGAAACAGCCTTTAAGTTTATGGACAATTAAGAGAAATTTCCTTACGAATCCTCAATTATCATAATATTTGTAAAATGGAACCAAGTAGACCAACAATATTGCCCTTTTTTGTCAAAACAAGCGACTATATGACATATTATATAAGGTATTTTCTCTCATAATCTAGCTGGTTCTAGCCCTTATTTTTTCACTCCAGCCTTTTCATACACCAAGGAATACAGGTTATTATGACTTACTGCTGATCTCCGTTCGTAAAATGGAAATAGACTCTGTGTTAAGTATACCGATCGACACAGAATCACTATCTGATTCCATAGAGCGATGTCCGTCACTTCGCCCGTCCGTCCATCTGTTGTTGTAATGAAAGTACAAGCCACAATTAAAATTTTAGCCTTATGGGCCGGCGCAGAATCCTGCTGGAAAGTCCATGGCTGGTTTTGGAACAGGAAATTGTTAAGAGGCTTCACAACAGCTTCCAAAACGGTTTCTTGGTAAACTATGGCCGATGTTTTGACTCCTTGTTTGCAGAAATGCAGGTCAGTGACCCCATCGTAAGAGACAACCCACCAAACCATGATTGAAGCTGAGCGGTGACCCTCTTCCACCCTTGGGATCAGTTTAAATGCTATTATGCATCGGTAGACGAATATGCGGCTAAGCCCTAGTGGCCGGAATATCGCTTTTTTCATTTCACACTTGAAAAGCGCTATTAAAGCGATACAGATCTCATTATCTGACTACTCCGTGATGAAAGTTGAAACAATTTTAAAATCCCGTTACAGACTAATACTGCATTTTCATTAGCCATTTATTCTCGTTTTCTCTCGAAACTTTTCAAAACGTCTCAACCAATTTTCACACAATTTGTGTTCGTTTTCATTCTCGTTTTGGTTTTCGTTTGACAGTTCATTATTGTTTACAAACAAAGAATAACGTGGTGACTATTAAAATCCTGAAATACAGTATTTTAATAAACAAATGGATAAATTAAATTAAGTTTTTTTTTCTTATAGCACGCTCATTTTTTACTTTTACTTCATAAAATATCTATTTCACCGAATATGTTTGACGATTGATTAAAAATGTCTGCCTTGAGATGACAAACCAACGATAAAAAACGATTATTTTGGAGATGACACACTTTATTTAATGTGGCATCGCCTGTGCGAAACGTTTTCGTTCCTCTTTCGTACAAAAACAAGTCAAAGTGAGACGTTTTCATCACTTGAATTTGTATGGGAAAACGCCTCATTTTGACTTGTTTTGGCCAAACTTTTGAGAACACTTCAAAAGTGCCTAGTGAAAAAAGAGCATAACGCTATTGATGTTCGCTTTCAAACTCCATATGACATTAGCGGGGTATGTTCAGTTCTACTATTGAAATGAGTATGTTCAATGTTGTAACAGACTCATCATAATTTTTATAAAAATACTATACTTATATATTTATTGGAAAAAGCATAATTATTGGAAAAATATTAATATTTTGTAGCGAAACCATTGTTATCGATAACTGCTTGACATCTGCGAGACATCGAGTTTACACAATTTTTACATGTGCTATTTGGAATTGCTTTCCAAGCCTTTTCAATTTTGGCTCAGAGATCGTTAAAATTCTTTGGATATCGCAACTAGTTATAAGTTCTCAATCGGTTTGAGATCTGGACTGCAAGATGACCAAGAACGGTAGCAGTATTTTTTGCAAAACATTGTTTTACGTGTCGAAAGATGTGTTTCGGCTCATTATTTTGCTAGAATATCCAAGCTACAGGCATATTTTCATCAGCATAAGGTAACATTGTGTTGTTTAGGATATTTGCGTAATATAATTAGTCCATAATGCCCTCAATCTTGTGCAGAGGCCAAACTCCACATGACGAAATGGCACCCCAAAGCATAATGGATCCTTCACCGTGCTTTAATGTGGACCGAGTGTACTTTGGATCAAATTCTTTGGACTTAGACTTGCGAACATACTTTTTTCCATCGGGGTAGACTCTATTAATCTTAGTTTCGTCCGCAAAAAATGCACTCTTTTCCATTGAACAACGATCCAATGACGATACTTTTTGGCAAACTCTAGTCTCTTTTTACGGTTACGCTCAGACAAAAGTGGCTTCTTTGGGGAAATTCTCCCAAAGAGTCCAGCTTCTTGCAATCGTCGCTTTACTGTGTATACGGTTTGATTTGCACCAGAGATTGCAGAGATCTCATTTGCTGATTTATGCGGATTTTTTTTGACTCCCGGGAAATTATTTAGTCTTCTTTGAGCGTTGTAATTCGTCTTCTCTGTTTACGGATAACCTTTTCTGTGGTCGAATGTTTCTTAGAATACAGTACGGCGTTGTGAACCATTGTTTTGGAAACGTTTAGGTTTGCTGCTATTTGCTGACAAGTATAGGGTGATCCATCCAGAGGTATTTTTCCAGAACAAAAAAAAATATAAAAATTTAAAACAAGTGTAGAATCTTTATTGGTAATTTGAAAGGAAATTTCATGGCATTTATTTTTTGAATATAATTTCATTCAAATGTTAGCCGCAACTACACCTCAGAGTTTCCATTCTGAGGGTCCAATTTTGGATGACTCGTTCGAGCATTTCGACCGGTATGGCTTTAATGACACGCGTAATGTTGGCTTCCAAAACCTGAATCATAGCTGGTTTGTCGGCATAGACTTTGGACTTTACGTAACCCCAAAGAAAAATGTCTAAAGGTGTGATAACGTGAAATTCGCTGCTTTTAAAATGACCTCTCAATAGATCCATTGTTTAAGCAGCTGTATGGTAACTGACACCGTCCTGTGGAAACCAAGTGTCGTCAAGATTACGGTCTTCAATTTCAGGTAGCATAAATATCATGGCGCGATAGCGAGCACCATTCACGGTTACGTTCCGGCCATCATCATTTTTGAAAAAATATGCGCCGCTGAGTCCACCAGCTTATAAACCGCACCAAACCGTGGTTTTCTCTGGGTATAATGGCACCTCTTGAACCTTCTTCTTTATTGACTTTGCCGTTGAGCTAGAAATGGACCTCATCACTGAACAAAATATTGGTCGAAAACAGTGGATCTTCCCGTTTCTCACCGAGCGCTCATTTCAATAATACAGTTGCCAACATTTTAAGGTGATTATTTTCAAAAAATAAATGCCATAAAATATCCTTTCAAATTACCAATAATGATTCTACACTTGATTTAAATTTTTATATATATTTTTTGTTCTGAAAAAATACCTCTAGATGGATTACCCTTTACTTCCATCCTGATGCATTTGTAGTATAGTCTTCCGAGTACTCACGTCACAAGATTTGTTTTGACCTATGGCAAACAATGATAACAATGAAGCTTTCTTACAAATTCAAAGACGACATTAGTTTTAAAATCTGGAAAACTTTCTGTCTATAGGGTTCCAAAAACCTACATTCAGTTGGCTTTTCTGTACATCCAGTACTGCAGGGTTAATACTTGTATAGTGCGCCAAGCTAGACTTAAGCTTTTTTACTAGTTTTTTTGTATGAAGAAAATGTTTGAAATGAACTTAAAGTTTCGGAAAATAGATATTTTTGTCAGTTAAGCTGGAGTGTAAACTTTCTAGGGTCGACGATAAAATTACGAGATTTTGCAAACGGAATGACATATTTTGTATACACTCCATCCTTCGCTAGAGAATAGAAATACAAACAAAATTGACATAGACTTGTTAAGTTGGAAACAACTTATTGTTGTCTAGTATTTAATGAATGCTAAGAGCTGCTCAGAACTGTGCTTAATTAATTTTCACCTAAAGAGCGAATAACCATAAAAGCTTTGCTGTTGTTTCGTTTATACTAAACAGATATTTGCTCATTTTAGGAAGAGCTTACAATTGTAGCTTTTATTCTCTTAAAACATTTACGGTACGTCCTCTCTCGATAGTTCAACAACAATTATGTCTCTTAGTGCTACTCTTAAATAATTTTCCTGGGTGTTCTTAATATTTTATAATACATTTCTCTTTTTTTCTCTTTAAAGAGAGTCCTGTTTTGGGTAATATTTCAATTTAATTTACCAGGTTTTTAAAGCGTTTATTTTCTTAAGGAAAATTTGGTTGTTGTTATTAAAACTTAGTACATATTGATTCGCGCTGTTGACTTATTGAGTTTAATTTGTTTGTTGTGACCAATATTTTGCTTGACTGAAATGCTGTAAACTTGTTTGAAGCGAACATACTTATATGTACGTTTAAGCTAATTCATAATATCCGATTGTTTCTAATTGAGGCAAATTTTTTTAGCATAACCCTGAAGGGTAGAAGGTTACGAGATATTTGGTACGAACTAAAAGGCAAACGCATTGATGGAACCACTTATTTATATATACGAGGGCGACCGCAAAACTAACTGGCCTGGCACATTTTTTGTTTTACTAGCAACTTTTTTTTTGTTTTTTAAAAGCAATCTTTTAAAAGCCATCTGTCAAAATTTCCTAAATATTTAATGATTATTTTCTTTGTTACAGGTGATTGAAGTAAACAAGTTTTATAATTTTTGAAAAATGGGAAATAAAGAGTTTCGTGCGGTAATTAAACACTTTTATATGAAAGGTTATACGCCACAATTAATCAAAGATGAATTGGATTCTGTTCATGGTGATAATGTACCATCATACTCCACCGTGAAATCCTGGGTTCAACAATTTAAAATGGGTGGTTCAAGTACGGAAGATGAACAACGCTCTGGAAGACCGAAAACTGATACTACTATTGAAAACATTAGAAAAATATTTAATGAAGTGTCTAAAGATAGACGAATAAAGCTCAGATAACTTGCTGATATTGTTAAAATACACGAAAAACAAATTTGGAGTATTTTACATGATGAACTCCACATGAAAAAGCTATCCGCAAGATGGGTGCCGCATTTGTTGACTTTGCCCCAAAAAATCGTCCGTTGTACCAATTCCGAGGAGCTTTTAGCGATTTATCAGCGTAATCCAATAGAGTTCTTGCGCCGATTCATAACTGTTGATGAAACATGGATCTAGCACTACATCCCAGAATGCAAAGAACAGTCTAAACAATGGATAGAAGCTGCTAAAAGTGGTCCCAAGAAGGCGAAAACTGTTAAGTCAGCAGGAAAAGTAATGGTCACAGTATTTTGGGATGCAAGGGGTATAATATTTATTGATTATCTTGAGAAAGAAAAAACTATAAATAGTGAAAATTATTGTGCATTATTGGATCGGTTGAGTGAAGAAATCAAAATAAAACGACCGCATTTAGAAAAAAGAGTTCTTTTTCATCAAGATAATGCCTTTACACACTACATTTTTAACTCAACAAAAACTGGCCGAATTACGATTTGAAATTGCTCCGCATCCACCATATAGTCCAGATTTAACTCCTTCTGATTATTTATTGTTTCCAAATTTAAAAAAAATTCTCGGTGGCAAAAAATGTTCGTCCAATAGCGAGGTTATTGCTGAAACTGAGGCATATTTTGAAGGTCTTGAAAAATCTTATTTTTCGGATGGAATTAAAAAACTTGAAAAACGTTTGATGGAGTGTACTCGTATTGAGTTGGAAGGAGATTATGTTAAAAATTAAATAATAATAATTCCAAAAAAACGGTTCTTTTTATGTTAGGCCAGTTACTTTTGCGGTCGCCCTCGTATACCTATATATGTACATATACATACTTTCAGGGAAAATTGACTTGTGTGAAATATTAAAATTATTCAGAAAAACATTTTCGAAGTTTTTTTCTGCATAACATGCGAAGATAAAATAGAGTATTTTTTAAGTATTGACTGAGATTAGGAATGGATGCATGTGTCGAATGGCCCCACAGCCGGATTTCTTTGGTTTTTGTGCGCTTTAGTAGCGTTGGGATGGGTTTTCCATTAAGGACATAACTAATTTATTTAATCTATTAAATAGAACACCGTATATTTCAGATATAGCTTTCAAATTTATTCCAGGTGTAGTGCAAATGTTACATTTTAAGAATAAAATCGATTTCGGAAATATGACCACCACTAGTCCGTGTACAGCGATTTATTCTGTGGACCCATTTTTCCACCACTCTCGCACACTTTTCGAACGGAACGTTGGCAATTTAGCGTAGGATGTTATTTCTGAGCTTGTCTAAAGTTGTTGACTTGTTGGCATAGACCAATGACTTGATGTGGCCCCATAAAAAGAAATCCAATAGCGTTAAATCGCATGAAAGGTAAGGCCATTCGACCGGACCATTTCTCGAGATAACCCGTTCACCGAATTTGCCTTTTAGTAAATCGATTGTATGTGACTAGTGGCACACTTGATGTGTGGCTATTGGCAACGTCTTGTTGAAACCACATATCGGCGATGTCAAGCTCATCCAATTCTGGCCAAAACTCATTTTCTAACATGGAGCGATAGCGCTCTACATGGACGGTAACATGATGATTGTTTTCATCGATGAAAAAATACGGCCCATTCACACCTCCGGCATGAAAACCACATCATAAGTCATTTTTTGCGAATGCAATTGTGTCTCTTAAAGCACACGTAGGGTTTGTTGCTGTCCAACAATGCATAATTTGTTTATTGACAAAACCACTCATCCATAATTGAGCTTCATCGCTGAAGATGATTTTTCGATGAAATTCTGGATTTTCGTGAAACTTTGCCAGAGCCCAATCGGAGAAGTTTCAAATAACCAAGTGGCTTTAGCTCTTGAGCCAGTTTGATGTTATAAGGTTAAAGGCCAAGATCTTTTCGCAAAATACGCCACAGTGTGGTTTGAGAGATGCCCAATTCCTAAGAACGACGTGGAATCGAGTGATTTCGCTTATTTTAAACGCATACACTTACATCTGCTATATTTTCGTCGCTTCGAGCGGTACGACGTCTTTTTGGCGCCAGAAAATCCAAAAGCGAAAATTTGGATCCAAATTTATCCACTATAGCACGTACAGCCTGTCGGATGGGACGATTATTACGGCTGAAATTTGGAGTAAAGGTTGTGACAACCGACTCAGAATGTCGGTAGTAATTTTTAATGAAGAATATGTTGACTTCGACTGAAAGATCATTAAAACTGAAAGATCATTAAAAATGTTTGAGGGCGCGTTGACGTAAAGATACGAAACCGTCCCTATGAGAAAACCCGTTATAAAGGGTGTCCTAAGAAGAGCGCAATTTTTAAATTTTAAATAAAACACAGATATTTAAGAAAAAATCGTGAAACTTTATTATATCGTAAAGTAGACAGAATGAGGTTATGTATGGAACAATATATCGTGCAGATGGCCGCCGCGTCTTTGCTGGCATGCACGCGATCTTTTAATGAAATTTTCAATGACCGTTTTGCATGAATGCTGCGGTATTTCATTAATGCAGCGTCCAATTTCGTCTTTTAAGGCTTGAGTCGTCGTCGGCTTATTCGCGTAAACCATCGATTTCAAAAAACCAAAACATCAGAATTGGCCGTCTAGATCGCACGATCTAGACGGCCAATTCTGATCTCCAAAATGCGAAATAACACGACCGGGAAATGACTGATGCAGCAATTGAATTGTTTCTCTGGCTGTATGACATGTGGCGCCGTCTTGTTGGAACCACATGCCCTCCACATTCATTTCTTCAATTCTAGGTAAGAAAAAACTGGTTATCATTTCACGATACCAAACACCATTGACTGTTTGCGCTTGACCTGCCTCATTTTCATAAAAAAAGGTCCAATGATTCCTCCAGCCCAAAAACCACACCACACAGTGACACGTTGAGGATGCATTTGCTTCTTGTGAATCACTCGAGGATTTTCCGTACCCCAAATGCGACAATTCTGCCTATTGACGAAGCCATCAAGATGAAAATGGGCCTCGGCAATTTGCGAACTGTAGCCGCAAAACTTTCACCATTTTGGTAAAACAATTTCACAATGAGAATGCGTTGTTCATTCGTGTAGCGCTCCATTTTTACTAACCTCGTACCTTCTACTAACAAACAATAACAATTGTTCAAATGTCAAACAATGACACTTCGAATGTTGCCAGATTTAAAAATTGCGTTCCTCTAGCCGTCTCCGTCTGTCTTTCGGTGGAATGTCGCACAGTTGAAGCAAAGGGGCTGAAATTTTGCAGAAACATGTGTGGATAGACTGAAACGGTTGGTATTGAAAATGGGTCAGATCGGTCATAAGGACTGGGTCAACCTCTCTGATTTTAAAAACACAACACTGACCTTAAAAACACAATGTCTAATAAACTGTAAGAGATATGACGACGGTATTTGGAACATATAATGTTTCAAATATCATCATGGATCGCAACACACATTGAAGAAAAAAATGGGACTGCCACGCCCCTTTTCAAAATCGCATTTATTGTCAAAGTAATACACCGATCGTTATAAAATTATTATTAACGACTTTATTGTGTTAAAATTGAACAAAAGGCTCTGATCGCGCCCATACAACCCTGAACTTTAAAGAGCTATATCTCGTAAACTAATACCGATATGATTATCAACTTTGTTTCGACCTTTTTTCATGAAATTTTATCAACTTTACACAATTTAAAAACCATTTAACGCTGAGATGATGGTTTACTAAAGTAGTCATTCCGTTTGATCACCACAAAATATTGACTGGGTAGTCTTTAAATACTATAATATATAGCTGTTCTTCGTAATTCTAAGGCGATTTAGCACAGTTCGTTCGTCCATGTGTCTTTTGAAAGCACGAAAGCGGTCAAAGAAACTAAGCAAGGACCCTAACAATGTGCATGATACCGGCTAAACGGCTTAAGCAGTATGGGATTGTGAATAGGCAAATTCAGTTCAGGTGAAAATGTTTCTCTTTTAGGCTCTAAAGTACAAATCTAACATTTTTGTGGACGGCCAATGGTTAACATTGGGTCTGTTAATATTTCAAAAAGGGGCACAGTTGCTGGAGGTTTCGGTTCTTGTGACCCAATAATATGTGAATAAAAATACTTTATGTATGTCAGCAGTTAATATTCAATTTAAAGCAAACATTTGCTACCCCAAATATATATTTTTTTTATTTTGAAGTTTCGGCTAAGATTATTAGGGTCGGACGCATGGGTCGATGGGAAGAAAACGGATTTTGCTCTTTGGTGTCGAAGTAACGGCTGGTGTATATAAGGTTATGCAATGCCGAACTTAACGTTGTTTTTACCTGCCTTGTTTTAATTTCTCAAATTAAAAATATATGTATGTAAGCCCCTTCTGTCCATGCGTCCGTCCCTTATATCAGCCAGAACTTTAAAATTATTCTATATTTTATTTGTAGCCCGTTTTGATCATGCGGTACGTTTTTGGGCCTTATAAGCCCAAAAGGCTTATTTTTTGAGGTATTTAGTGCGTCCCAACTAACAATACCTATTTTAACTATGTCCGTCCACAAAAGAATTATTATTTCCTAAGAAAATACTTAAAACAAATTCTTTTAGCAAGGTACCTTCAGTCCTTTAAAAGGAATACACCATCCGTTGAGTTTATAAAAAATTTTGTAGCATTATATGTGACGAGCAAAATAGAAAGGGACCTAAGGGTAAAAACCAGTTTTGTTCAGGAGACCCATTTTAAAGATTTAAATACGTGTATCTTTGGTGTAGAATCGTCGACTTCACTTTCATAAAACGCGCATATCTCTGGGAGGGAACACTTTTGGGGCATGGGATCGGTCTCATTCGATGCTCAGATGTTGTCCACATCAAAAAATAGTGAAAATTGATTTTTTTACCCTTCGGTCCATTTCTCTATGCGCTGTCACATATACTACTTAGTAGGGACATAAATACTGTTACACGCGTTTTATGCTGTAAAATAAAAAGTACTAAATGTTTTTGGACCAAATATTTTTTAATATATTTATTGATGTATATTGTATCCAAAAAAAATCTACTTTAAATAATCTACTAAAAATCTAATCCTTTTGCCTTTACACACGCCTTAAGCCGCACTGGCCAATCGTCAATAGCTGTACGAGCCTCGTCCATTGGAAAATTGGCCACAGCTCGAACCAAAGCAGTCTTAAGAGATCCAATGTTGGGGTATCTTTTGTGACAAACCTTGTCCTCTAAAATCGTCCACAATTTGTCATCCAATGGGTTCAAATCTGGACTGCCTGAGGGCCATTCTTCAGAGGAAACGAACGCTGGCAAATTGTTTCGAGGCCAGTCCTGGAACGTTTTAGCCTTATGGGCCGGCGCAGAATCCTGCTGGAAAGTCCATGGCTAGTTTAGGAACAGGGAATTGTTAATAGGCTTCACAACAGCTTCCAAAACGGTTTCTAGGTAAACTCTGGCCGATGTTTTGACTCTTTGTTCGCAGAAATGCAGGTCAATGACCCCATCTTAAGAGGCACCCCACCAAACCCTGACTGAAGCTGGGTGATGAACCTTTTCCACCCTTGGGATCAGTTCAGATACTTCCTTAAATGACCGCGCATACACTCTATCATTTTGCTTGTTCAATTTTTTTTCCAAGTTGACATAGTCAACTAAACTCTTTTTACAACACACACACACACGTTGTTGTAAAAGAAATCTATTGATGGCTCTCGATATGGAGTGTCTTTAGTGAGTATTTTCGTGGGCAATTGTGTGAAGAAAACTTGAAAAGTAAGGTTTACAACTGTAGTTCTCATTCGTTTGGGGAGAGCCTGGCCTTATAGAGTTCGGTTTTACTTTCAACAATTGCAGCAAAGCTTTCTGAAGAGGGTTGTCACGGACCCGAAATCATGATAAAAGCAGTCACTTTGCCATTTTGTTAAAAACTTGTCTTCTATTTTAATATAGCAACAAGAGGTCTTGAGCCGGTTAATCCCTGTTCAATTTTTCCTGAACGGTAAAAATGTTTTCATCGTCAATTTTTCTGTGCGAGTTATCCGCGTGCTTCACCAAAAGACGTGTGCATTTTTCAATCAATATTTTTTTAAAGCTCAGTCAATAAATGTCCGGTACGTCGTTTGAAAGCCCCAAGTCCAAGTCTTCTTTAATGATTCGACTCATGGACTTTCGCGTGATATTCATCTCACGGGCCATGATTTTCTGTTTTCTGAGCGGATTTCTGTGAATTCTTGATTTAACGGCTTTGATGACATGCGATGTTCGAACAGAACGTGAGCAGCCCTACCGGTGGCGATCTTTTACATCTCCAGTCTCCTCAAACAGTTTTATACATCGGTAGACGAGCATGCGGCTAATCTCTAGTGGCCGGAGCGTTTTGAAAATATCGCTATTTTCATTTCACACTTGAAAAGCATGTGCCTTACTGCGATACGGTTCTCATTATCTGACCACTCCATGATGAAAGTTGACACAATTTTAAAATCCCGTTAGTTACAGACTAACGCTATTGAGGTTAGCTTTCAAAGCCCATATGACATTAACGGGGTATATTCAGTTCTTCTTTTAAAATGGGTGTGTTCAATGTTGTAACAGTATTTATGTCCCTACTAAGTATATATTATATGCTGAAATTCTGAATGTGCGGATATAATGCCACAGTTGGATTTGAAAGAAAACTTTATTATTTTCATCCATTTTTGCAAATTTTTAGGCATATGTCCATGTTCTCATTGGTAAAATATTCCATCAATAAATTTTAAATTTCCAAAATTTAAAAAAAAAAACTTTATTTTTGATTACCCTTCTATATTGGCATGTAAAAGCCGTTTTTCGGGCTTCACAATCATTTGTGAGATTTTGGGGTCCTAACTGCCTGAAAAATGGTTCACATGGTCCAATTAAAAATGATGTTCTAGAACGGCTGTATGTAAAATCGGGAGGGACCTCTGAACTGGGACTATACTTATATTAACACCTGGACCAATATATTCCATTTTTATCTGGGATGTTAACTTATCGATATTTATGAACTGTACCATTTCATTAAGATTTGTTGTAATATGTGACTTTTAGGGCTAAAGACATAAAATCGGTCGAACGTACAAAAACTATGGGTGGAAGTTAAATAAAAAACTGAACCTATTTCCTTAAATTTCAATAAACCAAATCCTTGGTACAAAAACTAACTTGTGCTGAATTTCATCACGATTGGATGTAATGTGTGGCTTCTAGAGCGAAAAAATATAGAACCGGCTAAACATATGTGTGGGAGACATTTCTTAAGCGGAACCGAATTTCTTCTTTTATTTATTCGGTCTTTTATCATTATTTGACTTGAGCAGTTTTTTATTCTGGTTCGAGACCTTTATGTTGTTTCTTTTTCAGAATCAACGTAAAAAAAAGAAAGAAACCAGAATAAAAAACTGCTTAAGTCATAATAAAAAAGAAAAAAAACTATTAAAAAGGATTGGTACGCCCTAATGTGCAACTCATGTATGATTATATGTAAGCACAAAAAACAACCACACTTTGGTTGTGCTTTCTGCATTTGTGGTTTTCAACGAAGACCCATACGAAACGGAATTGGAAGAAATGATATTGCGCGTTGGAGATTGCTTTAAGCACAGTTCGAAGACTATACGCAAAGGGTAATTCTCATTAATAAAAATGAGCCTCCGGTATAATTCATTTGATTTGTGGCCGGAGTAATCGTTGCCAAAGACTGTTGAAGAAAAACCTTGGCGTTTAGAAAACCTGGGGGTTTAGAAACAGCTGTACAGTCTGTCTGGCAACCGGTTCACCAATTTCCTTTTTTTAACTTGATTCTGAAAAAGAAACAACATAAAGGTTTCGAACCAGAATAAAAAACTGCTCAAGTCATAGGAACCGAATTTCTTGAAATTCCAAAGCGTCTTTCCTTCGTTCAAAAAAACGTATTTCTGCCAAAGTTCATGAACAACAATTTTGACCTGTAATTTAATTACATGCTTTAGGTCTACAGCAGGCGAACGGACAATCAGACAGACAGGCAACGGTGAATCGAATCAGCTAGTGATTCTGAAACCTGTAATTAGATTAAACAGTGGATTCCACAGAGTGGTGCAAGGTAAAAACATTTCTTTGGCCGGTAGCAAGAACTCTAAAAAATCGGACGCAAAAGTCGATCACGACTGTTCCAATTTTTGCTACAAAAATTCGATTAGTCGACTAATTGATAATTGACTTTTACAACCCTAGCTTAGATGTAGATATAGCTTCCATTTGAATAAGTTCAACCGATTTTTTGCCTTTAACTCTAGAAGCCACGTATTACATCCAATATTGATTAGAGAACGATATTAGAATTGTATGTCCATCTGATTTTTAGCTCTAAAAATCAAATTTCAAATCCTATCCGTATGAAATATAACAGAAGTACGTGTTTTCGGCCAAGAACGAACGCTATTAAAATTAAAGAAAATCCGTTCAGATGTAAATATAGCTTCCACATATATATTTTCATGCGATTTAATAACTTAAGCTCTAGAAGCCACATATTACATGCATTCTTTATCAAAATTCAACAACAATTAGTTTTTTGAATCAATGAAGCATGTTATTGAAACGGAAACAATCGGTTCAGATTTAAATATAGCTTCCACATATGTTTATACGATTTATATTTTTAGCTAAAGAATTATGTTTTGTGGACAAAGCATAGGGCTTTCTTGATTTCGTCGAAGCTTTACTAGTTGTGCAGATATAAGCCAAATGCGAAACCTAAGACAATAGGTTCTTTCCGGTTCCTGATTTTATTCGGTCGATCTATTATTATGGGCATTATATCGCATTAGAAAAAGCTTTTGTGTATAACATAAAACGACCGTATATGTGCCAGCGCATAGAGAAAGGGACCTAAGGGTAAAAAAATAAATTTTCATTTTTTTTCTTTTTTTGATGTGGACAACATCGAATGAGACCCATGCCCCAAAAGTGTTCCCTCCCAGAGATATGCGCGTTTTATGAAAGTGAAGTCGACGATTCTAAGCGCAAATAGAAAGGCCCTTATCTTTAAAATGAGTCTCCTGAACAAAACTGGTTTTTAACCTTAGGTCCCTTTCTATTTTGCGCGTCACATATAAAGGGTGGTCGAACTTAAAAGCACGATGTTAATTGTAAATCCAATAACAAT
Source organism: Hydrotaea diabolus (assembly GCA_963513945.1). Lineage (NCBI taxonomy): Eukaryota > Metazoa > Arthropoda > Insecta > Diptera > Muscidae > Hydrotaea > Hydrotaea diabolus. The sequence continues at coordinate 48,798,550 of OY740716.1, forward strand.
TTTCAGAGGGATCAGAAGGGGGAAAGATGGAGTAATGTTAATTGACATTTGTCTTGAATTTCTGGATGTCGTAATTGGTGGATAACACATTTGCCGTAAGTCGATTCCACATGCGGACAGTACTGGCAAAAAACTAATTCGATCTGTAGTGTATAGTGCGGACAACTGGCCAATCGATAACAAACGGTTGTGAATTCTCGGAAAATATTTCTGGTGAACATCTTAACGTCAGGAACAGGTCGACGGATGTCAGCAAAGCACCATGGAAGTAACAATAGAACAGTGGTACACATCCCACATTCCGACGATGCTCGAGGGCGACAATTGAGTTGGATACCCCACTGTCACCTATTAGCACCATTGCTCTCCTTTGAACACGGTCAAGTAGCTCCAACGATGATTTTGGAGAACCTGCCCATATATGGGAGTTGTATTCTATCTTAGGCCTGACATAGGTCGTATAGATGTTGAAAAGATCAGTAGGAGTGAAATATTTCTTACACCGCTTTAAAAAGCCTATACACTCGAGTGCTTCTTTCGACACTTCGAATACATGTCTCGCCCAACGAGCGTACATTCAATCTTCATGCCCAGAACATAAAAAGCATCTGATTGTTCAACATCCATATCATCGATAGAAATTGACGACATTAGTGGGTCAGCGAATCGCTTGTGAGACAACAAGCAGCAGAGCGTCTTGCGCGCTTTAAAATCCACTCTGTTCATTCGACCCCAGTCGGAAATGGTCTGTAAATCCCGGCCAAGTGTCTCATCCACAAATCGCCTTCTTTCTTCAATATCCTGACGTCTTGGCCAATGGTTCAATGAATAAGAATGACAGAGGTTGCTGTCATCCGCAATGAGTATATTGGATTCACGGTCTGACCCTACAGATCATCAATGAAAATAAGAAATAAAGAGGGAGAAAGGACAGACCCTTATGGTACACCTGCGGTCAGCCTATGTTTGTTGGATGAGAACCCATCTATCTACAACGAGCGAAAGTATTACCGACACCAAAAACGATCAGCTTTGATATGAGTGCACAATGCCAGACTTCATCAAAGGCCATGGAGATATCCAGAGGCACAACCTTACTCTCACTAAACTGGTGGATAGACCGATTCCAGCGTTCTGGCAAGAAAGCCATCAGGTCTCCCGTAGAGCGATTTTTACGGAAGCCATACTGTCGAACACTGGTGGTTAACTATGTTCTCCATTACCTTAGAGAGCGCAGAGCAAATCGCGATGGACCGCTAATTTGCAGGATTATTGGCTTCACCCTTTTTAGGGATTGGCTGGACGCTTGAAACCTCCAACACACTGGGAAGACTCCCGCACGATAAGCAAGGTTGAAAAGGTGCGTAATGGACGGGCTAGCGTCGAAGAGCACCTACATTGGACAAGTGCCGAAATACCATCCGGGCCCGGGGACTTATTTACGTCGAGATTCGCAAGAACCCTTTCGAACCTGTGTTCGAAAAAATATCTGAGACATAGAAGTAGATACGTTTTCGATTGCGGGGAGTGGTTCATTGCTTTCCGGAAAGGAAGAATTTCCTGCCATCTATCCGATGATCCATATTTTTAATGACTTTAAGTCATAATGGAGGTTCAAATTAGTTAATGTGCCGAATTATCTCGTCCTTTAGTTCTTGAATTGTTCATGGCTTTTTGACGCACACTTTTTCTTTTTAGTATCTCCAACGAAAGAAGTCCAACGGTGTCAAACCACATGATCGTGGCGCCTATTAACATTGCGTAGTGTAACACAGCCATCGAATTTCTCGCGCATAAGAGCCATTGTTTCGTTGGCTGTGTGGCAAGTGGAACCATCCTATTGGACCCACATAACATCCATGTTAATATACTGAAATTATGGCCACAACACATCAGTAATCATCTTGCGATAGCGAATACCATTTACGGTAACTGCTTGACTGACTGCATTTTCGAAGAAGTAAGGCCCGATGAGAGAACGTACTGAGCGAGTATGCACAGGTGTTTTCACTTTTTCTACGAATCCGGTTGGCTTACGATAGTGGATACATTTGGTCGAGTATGCTGACCAAAAAGTGCACGAAATGCATTTTAATTTGAACGCCCATTTGTGGAGAAGGCTTTAACAATCTTAACGTGCTGCTCGATTGTGTACCTCTCCATTGTGGAATTTGTCAAACACTGAAACAAAGAAATGTCAAATTAAGTTGTGGTGTGACACACAATTAACATAGTGTATTATGCACGTAGAAAAAAGTATGGTTGGGGTGACAATATTCGAAGAGCATCATACTATTGTTGGGTATATGGTGGTGGTACAAAAATATTATGATACTCACAACAATAGTATGGTTCTCACACAACCATACTATGATTTTTACAGCCATACTATGATCCTCACAACAATAGTATGATTCAAATATAACCATAATAAAATCCTGACAATAATAGTATGATTGAAATATAACCATACTATGATCCCCACAACCACAGTATGATTCACACTCAACCATACTATTATCCACCGATTCATATTATGGTCCTCACAACAATAGTTTTTTCACATACAACCATAGTATGATCCCCACAACCATGGTATGATGTACACGCAACCATGTTATTTTCATTTTCATTTATTGATTCATATTATTTATAAATTGTACAAAATCTATACTAGATACAATTCAAGAAGTTTAAGTTATTTCCTTTTTCTGCTTAAATTGTGAAATTAATTATTGAATGAGTATTTATTATATAATGTTTGAAGGGGAGGGGAATTTTTTAAAAATCTTTATATTTTTTTTTCTTTTTAGATAAAAATACATAAAATACTTAAAACTAGATTCATATCTTATGAGACCAGCTCTAAGATATGATTGTGTTTGGAGTAGGAACATTTGACATTAAAACATTCTATTAATTTGTTAAATTTTTCTTCCACAAGATCAATATTAGTAATCTGATGTAGTCGTGCCGTAGAAAAGTATCTAGGAAGGTTATTAATTAGTTTAAAAACATTGTTTTGTAGTATTTGAAATCTTTTTATATGGCATTTGGACATCTTTCCCCAGAAGAGGGATTACTTTAAATATTAACATTTTATTGCCAATGTTTAACGCCGAAGATCTATTTATTAAATGGTATAAAGTTCTTATTAGTATGTTACATTTATTTCCTATGTACGAAGCATGATCCTTATAAGTAAGTTTAGGGTCCACAATGACGCCTAAATATTTAACATAGCCATGTTATGATCCCTAAAATTAAGTTATGATCACACACAATTATACTATGATTCCTATGATTGGGTTAAGTTGTCAACAACAGATTTGAATTATTTTTTTTAAATACATCAAATTCAAAATAATAGGAGTGCTTTATTTCACAGTAGAAAAAATCATTTAAAACACGCAAGAGGCGTTATTAAAAATATTTTAGTTAAAAAAAGGTTTGGGTGTAAATTTTAATTTCCATATAAACTATTAATGCTTTAGATCCGCAACAATAACATTGTTCTAAAAAGCGTATTCAAATGAAGAAAAATTACATTCATACAGTACGATTGCGGTAATCATGATATTGTTAAATTAAAAACCAAAAAAAACAATAACATTGACGCGCCAACCATATTAATATTGTTGCTACAACCATATTTTCATTGTTAAATTTGGCAATAATACTATTGTAACATTTCAACAATATTAATATTCATACTATTGTCAAAATTAAAATCAATAAACAATACTATGGTTGCGACGAACATATTTTTTTTGCGGGGAACATATTATTATTGATCGTGATCATATAGTAACCATATTTTTCTCTGCGTGTGGTTGGACCACCATTGCCTTTAGCTTTTATCGAAAATTTCCCAATCATTGGTGCGACCATGGTGGCGGCCTTACAAGAATAGGTCTGCCGGAATCTAACGTCGTTTTTCATGTTTAGTTCCGTATATGAACATGAAATTCCGAGGGCCTCTGGCAGATAACGTTAAAAGAAACTGGTATCTGGTCAATAACATCAATATGGCAGTGGGGCTCTGCGCATTCAACCCATGTAGAAGCTTTTATTCAAATTTGTTTTAAGCGGATTTTAAATGTGGGTCTACAACTTCTATTGTAAAGGGAGTTTTTTTTAGACTCGTGTATTCAATCTGTCACCTTTTTTCGGATTTGGTCTTTTTGATAGCTGTCACTTAATTTATGCTTAGTTTGGTTTGTCATTTCATAATGAATAGACAAAGGTACTAACAAAGTTACAGTAAATGGGGAACGCTATAGAGCCATGACTAATGACTTTTTCGTGCCTGAATTGGAGGATGTTCACGTGGACGACCTTTGGTTTCAACAAGCCAACGAAACAATCAATTTATTGAAGGAAACTTTTATTGAGCCCAGTACCCCGCGTCATGGGCCTGTGGCGTGGCCTTCAAGGTGGTGCGATTTTACACATCTGGACTATTTCTTGTAGGGTTGTGTAAATTCGCTTGTCTACGCAAACGAGCCCGACAAGATTGACGCCTTCGAAGAGAATATTTGGCGCGTTATTGCCGACATACGGCTCAAAATTCTGCAAAAAGTGGTGGAAAATTGGGCCTCTCGGCTGGGATTTATTCGAGCCAGCCGCGGCTGCCACTTGCCTGAAATCATAATGGCAAACCCGTCTTTATAATAAAGTTTGGCTATAACCTTAAATTTTATAAGTTTTATTTCTTCATTGAACAGGGATAAACCGGCTCAAGACCTCTTGTTTCTATATTTAAATAGAAGACAAGTTTTTAACAAAATGGCAAAGTGACATTGATTTTCGTGGCTGCACACTGCTTTTGTCATGATTTCGGGTCCGTGACAAACCTCTTCAGAAAGCTTTGCTGCAATTGTTGAAAGTAAAACCGAACTCTATAAGGCCAGGCTCTCCCCAAACGAATGAGAACTACTGTTGTAAACCTTACTTTTCCAGTTTTCTTCACACAATTGACCACGAAAATACAACTCACACTTGCCACCTCTAAAGAGACTCCACATCGAGAGCCAGGTCTTGAGCCGGTTAATCCCTGTTCAATGTGTAAAAGCAACAAACCGAAATAAAACAAACGAACTAAACAGTTTTATTTCTTTTTAAAATCCATATGTATGAAAAAAACCCCCTATAAATACCTCAAAGATTAGAGAGTAGTTTCTTTTAATGGAATTTTTCGAAATTAAGGTATTAGGAATTATAATATACTCGTATTTGAAGAATATTGAAGTTTTGTTTCGTCTTTGGTACATTTATCATGCCCTACTTGATGAGGGCTGTACATCACGGTAGCACATGACACACGATTCGATAAAATTTATCTTTCAACGAAACCCAGTGGGAGTATTACACACACAACTGGAAATATTATCAAATGCTCTTAAGGGTTCTCTTAAATGCAGCCCAGACATGCGGTAGGCTTCAGGAATTTTTATTGAGAGCTCGGAGAACAAAAGCCGAGGAAGAATATTTGAACTGTAGTACTCTTAGGTGAAGGAACATCCGGGCTTCCAAAAATGTGTTCAATATCGCACTTGCCCTATAAAAGTGTCATTACTCAAAATGTTCCAATTTCCATCAAATGCAAAATTTTATTTGCTTAAACACTTAAAGCTCATACGGCAAAAATTCAGTTGAAATTCGAAGTGATAAAATTTCATTGGACGAAAACAATTTCTATTGCAATCAACAAAAATCAAAAATCCTGTTCGGTTGTACTAATAGAATGAAGTTTAACTTATAAGTTGTCAGAGCCAACCTTTAAGTTTTGTATGAAATTATGCATTGGTATCAACCATTGGTAATGACAGCAAATATATTCATTTCAATAACCGTGTTGTGTTTCTTCTTATTGACTGCTAAAACATTTAAACCTAAAATATACGAGGCATATCAATAATTCCGTGACTTTTCGAATAAAACATATTTTTTTTTGCAAAAAAAAATTAATTTTCAACATAATCTCCTTTTAGCTCAATGGACTTAGTCCAACGTTTCTCCAATTGTTTTATCCCTTCCAAAAATAGGCATTTGTTTGATCAATAATTACATCGTTGGAGCTGAATCTCTTTTTGCACCGAGCCATTTATTTTGGTTTGGAAATAGGAAATATTCACTGGGGGCTATATCCGGAGAATATGGCGGATGTGGTACCAATTCGTAACCCAATTCATGCAATTTCGCCATTGAGACTGCACATGTGTACACTAGGGGTGGGATAGTGCACGAGTTTTCGATTTTGATACGGCTCACCCCCTTATTTTGTGGGGTTTGGAAAAAAAAATGGATGGGACAAAAAATGGGTGAGGTGGGATCGAGGCAAGTGACAGCTCATCGAGGTCAAAGATCGTAGGAAAATATTCACAAAAAGCCCAGCAACTACCTAGGAGTCGCACCTAGAGTGGTAAAATGTATGACCGACCACCATTAAGTTTTCCCTCCCAATATATTTTCCAAACATAACTTCCCCTTATCTTCACCCGGGGGTGAAGACAAGGGGAAGTTATGAAGATAAGGGGAAGTTACAAAAAATAATTTTTTTAAATATTCGGCGACGGCCTTAGTAATATAAATTTGCACTAACGATGATGAAAAATATTGTTACTTGAGGTCGTCGCCGAAAATCGGAAGAAATATCCATCACATGAAAAAATTAAATTAATTTGACTAAAATTTCCGAACTATAAAAAGTTTCGAATTTAAATACATGTATTTTTACTTTTAATAAAAACGAAAATAATTTATTTTCAATAATAGCAGAAAATTAATTTCAACGAAAATATTATTTTGTGGGGAATTTTGTTTGGTCGTGTTAAGTGCATTTTGCATTGGACTTTTCTTATGGGTTAGCGATAGAGGGTAGTCATGACAAAAATGTGTATGGGGACTCCCTTAACGGTTGAAGATAGAGTGTGGATTTGTTTTAAGAAACTATTGGAATTGCAGAAATATTGAGAGTTGGTCTTACATTTAACTCCTCTAGGGGCACTTTGGGGGTAGTTAAAGCGGTGGGAGCAAAGTTAAAAGTTTAGGGGAGCCCCCGGTGGGGGTGACGATAGGGAAAATTTATGTTTGGAAAAAATATTGGGAGGGAAAAATTAATGGGGGTCGGTCATACATTTTACCCCTCTACGTGCGACTCCTAAGTAGTTGCGAGGCTTTTTGTGAATATTTTTCCCCATCCCGCCACCTTTGACCTCGATGTGCTGTCACTTGCTCCGATCCCACCTCCCCCCTTTTTGGCCCACACATTTTTTTCCAAACCCCACAAAATAAGGGGTTGAGCAATACCCAAATCTTACTACAAAGAATCTCCATACAACACTATTCTACCCCTAGTGTACAGATTATTTCTCGATGAAATAAAACTTAACTTAGCCAGATAGGGTCGTTTTTTAAATCCTCGTAAAACCGGTCCAATAAGTTGGCATTATATTCGCCGTTTATTAGTTTTCCCATTTGAAGGTAATCGATGTGGACTATCCCACATGCATCCCAAAAACTTTTGTCATCACCTTATAGACCGACAAAGTCACCTTGGTCTAATTCGGAGCCGGTTCACCCGAAGAAACCCAATGTTTAGACTGCTGCTTGGTCTCCGGAGTGTTGTAATGGATCCATGTTTCATCCACAGTTACAAAACGCCGCAAAAAATCTTTTGAATTGCGGTTAAAGAACTCCAAACAATGCTTTAAAGTTGTCCCACGATTACGTTTATGGGCAATTGAGAGCAAATGCGGCAGTCATCTAGCAGACAGCTTTCTGAAACGCAACTGATCGTGTAAAATCGAAAACACACTGACATATAAAATGCGTACGGCATCAACAATCCCAAGCACTTTTACTCTTCGATCGGCCAACACCATTCGACATTTTCTGGTGTATTGACCTGAAATGGCCGTCCAGAACATTCAGCGTCATGTGTAATTGTGCGACCACAACGATCGTGCAGAGTCCCCATAGTATTTCTCAAGCTTTTCCTTGGTTTGTTTAACGATTTTATTCCGCAAAACTAATGTTTAATTTTTCTTTACGAAATTTTCATTTTTTCCTTTTTTAACAAAATCCCCGAGGTTGTATGTTTTGAACAGCTGTTAAACACAAACTAAATGACGGAACTCTCTCAAAATTTGACAGTAGTCTATTGTCAGATAATACCTAATGGGAGCAGTGTTGCATTTTAATTAACTAAGAGAGAAGTTGATATGCCCGTCGAAACAAAAAATAGTTCATATGGCTGGCACGTTAAGGTTCTTCCATCTGACTGAAAAACACATTAGATCCGTTCCCATACATTTTTTCTAATAAAAGAAGATTGAAAAAAGGAACGAACTTGCACAGATGTAAAGAACATATTCGTTGCCACATCAGAATTGTTTGTCAACCGAATGATTGATATAAAGTTTTCATCTGTACAACCGAATGTTGGTTGGTGCAGTGCATTTGTCCGTTAATGGAACTGGAAGTTTTTTGTAGAAGTGACAAAGTATCATAACCTACAAATACAATTTTCCGGAAAAAATACTGTAATTGATAAGTTAAAAATTGGTTTTCTTATATTACTTCAAGTACTCTAAAACATACAGACGATCATGTCGTTTTAACAATAAAATAGTGAAGAAAATTAGGAAAGATTCAAAACATAAATTTCACACAAATTAGTGGGAAATCGATTGGAACTACCATGCTTCGGTTGAACAGGAGGAATTTCGGTCACATTCACCAAATCTTAATAATCATAATGGATATTCGGTTCGAAATACTACAAGATGATAAATACGATAACCGTATTTCGGTTCGAAATACTACAAGATGATAAATACAATAACCGTAGTACACAAGTACTCATAATATGTTGACCGGTCACACTAACGAAACGCGAAAGAGATGTTTAGTTGTCACAACTGGTGTTTGTGACAAGAAACAGCTTTGCAAACATTTTGTTGTTGTAACCAATTATTAGTGATGATAACTAAAATTGCATCATTACCAGAAAATGGTTGTTTAAAAATAAAATTGACGCTACATGTCATACAGCCAACGAAACAATCAATTTATTGAAGGAAACTTTTGGTGAGCCCATTATCTCGCGTCATGGGCCTGTGGCGTGGCCATCATGATCGTGCGAATTAACACCGCTGGACTATTTTTGGTGGGGTTATGTGAAGTCGCTTGTCTACGCAGATAAAATTGACTTTAAGCCAATCGATTAACAAAATTTCTATTCGAGTAAAAATCATCATCATCTTTTTCACTTTTTCCTCGTTGACCCTCCTTATGAGTACTTCAGTGACTTGAATTTTGAAGCAAACAGTTTTTTTGCCTACGACTATACGGGCGGTTCGGAAACTTCTTAGCCTAGCACAAAAAGCGCGGTATAAACAGAAAAAAGTTAAGTGTTTTGGAAACTTTCATCTCTGCTATGAACACATGTAAATTTTGTTTCGATCTGGCAGCTCCTTCATATATAAACAGGTGTTCACAAAAGACGCATCCGCGATTGTTTTTACAATGGAAAAATTAGAAATGCGTGGTGTCATTAAATATTTACATAAAAAAGGTTTATCGGGACAAGAAATTCATAATGATATGGGGAATGTGTTAGGTGAAAGTGCTCCTTCATATGCAACAGTAAACAATTGGGTTGCTGAATTTAAACGTGGTCGTACAAGCATTGAAGATGAACCACGTAGTGGACGTCCAAAAACAGCAACAACAACAGAAATTGTAGCCAAAGTGCATGATATGGTATTAAATGATCGACGAATAAAAGTGCGTGAAATAGCTTATATCATGGGCATCTCAAATGATCGAGTCCTTTTTATTTTGCATGAAGAACTACAGATGCAAAAGCTTTCTGCAAGATGGGTGCCGGACTTGTTAACAGTCGACCAAAAACGCATAAGAATGAACATTTCTCAAGCTTGTTTGGATCGTTTTCAGCGAAATAAAATGGATTTTAAGCGTCGTTTCATAACTGTTGATGAGGCATGGATCCACCACTATACTCCAGAGACAAAAGAACAATCCAAACAATGGACTGAAGCTGGAGGAAGTGCCCCAAAGAAGGCAAAAACAATTCAATCGGCTGGTAAGTTTATGGCAACGGTTTTTTGGGACTTCTAAGGTATTTTATTGATTGACTATCTTCAAAAGGGTAAAGCAATAAATTCAGAGTACTATTGCAACCTTTTAGATCAATTAAATGTACAAATTCGAGAAAAACGTCCTGGCTTACAACACAAAAAAAATTTTTTCATCAAGACAACGCACCAGCGCACAAGAGTGTTTTAACAATGGCTAAAATTAACGAATTAAAGTACGAGTTGCTTGACCACCCACCTTATTCTCCTGATTTAGCTCCCAGTGACTTTTACCTGTTCCCAAATCAAGGGATAGAATTGCGTTGGACTAAGTGTATTGAAGTTTCAGGAGATTATATTGAAAAATAAAAATATTTTTGAAAAACTAACTATTCTCTTTCATTGATAGGCTAAGAACTTTCCGAACCGCCTTCGTAGAGTTGTCCACTAGATAACGTTTTACACGAAATTTTAAAATGTTGAGTTATTACCTTTTTGACCGATGAAACACGATATCGTCGTAAAAGCAAGAGCACAAAGACATTCATTTTTTGTGTGCTATAGTGTGTGTGTCCATGCGAAAAAGGCAACCAACAAGAGCTTAAAAGAAAGAGAGCAGCCAACAACCTTTAAATAACGCTGATGTTTATAACCTAAAACCTCTGCTCTCTCACTATCTTTCTCTTGAAAAAGGGACACACACGGAGTGTGCTGAGGGCCAAAAGCTTTTAGAGCATTGCACACACACATACGCGCACAAACACAATGAACGGGCAAGGTGCTCATTTGCCATTTCCATTTGAAACTCCGCACAATATTTTCATCCCTTCTGGCAGTGTTTCTAGTTCAATTGCAAAGTAAAGACGTCTCGCCAGTGAACGGATTTCGGAATTTTTTTTATGGTTAATGTTAATTATTGATGAAACAAAAAAAGGAGAAACAAAAAAAAATAGTAAGAACAACAAAACGCATATGAAGAGATGAAGTAAAGAATACGAAGGAAAAAAATCTAGAGCTCGGATCAATAAATAGAAGAATTGTAAGTGAAAAAATGCTGGCCATAAATAAAATGTTAAGGTAGACGTCGTGACGTGGAACAACGTTAACAATAACGGTAAATGACGAAAACGTAGTGATGCCTGAACACACAAATCCTAAATACACGCACATACACACAAGCGTTTAAGGTGAAGTGTCTGGCTGTGAGTGAGTGACAACCTGAATAAAAAAGAAAGAATAATTAAGGAGAAGAGAGTAAAGCAAAACGGAAAACAAAAAAAAGTGCTTACAAAACGTGACACTCAAAATAATTTCTATTAATAAATTATTAAAAAAAAATCAAATAAAGCATAAATAAAAAGAAGAAGCTACGGTTAAACTTTTCCTAAGGGGTTGCCAAGTTCTTGTCATTGTCGTGCGTTGTCCTCAGCCATAATTTTGCTGTTGTCATGGTGTGAGTGATTTTTTTGCATTTAAATAAATTCCATGAATAATAATAATGGAAGGTACAACTCTGCCCACCTACCTACCTTTGGTACAACGTGTGCGAAAAGTGTAAGAGTGAGCAAAACATGACAACGGAGTGAGGATTGCAAGCAGATGATGCTAAAGCCGTATCAAGGTAACATGCAAATGAATGTGTGAAAATCGTTAAAAGAAAGTTGTGGTGCACAGTAGTAGAGTAAAAAACGGAATACTAAAAAAAAAAAAAAAAAACAACAACAACAACAACAATAACAAGGTGAAATGGTGTGAATTGAAGTGAAACCTTATGTGAAAATATATGCATGGCCCCAAAAAGGTAGCCACCAACCCATACCCCTTTAAAGAAACCTCAACAACGAGAAACGTATGTATGTACGAGTACATATGCACATAAGTAAAGCCGACAAAGTAGCAACAACATTAATCGTATCGATAAATTGCTGGAGCGTGTTCTGTTCGCAAAAGTGGCTGCAAAACAAATCAGCATTAATGTGAAAGTGTGAGCTACAAAAACGAAAGTGAAAACGCAAAAAACCAGTTAAAAAACATAAAACGTGACAAACCAAACAAAATCGTCCTACAATTTATCAAGAGAAAAAGGAGTGAAGGAATAAAAAAAGAGTTCTGCCACAGCAACAACAAGTATATTATCGTGTACATTCATTTGTAAACTTCAACAACGACCCTTTTCCCAGCCCTAGAGCTCCCCTTGTAATCGATAATCAATAAACGTGTTTATGAGCCTCCAAACCATACATGCAGACACAGGCCGGTGAAAACGAGCTAGTGTTCGAGCACAGTAGTGCAAGCATGTGTGTGCGGTTTATGGATGGCTTCCAAATAACAACAAAAAAATAAATACAAGAGATTCTCTGCTGAAGGATTACAACGAACAAGTGAAGCAATCACAAGAGGAGAACTCCCTCCCTTTCTCTGTTGTCATCTCTATTGCCGAATGATTAAGGATAACATAAATTATAGACGACAACAACAGCCTTTGTAGCCCATAAACAGCAGCAATAACAGCAACAACATCCGAAAAAACCAAGGTAACATACTCATGTACATAAATACATACATATAAACGATTTCAATATGGTTGCAATGCCAAAAACGAGAAAAAATGGCTATACGAAGCCCATTAATATTTTACGAGTTATTTGTCGTAATTATTGGATTTTAGGCCATGGCCAGATAATTAAAACATGTTCGTCTCTTAACGGCCTAAGCGATGGCACATCTGTCACAGCAACGCAACTGGGGAATTTTCTTCAAACGACTACTTCTTTATATTCTCGTTTCGGAGAAAACAATCATCTTGAGCATTTAGCGGAAGAAATTAAATATTTAATTAGTGCTACGTAGAATTACAGAGATTCTTGTTATTGACCAACTGCTGTTGATGATGATTAACGTTTGTTTTGAATAACTGGATTTCACAGATGTTACACAGCTGATGTAGGCACTTGCAGAACCCTTAAAAAAGTACAATTCGCGACCTAAGAACGAGAAAAGAATCTTAGTCCAATATTTAAAAATTTTAGCAGAGACAAAATATTTTCTGTAAATGTTTAACTAAAAAATCTTTAATTGGAAAGTTTGACATTAGTTTAAACGTACTCAGAACGTGTTGACGTACGACCATCGTTTGTGTTGTTTACAGTGACTTGAAAAAATCAATTTGGCAAAAAAATGGAATTAACTAGTGAACATTTTCGTGCGATTTTTTTTCATAACATTCGACGTGGATTATCACGACAAGAGTGCGTCTATGAACTTAAATCCTTGTATGACGATGAAGCACCACCCTATAGCACTGTGAAAAACTGGTTTAATGAATTCAATAGTGGCCGACGCTCGCTCAAAGACGTAGGTCGTGAAGGTCGTCCAAAAACGCCCATTGAAGCCGTGCGTGAATTGATAATGCATGATCGTCATGTGACATAGAGGCATCCTTGGTCATTTCTTCCACCAGCATACATTCGATAATGCATGAACACCTGGCCGTAAAAAAGGTTTGTTCTCGTTGAATCCCGCACAATTTGACAATCGTTCAAAAAAGGGCTCGTGTCGAATGGTCCAAAGAAATTTTTGAAAAAATACTTCAATAGACGTTTATAAGATCGTCACAGGTGACAAATCATGGATCTATGCGTATTAGCCCGAAACAAAACCGCAATCGACCGTGTGGGTGAAGACGACCGTGAAGACGAGCCAAATCCAACGAAAGTTGTTCGTGGAAGAAGCACTTCGAAGCAAATGGTCGCCAGTTTCTTCGGCAAAACTGGTCATGTGGCGACTGTTCCGCTTGAGCAACGTAGGACGATCAATTCTGAGTGGTACACCACAATTTGTTTGCCTGAAGTCTTCGGAGAAATTCGAAAAACGAACAAGAGAAGACGAATCATTGTGCACCATGATAATGCGAGCTCTCACACATCGGCTCAAATCAGCGCCTTTTTGACCGGCCAAAACGTCGAATTGATGGGTCATTCGCCGTACAGCCCTGAGATGGCACCCAGTGACTTTTTTATTTCTTTGATCAAAATCGTTTGTAATTTGCGACCTACACTTTGATTGCAAGAAAAAATCGGCGCACGGACATGTCAAAATCTCGATCGGTATAGTTTTTAAAAAGTCTATCACTTTTTTTTTGGTATTACAAACCTTAGCACAAACTCATAATGCGAGCCAAGAATAATTATAATTACACAGGGCAACAACATTTGTAAAAAAAGTTGGGAGTCCTTTTATTAAAAAACCGAAAATAAAGGTTTATGTTAATACGAGTAGATTCGTGGCCAACAGCCGCAATTCAACTACAATTGACTATCAAACCTTCTGCACATAATAGGCATAGGTCGCACATAAAGCACTATGCTTTATTTGAGCTATTTTCCATTTACATTGTGGACTTTTGTGTAGAGCCTATTCAAATGTAATTAGCTATATGTGACAGCGCATAGAGAAAAGGACCTAAGGGTAAAAAAATCAATTATTACTTTTTTTTTGATGTGGACAACATCTGAGCATCGAATGAGACCGATCCCATGCCCCAAAAGTGTTCCCTCCCAGAGATATGCGCGTTTTATGAAAGTGAAGTCGACGATTCTAAGCGCAAATAGAAAGGGATCTAATCTTTAAAAGGGTGCTCCTGAACAAAACTTTTCATCAACTTTTCACTTTTTTTTGATGTGGACAACATCTGAGCATCCTAATGAGACCGATCCCATGCCCCAAAAGTGTTCCCTCCCAGAGATACGCGCGTTTTATGAAAGTGAAATCGACGATTCTAAGCGCAAATGGAAAGGGACCTAATCTTTAAAATGGCTCTCCTGAAAAAAACTGTTTTTTAACCTTTGGTCCCTTTCTATTCTGCGCGTCACATATGGTCTAATTTCAGCAGATTTATTTAGAAAATGGACGTTAGTAACAAACTGTGCGATATTAAAACGGGTTTTAATTGTGATCTGTACCTTGATTACAATAATATATGCACAGTCGAGCTGACGGACGGACAACGCTCAATGGAACCAGAATCGATTTGAATCGATATAAATATCCATATTTCGTATTTGTATGGTTTATAATACTTCAAGTACTTTGAAACATAAAGAGAATGGATATCCGAAGCTATTGAGTTCATATACTAGACCAACGCGCCATATTGTGTCGAAAAGCCTATGGCTAGAAAAACAACACCTGTGCTTTTTCGCTGTTATTTATTGTTTTTGACAATATCTACTATTATCTTTACCTGATATATCGTGGAGTGTTCTCTTAGGAAACCAAATTGTACTTCTTTCAACATAGAGTTTGATTCAGTAAACTTGATGTCATATTTAAGCGGTAGCTCTTTGAAGATTTTGAATACTTTCCTTGTTTCAGAAAGAGAATGACTGGCGTTTTACATATCCATTTCTTAAACGCCTGGTGAAAACATTTGTTTTAAGACTATAGAGGAAAAATGGACTAATATAGAGGAATATAAAAGACTTGTTTATTGAATTACTTACTTTCTGTATAAAGGACACTAGATTTTTCAAAAACGAAGATAGAATTTTCGAGCAGAAGAAAGGGATGCCAATGGGTTCACCGGCATCGCCGGTTATAGCAGATATTATCATGGAAGGGTTACTGAACCTTTCAATTCAAAGAATGACTACAAAGCCCGGCCTTATGACTAAATATGCTGACGACCTTTTTGTGATTTTAAAGAAATGTGAAATTGACAACACTCTTCAAATACTTAATTCATTCAATAGACAAATACAATTCACAATGGAGAAAGAATGTGACCAAAAACTTTCTTATCTTGACTCTATAATTCACCGACAAGGCACACGCAGAGAAAAAACATGGTTACTACATGGTCACGGCAATAAAAGTATGTTCGTCGCAACCATAGCATTGTTAACTGAATTTATTTTTGACAATTGTATAATTGCTGCAACATTAATATTGTAGAAATATAACAAAAGTATTATTGCCAAATTTAAAAATTAAAATATGGTTATAGCAACAATATAAATATGGTTGGTGGGACAAAAGTATTGTGTTTTGCGTTTTATGTTAACAATAATATGATTACGGCAATCATACTGTATGATTGTAATTTTTCTTCATTCAAATATGCTATAAGAACAAATGTTATTGGAACGGATCTAATGCAATAATAGTACTTTTTTATCGAAATTAAAATTTTTTAAACAAGCTGTTTTGGCTTTGTTTAACTGAAGTTTTTTTTATTAAAAACGCTTACGTTTATTTAAACTTATTTTTTCTACTGTGAAATAAATCACTCCTATTATTTTGAATTTAATGTTTTTTTTCTAATTCAAATCTATTGTCGACAACTTAAACAAATTCTAATAAATTATATTGGGGATCAAAGTACAATTGTGTGTGATTATACTATGGTTGTAGGGATCATAACATGGTTGCGTGTGAATCATACTATGGTTGTGAGGATCATACTATGGTTGTATGTGAAACATACTATGGTTGTGAGGATCATACTATGGTTGTGGAGATCATAGTATGGTTGAGTGTGGGTCATACTATGGTAGTGGGGATCATATTATGGTTGAATGTGAATCATATTATAGTTGCGAGGATTATAGTATGGTTGTATTTGAATCATACTATTGTTGTGAGGATCATAATATTGTTGTACCACAACCATATACCCAACAATAGTATTATCCTCTTCGAATATTGTCACCACAACCATACTTTTTTTCTGCGTGCAATTTGTTAAAATTGGATTGGTATCAAAAACCAACATCTTCCGGACGATTATTAAACTTTCACTCCAAACATCCCCGACGAATTATAATTAATACAGCGACAAACTTTATTAACAGAGTTTTCAACATAAGTGACAAAAGTTTCCATAGTGACAATGAAAGACGGATTAAGAACCTATTAAGGAAAATTGACTTTCCAATTTAAACCATAGAGGAGTTAATTAGACGGACGAAAACCAATTGTGACCAAACAGTTAAAGAAAAAAGAGTAATAACTTATAAAGCAATGACGTACATACCTGGTTTCTCCAAAAGGTTCAACAAATCAGACGTTTATAATAATGACAAATTTTTTCAAGCGCCCCGAACATTTAGGATAGTTAACGAATTGTTTAGTAAGACAAAACCGAAGGTGGACGGAGAGGAAAAGTCCAATTTAGTTTATAAGATTAAATGTGATGGTGACAAGTCCAACGTATGCCAAAAGGTATATGTTGGCACTACTGGGACAAAAGTAAAGACTAGACTTTCTTCTCGCAAATCTGACCTTAAAGCTGTTGATAGACCAATTGAGCAGAAGACTGCCCTTGCGAACCACTGTACTTTGACTGGACACAAGCCAAACTTTAACGGCGTAGAAATTTTAGCACAAGAGAGGAATTATAAGAGAAGATACACTTTGGAGATGTTTTACATCAACGACGTTCCTATATCTAAGAGAATGAACTTTAAAACTGACACGGGTAGATGTGCACATACATACAGACATATTGCTAATAAGTACCGACGGAAAGACATATATTAGTTGAATATTAGAAGTACAACAGGACAGGAGTACAACAATTATTTAAATGTAATTATTAACAAAAATTATGTTATTTGTGATAAAGAATTGTGTATTGTTGTAATTTTATGTTCTCGGTTTTGTTTTAGTGATTACCCCTAAAGATGAACGACGAAGTCAGTTCGAAATATTGGGTTATTTAAAATTAACTATATTATAAATACGTACACCAACATCTGTTTCTTGCTTATGACCTCAAGCCTAACAATAACTGAAAAATTTGTAACAATGCTAAAAACTTAAACTGGCATTTTCTAAAGATGCAGAGGTTTAATAAAATCTACTCCTGGAGCTTTGCTGTTTCTTAAAAGATTAACATAACAAAAGTCTTCGATGCAAGTTGTATTTTATATTTTTCATATATACTCGTATATATAAGTAAGTTAAAGTTTTAAAACTTCAATTACGTTAAAAGCCCAATATTAAATTCATTTGAAGTTAAAAACATATTACAAACAACATAATTTATTTTTTAACTACGCGAAAATACAAATAAAATGTAGTTCGAAGCGAAGTTAAAGCCTATCCTTTCTATGCTTTGGAAAACCAGACAAATGACACTCTTGAGTATAGACTAGAATCATGGTAATTACCGTGTTGTCGTGTCCCCTTCCTCGTAAAACATAATAAATGGGAAGTGAATGGTCATGTTCAAAGTATAAATAATGGCATATCTCTTTTTTTTGTTGTCTTCGTCAGAAATAATTAATAAGAATTTCCTATTAGAGTTTTATAAAAACACAAAATGATCCCTGATGACAATAATGTCTGCCCTTAATGTTTTGAAGCACAAAAATTATTTAAAATTTTCTAATATAAAGTGATAGGTGGAAATAAACGAAAGGTAAGGCACGTTGTTTATGGGACTTCACTTATTTGGCAACGATCCTTAACAGTTGATTAAGAGTAATTATCATGAATGATGGCATTTCCGTGTTCTGGGGGGAAATCGAAATAAAAAGGGACAGAAAAGTTCAGAAAGGTATGCCTTAAATGAAAAATGTTAGTTAAAAGTTGGATGCAAATTTGAAGCGCTGACATTTAGTTGGTGGTTGGGTTCTGTTTTAATTGAAATATTTGAAGGTACAGAAGAAAAAAGGGTGTTTTAGTTCATTTTCGTAGTGGAGCATTTAAAAGGAGGATGTGGACTTTTTTTACAATCTGTCCAACTAAGGACAATAAGCAAATTTTATCACTTTTTTACAAATAACATAGATTGTTGAGCTCCAAGGAGAACAACAATATAAGAATATATTACGATTAAATAACAATAATTTGAAAGTGTATGGAGCTATTTTAAAGCATTAAAATAAATAAAAATTATTATATATATAGCATCTACTTCCGGAATGGGAGGTCAAGGATGTGGTGGCGCTTCAGTCTTCTTGTTTCGTTGGTATCATCGAGCAATGAAATGGCCAGCGAGTTGCAGTGATCACTTAATCTTTGAAGGTAGTTTTCTGCATACCGTCTTATTTCATCTTTAACCATCGGAATGTTTAAGTCATTATGAATAGTGTTGATAGATACGAACCACGGTGCTTTAAGTATAGTCCTTAAGGTTTTAGTTTTTGTAAAATTTCAATATTCGAATTACTGGCAGTTCTCCAAAGCTGTATACCTTATGTCCATACAGGTTTCAGTATGCTCTTGTACATTATAATTTTATTGTGTATACTTAGTTCAGATTTGGAACCTAATAGCCAATATAGACGCCGGGTTTTTATGTTTAAATGTTCTTTCTTAGATTTTATGTGCGCTTTCCACGTCAGCCTTCTGTCAATGTGAATCGCCAAGTATTTGACGCTGGGTGATTTTGGAATAACACAATTATTTATTAATAAATTAGGACAATCACCATTTCTCATAGTAAATGTGACGTGAGTAGATTTTTCAGCATTTATTCTGATTTTCCATTTGTTCGTCCAGTTTTGAATGTTGTTAAGTTCGTTTTGAACGAAGTACGAAGCTTCTACCGGACATGAACTACAGGCTAGTATTGCGGTGTCATCTGCGTATGTCGCTACTAATACATCTTTCGTTGTGGGCATATCGGCAGTAAAAATGGTGTAGAGAACTGGACCCAGTACTGGAACTCCGGCCCCGATTTCATTAATATCGGAATGTTCTTCATTTACTTTGACATAAAAACATCTCTGCATCAGGTAGGATTTAAGGACCAAATACATATGCCCAGGTAGGAGTGGACTTTAAAATGTAAATTTTCGTAACGGAATTAGTTATAAAAATATTAGATGGTGTTTAAAAATATTTGATACAAATAGGTTTTATTGAAACGAGTATATAAGCACTTAAAAAAATAATAAAAAACAAACAAAAAAACATAGTTAAGTTCGGGCAGGCCCAGCCGTATATACCCTTACATGACTAAAGCATATAAAAAAAATAATGATACGTTTTATGGACCTTTTCGGTCCAAGCATTCAACCCTTATTTAAACCAAAAATTCAAAAGTACTCTATATTTAAATTGGTAACAAAATTTGTTATAAATGGAATTCAACATGCGGCACAAAAAGTCCAGCTACTAAGCCCTTTTTTGATGTATTTCGTGCGTACCAACTAACAGTAACAAAACATTTTGATTTGTTAAGCAAAACAAACACAAAATTGTAGTTTTTATCGAGGTACCATTAGTCTCTTAATAGGGAAACTTTTTCCCCCTGCGTTGATTTCGCCCATTTACAATCCCTAACAGGTTATTGTCATAGCCCATCCTATGGCAAAAATCCTAGGTTGCCTTCAACAGACACACGAACGGATGAACGGACGGACAAACGTGGCTAGATCGTCTTAGAACTTTACGACGATCAATAATATATATTCGTTATAGGGCCTCCGATCTAAATTTCGTGGTGTTACCAACGGATTGAATACCACTTTTCGGTGGAGGGTATAAAAATTACCGCAGCTTTGTTGACAAAAATTGGTTTTAAGTATACGTAAAAGAGCATATTTGATTAAAAGTCGGGATTGATACCACAAACGGTTGAATGTGTAGTGCCAGTGCAAAAATTGTGTTGGTTTTCTTATAAAGGGTGGTTAAATTTTAAGGGCCGATGTTAAATGTGAACCACGCCTAAACGTCAAGCTTTTTTTCTGCATTTCATTTAATATTTCTCAACTTCAGACTAACTCAATTTGAACCATGGAAAGATATATAAACGAGCAATGCACTAAAGTTATTCAGGCTTATTATGAAAATGCATAACGTGCAGTTCGTGATTTTCTCAGTCATTTTAATCGTCCAAATGTGCAATAATCGGAAAAATCGTGCAAACCGGGGCTGTAGGAGATGTGAAAACCACAGTGCAAGCTCGTTCAGCTCGTACTGCAGAAAACATTGCTGCTGTTCGCGATAGAGTGGCTGAAGTGCCGTCTAACTCAACTCATCGTCATGTCCAACAATTGCACCTCTCACGCTCGTCATTGATGAACATTATGCATAAATACTTGCATTTTCACGCTTACAAGGTGCAATTGACTCAAGAACTAAAGCCACTTGACCATTTCAAACTTCATCAATGGTCAGAATGGTGGCAAGAAATGGCATCGGTCCTTGAAATTTAGCCAGCCATTAAATTTCTCCGAAGCTGACATAAAAATATGCCCTCACCACACTGGGGTATCGGGCTATTAAAGGCATGAACTGCAGTTTGTAGCACCCAAAAAAATACAGATCGATTCTAAATTTGTCAATTTAGACATGTCCGTCATATTTTCTTGTAATCGAATTTTAGATCGCAAAAATGAACCGAAATATTCCACATTGTTCTGTTCTCGGCCAACGACAGTCGTTATGGAAATTGGAAGAAGTCGTTTCAAGTTCTGATATAGCTTACATACAAATGTTCCTTCCGACTTTTGGTCTGACTGACGTAACAGCAGCAAATTTCATCAGATATGAACAAAATTCGGTTCGTGGCATTATTATGCACTCAGGATAAACATTGCTGAAAATAGCCCAGATCGGTCGGTGCTAATCTTGCGTAATACTGTCCATGTAAATATACCTTCCTATTTTGAGTATTAGCAACCTTGCGGCGGCAACATTTAACAAATTTAGCGTTATTTTCCTACCAAGAAAAACGTTGTTGCTAATCGCAAAGATTGGCAAGTTTCAAAAATTTTAAATGGAATTGCTGTTTGTAGCGTTAATTTCCTCCCAAGAAAAACGTTGTTGCTAATCGCAAACATCGGTACATGTTTTGAAATAGCCTCAATACAAATGGATCTGCTTTTAGTAACCCTTAACGACCCAAGACAAGAAAATTGTACCTTATTCAAATCATCCATTGGTTTTTGTAGTACAAATTGGATTTTTAAAATTTTAAATGAAAACTATTTGATTTTGAATGTGTTGAAGAAACAAATCGAGTGATTAAATTTTATATTCTTTTGTGTACTGATTGTGCGTTTTGTCTCAGACAAATTCGTGGTGCAAAAACGGCTGTTGATGCGTTTACATTAGGGATCTAACGAAAGTGGGTTTAGCTAAAAGGAATGTTTAAATATATTTGTTGCAAAAGCGAATATTGAAATATACATTTTGCGCATTCTAATCTTCCAAATTGGTTTTTGCGAATGCAAAAGAGAATAATTTCTTTTAGATTTTAAGTATTTTTTTAACTGAAAAATAGAAATGAACAACATTTCCTAGGGAAACTAAAAAAAAAATCGTTTGCAGTGTGCCAGTGACATTTTTATATAAAAAGGTGATTTAGTACAAGGTTAAAGAAAACCGTGAAACATTTTTGAGAAACAATTTATACAAAATTTAGTTCTTAGTTTACTGGTATGTCCTTATCTAAAACATTTTTTTTGCGAATATTTCAAAATTAGTTTTTGCGAAAGCTAATATTTTAAAATTGGGATTAGCGAGTGTTAAATATGATGCGAACAATTCGATTTCGCATATTTATTTCAATTATAATTGGTGATTACATTTTAAGGGCCGATGTTGATTTTGAATAATGTTGATTTGACTCCGCTACAATAAGTTGAACTAAACAGAAGTGAGTTACTGTGATATTAGTGCTAAGTTTTGCTGTGATTTTTACATTTATTTATTTTTTATTATTAAATTGTTTCGTGATGTCCAGTTTTTTAATAGTAATAAGAAATTATGACGAATAAAATGTAAAGCTAATTGATTTTCAAATAAACATCCCCAGAAAGCTAACGAAAAGTTGGGAAAACATGGAATAAATTAGTTTTATTTAATTCATGAAGGAAGACCGACCAATCAGCCCAGTCAAAAACGACATAAACAAATAAAACACAAATTATTTAGAAAATTATTGTCATTTCTTTTTATTATGATAATAATGGTATGTTTCAATTATGTATGGAAGAAAACATCGGCCAAATGGCGTCGCGACCTCGGCGGCACACCTCCAACCGATGGTCCAAATTTTTGATGACGCTGAGGCATAATAGAGGTTCTATGCCGTTGATTTGCCGAATTATCTCATCCTTTAACTCTTGAATTGTTGCTGGCTTATCGACGTACACCTTGTCTTTCAAATAACCCCAAAGAAAGAAGTCCAACGGTGTCAAATCACATGATCTTGGCGTCCAATTAACATCGCCACGACGTGAGACAACACGGCTAATGAATTTGTCGCGCTAAAGAGCCATTGTTTCGTTAGCTATGTGGCAAGTGGCACCGTCCTGTTGAAACCACATATCGTCCACATCCATATGTGACGCGCAAAATAGAAAGGGACCTAAGGGTAAAAACCAGTTTTGTTCAGGAGTGCCATTTTAAAGATTTAAATACGTGTATCTTAGGTGTATAATAGTCGACTTCACTTTCATAAAACGCGCATATCTCTGGGAACGCGCATATCTCTGAAAATTGGTTTTTACCCTTAGGTCTCTTTCTCTATGCGCTGTCACATATCTTCCAATTCAGGCCATTAAAATTTAATTATCATCTCACGACATTTTGGAAAAAATACGGCCCGATGATGCCGCCAGCCCATAAACCGCACCAAACAGTCACTCTTTGTGGGTGCATTGTTTTTTCGACAATCACTCTTGGCTTATCATTCGCCCAAATGCGGCAATTCTGCTTATTGACGAATCTACTGAGGTGAAAATGTGCCTCATCAATGAAAATGATTTTCTTCGAAAATTAATCATCCACTATTGCCTAACTTAAGCGCGTTGCTCGCTTGTGTATCTTCCCATCGTTCAAATTAAGTTAGTCTGAAATTGCGAAATATCAAATGAAATGCAGAAAGAAAAACTTGACGTTTAGGTGTGTGGCTCACATTCAACATCGACCCTTAAAATTAAACTACCCTTAGTTTACATCGTCATTAAAAGAAAAAATGTACAAGGGGTCGTATGATTATGTTTTTTTATTTATTAAAATCAAATAACTTATACGCTCTGGTGGCAAAATCACAAGCTGATTCGATATTACGATAATGGTCTGTCAGCCCGTCTGCTGTTCAGTCTAAGCTTGTAATAAAATTACACGTTGCTTTTGTGGTCCGATTTTGAAAAAAAAATTGCAAAAGTACATTTTTCGGACTGAAATTGAAGAAAATGGGTTCAGATATGTTTTATTTCTTAAATTTTTCAGAGTTTGTTACGATTGATCAGTTAACAGCTCAGTTGATAATATGTCCCCGTTTTGAAATAGCCCTTCCGATTTTAGCTACAACCGCTCTTCATCACCCATATTAATTACGATTTGCATACAAAGTGGTATGGATATGGACGATGGTTTAAATGGATTTAAATGGACTTCAGTACCACAGAAGTCATTTAAAGATAAAATTATTTTTCGCGATTGCCTAAATTTGAGATAGTCTGAAAAACCGACCCATTCCAACGTGAATATATGTGACAGCGCATAGATTAAGGGACCTAAGGGTAAAAAAATCAATTTTAATTTTTTTTTCTTTTTTGATGTGGACAACATCTGAGCATCGAATGAGACCGATCCCATGCCCCAAAAGTGTTCCCTCCCAGAGATATGCGCGTTTTATGAAAGTGATGGTACACTAAAGATACACGTATTTTAATCTTTAAAATGAATAAAAATGGTTTTTACCGTTAGATCCCTTTCTATTTTGCGCGTCACATGTACTTATATTTATATGTAGCAAAATAGTTTTTAGTTTTAGTTTATTTTATTGAGACTTTTTTCAAAAACAATGGCAGACATATACTAGATCTATGAACAAGAAATTGCTTATGACTATAATGTATTGTCTAAATTACCAATAACGTGCAGCTAACGGCACCAAGCCTTTTCTGTGTATAGAAGTATTTTTAATTTGTATGTATCTCTGATAAGTGTGTTCGCCCTTGCTCCCGAGGCTAAAGTGGTCTTAGGAGTGAAATATCCTAGAATTTAGCTTAAAAGTAAACTAACAACTAGTCTAAAATTAGGGGGTGAAAGGGAGGGGTTGATTACAAAAAAGGAGAGGATAGGAAAAAAAAATAAGAGATTTAAATAAATGCTGTTCAAGAGCCTTAACAATATTCCAATCATAAAGATGCTATCCTCTATGTGCACCCGGAACCACTTTTTTGTAGAGCTCGGGACGAAAGGAAACCGAGGTATCATAATCTGCCCGACTTTCATTCAAAAATCCAATCGGAGATAAATAGCAAACATCTGACCAGCTAATGTCCTTCTGGGCATTGTAAATATCAGTTATAATGGAATTCTCGTGAAGGGAAATCATTGTAATAAATTTATTAATTATGTCACAAATATATAGACCAATAGGAGTAACATCTGACTCCTTATATATATATATATATACTTATACGAATATCGCTTGGAGAACGACTCAAAATTTTTACCAATACAATATCTTAATATCTTTCTCTCAAATATCTCAAATTCCTTTATAACTGTCGGGGATACATTAAACCATATTGGGAACCCATATAAAATGACCGGGCGTATACTAGTCTTGTACAGTAATAGTTTCGTCTCTACCGGTAAACTCCTATTCCACAGAATTTTCGAAAAAGATCCCATAATCCTATAGCCCTTCTGGAGAACAGACCTAGCATGTCTATTAAATTTCAAAAGTTTATTGAAGTGAATGCCTAAATATTTCATGTCATTCCTGAAAGGGACTTCCTCGCCATTAATAACAATTCTCAACCGTTTACTCTCAGGAACCACAAACCTTCTACACTTGCCTGAGGCGTTTCGAATGCAAATAGCCTCACTCTTGGACGCGTTGATCGTTATACCCCAATAATCATAGAACTCCCTGACAGTGACAAGGTGATCCGCAACTTTCATAAACGCAATATTCGGGGACTCATCGTGCGCACATAAAAGACTGTCATCTGCATATAATAACCCAATCGAATCTGAACTAGTGAGTGGAAAATCGCTCATAAAAATATTGTATAAGTGCGGCGCTAATAATGATCCCTGTGGGACTCCACACCTTACCTCACCAAACTCCGACATTCTATTATTTAATAGAACGCAAAACAATCTGTCCGAGAAATAACTTCGAAACAATTTAATCACTTTGGGGTCAAAGCCTATTCGGATCATTTTAAACAAAATGCCAGCATTTTTCCACATCCAGCGAAACCGCAACCGTACAATATTGCCTCCGTAAATTCGACACAACGTCGTCCTGAAATTTCAACAGGGCATCAGTGGTCGAATGCCCCTTCTTAAACCCAAATTGTAGGTCTGGTATGTAAGATTCTCTCATTCCATCATCCATTGTCAGCCGACAATGGATGATGACATATTTCCACAAATTTAAATATGACATCACATTTTTAAAGCAATTCCTCCAAATATTGATCGGAGACCTTATTTAGTCTATATATTTTTAACTGTCGTCAAAATATTAGGTAATAATTATAAAAAAAAATATTCCTTTAAGTGATTACAAGGAACCTAGAAAAAGGTCACTTTTTGGGAATTTACAAAAAAAAATCATATTGAGTTGTGGACCTACAGTAGTTAAAATGCCTACGGTTAGTTGGGACGAACATAAAAATTTTAAAACCTTTAGTGTTGGACATTTCGGTCCAAAAAACGATTCGTAAGGTCAAAGTGGGCGATCAATACTAATTTGACTTTACGCTGGGCATAAAAGCAGGCATTCAATAATAACTTTTATAAATTAGAAACTAAATGTTATTTCAGATAAAAACACATTTAACGGCGATATATTGAAGGATCTTGGCATCAGTCCCACTGTATAAAGCATGCGCTGGGAAAATTTTACTCCTGCTCTTAACACCAATAACCCTTTCGACCCATTCCGTGGTGGAACATTGTTTTTACTGCTCTGAAATAGTGTTCCGACCACATAGTATTAAGCTCTATATCAAATTTCAAAACTCTACCACCACCGCTGTTTGAGCTACTGCTACAATAATGGGTATATACCAAAAACAATTGTACTGATGTTACATCAAAGATTAACACCATATTCGATGGACTTGAAGTTGAAGCGTGGTAGCTTTGGAGTTCTTTCGGCGTTAAATTTTTAAGTTTCTTTTTACAATTGTTAAGAAAAGGGTAATTTTATACACCTTTTCGTAGTTATGATCAGTTTTTTTGGGTTGTTTGCTGTTGTTATTCAAATGCAGCCTTTAATTTGATTTGTTGAACCTGTTTCGGTAAAGTACATTCATTATGGTAGAATGTCACCTTTTTCGGAGTTGGTCTTCTTGACAGCTGTCACTTGATTTATGCTCAGTTTAGTTTGCATTTCATAATGAATAGACTTACTCCGGAAAAAAGATTGCAAATCGCGGTGAATTGGCCACCGATCCTGATTTTTACAAGAAAATTTTGTTCAGCAAAAACGCTATGTTTATAACCCTAATTGTCGCATTTGGAGTAATGAAAATCCACAAGCCATTGTTGAGACGCCGTTCCATCCTCGAAAAGTCACAGTTTGGTGTGCTCTATGGGCAGAGGGAATCATTAGAATGTTACAGTCATTGGGAGACGGCACTACATGCCACACAGCCAACAAAGTTTCCTTCCAATTAATTGAAGGAAACTTTTGTTGAGCGCACTATTTCGCGTTGTGGCCCCCAAGATCATGCGATTTAACGTGCGCAGGACTATTTTTGTAGAGTTTTCTAAAGTATTTTGTCTACGCAGATGAGCCAGACACGATTGACGCCTTGATATATAATGTTCGGCGCGTTATTGCTGATAAACGGCCTAACTGCAGCAGAAAGTGGACCTCGCGGCTGGAATTTATTTGAGCCAGCCGCCGCGGCCACTTTTAATTTAAGCTAATAAAGTCAGTGTCCAACGTTGAGGAAAAGATGAAATAATTAATTTTTGTTGTAAGTGAATAGTTGACCTTTAGTGTTGTTATTTTATAAAATTATTTTTCGGCTTGAGGTCATTTATTTAATCTCGTTGTTCTATGTGTTGTTTAATTTTTATTTATCCCAATATTTCGATTGATTTCGTCAATCATCTTCAGGGGTTGTCAATTAACAAAACAATGTCGTCCGTCTGATTGACAACCCCTGAAGATGATTGACGAAGTCAATCGAAATATTGGGATAAATAAAAATTAAACAACACATAGAACAACGAGTTTAAATAAATGACCTCAAGCCGAAAAATAATTTTATAATTAATTTTTATTTACATCAAAACATATTACTTGATCACGACAGCCCATATATGTGACGCGCAATCAAGAAACCAGCTTTGTTCAGGAGAGCCACTTTAAAGATTAGGGCCCTTTCTTTTTGCGCTTCGAATCGTCGACTTCACTTTCATAAAACGCGCATATCTCTGGGAGGGAACACTTTTGGGGCATGGAATCGGTCTCATTCGGTGCTCAGATGTTGTCCCCATCAAAAAAAAAAGGGAAAAGTTGATGAAAAGTTTTGTTCAGGAGAGCCATTTTAAAGATTAGGTCCCTTTCTATTTGCGCTTAGAATCGTCGACTTCTCTTTCATATAACGCGCATATCTCTAGGAGGGAACACTTTTGGGGCATGGGATCGGTCTCATTCGATGCTCAGATGTTGTCCACATCAAAAAAAAAATAATAATATTGATTTTTTTACCCTTAGGTCCTTTTCTCTAGGCGCTATCACATATAGAGAAACTAACTAAACAAAAAAACAACAAATTGGTCATTAAAAAATCTGAATATCCGATACCATTTGTCATTGACTTCCCAGATTTACATGATGATGTGTACAATGGATATTATACTTATATACTTATAGGAAAATCAAGAAATGCAAAAAGTTTTTCTTTTTTAAATAACCAATGAAGAACTGTTATATTAATTACTTGGTGCTGTGCAAAAATTTCTTTTTTGCGCTAGTTTCTTATAAAATATGTTCTTATATCCGTTACTTACTTTATGTACCTTCAAATCAACATTCGAATAGTTGGTGCCACTTTTGTTTGGTAGACTGGGAGGCGTATGATTGCTGTGAATGAATTGAGATAAAAATAAATTATAAGTTCCGGTGGTCGACGAATAATGAATTTCTATTGCGCTCAGCTTAGGGTGAACCTATTTCATGCTGAAAGGAATTTTGGGGATGGCAGTGTGAATTTTAACAGTATCAAATCGTCAATAACTGTTTACAAATTACGAACAACTCAAATATTTACACCTACAATCAAATATAAGCATTAATCAGCACGAAAAAAACGCTTCAAGACATTTTTCCTTTATTCAATTAGCTTTCAGCTCGGCTCGGCGGGCATTCTGCCATCCGGACGCCGATTTGTACTAATTTGTAAGGGTACAGTTTCAAGAATTTAAATCAGCTTTCAGCTGCGCTCGGCTCGGTTTGAGCGCGCACTCTGCCAGGCTTCAGAAAAGTT
Organism: Hydrotaea diabolus; assembly: GCA_963513945.1. Lineage (NCBI taxonomy): Eukaryota > Metazoa > Arthropoda > Insecta > Diptera > Muscidae > Hydrotaea > Hydrotaea diabolus. The sequence continues at coordinate 48,828,089 of OY740716.1, forward strand.
TCTTAATGACAATTTATATGACCTATCAAAAATAAGCTCGGGCGTATAAGTATCATAAGTTGTTTCAAAAAATTTAATTTTTATGACAAGACTAAATTTGTGTCTACAATAACACCTTAAGAATATTTCCCGAAAAATGTTAGTATTGGACTGAAATTGGATTGAAAGTCGAAGTAGTCACTAAAGGATAAAATCAAATATTTTTTATTAAAAGTTACTCCGAGTTGGAGGTCATATGAAACGGCCAATTTTCACCACTAGTTGGAGGGAATTTTCTCTAAGGAATTTTTATCTGATTTTAAAGCAACTAAAATAGTTCTAGGCAGCTAAGGGTTTCGAATGTTGGCTAGATTTCACTAACAATACAGGTTATGCATTTTGTAATTTTCACCTAATTGTCGTACCAATTATCGATTTATTTATAAGTAAACAAGGCGGGGATGCTTATGCGCTGTGAATGAGATTGGCAACTTCGCCAGCGGTAAATTGTGGCGTTGCCTTTTCGACTCGGAGAGCGTGGATGTGACGCAATATTCTCGTTTTCGCTTTGCCGCTCTCTCGTATCAAAAACAAGCCGATTAAAGTAACTTGAGCAAGGCTTTGGATCTACCACTGCTCTGTCACCGAACGTGACGTCTGTTCGATTCTTCTATTCGTCTTGTCGTGTTCAATAAAAAGCCGCTTCAAATCTGTCACTGAACGGTGTCATTGGCTAAAGAACATAAAAATAACTCACCCTGCCACAGGGTGTCTAGCGTTGACTTTTTCCTGGGAACAAGAGAATGATAATGATTTTATGATTTTAATGCAGTTTTTATGAATATCTACTTTGACAGTTTTGTCTCTACCCACTAATCAACAGCCCCTACGTACGTAAGTCCTTGTTAATGATTTAAGTCCCACCATTCAGAATTGGTCAATGACGCAGGTCGGATAATCCCTTATGGCACAAGTTATTCTTATGACACTGTCAATTCAAAGAGTTTTCATTAAAATGACATTCGTTTCACTCAAACGACATTTGTCGGCGAATTTGTGTTCCTTTTGGCTTGAGTAGGGACCAGTAACACGTAACTCGACTTGCAGAAAAAAACTAAAGGGAAAAACAACAACAAAACATAATAACATCGAAAGTTGTTGGTTGGAAATGTCATTGAATGAAGTTTTCTTTTGAGAAATTCCTCTGAAACATTCCTTTGACACAGCGGCAACAAGTCAATGCCTTCTTTTCTCTTTTCGTATGGCAGCTCGTGTTCGTGGAGCGGGTGAGTGGCAAAGCATTGACAACAGCAGCGGCAACAACAACATTCATTAAACGAAACATAATCTCAACGTAATTGTTCTTATGTATTGTTGGAATTGTGTTTATTGCTTCTGTTACTGTTGTTCTTGTTGTTTTAGACAATAACTTGTAGTGAACAGCACTCTCTATCTTTCTCATTTAAGTCTTTTTTTTGCTTTCATGTGCAAGTAAAAGTACCTGTGACCGCGAGCGCATGTGTGTGATTGTGTGCATATTACTTTCCAGCGGCAAAATTGGCAAGGCCTTCTCATAAGAAGACCTTCAATGCCTTGCAATACCTTCAAGGCCTTCTTTGCAAATAAAAACTCATACCTCACACATTCTCATATCGCTTCTCTAAGAAGACCTGTAAGAATCTTGTGATGAATGCTCTACATATTCGTCGGTGCATTCTTTAAACAAGCCTGCAAAAGGCATTCATATTTTCAATGAGAGAGACGAATATTTAATAAAAATTCCCGGCTCCGTTCTTGTGAAAGGCATGCTACCATGCCTGTTGAGTTAAGGCAGCACAGTAGTTATTCGCCGCACCGATAGTTAATGAAGATATATAGGGTGATCCATCTAGAGATATTTTTTCAGAACAAAAAAAATATAAAAATTCATATCAAGTGTGGAATCTATATTGGTAATTTGAAAGGCATTTATTTTTTGAATATAATTTCCTTCAAATGTTGGCCGCAACTACGCCTCGGGGTTTTCATTATGAGGGTCCAATTTTGGATGACTGTACCGGTATGGCTTTAATGACACGCATAATGTTGGCTTCCAAAACCTGAATCATAACTGGTTTGTCAGCATAGACTTTGGACTTTACGTAACCCCAAAGAAAAATGTCTAATAGTGTGATATCACTCGATCTAGGCGGCCTACTCACCTGTCTAAAACGTGAAATTAGCTGCTTTTCGAAATGACCTCTCAATAGATCCATTGTTTGAGCAACTGTATGGCAAGTGACACCGTCCTGTGGAAACCAAGTGTCGTCACGGGTTACGTTCCGGCCATCATCATTTTTGAAAAATATGCAACGATGATTCCACCAGCTTATAATTCGCACCATATGCTGTTTTTGTGTGTATAACGGGTGGGCCATAGACAAGTTTCTTTTAAAGTCATAGGTTATGTTGACACAGCTATTTCCCGCTCGAAATCTGGACAGTAAGTCAGTATCATACGATTGAATAACATTAGGAAATATTGACAACTTACGAGGGCGACCGCAAAAGTAACTGGCCTAACATAAAAAGAACCGTTTTTTTTGGAATTATTATTATTTATTTTTCAACACAATCTCCTTCCAGCTCAATACACTTCATCAAACGTTTTTCAAGTTTTTTTAATTCCATCCGAAAAATAAGATTTTTCAAGACCTTCAAAATATGCCTCAGTTTCAGCAATAACCTCGCTATTGGACGAAAATTATTTGCCAGCGAGAATTTTTTTTTTCGCTAAAAGCTCCTCGGAATTGGTCTAACGGACGCTTTTTTGGGGCAAAGTCAACAAACGCGGCACCCATCTTGCGGATAGCTTTTTCATGTGGAGTTCATCATGTAAAATACTCCAAACTTGTTTTTCGTGTATTTTGACAATATCAGCAAGTTCTCTGAGCTTTATTTGTCTATCTTTAGTCACTTCATTAAATATTTTTCTAATGTTTTCAATAGTAGTAGCAGTTTTCGGTCTTCCAGAGCGTTGTTCATCTTCCGTACTTGAACGACCCATTGTAAATTGTTGAACCCAGGATTTCACCGTGGATTATGATGGTGCTTTATCACCATGAACAGAATCCAATTCATCTTTGATTAATTGTGGCGTATAGCCTTTCTTATAAAAGTGTTTAATTACCGCACGAAACTCTTTATTTTCCATTTTTCAAAAATTATAAAACTTGTTTACTTCAATCACCTGTAACAAAGAAAATAATCATTAAATATTTCGGACACTTTGACAGATGGCTTATAAAAGATTGCTTTTAAAAAACAAAAAAAAGTTGCGAGTAAAACAGAAAATGTGCCAGGCCAGTTAATTTTGCGGTCGCCCTCGTATGTCTAAAAATTGGAAAGCAATTTTGGGTGAAAAATCATCTTTTCGGACGAGGCGCCTTTTCATATCGGCGGCCACGTTAACAAAGAAAATAAATAAAAAACCTCCATGTTGTATACACTTGCTTTTCACTTCGCTTTCACTCAGTCATTTTGTTGCATTGCTATAGCAAGAACTGGTATCGCTTTTCGCATTGCACCACCCAATGCGCGCTCTCTGACATTAAACTTAGCTCTGACTAGCATTGCAAACGCTCAGTTAGAGATTTTCGCAAACAACATCACGGTAGGAGTATGAGATTAATCTCTATAAAATGCATTAGCCGTCAGCGTGTCGACAAATTATATAAGGATCGTGCACAGCTGGCTGATGTGGGAGATGGTGCCCATTTATTCCTTAAGGGAACTAAGGAAGTTAGTAAAGTAAGTCTGCTGACTTACACTTCGAGGGCCTTTTTGCATGTATCGTTAGTGATGGCCTTTATATTTCAGCAACTTGGTTATTAATAAGACCATTATGACGTGAAGGTTGAGTCCTCAATTGTTCCAAAGGGCTGGGTGCATGGATGTTTATATGCACACAACGCCCAGGCCTTGGAAGTGATACACAAATAAGGGGTTTCTTTTTTCTGTTGATTCGTGTCATTCATTGCATTTGCTTGAATTTTCTCCATAAAGTCAGCCCTGCACAATGGGGTAAGCCGGGTTATCTAGGGAAAAGTATGTTTAGCAGTTTGACAGGAGTCATCACAGTGCAATATGCGGTTAGCAATGAGGATTAAGGTGGGGGTATACAAACAAAATTTACTACTGTAGGAATCAGTAAAACTTGTGCCCTACGACTGTCCAAGTCTATTGTTACGACTCATCTATCGTGGGAGCAAGTTTCTTGGCGGCTGTTAAAACTTTTTTTTAGCTAATTTATTGATTGTGTCATGTGGTTCATAGAATTTCCGAATATTACCTTATCCTTCTAATTATTTCTCTTTCAAAAGCTCTTCGTTTTCTTTTCCCATTTCTTCTTTTTTAAAGGGTATCTAAATGGACCCACTCATGACCTTCGACTACAAGTCGCTCTCATAACCAGGCATCCTTAGCAACCCTAACTTAGGAAGTTCCCAGTTGGAGGTGTGACAACTAATTTAATATCCCACCGACGCAGATTATACAAACTGGCAATGTTACAGCTTCTGGAAGATGAGTGTAATTTGTAAGCAAATTTCCAATAGGGACTTTCGTATGGACGCTATCAGAAGATGCATGGCAAGTTTAAATAGAGACCAAATTGTAGTCTGATAGCTAGTATGCACGACTATCCCAAAGGAAAACCAGGTTTAAAATCCAAAAAGGATGTTTGGAAATAGTTTTGGCCCATAAGCATCGGCAACCACTCTGAGGTACAGGGTATAATTTATATTTTTCTCGGAACTAAGAGTCCACTCGATTGACATCCAAACTTGTTTAAATTTAAAGAATTCGCAGTGAAATTTGCATTAGATTAAGTACTTATATTTACGATTGGTCGCTGGCTCAGATATAATGGCCTTTTTTAGGAATCTATCCCCTCTTCGTCTAAGTACAAGTTTTAAGCAGATTAAGCATACATTTATACATCGAATAAAGAAATTTGATTGTTTTTGAGCCACAGGTACAGGTTTTTTGGGTACAGGTTATCTTGGGTCACTGGCTGCAATAGATCCAAAAACTATTCCCATTTGCAAGTTGTTGGTGCGTATTCAATCTATTGGATGGTTCGTTCGCAAAAATGCAGATATGCTGAGCAAAATCGAATAGAGTGTACTTTTTTCATAAGTTCCGGCAATAAAAACCCAATAAATTATCATTAAAAATGGTTTTATTGTATTTCAAAATATTCTCTCTTAAGATGAATACACTTTTGCATGCGCACAAACCAATTTTCGAAGCACTTTTTCCACTCTGATTAAGACACTCCAAAACATGATTTTTGAAATTTCAACGCTTCTTCGGTATATGAAAAACGTTCACCACGCATTTTTTCCTTGGTACTAGGGAAAAAGAAGAAGTCATTGAGGCTTAATCAGGGCTTTACGGTAGATGACCCAACAATTCGACATCTTGAAAGGTCAAATAGCTCAACGTTACAGCTGATGTGTGAGAGCTCGTATTGTCGTGATGCAAAATGATCCGTCTTCTATTATTATCTTTCCTCATTTCTTCGAACAGTGTTGGAAAACAGATGATTGTATACTACTCAGAACTGACGTCCTACTAACTAACTAACACTAAAGGCACTGTGTCAAGATGTGCCTGTTATACCGAAAAAAACGCAATCATTTGCTTCCATGTAATTCTCCCACGAACAACTTTTGTTGGATTTGGCTCGTATTGAAAGACCCACACGGCCGATTGTTGTGTTGTTTCGGGTTAATATGCATAGATCGATGATTCGTCACCTGTGACAATGTTTCGTAATGTTTGTTTCGTAATCAGATTTTGTGTGGGCCGTCGTGGTGCGAGGAAAGCGTGCTAGTAACCCCAGGCTCAACCCAACTGCGGGTTTCCACCTCGTGAAAGTCGGCTACTTTACGAGTAAGAGATTTATCTCTAAGCCCAGTAAAAACTTCTCCATAAAAATCTTCATTAGCCGTTCGGTCAGTTATTGTACGAATTTAATTTTATACAGTTTACTGATTTAAGAGAAGTTCCCTCTAGTTTCTTAATGGATATTGTAGGACTTAAGTAAGTAAAGAGATTTTCGACCTTGTGGGGCAGTATGCATATTTACAATTTCAAACATAGTATGCCATCAGCGCACAAACTTTCAGGGCTCTACCTCCCTCTACCTCTACTTCTTATTATGGAAGTCTGTAAGATATGCCTGTATATATCTCTAGGCCAAGTGTTATATTCTCTGAAAATTTCAACACTTGCGCTCCGCAAGTTGTTCAACACGTTTCTACCTGTAATATATAAGTCCCTTTTAAATTTTGACATGTATGAGCGGTGCCACGCTCACTTGATACATCAAAAATTCAAGCACCTGTGGAAATTTCAAGAAATCGTTCCAGCTTTTTCGAGTTGATACTGTACTAAAAACATTTTTATATAAAAAGATCGAAAGATAAACCAGCAAGAATAGACAACCTTGAAGTTGTTGTCATATGCAATTGTTTGCGACCAAAAACCCAACTTCAATTGTGTCGGACTCCAATGAAAATGTAGAAGTACATTTGATTGTTTTGGATTCTTCAATTTTCGCTCTAACTGCTCTACCAGAAAGGATTCTTCTTCTAGATTGCGACTCGAACACACTTTACTTAAGCTTGAGGTTAACCGCAAACCGATTTCAGTTAGAAGCCTGTAGAGTCTTATTAATTTGACTTTCAAACATTTCGTGTATCCTCCCCCACTGTGTGATGGGACGGTGGACCCATTAGAAACACTCTCCGTTGTATTGTTGGCGCCAACAAACAATGACTGGGGAAAACAAAAAGCAAACAACATCAGCGGGGTATACAGACCCCGTTGTTGTTGATGCTGCTGTTACCGTTGTTGTTGTTGCCATTGTTGTTAATCTTATTGTTGTTGCTTCCTCTGTCCTGTCATTATCCGTAGAGCAAAGCATTGTTGTGTCGCCCCCATTCAAGCTTACATTCACTTGATTATCGTAGCTCGCGTCCTGCAACATACAGTAACAGTGGGCCACAGTGCACGGTGGGGCAAAATCACCTACTCGTACTATTGTTTGCAGTTGATTCGAGACTTTTCCCCCATATACCGCTCAGAGGAACCGTGGGTAAGGATTTGATTTTACTGTAGCACTCAGTAAACAGGGCTTTGGAAAGTTGTTTCATGACGAATGTAAGTAAATTAAATGAAATTGGTCTAGAGCTGTATTTAAGAGCACTGATCCACTCAGAATCAACGGCGCAATGTGGCTGAAATTTTGATTTCATTGGCCAAAAGTGTAATTTTGTTTTGTCACCGAATTTTATTTTTATGCCTTTTTGTATCGTAGCTTATATATCCAGATTAAGGTAGCCAAAAAAATTAGGTTAGACTATTGCTAATTGTGGGCGTGGCGTGCTGTCAAACTCAACTTTCAACTTTTAATTTCAGAAAAAGGTGTTTTTTTGTTTTTTTTTCTATCAAAAATAAATGTTTACTACCCGCAAGCTATCATCGATAATGGATTGCGGTCTTTTTTATAATGTTGGTAGGTTTATAGTTTTTAGTCGTTGTATGTGGTCACAGCTCTAGCGTTTAAAATTAGGGGCGTTATGAAATATTTATGAAACTACTATATTTTTCTCAAATTTAAACTTAAGTGGAATAGAACTTCTAGGGAACAAGAAACTTGTACCACTCGGAGGAAGGTGAAAGTGTCTTCTTTAACCCTATATATACTTTTGTACCCGCGACGACCCGCGAGTAATACACTTTTTTCATTTTAATGAAATTACTCTAAAAAAAATTCTAACTACGATAATTTAAAGAGCCCTATAAGTACTCGTGTACAAGGGTTATTAAATATATGCTTTAGGTACTTTATAGCTTATAATGAAATAATTAAATACAATACCTGCGAAAGGGTTTTATGGCTTTAGATTCTTCTTGACAATATGTTCTACAGTAGACATATGATCTCTTTCTAAATTTACCTGTTTTCAAATTTTAGGGTTAACCAAATTGATTAACAATTTTATAAGCATGTCAATAATCGCAACATTAAACCACTAAAGATAAAAACAACCCCCTGTTGGCGAGATACTAATTACCTCTACCTGGTGTTAAGGTCTTGGTAAGAAGTGCAATTTTGTTCAATTTAAGTACTACCTGCTATGAAATTAAAGATCAATGCGTGAATATCATGTATCTAAAAATCTATACAATTACGGATTCGATAAGTGTTTACTCAGTAATAAGTTAATCTTTTAAGTGTATGGACGTATATTCGCAGTGATAAAACATAACAGACGCAAATAAAAATATTCAGAAAAATATGGAGAGCTTCAGTTATACAGAACTGGTCGAAGAGTATTTTAGAAACAAAAACCAGGAAGATGTTCTTAGTTACGTTAAATAAAATCAAACATAAATTCGTGTAGCATCGAAATACAAGAACAAATATCTAATTTCGTCAAAGCACTAAAAAACGCTGCAAAGAATTTAGCTACAGTAAACAAAAGTTTTATATAAAAAGTGCAAGCTGGTTAGAAGGCCAACTTACTGTCGCTGCGAAAACAGCTAAGCAAGGTAAGGCTGGAAGACCACACAAATCTTTGGACAACTGCAACGATAGATCTAAGAGGCGGAAACTTAAAGATGTTGACGATAAAATTGGTTGTACAACTATAAAAGAATCTTTCCTATATCAATTACGATCACAGAACCAATTTACAAAAGTGGATATCATTGAAAAAATCCAGTGGGAATAATACGGATTCTTAAAAGTAAACCAACTCAGCAATATTTCTGGATTTGAAATTAACAAAACAGCAATGTATTCAGCTCAGATTGGGTGCGATTGAAAAGGGCTCAAATTTGTATCCAGCATATCATCACATAACCGCTGCTAAAATGGACTGTTTGCCAACAAAGGACACTAAATCAATCACACCGATTTCGGCAGAGGTACAACTACAATCTCTACTTGATCAGACAGCCGAACGCTTGCTACAATCAATAACAGGATATGAGTTAAAGAAATATGGAAACACAAGGTTAATTCTTTTTTGTAAATGGGGATGTGATGGTTCTTCGGGACAAAAAAAAATACAAACAAGTCGTATGTGGAAATATTTCGGACTCAGATATGCTCATGGTATCATTTGTACCATTGCGATTGAAAAAGATTTTGGAAGATTCAGAGCCTTCGACTAGTAGAACGCAAACAAAGGATATTTGGAAAAATGAGACACCATCTTCTACGAAATACTGCAAGCCAATCAAATTTGAATTCAAAAAAGAAACTCATGATGCCATTAAGAAAGAAGTTAGTGATATCACAACACTACAGCCATTACAATTACAGTTAGATAGGCAGCAAATGGACGTATGCTACCAATTAGTGCTGACAATGATAGATGGAAAAGTAGGTCAGGCTTTGACTAACACAAAGGCTGCATCCAGCTGCATTATATGCCAAGCAACATCAACGCAATTAAATCAAGTCCCGACAAAATCTTTAGATAATACCGATGCATATGAATTTGGATTATCACCACTACATGCAAAAATACGACTTATGGAACACATACTAAAAATCAATTATGACTTGGATTTCGGGGTTTCAGGATTCAACCTCTCCTGAACCTTTAAACATAAAATATTAGAGATATGAGGATAATATGCGAAACATTTAATGTTGACATGAATCGAAACACATCCTGGAGGAAAAGTTGGTGCGGCCACGCCCTTTAAAAATATTGCATTTATTATTAAAATAATATACCGATCGTTATAAACTTTTAACAGAATGAAAATAGTGACTAGGAAATTATTATAGGCTATTTTTATGGTTAAATTGGACAAGAGGTCGTGGCATCGCTCAAACAACACTGAACTTAAAAACACAATATTCCATGAACTAATTGAGATTTGACGATGATATTTGGAACATTTGATGCTGGCAAAGATCGACACACATCCTGGAAGAAAAGTAGGAAAACCAGCCCCATTTAAAATCGCAATTACGGCCAAAATAATCGAACGATTGTTACAAAATTTTAACCGAAAGAAATCAATGATTACCATTAAAGACTATATGTGACAGGGCATAGAGAAAGGGACCTAAGGGTAAAAAAAAAATCAATTTTCACTGTTTTTTGATGTGGACAACATCTGAGCATCGAATGAAACCGATCCCATGCCCAAAAAGTGTTCCCTCTCAGAGATATGCGCGTTTTATTAAAGTGAAGTCGACGATTCTACACCAAAGATACACGTATTTAAATCTTTAAAATGGCTCTCCTGAACAGAACTGGTTTTTACCCTTAGGTCCCTTTCTATTTTGCTCGTCACATATTTATTGTGTTAAAATTGGACAACATTTTATCTCACAGGACCACTGTGCAATGGAGTTACACGTTATTATTGTTGTTGTTTTTTTAGTTATCTCGTAATGTAACGAACCAAAAAAAAAAATATAAAATTTAAAATACCCGGATTCCTTACGTACAATCCATTAAATTTAATTGTGTGTAGCCTATCAAGGATGGGAAATGGAAAGAGCACAGAAGAGACTAAGGCAGGGGAAGAGGGGGAATATTATTGGTGAGGTGGCTGGTGGTTTTAGAAATTTTAGAAGAGGCAATTTTAGCATATCGTCATATTGTGTTACAATTAATGGTAATTGAACATAAAATGGCCTAATTTCATTCTTCCTTTTCTCTCCTTGCAGATCGAGTACAAAAAGGCTTGAAATGGCGGCCAACGGCGGCTGTGGTGCTTGTCTGGGCGATGATAGCGATTTTTGTTAATGTTACCAAAGAAATAATTATTTGTGTTGCCCATTAATGTCTCCCAGCACAGCAGTTTGTCCGTCCGCCCGGCCGCCCGTCGTTTTGAAAGTCAGCCACAATTTATTGTTGAAAAAAAAAACAAAGAATGTCCTCGTATCCAGCTTTCAAGTTAATTTACTCTTTGCAAATACCATCGGTTTGGGTTAAGAAAGTGAACTGCACCACAAAAAGAATGAGGGGAAGGAATAATCGGGCAGAGCATAAAAGGAGTTAGTTATACTAAAATATGTTAGGAATTTTTAAACTTTAGAAAACTCTATTAGGCAAAGGCAAAGAGGCAGACGCTGGCTGTGGATGAGCTTGGTGTTTTCAAGAAATGTTCAAGAAAAAGCGGAACATTTACAAATTCTTGGTGAAATTCCTAGTTATTTTATGGCCTTAACTTTGCTTAGTTATTGTCAAACTGAAAGTGCGTTTAGAATTTTAGGGACTTGTATAAAAAAAAAATAAAGCAAATGCTTTTGTTAATTCTATTTATATTTCTGTACAAAAAAGGATTGAAATTGAATAGCAATAGGAGAAAATATTTTAATGCAGTCTAGTGTTCAAATAAAGTGCTTATTGAAAAAGGTCGATTTTCGTGGCCTTCAAAATCCAAAATTTCAGGGTCACCGCCTATATAATTTATAGCAAGCTAAAACAGTTTTTGTCTTTTTAGACCTTCACAAGAGGATGGAGTATAAACAAAATTTGTTATTTTCATGTTTGGAGCTCCTCCAGATCGTCGTAAAATTCTTAGATTATCTAGCTGTGTCTGTTGAAGGCTCTTACTTTCCTAATCAGTTTTCGGTTCTCGGTTTTTTCTGTAGGCATAGCTTGCCTTTGATTTGAACCAGAACAATGTGTAAGTTTACGTTAAGATCGGCTAAGATATTTCTGTGGAAGGGCTAAATCGTATTAGACAGTTTTTCTGAGTAAATCGGCATAAAGGCCATGGGATCCACCTGTCTTCCTTCCATGTATTACGAAGGTTGCTATATATATTTCTGACATTTCCATTGGAAAGTTTTAATTTTTTAGCACAAACGAACTCAGAACATTTTGACGTACGACCATTATTTGTGTTGTTTACAGTGACTTGCAAAAATCAATTTGGCAAAAAAATGGAATTAACTCGTGAACATTTTCCTGCGACCATTTTTCACAACTTACGACGTGGATTATCACGACAAGAGTGCATCGATGAACTTAAATCTTTGTATGGCGATGAAGCACCATCCTTTAGCACCGTGAAAAACTGCTTAAATGAATTTAATCGTGGCCGACGCTAGCTCAAAGACGAAGGTCGTCCAAAAACGGTCGTTGTGCCAGAGAACATTGATGCCGTGCGTGAACTGATAATGCAAGATCGTCATGTGACATACCGTGAGATAGGGGCATCCTTGGGCATTTCTCCCACCAGCATAATTCGATATTGCATGAACACCTGGCCGTAAAGAGAGTTGTTCTCGTTGAATCCCGCACAATTTGACAATCGCTCAAAAAAGGCTCGCTCAAAAAAGGCCGACTGGATCCCGCACAATTTGACAATCGCTCAAAAAAGGCTCGTGTCGATTGGTGCAAAGAAAAAATACGATCGCGATTTGAAAAAATACGATCGCGGTGCTTTAAAAGACGTTTATAAGATCGTCACAGGTGACGAATCATGGATCTATGAGTATGAGCCCGAAACAAAACAGCAATCGACCGTGTGGGTCTTCGAAGACGAGCCAAATCTAATGAAAATTGTTTGTGGAAGAAGCACTTCGAAGCAAATGGTCGCCTGTTTCTTCGTCAAAACTGGTCAACGTAGGAGGGTCAATTCTTAGTGGTACACCACAATTTGTTTGCCTGAAGTCTTCGGAGAAATTCAAAAAACGAACAAGAGAAGACGAATCATTGAGCATTATGACAACGCGAGCTCTCACACATCGGCTCAACCCAGCGCCTTTTTGACCGGCCAAAACGTCGAATTGATTGGTCATCCGCCGTAAAGCCTTCTTCTTTTCCTTATTTATTTCCGCACATCAAGATAAAAAATGCGTAGTCAACGATTTCCTTTGCCAGAAGCTGCAGTTGAAGCGTTAAAAAACCATGTTTTGCCTTGACAAGTGGGCGCATATAAAAGTGTATACGAGGGCGGTTCGGAAAGTTCTTAGCCTATCAATGAAAGAGAATAGTTAGTTTTCAAAAATATTTTTATTTTTCAATATAAACGCCTGAAACTTCAATACACTTAGTCCAACGCTTATCTAGCAATTCTATCCCTTGATTAAAATAGTTTTCCTTAAGGTCTTCAAAATAGTGGTTGACAACTGTAATTGCATCTTCATTTGAGGTAAAACGCTTGCCAGCAAGGATTTTTTTTAGATTTGGGAACAGGTAAAAGTCACTGGGAGCTAAATCAGGAGAATAAGGTGGGTGGTCAAGCAACTCGTACTTTAATTCGTTGATTTTAGCCATTGTTAAAACACTCTTGTGCGCTGGTGCGTTGTCCTGATGAAAAATTATTTATTTGTGTTGTAAGCCAGGACGTTTTTCTCGAATTTGTACATTTGATTGATCTAAAAGGTTGCAATAGTACTCTGAATTTATTGTTTTACCTTTTTGCAGATAGTCAATCAATAAAATGCCTTTGAAGTCCCAAAAAACCGTTGCCATAACCTTACCAGCCGATTGAATTGTTTTTGCCTTCTTTGGGGCACTTCCTCCAGCTTCAGTCCATTGTTTGGATTGTTCTTTTGTCTCTGGAGTATAGTGGTGGATCCACGTCTCATCAACAGTTATAAAACGACGCTTAAAATCCATTTTATTTCGCTGAAAACAATCCAAACAAGCTTGAGAAATGTTCATTCTTATGCGTTTTTGGTCGACAGTTAACAAGTGCGGCACCCATCTTGCAGAAAGCTTTTTCATCTGTAGTTCTTCATGCAAAATTAAATGGACTCGATCATTTGAGATGCCCATGATATTAGCTATTTCACGCACTTTTATTCGTCGATCATTTAATACCATATCATGCACTTTGGCTACAATTTCAGTTGTTGTTGCTGTTTTTGGACGTCCACTACGTGGTTCATCTTCAATGCTTGTACGACCACGTTTAAATTCAGCAACCCAATTTTTTACTGTTGCATATGAAGGAGCACTTTCACCTAAAACATTCACCATATCATTATGAATTTCTTGTCCCGATAAACCTTTTTTTATGTAAATATTTAATGACACCACGCATTTCTAATTTTTCCATTGTAAAAAAATCGCGGATGCGTCTTTTGTGAACACCTGTTTCTATATGAAGGAGTTGCCAGATCGAAACAAAATGTGTTCATGGCAGAGATGGAAGTTTCCAAAACACTTAACTTTTTTCTGTTTATACCGCGTTTTTTGTGCTAGGCTAAGAAGTTTGCGAACCGCCCTCGTAAATCATGCTGTAGAAACTTTGAAAAACAATAAAACCATTTTTGATGATAAATATTCGCATTTTAGTTATTAGTCCAGAAATATATATAGGAGCCTTCGTACAAACATCAGCCCAGTATTCTTTGGGTTTTTGTTATGATCATGTTGTTGTAATTATTTCTGAAAGAGTAAAATTTTATCTTTTTCGATCAGTACTGTTGAGAGTTACAGATATTAGAATAAACCCCACAACACATTGTGGCATATTATATTATGACTTAGTGCTGATGTTTGTAACACCTTAAAATGAATGGAGATAGACCTTAAGTTTTGTATACTGATCAACTCAGAATCACTATTTGATTCCAGCGAGCGATGTCTGACCGTCTGTCCATATATCTAAGTACAGGTGGCAATTATGAACCGGTTTCGACTAAACTTGGTACTTTCTTCAAGTTCGCGGCGAAGAAAAACCCAATTGAAATAGGTTGTTTCCTATTTTAGAACAGCTGTAAAAGCAATTCGATTTTGACAAAATTTTTGCTTAGATTGTAACGAGTGACCAATTGCTATCGCTGGTAGAATTTTGCGAATGTTTGCGAATATCTCCCACACAAAGATCCTTCCCGATTTCAGAATCTGCAGCTTTAGAAGCCACATTTTACATCCGATTCCAACCAAAATTAGCATGGAGCCTTACAACCGACTAACATCCATGACCTGTAATATTGGACTACATAGGTGTATATTTTCGGATAGCCTCCATACAAAGAACCTTCCCGATTTTAGATTCTACAGCTCTAAAACCGCCATATTACAGCCGATTCCGATCAACTTTTGCACAGAGCATAACGAGTGACCAACAAATAGCTCTTGTGAAATTGGACCACATCGGCCCAAGTTTTTAAATAGGTTCCGCAAAATGGTACCTCCCGATTTGAGGTACTGCTACTTTAGAAGCCCCAAATTACACCTGATCTCGACCAAATTTTGCATGCGTATATATGCTTAACCATTAATAGTCTGTGGGAATACTGGACCACAGCGGCAATGTCCATAAACCAAATTGCCGCATTTCTGCTAATGAACAACCAGAAGAGATGCAAGAGGTGCCATTAAACGTTACCGTAAATGGTGCTCGCTAAAGTGCGGACTTTTTGCTACCGAAAAATGGAAGCTTGTAATCTTGACGACATTTGGTTCCAACAAGACGGTGCTACATGCCATACAGCAAACGTATCAAACAATGAACGAAACTTTTGATGAGCGCATTATATGGCTGTGGCGTGGCTTAAATATCGTGCGATTTAACACCACCGGACTATTTTTTGTGGGGTTATGATATGTCGCTTGTCTACGCAGATAAAACGGACACGGTTGACATCTTGGAAGAGAATATTCGGCGCGTTACCTATTGCTGACAGACCAAATACTGCAAAAAGTGCTAGAAAATTGAGTGGTAAAAAATTCGAGCCAGTCGCGCCAGCCACTTGCCCGAAATCATTTTTAAAACAAAATGGCAAACCCCTATCTTTAAAATAAAGCTAAATTCCTGGCCAAAACATTTAATTCTAAGCTTTTTATTTCTTCTTGAAAACCACACGTCAAAGAAAAACATCCTTTACATAACTTTGATTCGATACTTCAAAATATTTCTTCACCATAGGATAATGAGTATAATCGGGTGCTACGACCCAAAGAGTACCAGAGGTGTTAGATAGACCTCAACCCCTTAGGTAAAGCCCTTACAGCTGATCCTTAAATTGGCTCCTCTAGTTTACTGGGGGCGTTGGTAGTCGCACTATAGCTTACCCCCGAGCTTTGAAGCACCGGGGTTCAAGCCATAATGGTGATAATCACGTAAAACTGACATTAGTCTGTCCTTCCTTCCGTCATTCATTGCCTGAAGATTTTCTTGAAATCTCGTAAAGGGTCTTATACGCATGCAAAGATGAAATAGGTATATTGCAACAAACAAAATCCATGCTTAAGGAAAAAAGTAATGTGGGTTTCAAATTACGCAAGAAAGTTGCAAGAAGTGGCGTGGGTTGGGCTCCAAATTTTCGTCACCTAGTCTAATTTATATTCTTTGTGTAAATTACTATTTTTCAGCAGAATCGTATGAAAAGTATTCAAATTATTGTGGAAATGGTGCATTTGCACTGGAGGTACCAGAATGGGGCATGTCATCCTGTCTTTCCATAAAAATAGAATAGAGTTAAAGGTTAAAGCGAATTTTACGCACTGGGTGACAAGTTGTGTGGGCTCTACTCTGCATTGAAATAATGACATCTGTCTAGGAGGGACCACAAAGAGCGTGCCTAGAAATCCAATTTTTTGACACTTAGTTAAGCTTAGATTATCGGTTAGAGATCGTTTGATCACCCTTAAAGATATTTCAAGAATAAAAAAGTGGGCGGATTGATTCTTTTGTAGGGGAGTTTATAGTGGGGCGTGTCAACCCATTTTTTGACATGCAACTACACGTAGAAAAAAGTATGGTTGAGCTAACAATATTCGAAGAGCATCATACTATTGTTGGGTATACGGTTGTTGTACAACAATATTATGATTTTCACAACTATAGTATGATTCAAATACAACCATACTACGATCCTTACAACCATACTATGATCCTCACAACAATAGTGTGATTTACTCATTACCATACTATGATCCCCACAACCATAGTATGATTCACACTCAACCGTACTATGATCTCCACAACCATATTATGATCCTTACAACCATATTATGTATCACATTCAACCATAGTATGATCCTTATAACCATAGTACGATTAACACGCAAGCATATTATGATTCCTACAACCAAAGTATGATCACACACCATTATACTATGTTCCCCAAAATTGTTTATTAGAATTTTGTTAAGTTGTCAACAATAGATTTAAATTATGAAGATTATTTAAAAATATATCAATTTCAAAATAATAGGAGTGATTATTTAACAGTAGAAAAAATCAAAAACGTAAGCGTTTTTATTAAAAATATTTCAGTTAAACAAAGCAGTTGGTTCGAAAAATTTTAATTTTTATTAAAAAGTAATATTATTGCATTAGATCCGTAACAATAACATTGCTTTAAATGCATATTCAAATTAAAAAGTAATTACAATCATACAGTATGATTGCCGTTATCATATAATTATTAACATGAAAAGACTTTGTAAGGGAATAATTCGAAAACTTACTACAAAGTGTGTCATTAGTGTGCCTTTTTTTGCACAAACTTGCGTACACCAGGCGCGCTGATTTTTTTTTACCACAACACAGTTTGAGCTACTCATCATTTAATCTGGAAATAAATCTGTATTCTTTCCCAACGTTATTCAAGCGTAAAGCTATTCGTGGTTGGTGCCACGGAAATATGAAACAGACTTTCTGTGAAGGCTTCGAAAGCCAATGAGCTGTCACTGTCAAAACATTTCATATTTTTGTGCCACGGAAATATGAAACAGACTTTCTGTGAAGGTTTTGGAAGCGAATAACCTGTCGCTGTCAAAATAGCATATCATTGAAAAAGAAAGCACAAGATGGAACATCCATTAGCCTTATTTATGGATGAAAAATTATGCCGCACGTGTTTTATCTTATACATTTTTTCCGCCGTTTCAATGTAGAGCATAGGGTCAAAAAGTGTTTTATGTCAACCGAAGGAAAATTAAAATTTTCTCAAGCTGCCCCTGTACAAATCAATGTGAGTATGGGCTCACGTATGCAATCAAACTTTGTCCACCATTCAATGTCCGGTTGAATAAATGTCAACAAAAAGTTCAGATAAATTACACAGTTTTGTCGCTTGCTCGAACCGGGAACCCCGGACAAGAGCGTAGGTATGTACGAGTATGCATGTCCTTACCGCCGGTTACACAATACGTTGTGACACCCTGCCCTAAAATCGGTGTGACGCTGTCCATATCGAAGAAACAGCAGTTTATTAAAATGAACTTGAAGCCAACAAAGTTGCCATGAAATAAGCCCTCAAACGCTGGGCTGGCCTGGGCTGATGATGATGATACATTTGCATAAAGAATGAATGAATACCTAATTTGAAAATCATCATTGATGTAAATTTTCTTTCTCATGTTCTTTTTCTGTTGTTTTTGTTGTTGTTCTATTTGCAGGTCACAAGGACAATCAATAAAGCAATGGATAGCTGAAAGTAATCAAATGAAAATCAATATAAACAAAGCCACAGCGGAGCGCAGAGCACAAAACGAGACCCCAAAGGAATATTAATATTTATACCGAGCCATAGCAACATCAGCCAGCAGCGACATTAGCCAGAACATCATCAGCATCAGTGTCATCAGCATTATTGGCATCGGGAGTGGAAGCGACAACGATCCAAACCGACAACGTCCACGGCCTCCAAAGTGCCAACATGTTTGCCCATTGCCACCACCAGCACCGGCACGGTTTGATGACATCCAGCGTGCGGCCATTGAAATGCTCACCTACGACAACAGCTGCGCCTCTTGTCCAGAAATAAGGCGAACGTTTGCTTTACACTAGAGCATTAGAATATACTTAAGCTGCCAGGTGGTCGAAATAGCATCCAACTTGGTGGCTGTGTGATTCGGGAATATTATGGAAGCATTTCATTTTGAGTCTTCAACTCCCGCAGAGTCGATCTTAAGAACAGATGAACGGAAGGGGAAGCGTAGTCGTTATAGGGCGAAACTTCGATCGACGAATGAACGACAGATATTGGAAAAGCAGCAGCAACTGCGCCATCACCAGCTTCACCACCCGCAACAACACAAACGACACCACCAGCACCAGGATCATTCGGGTCATGACCACTGGACGTCTATTATGATGACAATGCTGTTTGTAATCTCTATTGTGTTAACGGGGAATTCAGGTGAGTCAGCCGTCCGTCATTCCTTGCCATGTCTCAGTGCTTGTTGTATGTATTTGCATTTCAATAGAATTCCCCTTCATTTAGTCCCTCATTCGAACGCCCACCTTTCTCTGGGCAGTCTCCGGTCGCTTTGGTCGGTGTCAATTTAAATTAACTTCAAAGCCAGCAGCAAAACTGGGCAGACACTTTGAGTTGATGGGGGGGTCGGAGTAATCTAATCTGTCAACTGTCTTGTCTTGTCGAGTCCGTTTTCATTACAGCCCTACCACAGGTTACAACCGCAGCGTCTTTATGACTACGGGCGACACAAACAGAAAAAGGGAAGCCAGAAAAGCCGACAAATAATGGCCCCAAGAAAACTACTGAAATCGTCATTCCCCTCCCCTTGCAACGAATCCAATAGTGAGACACCGTAAGCCAGGTTACGGCTACCGCAAAAGGCAAAGAAGCGTAAAAATGTCGAAAAGCTTAAAGAAAACCTGCAACAAAATGAAATCTGTGGACACGTCAAGAACTACAGTAGCATTTTCAATTTGTGCCTGCACAAAATAGATCATGAACTTTAATGTTTATTGGGGCGTATTGCTGGTATTCGGTTCTCTCTTTTCCGTTTTTTGTTCGGGCCAAAAAATTCGAAATTAAATACAAATCATACGCCCTGCCCCCACCGACACAGCGGGAAGGAACAAGTGATTGATTGGTATTCTAGATTTCCTGTTTATTGTTTGGCGAAGTGACAGTATGAGAAACAAAGAGAAAAAAAGAGAGAGCCTTCCGTCCTGTCAGTTTTCTATAACAATTGAACGATTTTTATCAAAATCAAAATTGACATATTGTTTGTTTATGGGTCAATATTATTTTCCCTCATATTAAATGTGAGTGGTCTTTTGTTGTAACAAACGAACAAGTTTTTAAAACCACAGAGAGTTTACACACAGACCTGGTTACGGATTTCTTAAATGTTATGGTCAAGAAGACATCATCACATATCAAGTTTTAAAAAGACAATAAAGAGTATTTTAAAACATTTCAAGGAATTGTTATTTGAAACTCGTATTGCAAATGGATGTTTTTTTTCGCCTAATTCTCGTTTTGGAAATTCGTAGAAATGTAAAGGTTTGATACTCCATAGTAAATTAATTTCCTTAACACTGTAAACGCAATCTACAGTACGAAGTCGTCGCCCATAAACGGGCGTGATTGGGCCCATACAGGGTTTTCCATTAAGTACGTTACAATTTTATATATTAATACCAGGGCTGCTATATATATTTATGGCCTAATAAAGAAAAGGCGAATAGTTATCATCAAAAATGTTTTTATTGTTTTTCAAATTATTCTCTAGCATGATTTATACACTTTTGCATGCGCTCAAACCAATTGTCGAAGGACTTTCTCTACTCCGATTGAGACACCTTCAAAACATGGTTTTTTGAACGCTTCAACAGCATCTTCTGGCGACGAAAATCGTTGACCATGTTTTTTTTCTTGATGTGCGGGAATAAAAAGAAGTCATTGGCTGCCAAGTCAGGGCAGTACGGCGGATGACTCATCAATTCGACGTTTTGGCCGGTCAAAAAGGCGCTGAGTCGATGTTTGAGAGCTCGCATTGTCATGGTGCACAATGATTCGCCTTCTCTTGTTCGCTTTTCGAATTTCTCCGAAGGCTTCAGGCAAACAAATTGTGGTGTACCAATTAGAATTGACCGTCCTACGTTGCTCAAACGGAACAGTCGCCACATGACCAGTTTTGCCGAAGAAACAGGCGACCATTTGCTTCGAAGTGCTTCTTCCACGAGCAACTTTCGTTGAATTTGGCTCGTCTTCGACGACCACACGGTCGATTGCTGTTTTGTTTCGGGCTCCTACGCATAGAACCATGATTTGTCACCTGTGACGATCTTATAAACAAATTTTGAAGCACCGCGATCGTATATTTTCAAAATTTGCACCAATCGACACGAGCCTATTTTGAGCTATTGTCAAATTGTGCGGGATCCATCGAGAACAAACATTTTTTACGGCCAGGTGTTCGTACAATATCGAGTGTATGCTAGTGGAAGAAATGCCCAAGGATGCCTCTATCTTACGGTATGTTACATGACGATGTTGCATTATCAGTTCACGCATGGCATCATTGCTCTCTGGCACAACGGCCGTTTTTGGACGACCTTCGTCACTGAGCGAGCATCGGCTATCGGCCGATTGAATTAATTAAACCAGTTTTTCACAGTACCATAGGGTGGTGCTTCATCGCCATACAAAGATTTAAGTTCATCGATGTACTCTTGTCGTGATAATCCACGTCGAAAGTTGTGCAAAATGATCGCACGAAAATGTTCACGAGTTAATTCCTTTTTTTTCCAAATTGATTTTTTCAAGTCACTGTAAACAACACAAACGATGGTCGTACGTCAAAACTTTCTGAGTACGTTTATGCAAAAAAATGTCAATGGAAATGTCAAATGGCGCCAGGCAACACTTAGTGCTGCCTAGCCTTAGCGATGAGGCTCATTTCTGGCTGAGTGGTTTTGTCAAACAAAATATGCGTTACTGGACATCAAAAAACCCACATGTGCTTCAAGAGACAAAATTGCATCCGCAAAAAATACTGCGCGGTGTGTGTTTTTTATGCCGGAGCCGTGATTGACCGTATATTTTCACCGATGAAAACAATCCCCATGTTACCAACGCTATTGTGCCATGTTAGAAAATTATTTTTGGCCAAAATTTAAGTAGTTTACATTGCCGATATGTGGTTTCAACAAGACAGTGTCACTAGACACGCAGCGCGCGTAGCAATCTTTTTACCGAAAGACAAATTCGCTGAAGGTGTTATCTCGAGAAATAGTCACCTCGTTCATGCGATTTAACGCCATTGGATTTCTTTTATGGGGCCACATCAAGTTATTGGTCTATGCTAACAAGCCAACAACTTTAGACGAGCTAAGCGACAACATCCAACGCGAAAGTGCTAACGTTCCAGTCAAAATTTGTGCAAGAGTGGTGGAAAATTGGATCCAAAGAATAGATCGCTGTACATGGGCTAATGGTGGTCATATGACCGAATTTGATTCTTTTTCTTAAAAGAAAGCATTTGCAGTACACCTGGACTAAATTTTTTTTTTGAATATTCTGTGTTTTATTAATACATAAAATTGTTGTCCTTGATAAAACACCCTGTATTAATATTCAAAAACAATGAAATCTCCTTACGAATGTGAATATGACATTAAATTGATCATTTCCTAATTTAAAAAAAAAAATTAAAACATCGGCCTAAATCCAACAACCTGTTCCGCCAATCTAACTATTCCCTACTGGAACGAAATCCATGGTGCAGAGTATAATAGCGGCGACCCAGCCAAACTTACGAATTGCCTACTTGTTTTTAACTAAAATACTGTACCTTAACCCTTTCAACTTATGGTAAAATGTATTCAATTGGTGTCTACGTCAACAAAAAAAAACGATCAAAACATATAATTTTGTATTTAGCGAATACTCGGAATGGTATTAATTCGTGAACATTTTCGTGCGATCATTTTTACAACTTTCGACGTGGATTATCACGACAAGAGTGCATCGATGAACTTAAATCGTTGTATGGTGATGAGGCACCATCCTATAGGCCGAAGCTCGCTCAAAGACGAAGTCGTCTAAAAACGGCCGTTGTGCCAGATGCCGTGTGATGCCATGCGTGTGAAATAGATTAATCCTTGGGAATTTTTTCCACCAGCATACATTCGATATTGCATGAATACCGCACAATTTGACAATCGCTCAAAAAAAAGGCTTGTGTCGATTGGTGCAAAGAAATTTTGAAAAATTACGATCGCGGTGCTTTTAAAGACGTTTATAAGATTGTCACAGGTGACGAATCATGGATCTAGTCTTCGGAGAAATTCGAAAAACGACCAAGAGAAGACGAATCATTGTGAGAGCTCCAATGCGAGCAATGATGGCTCATCCGCCGTACAGCCCTGACTTGCCACACCATGAGTTCTTTTAATTCCCGCACATCAGGAAAAAATGCGTGGTCTACGATACGACCATCATTTGTGTTGTTTACAGTGACTTAAAAAAAATCAATTTGGCAAAAAATGTTATTAATTCGTGAACATTTTCGTGCGATCATTTTTACAACTTTCGACGTGGATTGTCAAGACAAGAGTGCATCGATGAACTTAAATCGTTGTATGGTGATGAGGCACCATCCTATAGGCCGAAGCTCGCTCGAAGACGAAGGTTGTCCAAAAACGGCTGTTGTGCCAGAGAACATTGATGCCGTGCGTGAACTGATAATACGAGATCGTCATGTGACATACAACTAGATAGAGATATCCTAAGGAATTTCTTCCACCAGCATACATTCGATATTGCATGAAGACCTGTCCACAAAAAAGGTTTGTTCTCGTTGGATACCGCACAATTTGACAATCGCTCGAAAAAAGGCTTGTGTCGATTGGTGCAAAGAAATTTTACAAAATTACGATCGCGGTGCTTTTAAAGACGTTTATAAGATTGTCACAGGTGACGAATTATGTATCTATGCGTATGAGCCCGAAACAAAACAGTAATCGAGCGTGTGGTTCTTCGAAGACGAGCCAAATACAACGAAAGTTGTTCGTGGAAGAAGCACTTCGAAGCAAGTGGTAACCTGTTTCTTCGGAAAAACTGGTCGTGTGGCGACTGTTCCGCTAGACCAACATAGAACGGTCAATTCGGAGTTGTACACCACAATTTGTTTGCCTGAAGTCTTCGGAGAAATTCGAAAAACGATAAAGAGCAGACGAATCATTGTGAGAGCTCCAAGGCGAGCTCTCACACATCGGCTCAAGTCAGCGCCTTTTTGACCGGCCAAAACAACGCATTGATGGGTCATCCGCCGTACAGCCCTGACTTGGCACACCATGGCTTCTTTTTATTCCCGCACATCAGGAAAAAATGCGTGGTCAACGATTTTCGTCGCCAGAAGATGCTGTTGAAGCGTTCAAAAAGCATGTGTTGGGGGTGTCTCAATCGGAGTGGAAAAAGTGCTTCGGCAATTGGTTTGAGCGCATGCAAAGTGTATAAATTATGCTGGAGAATACTTTGAAAAACAAGAAAACCATTTTTGATGATAAATATTCGCATTTTCATTATTAGGCCTGAAATATATATAGCAGCCTTCGTAGTTCACTTTAATTTCTTTTTTGCAATGTAGAGTACTTGTAAAGTCATTAAGCTAATGTTGTGGAAAAGAAAATTTTAAATCAAAGGAGGCAGAATTTTTTTTTTTACAAAAACTTAATGTAATTTTTAAAAAATATGTTGTGAATGCCTAAGGGAATGCATCTACACAGTTTTGGCAATTTTAAAACACATGTCCTCTATAACTTATTGAAGACGCAGCGGACTCACCTGTTCTTTTTACATGGTCCTACCAACGTTAGCTCTAAAATCATGACCAAAATAATCTGGAGAAAAATATGCTTTTTTTATTTGATTTGCAGAGAACCTCTTACAATTACTATATAGGGACCCGGATTAATATTTGGAAGTGTTGTAAAGGGAATTACAAATTCAGTACACACTCCATCCTGCGGTTGAGGGTATACGAAAATCGAATTATATCGCTGCATCCTTGTTTATTTTACCATGTACACAATAAAGCACGTCTGAATCTCTGTCATATGCGGAGTCCTCGCAAAAGTTCCCCTCACGGAAGTGATAAATTACCCAAGTCTCGCAAGTTCAGTTAATTTCACACTACCAAAACCACTTGCATGACACCAAAGGACGATTCGTTTACAGAAAAAGAAAAAACAAATCAGTCCGTCCTATTTCAATATTTTCCCTTCCATGATATATGATGACAAAGGCAGGACTCCACAGATTCCAAAGATAACCTTCGCATATACACACACACATATACATTCACACGAGTATGTACATAATGGATATATTTCATTTTTTCTCACGTTCGTCATACCTCACTGTTGGCCTGCACAACCTGGAAATGGCGGCATGAAGAGAAAGAAAAACATTCCATTTCTTTTTGCCGTTCTTATCCCTTATCAATGTTTACTTCATGACCCTATCGACGATGCACGTAAATGCGAGTAGCGCACACATTTTCGGTGCCCCCAAAGATGACAATATAATAAATTTCCCTTTAGCTTATTGCGAAAGGGAGTAGGGAGAGGCGACCGAAAAGAAATACAAATTACAAATGACACACATAATAAAAACAAAATTCACAAAAAAAGGATAACGAATATTCAAACAGGCAGCAAGGACGAACCTGAAAGCGGCATTTCCTCATCTCTTACTCCGCCTTGTTGTGACAGCCACGGGCCGCATGTGAGAAGGGCAAAGACAAAGCGAAACACGAAATAAAATACATATAATAAAAATAAAAACAAAACAATTTATGGATGCCTGAATAAACATGAGACGGGCCGAAAATGAAATATTGATGAAAGGCAAAGATATTTCAAAAGTATGCAACACAAATACAGAGAAAACACACACACACACTCAAACACAATAGGTTCGAAATTCCTCTTTAATTTAAATAAACGGACAGAAAATATTTCGGCTGGAGGCTTTTATGGGCACGAGCACACACAAACATAGGTTGTATAATAAATGATGGCCATGGTCCATGTGCAAGGACCTAGGACCAAGGCCAGATATTGTAACATGAAGAAGCAACACACATGCTGGCACACGCACCAACGACATTTAGACCAGCTCATGTTTATATACACATGTGTATGCACTGTGGTGTACAAAATATTCCTTACAAATAGTTTCGAGTCCAATGTCCCGCTCTTCTGTTGGACAAAAACGCTTTTAAATTTTAAAACAAAACGAATAAAATCTGGAGTTCTCAAGGCTTAAGAAATAAATTGAGAACAACTGCACAATTCGCCAGTAAATACGGCGTTTAGCTCTCTCGTGCCCGAGCATCTTTTGCAGTATAGAACGGGAGAGAACTCGCCACTATTATTTAAAGTGATGTTGCAACGAATGAGATTAGCCATGTTCTTTTGAGGTAACTAGCTTAGTAACCTAGTTAGTTTGTTATATGGCCATGTGGCACCATTGAACACATTAAGGAGTAATATGGCAACATTGGTATTCTTTGTACTTAGTAGGGACTTAAATACTGTTACACACGTTTTATGCTGTAAAATAAAAAGTACTGAATATTTTTGGACCAAATATTTTTTAATATATGTATTTATTGATGTATATTGTATCCAAAAAGAATCTACTTATTCGAAATGTCCGCCTTTTGCCTTTACACACGCCTTAAGTCGCACTGGCCGATCGTCAGTAGCTGCACGAAATTGGAAAATTGGCAACAGCTCGAACCAAAGCAGTCTTAAGAGATCCAATGTTGGGGTATCTTTTGTGACAAACCTTGTCCTCTTAAACCGTCCACAATTTGTAATCCAATGGGTTCGAATCTAGACTGCCTGGGGGCCATTCTTCAGAGGAAATGAACGCTGGCAAATTGTTTCGAAGCCAGGCCTGGGACGTTTTAGCCGTATGGGCCGGCGCAGAATCCTGCTGGAAAGTCCATGGCTGGCTTTGGAACAGGGAATTGTTAAGAGGCTTCACAACAGCCCCCAAAACGGTTTATTCGTTAATTTTTGCCGATGTTTTGACTCCTTGTTCGCAGAAATGCAGGTCAGTGACCCCATCGTAAGAGACACCCCACCAAACCATGACTGAAGCTGGGTGTTGACCCTTTTCCACCCTTGGTATCTGTTCAGATGCTTCCTTAGAAGAACGCGCATACACTCTATCATTTTGATTGTTAAAATTTTCCTGAACGGTAAAATTTTTTCATCGGTCAACAAAATTTTTCTGCGCAAGTTACCAGCGTGCTTCACCAAAAGACGTTTGCATTTTTCAATCCTATATTTTTTAAAGCTACAGTCAATAAATTTCCGGTATGTCGTTTGAAAGCCCCAAGTCCCAAGTCTTTTTTAATTATTCAACTCATGGACTTTTGCGTGATATTCATCTCACGGGCCATTATTTTCAGTTTTCGGAGCGGATTGCTGTGAATTCTTAACTAACGGGCTTTGATGACATGCGGCGTTCGAACAGAGCGTTGGCGGCCCATCCAGTGGCGGTCTTGTACATCTCCAGTCTCCTCAAACATATTTATGCATTGGTAGACGAACATGCGGCTAATCCCTAGTGGCCGGAGCGTTTTGAAAATATCGCTTTTTCATTTCACACTTGAAAAGCGTTATTACAGCGACAAGGTTCTTATTAACTGAGCACTCCATGATGAAAGTTGAAACAATTTTAAAATCCCGTTACAGACTAACGCTATTGAGGTTAGCTTTCACACTCCATACGACCTTAACGGGGTATGTTCAGTTCTACTATTGAAATGGGTGTTGTAACAGTGTCTCTACTAAGTATACACCAAAAGAAATGAGAAACAAGAGGGTTCATCGGCGAAATTGTAATAAATGAAACAATAAAATTTAAAAAAATCAATCAATTGTAGCACATTTGATTTGTAGGAATATGTAAAATTTATTTGAACTATCCGTTTGAGTGGACTTATAGGTTTACTTATCCCATCTTGTTCAAATTTACATAATACGAATTAGAAACATGCATGAACACACTCTGGTTTACAATACATTCATTTAGTCATTGTACCAGTACCACTGTCCCGAATAGTGTAAACAATGAAATGAAACGAGACGAGATTGCTTGCTCTTCGAATGAATGTTGTATGGTTCTCTGCTCTCTTAACTACTCTATTCGTCTCAATTCTGTTAAGAGAACACAATATTGTTCTCAATAAATATTCGAGACTGTAAAAGGCATTTGAATACATAAGAAGTCTTTGAATGGTATACGGTAAATTATGAATGGTTGTGGGTATCATTAGCTTTCAGTCATTTAAGAAATCAACAAGGGTGAGCAAGGTGTAAACAAAAAAATATATAAATATATTCTTCTTAAATAAGTTTAACTAAGAAAAAAAATGGAAATTGATGAAGTAAATAATTATTAAGAAGAAATAATTAATATTATTATTAATATTTAAAAATATTTTAGCTTTCAAATCAATTTTTTTTTGTAAGTAAAACATAATAAATATAGTCTGAACATTTGTTTTATACTAAATCTGTAACATTTGTTTTATTTGCAATAACTTAAATTTGATGAAACTATTTTTATACGATGATAACTAACTTGCAGTTTAATTTAACTCCAATTCTTCACACGAAGAGCATGAAATTCATTTAATTGTCGCCCTATTCTACATTCCAGAGAAATCAAAGCAAAAACATCATTTGCTACGCTCATCATATGTTACGCTCATGGAAATAGATTTTTTCTCAAATAGTCTTATTAATACATCTCAGTATTCGAGTAGTTGTGGTTGTCTCTAAAGACCTTTTACCCGATCACCTTACAACTCCATTCTGTTTCATTCCCGATGCTACTTGCTAAGAGGAATGGTTGTGTGTACGATACTCTTATCGCTAGAATGAGCACATTTACGCTTTTGTAAACAAAAGAATGTGTTCGGGTGTGTGAAAACGATGTTCATGCAGGGTTTTAATACGAATTCGCCGATTAAACCTCTTCTCGTTTGAAATTTTTTTAGTATGTTTCATGTTTGATTTTTTTGTAGGATAATAAGGATAATAAATGTGGTAACTCTTGCTGTCAACTCGCTTTCTAATCGAGTACATTTCATACAAATGTTAGTCTAGTAACCTGAAAAGAACAGCTAATTTTTAGCTTTGCTCCAGCTCTCAATATGATTATAAGTAGCGCCAGGTTTTAACAATTAAACACCTACAAGGCTACTTTGTTGTTCCCTGATCTTTAACAAGCAAAAACAGATCAACCATGTTGTGGTTCACAGTATAAACTCTTCAAGTATATTAGCTGTTCGAGCGATTCGAGCGTTTTGAGATGCCAACATATATTTGGATCATTATCTAGTTGCAGAGTAGGTACGCACCAGACTAAGTGTAGCGAAAGCTACGAGGGTTGCTATATATATTCCTGGCCTAGGCAATACTAAGTGTTGCCTGGCGCCATCTGACATTTCCATTGGAAAGTTTGACATTTTTTAACATCAACGCACTCAGGACGTTTTGACGTACGACCATCATTTGTGTTGTTTACAGTGACTTAAAAAAATCAAAAATGGAATTAACTCGTGAACGAGTTAATTCCATTTTTGATTTGATTGAACGACGTCTTTTATCACGATAAGAGTGCATCAATGAACTTAAACCTTGGTATGGCGATGAAGCACCATCCTATAGCACCGTGAAAAACTGGTTTAATAAATTTAATTGTGGCCGACGCTCGCTCAAAAACGAAGGTCGTCCAAAAACGGCCGTTGTGCCAGAGAACATTGATGCCGTGCGTGAGCTGATAATGCAAGGTCGTCATGTGATATACCGTGAGATAGAGACATCCTTGGGCATTTCTTTCACAAGCATACATTCGATATTGCATGAACACCTGACCGTAAAAAAGGTTTGTTCTCGTTGGATCCCGCACAATTTGACAATCGCTCAAAAAAAGGCTCGTGTCGATTGGTGCAAAGAAATTTTGAAAAAATACAATCGCGGTGCTTCAAAAGACGTTTATAAGATCGTCACAGGTGACGAATCATGGATTTATGCGTATGAGCCCGAAACAAAACAGCAATCGACCGTGTGGGTCTTCGATGACGAACCAAATCCAACAAAAGTTGTTCGTGGAAGAAGCACTTCGAAGCAAATGGTCACCTGTTTCTTCGGCAAAACTGGTCATGTGGCGACTGTTCCGCAATTTCTTTGCTAGAAGTCTTCGGAGAATTCGAAAAACAAACAACAGAAGACGAATCATTGTGCACCATGGCAATGCGAACTCGCACACATAGGCTCAAACCAGCGCCTCAAAACGTCGCCGTGCAGCCGTGTCTTGGCACCCAATGACTTCTTTTTATTCCCGCACATCAAGAAAAAAATGCGCTTTTTTTTAAAAAAAACATTCAATTTTTAGAAACAAAAATAACTTACTATAACGAACCTTAACAAAAAATACTTAGTAGGGACATAAGTACTGTTACAACATTAAACACACTCATTTGAATAGTAGAACTGAACATACCCGGTTAATGTCATATGGGTTTTGAAAGCTAACCTCAATAGCGTTAGTCTGTAACGGGATTTTAAAATGGTGTCAACTTTCATCATGGAGTGGCCATAAACTAGAACCGTATCGCTTTAATAGCGCTTTTCAAGTGTGAAATGAAGAAAAGCGATATTTTCAAAACGCTCCTGCCACTAGGGATTAGCCGCATGTTCGTCTACCGATGCATACAACTGTTTGAGGAGACTGGAGATGTAATAATTCACAGAAATCCGCTCCGTAAACAGAAAATCATGAGTCCATGAGTTGAATAATTAAAAAAGACTTGGGACTTAGGGCTTTCAACCGACGTACCGGACATTTATTGACTGTAGCTTTAAAAAAAATAGGATTGAAAAATGCAAACGTCTTTTGGTGAAACACGCTGATAAATTCCGCAGAAAAATTTTGTTCACCGATGAAAAAATTTTTACCGCTCAGGAAAAATTTAACAAGCAAAATGATAGAGTGTAGAGTGTAACTGATCCCAAGGGTGGAAAATGGTCATCACCCAGCTTCAGTCTTGGTTTGGTGGGGTGTCTCTTACGATGGGGTCACTGACCTGTTGTGAAGCCTCTTAACAATTGCCCGTTCCAAAACCAGCCATGAACTTTCCAGCAGGATTCTGCGCCGGCCCATAAGGCTAAAACATCACAGTCTGGCTTTGAAACAATTTGCCAGCGTTTATTTCCTCTGAAGAATAACCCTCAGGCAGTCCAGATTTGAACCCACTGGATTACAAATTATGGACGGTTTTGGAGGACAAGGTTTGTCACAAAAGATACCCCAACATTCGATCTCTTAAGACTGCTTTGGTTCAAGCTGTGGCCAATTTTCCAATTAACGAGGTTCGTGCAGCTATTGACGATTGGCCAGTGCGAATTAAAAGGCGGACATTTCGAAAAAGCAGATTCTTTTTGGATACAATATACATCAATAAATATATTAAAAAATATTTGGTTCAAAAACATTCTGTACTTTTTGTTTTACAGCATAAAATGTGTGTAACAGTATTTATGTCCCTCCTAAGTAAAATCAATATATATGCAGTTGTATATTGAGAATATATAAGAGATTTTTAGAAAAATTAGAAGTATTGATTAGGTTTCCTACTTAAAAAAAAACATTTAATCATTTTTAAAACAATATGACATAATAAAGCTAAGTTCTTGACCATACCATTAAATTTTATGCATTTTATTTCTTCCGGAAAACCACAAGTCTGAAAAAAACACTATTTATAAACCCGGTGTCGGAAAACTGCATTCCCAACCACTCCCTTTCGGTGCCTTCTAACAAAAGGGCCACTTTTGATATTTCTTCAGCAATATCTCAAGAAATTCTTTATAAATGAACGGTCTGTGGTTAGGGATGTATGTAAACGGTCATTTCCGACTGGAACTTGCTCATTTGTTTGTCTAATCAAAATAAACGGTTTGACAGATTATGCGAGAAAATAAAACTCGAAACCGGGTTTTCATAAAAACTGATTTTTCGAGTCGACATTCTAAAAAATCGACATTCTAAAAAAACAATTTTTCGACACTTTCGTACCTATTACAGTACAACGGACCGCGATTCATGATGGAGTGTGTAAACCCAACTAAGTTTGTTACCTTGGCCTGCCTGAAATGTTCCTGCCAAAAGGTACCCATACTCGGTCCATAATGCAATTGTGTGCCATTCTTGAATTCAGGAATACCATTTCGTTCACAGGCTGAGTTAAAAGTCTAATACCAAAGGGTGTTAAGACATTTGGCCCCAGCCACTGAGCAACATCGTCGATTAGCATGATTTCTGGCCAAAGTGCGATAAATTGGTCTAGTTGCGACAGAGAATCCAGAAGCCCCATCGGTGTACCGTGTCCCACTTAAGAGTGTAAACCGTACCCCATATCGTACTTTACTAGAGAGTAGAAACAGTATTCCATTCGCAGTTTGATGCCGTAACCCATTGTACCTCTTTTTTTATATATACTTTTCGCCATCTGGTAAGCGAAAGTTTACTTTAAGCTGGTGATGGACCCTACGACTATATGCCTGTCCCATATGCAAAGTTAGCATAAGACTAGTGGCAGATGTTAAGACTATTTGACTGGCCAATATGTCAAAAAGAATCAGGTGAAAATTGGTGTCCAGACCTGTGGTAAATGTGGAGCGTAATATTCAATGCTGGTCGCGTGATTACCTTTGTAAGTTCTTCAGGAAACTGCTTTTTTTTCCAAGTACAGGCTACTAGGAGACGCTGTGGAAGAGCAATATGGGACAAAAAATCCACGGTAGAAATCCAATACGAGGGCTGCTATATATATTTTTGGCCTAATAATAAAAATGCGAATAATTATCATCAAAAATGGTTTTACTGTTTTTTAAAGTATTTTCCAGCATAATTTATACACTTTTGCATGCGCTCAAACCAATTGTCGAAGCACTTTTGCACTCCGATTAAGACACTTCCAAAACATGGTTTTTGAACGCTTCAACAGCATCTTCTGGCGACGAAAATCGTTGATCACGCATTTTTTTCTTGATGTGCGGGAATAAAAAAAAGTCATGGCTGCACGGCGGATGACCCATCATATCGACGTTTTTGGCCGGTCAAAAAGGCGCTGGTTTTAGCCGATGTGTAAGTGCTCGCATTGTCATGGTGTACAATTATTCGTCTTTTCTTGTTCGTTTTTCGAATTTCTCCAAAGACTTCAGGCAAACAAATTGTGGTGTACCACTCAGAATTGACCTCATACGTTGCTCAAGCGGAACAGTCGCCACACGACTAGTTTCGCCGAAGAAACAGGCCACCATTTGCTTCGAAGTGCTTCTTCCTAGAACAATTTTCGTTGGATTTGGCTCGTCATCGAAGACCCACACGGTCGATTGCTATTTTGTTTCGGGCTCATACGCATAGATCCATGATTCGTCACCTGTGACGATCTTATAAATGTCTTTGGAAGCACCGCGATCGTATTTTTTTAAAATTTCTTTGCACCAATCGACACGAGCCTTTTTTTTGAGCGATTGTCAAATTGTAGGGAATCCAACGAGAACAAACCTTTTTTACGGCCAGGTGTTTATGTAATATCGAATGTATGCTGGTGGGAGATATGCCCAAGGATGGCTCTTCTCACGGTATGTCACCTGACGATCTTGTATTATCAGTTCACGCACGGCATCAATGTTCTGTGGCACAACGGCCGTTTTTGGACGACCTTAACGACCTTCATCTTGGAGCAAGCGTTGGCCACAAATGAATTCATTAAACCAGTTTTTCTCAGTGCTATAGGATGGTGCTTCATCGCCATACAAATATTGAAGTTAATCGATGCACTCTTGTAGTAATAATCCACCACGAAAGTTGTGAAAAATGATATATAGCAACCCTCTTCACATATTTCAGAGATAGGCCGCAGCACTGTTCTTAAAGTTTTCGAAAACTATCTTCCCTATTATTTGAAACACAACATCTTTATGGTGAAATGTGAACAAACTTGCAAGCGCACCACCGGTTATGCCTTACTGTGAGAAATTAATTTCGAAATAAATCTAACATTTGTGTGGTGTTGGTCGTAGATTCATGCAATTATAAACAGCTATAGATAAAATGCATTCTTTATAGGAAAATGTTCAGATCTATGTCCGTATTAGGTAACCGTATACGTTTCCGAAGTTTTCCACCTCGGGTGTGAAAAAACTTATAACGATCGCCAGAGCCACTGTTATTATCCGATTCGGATGGCATATGCTTTTTTAAAAAACGCTGCCTATAAGTGTAAAATGCTTCCTCATATTTATATACTTTCCGCCATAGGATGATAATATATTGTTAGCTAAAATGCAAAAAGGCGTAACTAACAATAATATAATTTTACAGGAGAAGCAAATAAACATTTTTAACGAAGTTTTTTCTACTTTTGATCGCAGAAGTGTTAAATTTTGTCAAGACATGTAGTTTAATGGCATTTTATCAATCAAAATGTGGATTTTGAATTTTTTGTTAGTTACGCCATTTTGCATTTTAGCTAACGATATAAACGTTTGTCATTCCGTTTGTAACACATCAACCATATTAAGTTACTCGTATTGATCATCATAATATCACGCAGAAAAATGATATGGTTACTATATGGTCACGGCAACAATAGTATGTTCTCAGCAGTAAAAGTATGGTCGTCGCAACCATAGTATTGTTTTTTGAATTTCATTTTGATAATAGTATGATTGCGACAATATTAATATTGTTGAAATGTAACAAAAGTATTGTTGCCAAATTTTAAAATGAAAATATGGTTGTAGCAACAATATAAATATGGTTGGTGGGACAAAAGTATTGTTTTCATGGGTTTTATGTTAACAATAACATGATTAGGGCAATCATACCGACAAAACCTTAATTTTTTTTAATTGACAATGTTATTTTTACGATTTTTACGCAATAATAGCAATAAAAATTATTTTTTTCAAAAAAAAAAACTACGGATTAGTATAACTAAAATATTTTTAATAAATGATTTTTTTACTGTTTAATAAATCACTCCTATTGTTACATACTTAATAAAGTTCATTATTGTTGAATAACAACGTATTCCAGTCTTTACAAACAATTTTGGGGATCATAGTATGGTTCTGCGTAAGTCATACTATGGTTGTACGTTAAACATGCTATGGTCATGAGGATCATAATATAGGGATCATAATATGGTTGAATGTGAATAATAATATGGTTGTGGGGATCATAGTATGGTTGTGTGTGAATGATTCTATTGTTGTGAGGACCATAATATTGTTATGGGGATCATAGCATGGTTGTGTGTGAACCATACTATTGTTGTGATGATCATAATATTGCTGTGCCACAACCATATAACCAACAATAGTATGGTGCTCTTCGAATATTGTTACCCCAACCATACTTTTTTTTTGCGTGATTCTAAAACGATCTAGCCATGTCCGTCACCTGAAAGCACGATTCAGTCCTAACGAAAAGAGCTAAGGTCTTTAAACTTGCCAGATCTATTTCTTATAGTCGGCTTTTGGTCTCTTTGAGGAAGGGACTAAAAAAAGGTCCTGATCAAATTTATTGACATTTTTTCTATGAAATTTTAAATCAGCTTTTCTTGGAAGTGGTAAACAAAGATTTTTTAACCTTCCCATAAACGGACATAAGGGTAACCAGAAACAGTGACATTTTCTAACAAAATCAAATATGAACCTATATTCAAGATTTGTGCCCCGAGTCCCTAGTGGCCCAAAAATCTATTATCTTAGACTTTGGGTTCATGGATTTTAAAAAAACATTGAAATTTCGTCACAAACCAAAATATCACATTAATTGTACGATTCGAGGGAATTTGAACCATTGACATAGACCCATCACCAATGCGGTCAATGCCAAACTACAACTCAATCCATGGCTCCATAAAACTTTGGCCCAGCCGAACTTACAAATTGTCCACTTGTTAGTATATCTTATTGCCCAAGAGTTATGCACAATCACAACTAAGTGTATTTTAAATTTTCCCCGATCTAAAATTTAAAATTTTTCATGTATTATTTTAACCAACCGCTATGTGGAGTTTTAGACACACTTTTATCCACCACTGTAAATGTAGCTACTAAAGGGGAATTACTTGTAGGTTATATATAATAATGTAAGGGATAATAAAATGTTACCTAGCAGAGTCCGGTGAATGGAACGCACGAGAATTAAAGCAAAGGACTACACAGCACTGCAAACGTTAGGCAAAACTACAACAACGACTCTCACAACACCAACACCAGCAAGAACAAGAACAAGAATAAAAATAAAAATAAATGTAAATAACATTGAACCATGACAGGGAATGCCTAAAGGATTTTTTTTTTCATTTTTGCAACAGTTTTCTCATTCGTTTTTCCTTGTGCCCTAAGAATTTGAAATAAATTGTTTTACCATCTTTTTGCTTTTTTGTGCTTTTGTATTTTCAGCTTTGGCCGCTCAAAGGGAGTCGTTTAAACCCAAAGATCCAAACACTATTAATAACAACGCGAACGCGATTTTAAATGAAATCAGCAGCAGTAGCAGCGGAGGCGGCAATGGTGGCAGCGGAAACGGAAACACCGCCAGCCATGGCAATTCCAATAGTATTAGCAACGGAAATGCCAACGCAAACAACGTCAACGGCGACAACAGCAACAACAACAATGGGGCTGCCAACATAAACACGGCGAGAACATTCCACTCCAGTACGAGCACAACAACGTCGGCGGCAGCAGGTCATGGCTGGGGTGGCAGTGGTGGTTTTGCCACCACCAGCACCACCACCTCGACACAGACCAGTGTGGCCAACCATACGTTTAGTAGCAGCAGCGGCGGCGGCTCAACCAGCTCTTACAAAACATCACATTCGCTGGCGAATAATCGCAATGCCATCGAACAGCCGGAGATGGTGCAGAATGGACCGTATTTCGATAAGGCGGCCTCCAAGAATGTCACCGCTCTGCTGGGCAAGACGGCGTACCTAAATTGTCGTGTGAAAAATCTTGGCAATAAAACGGTAAGTACCGCTCAAGTACGAGTAAACCAATATATGGGTGTATGTATGAACCAATTTACCCATACATACATGTACTTATACATATAACCAGCCTAGTCAATCAATGTCTCTGGCGATTCCCAGTAGACCTATTAATTCGGACGGTCACACATTGGTGTGATTGTTGCTATTGCCCGGCTGTTGTTTTGTGGAAATCCCTGCATGATTGTTCTAATTAATGTGGGCACGGTAAAAGTGTCCTTCGCCCATCGGTGGCGACCAGCACTTCCTCTCACCCCCACATGTGTGAAGCTTGTCCGCCTAAATGATTAATTAGTCGACAAGCAACAACTTAAACACAAACACTGAGAGATGCATGGAACACACAACGATTTGCTTACATCGGTGGTTACACACAGACCACCCTGGTGGGTTTATCCTTCTTATCTTTCTCCTTCTTCGATCAATGTTTACAACTAAGGCGTTTGTCTTTTATTCTGTTGGGGCTCTGAAAATGTGGCAAGGATAAGAGAAGGACTCGGCGAAAATTCAAGCACATCATGAGGCGCTGCTGTCACAGGAACTGTTACTAATTTTGTGCCTGTGCGGCGCTTAGGTAACACCGGTGGAAGACCACCGTGAAGTTAGGTGCCACATAGTAAACGGTGTTGATTTCCCTTTGGTACATGTGTAGTGCACCCAGTTAGACACAATTTCCGATTTCCTAAATACAAATTGGTATTCTCTATTCATACTTAAATGGGTATAAATAAGTATTTCCATTTGATGAAATTATAATTTAGATGAGACCTCCTCCTCTGAGGCTATGGGATTGGCAAGATTTCCATACTTTTATGGTTTCATGCGATTTACGCAAAAGGTTTTTTTTGCGGCCACTGTGGGAGAACGGTGTTATGTTCAGCCATGCCATATCGTACACGTATATATGTTGCAATAGAGCCGATATTGAATAGGAAGAAATAATAATTATCATATTTCTGTTCCTGTAGTCTTTGGGACAGCGTGCCATTCTCAGCTAAATCTCATCTAGTAACTAGGGCCATTTAGGGGAGTACAAATTATAAGCACATGTTGATATTCCATGAATTTTACAAGGACTTTTCATAGGACGAATGGTCTTTTATTTAACTCATCCTCAGGACTTTTGCCATACTTAAAACAAAGCGGCCCGACTACGAGGGCGGTTCGGAAAGTTCTTAGCCTATCAATGAAAGAGAATAGTTAGTTTTTCAAAAATATTTTTATTTTTCAATATAATCTCCTGAAACTTCAATACACTTAGTCCAACGCTTATATAGCAATTCTATCCCTTGATTAAAATAGTTTTCCTCAAGGTCTTCAAAATAGTGGTTTACAACTGTAATTGCATCTTCATTTGAGGTAAAACGCTTGCCAGCAAGGAATTTTTTTAGATTTGGGAGCAGGTAAAAGTCACTGGGAGCTAAATCAGGATAATAAGGTGGGTGGTCAAGCAACTCGTACTTTAATTCGTTGATTTTAGCCATTGTTAAAACACTCTTGTGCGCTGGTGCGTTGTCTTGATGAAAAATTATTTTTTTGTGTTGTAAGCCAGGACGTTTTTTTCGAATTTGTATATTTAATTGATCTAAAAGGTTGCAATAGTACTCTGAATTTATTGTTTTACCCTTTTGCAGATAGTCAATCAATAAAATACCTTTGAAGTCCCAAAAAACCGTTGCCATAACCTTACTAGACGATTGAATTGTTTTTGCCTTCTTTGGGGCACTTCCTCCAGCTTCAGTCCATTGTTTGGATTGTTCTTTTGTCTCTGGAGTATAGTGGTGGATCCACGTCTCATCAACAGCTGTGAAACGACGCTTAAAATCCATTTTATTTCGCTGAAAACGACCCAAACAAGCTTGAGAAATGTTCATTCTTATGCGTTTTTGGTCGACTGTTAACAAGTCCGGCACCCATCTTGCAGAAAGCTTTTGCATCTGTAGTTCTACATGCAAAACTAAATGGACTCGATCATTTGAGATGCCCATGATATTAGCTATTTCATGCACTATTATTCGTCGATCATTTAATACCATATCATGCACTTCGGCTACAATTTCTGTTGTTGTTGGTGCTGTTTTTGGACGTCTACTACGTGGTTCATCTTCAATGCTTGTACGACCACGTTTAAATTCAGCAACCCAATTGTTTACTGTTGCATATGAAGGAGCACTTTCACCTAACACATTCACCATATCATTATGAATTTCTTGTCCCGATAAACCTTTTTTGTGTTAATATTTAATGACACCACGCATTTCTAATTTTTCCATTGTAAAAAAAATCGCGGATGCGTCTTTTGTGAACACCTGTTTCTATATGAAGGAGCTGTCAGATCGAAACAAAATTTACATGTGTTCATAGCAGAGATGAAAGTTTCCAAAACACTTAACTTTTTCTGTTTATACCGCGCTTTTTGTGCTAGGCTAAGAAGTTTCCGAACCGCCCTCGTATAAGAATCCTTAAACCACTCTGCTATATAAAACATTCGGGCCTCTATCTGGAGTTTTATTATGGGCGTGCCTTATATGAGATTTTTGGAGCGGAAGTACATATTTTGTTGGTAGCATATGAAAACGTAGACCTTATGGACCAATTGCATTAGAAATAGTTGTAGGGTGCACATTGCATGCTATGCGTAATTTGAGGTAGATGGAATTTAAAATGTATCCTTTAAATCGGAAAGGTCACTGCATGGGGGCTATATCAAATATTGCACTAACATGGCGGAGTTTCGGAAGAAATTCGGCTTACGTGGCTCATAACACAAAATATAAGTTGTGCATTCTAGAGCGCTAGGACCTTATCTCGGAAAGTTACTTTATGTGGGGCTATACAACATAAAAATGAGCTAGATGGCATGAAGTTAACTCCAATCTAAATGTTAAAATGTTCTACGTATCACGAATATTTGCTAAAATGAAAATTTCCTTGGCCTTTAAAAAATAACTAGAAACATCCAGGGCCATCCTTTTGAGAGTTTACTCAAAAGTAAACACAGGGAATATTTTTAAATATTTATTAATAATTTTTACTGTTTCGCTAACAAAACGCTATGATCGTCTTTATATTTGAAAGTAAAGGGTGGTTAAATTTTAAGGGCCGATATTGATTTTGAATAAAGCACAAATTATTTAGGAAATTACTGTCATTTCTTTTTTTTAAGAAAATATTGGTATGGTTCAATTATGTGTGGAACAAAATATCGGCCAAATGGCCGCCGCGACATGGGCGGCACACCTCCATCCGATGGTCCAAATTTTCGATGACGCTAAGGCATAAATGAGGTTCTTTGCCGTTGATGTGCCAAATTATCTCATCCTTTAGCTCTTGAATTATTACTGGCTTATAGACATAGACCTGTTCTTTCAAACAACCCCAAAGAAAGAAGTGCAACGGTATCAAAACACATGATCTTGGCGGTCAATTAACATCGCCACGATGAGAGATAACACGGCCATTGAATTTGTCGCGCAAAAGAGCCATTGTTTCGTAAGCTGCGTGGCAAGTGGCACCGTGCTGTTGAAATCACATATCGTCCACATCCATATCTTCCAATTCGGCCCATAAAAAGTTCCTTATCTTCTCACGATAGTGAACCCAATTCTCAGTAACTGCCTGACCGGCCTCATTTTGGAAAAAATACAGACCGGTGATGCCTCCAGTCCATAAACCGCACCAAACAGTCACTCTTTGTGGGTGCATTGTTTTTTCAACAATCACTCTTGGATTATCATTCGCCCAAATGCAGCGGTTCTGCTTATTGACAAATCCACTGAGCTGAAAATGTACCTCATCACTGAAGATGATTTTCTTCGAAAATTGATCATGCAAGCCTGAATAGCTTTAACGCGTTGCCCGCTTGTGTAAATTTCCATGGTTCAAATTGAGTTACCCCGAAATTGAGAAATATGAAATGAAGAAAAAAACTTGACGTTAAGGTGGGGTTCACTTTCAACATCGACCCTTAAAATTTAGCCACCCTTACATACTTCAGTATGACAGCAAGCTGATTTTTAACTTTTAAATTACAAGTGCAATATAAGGATTTTTAGATCCATAAAAAGTGTTGTAGGTTCCGTTACTTTATCACTTTTACTGATATTTAAAATTCCATTTACCTTAAAATACAGTACACCAATCAACATTGGGTTGTACTGATCAAAACTGTTTAGTTCCTGCAACCTCAATTAATCGGTTGGCAAAAAATCGGGTGTGGCACAGAATCTGTACTTTGTGTGTAAAAGATATTATTCACCCCCCGAGAAAGTCAGACATTTTGTTGTAAAGTATAGTGTAATATGTTAAAACAGCGAACTAAAACGTGGTACTTGTTGAAGCATGTACCCATCAATACCATGGAATGTTACTGATTGCAACAGAAAGAATGTACGACGAATCTAATCGAATATTTGCAGTTCGAACCGAGTTCTTACTAATTTTTTCTCTGTGTGTAGGTAAGTGAGTATATTTCATTTGGTACGAACCAAAAGTGTAGCGCATCGAAAAAATCATTTTGGACCTTGCATATGTTTTGACCAAATTAGTTTCATCCCTTTTTAAGTCATTTGAGTCAACGCGACGAACAGCTAAACGTTTTATGAAGTTTTGAGAATTATCTCCTACTACAAGCAGAGAAAGTATATGGTTACTATATGGTCACGGCAACAATAGTATGTTCTCAGCAGTAAAAGTATGGTCATCGCAACCATAGTATTGTTTTTTGAATTTCATTTTGACAATAGTATGATTGCGGCAATATTAATATTGTTGAAATGTGACAAACGTAATGTTGCCAAATTTAAAAATAAAAATATGGTTGAAGCAACAATATAAATATGGTTAGTATGAAAAAAGTATTGTTTTCATGGGTTTTATGCTAACAATAACATGATTACGGCAAACATACCGGCAAAACCTTAATTTTTTTTAAATTTGACAATGTTGTTTTTACGATTCTTGCGCAATAATAGTAATAAAAATTAAATTTTTTTTCCAAAAGAACTACGGATTAGTATAACTAAAATATTTTTAATAAATTATTTTTTTTACTGTTAAATACATCACTCCTTTTGTTACACAACTTACTTAATAAAATTCTTTATTGTTGAATAACAACGTATTCCAGTCTTAGTAACAATTTTTGGGATCATAGTATGGTTGTACGTAAGTCATACTAAGGTTGTACGTTAAACATACTATGGTTATGAGGATCATAATATGGTTGTGGGGATCATAGTATGGTTGAATGTGAATAATAATATAGTTGTGGGGATCATAGTATGGTTGTGTGTGAAAAATTATATTATGAGGACCATAATATTGTTGTTGGATCATAGTGTTGTGTGTGAACCATACTTTTGTTGTGATGATCATAATACTGTTGTGCCACAACCATATAACCAACAATAGTATGGTGCTCTTCGAATATTGTTACCCCAACCATACTTTTTTCTGCGTGTAGAAATGTTGCCGGAAATGGTAAGCCGTTCTTACCTTCATTTGAGTTTGTTTTTACTCCTCAATTGGCCACGTTCCAAAAAAAACGTTAATATGGTTGCATGTTATGTTAAGTTTTAATGATGATTTGCCTTTTCTGTTAATACAGTAAAATTTAAAGTAAGCATAAAACTATAATTTTATCAACGTGTAGGGTTTAAGTTATTTTGAGAAACCGACATTCCGGTTTTTGCGTCCACAGCCGTATCGCATAGAGATTATATTCTTTGAACATTTTAACATCTTTTCTCAAAGGTCGGAGTGTCCTTTTCGTAATTAATAAATATCGCCTTTCTAGTTAAAGCGTTTGTCCGTTTTAGCCGGAAAAGCAATCGTTGAACTTTGATGAAGCTTGCACTCTACACCTACGCAGCTAGGACAGTAAGTTTCACGAAGGATTCCTCACGACAATGTCCTATACTATGGTTAATATATATCCACAGCTGTGGAGGTTTGCAAATATCCGGGTGTAAGAATGACAGTAAGTTTCACGAAGGATTCCTCACGACGATGTCCTATTCTATGGGTAATATGTATCCACGGCTGTGCAGTTTTGCAAATATCCGGGTGTAAGAGGGACTCCGGTCTTGGAACGACCTTGGCCTCCAGCTCCACGTAAATACATTTATTTGTTTTAAAGGAAATAATAGAATGGGAACCGCTTTGCAATGTCCCTTTTTCCAAAAATAATTTCATAAAATGCTTCATTTTAAAATTACAATTTTAGCCATGGAGTTCAACTAGAAATTCAGTAAAAAGTAAAAGAACAATTTGTAAATTCGGACGGCCGATATTGAAATCTTAATTGTTCGTTCTAAAGAACATTTCGTGCCATTTATTTTTGAATATAATTTCCTTCAAATGTTGGCAACTGTATTATTGAAATGAGTGTTCGTGAGAAACAGGAAGTTCCGCTGTTTTCGATCAAAATTTTTTTTAGTGATGAGGCCCATTTTTGGCGTAGCGGCAACGTCAATAATCAAAACTGCCGTATTTGGGCTAAAGAGCAACCAGAAGAGGTTCGGTTTGATGCGGTTTATAAGCTGGTGGAATCATCGGTGCATATTTTTTTAAAAATTATGGCGGCTGGAACGTTTCCATGAATGGTGCTTGCTATCGCGCCACGAAATCGGACTTGAAGTTGAAGCCCGTAATCTTGGCGATATTTGGTTCCAACAAGCGGCGCTACCTACCATACATCCGACGAAACAATCAATTTATTCATGGAAACTTTTTGTGAGAGCATTTTCTCGCGTCGTGGGCCTGTGGCGTGTCCTCCAATATCGTGCGATTTAAAACCGCTGAACTATTTTTTGACTATGTGAAGTCGCTTGTCTACGCAGATAAGCGTTTTAAAACCGCTGGACTATTTTTTGTTTGGCTATGTGAAGTCGCTTGTCTACGCAAATAAGCCCGACGCGATTGACGCCTAGAAAGACAATATTCGGCGTGTTTTTGCTGAAATACGGCCCCAAATGCCGCAAAAAGTGTTTGAAAATTGGGCCTCACGACTGGAATTCAGTCGAGCCAGCCGTGGCTGCCCCTTTCCCGAATTCATTTTTAAAACATAACGGCAAACCCATATCTTTATGATAAAGCTAAATTCTTGGCTATAGCATTATCTTATAGGCGTTTTATTTCTTCTCTGTACTACATGTCTGAAAAAAACACCCCATATTTTGCAGAATCGCTAGCTTCACGATGTATGCCCCTCTTACATCTGCTTTCCATCTCAATCTTTAATCTAAGTACAGGTTGCAATTGTTGTGCGATTTTCATGAAATTTGGCAGAAGCTTTTAAGAGCAAGAAAGAACGCTATTAAAACTGAAAAAATCGGTAAAGATTTCTATATAAATCCCACTACTGCGAAGCTTTCTGATGAAGGTCGTCACGGACCCGAAATTGCGATAAAGGCAGTGTGCACAGAAAACACTGTCACTGTGCCAATTTGTAAGAAACTTTTCTTCTATTAAAATGTGTAAATGCAAGAGGCCTTAAGCAGATTAATCCCTGTTCAATCCCATACTTAATTAATATTTTAGCTCAAGAAGCCACATATAACATCCAATCTTGATGGAATTTGGCACAGTTCATAACGATAAACAGTTACCAGCTTAGATAAAAGTGGGGCGCTTTTTAGAAGCTTTTCTTTACTAATTGCTAAATTTATGTCTTGAAACTCCTCAAAGTAGACTAATTTACTAACATTGTACTTTGACGTGAAACCGGAAATGGCTTTGCTTTTATGCTCCCAAATTCGTTTGATTAAATTTAAATAGGGACATACTCGTAAATACTGTATCACACGTTTTATGCTGTAAAATAAAAAGTACTGAATGTTTTTGGACCAA
This sequence comes from Hydrotaea diabolus, assembly GCA_963513945.1. Classification (NCBI taxonomy): domain Eukaryota; kingdom Metazoa; phylum Arthropoda; class Insecta; order Diptera; family Muscidae; genus Hydrotaea; species Hydrotaea diabolus. The sequence continues at coordinate 48,872,779 of OY740716.1, forward strand.
ATATTTTTTAATATATTTATTGATGTATATTGTATCCAAAAATAATCTACTTATTCGAAATGTCCGCATTTTGCCTTTACACACGCCTTAAGTCGCACTGGCCAATCGTCAATAGCTGCACAAACCTCGTCCAATGGAAAATTGGCCACAGCTCGAACCAAAGCAGTCTGAAGAGATCCAATGTTGGGGTATCTTTTGTGACAAACCTTGTCCTCTAAAACCGTCCACAATTTGTAATCCAATGGCTTCAATTCTGGACTGCCTGAGGGCCATTCTTCAGAGGCAATGAACGCTGGCAAATTGTTTCGAAGCCAGGCCTGGGACGTTTTAGCCTTATGGGCTGGCGCAGAATCCTGCTGGAAAGTCCATGGCTGGTTTTGGAACAGGGAATTAATAAACTTTGGCCGATGTTTTGACTCCTTGTTCGTAGAAATGCAGGTCAGAGACCCCATCTTAAGAGACACCCCACCAAACCATGACTGTAGCTGGGTGATGACCTTTTTCCACCCTTGGGATCAGTTCAGATACTTCCCTTGATGACCGCGCATGCACTCTATCATTTTGCTTGTTAAATTTTTCCTGAACGGTAAAACTTTTTTCAAAATTGTTCTGTGCAAGCTATCAAAGATCAAAAGACGTTTGCATTTTTCAATCCTATTTTTCTTAAAGCTGCAGTCAATAAATGTCCGGTACGTCGTTTGAAAGACCCAAGTCCCAAATCTTTTTTAATGATTCGACTAATGGACTTTTGCGTGATATTCATCTCACGGGCCATGATTTTCTGTTTTCGGACCTTTGATGACATGCGGTGTTCGAACAGAGCGTGGGCGGCCCGACCGGTGGCGGTCTTTTACATCTCCAGTCTCCTCAAACAGTTTAATGCGTCGGTAGACGAACATGCGGCTAATCCCTAGTGGCCGAAGCGCTTTGAAAGTATCGCCTTTTTTCATTTCACACTTGAAAAGCTCTACTACAGCGATACAGTTCTCATCATCTGACCACTCCATGATGAAAGTTGAAACAATTTTAAAATCCCGTTACAGTCTGTTACGCTATTGAGGTTAGCTTTCAAAACCCATATGTCATTAACGGGGTATGTTCAGTTCTACTATTGAAATGGGTGTGTTCAATGTTGTAACAGTATTTATGTCCCTACAAGCTTTTAAGTAATTTTTGCTTGTAGGCACAGATAAAAACAGTTCTGGTAACATTTTGGTATTGTTCGTAAACAAGGGATCGAGTGCCCAACAACAGTGATTAGGTTTTAAAAAAATATGCGTTCTCTTTGCAGCAGCAATTACTAATAATTCGTTAAATTTTTGAGATGACTTTGTTTTGTAGAAATCTCAAGGCATAAATACGCCTCCGCGTGTACGTCACCTCCTTAAAGCACTTCAAAAATGGGGCCTTTCTTAGGCGTTCTTCGAAAAAAAATGGGGTTGTCTTACGCGCCGGTTGAAATAATTCTGTGAACGACTTTGGTTTCTGAGAAATCGTTTGTTTCGCAGCATTTAATTTAAGAGCCTTTTCTTCTTTGTCTTTTGTTATCGCGATGCGTTTTGAATTGGAAATTTATGCCATTTGTTTGTTTGCTGGCTGTTTTTCCGTTTGGGAATTCCAATTTGACGATTATTCACACCTTTTTACATGTGATTACACTTGTTTGTACTGACACACATACATAAATGTACACACACACACACACTTGCACATAACGGGTGAGCCATCTAGTGGTTATGGTACGACAGTAACAGTGACATTCATGCCCACTTGAAATCGTAGACAAGAAAGCTATTAGCATATCTATGTGGACTAAATGTGTTAGAGGGAAAAAACTTTGCTTTTTAGTTAGAGCTATCTTTTTTGACAAAACCTATTTTTATCCTAGCGTTTAAGTTAACAAGCAAATCAGCCCCGCATCTGGGAATCAAAAAACATGCATGTGATCGTCGAAAAGCCAATGCGTTATCAGCCATTTCGTTTAACCATGTCGCTTTAGAAGCATGATAATCGATTATTTGTGCCTGCAGTTTGAAGACCCATGTCTCGATCGATCATTGGTGATGCGCATTGTCACACAGCTCACACCACAAATAATTTTTTGCGCGCCAAGTTCAATAATCGTATTATCATTCCCATCGGCGATGTAAATTGGCTACCTCGCATCCTCAGTGAGTGACAGTTTGGTGTGGATTTTATGGCGGTGGCATCGTTGGCGCATATTTGTTTGAAAATGCCACTGGAAATGACATCTAAGTTAGGTGAGCACAGATTGAAGACATGCTCTAAAACTCTCTTTGGTTCAGCAGGATGATGCGCCATGTAACACAGCAGTTCAGTTAAGTAATCGCCAATATCGAGCAAGTCCCATGCGTAATATATTAGTAGAGCCACAAAATATTAGAAAGACCTTGAAAGGATGATCTACTAACGGGTGATCAATCTAGAGGTATTATTTTTAATAGGGGTTTTTTCAGCGCCAAATCACACAGCAGTGCAGGTTAGTAACCGTATTGGCATCCCTATCGGCGATTTCAATTGGGCATCCCGGAGCTATGATTGGACGCTGTAAGACAATTTTTTTTGTAGGATTTAGGACCAATGTTTTGGGAACAAACAATTAAAAAAGCAAACCCCTAGGGTCAATATCGAGCAAGCTCCATACTTAATATAGAGCCACAAAATGTTAGCAAGGTCTTGGCAGGATGATCTACTGAAGGGTGATCAATCTAGAGGTTTTATCACAGAAGCTCGAAAAAGATCCGCTGTTTTCGACCAAAATTTTGTTCAGTGATGAGGTCCATTTCTGGCTCAACGACTATGTCAATAAACTAAACTGCCGCATTTGGGCTGAAGAGCAACCAGAAGAGGTCCACGAGGTGCCATTATACACAGAAAAACCAGCGTTGGGTGCGGTTTATGGGCAGGTAGAATTATGGGTCCTTGTTTTTTCAAAAATGATGATGGCCGGAACGAAGGTGTAAATGGTGCTCGCTATCGCGCCATGGTATCGGGAATGATGATGACAGGAACGAAGCTGTAAATGGTGCTCGTTATCGAGCCATGGTATCGGATTTTTGCAACCTGCACGAAGCCCGTAGTCTTGACGACATTTGGTTTGAACAGGACGGTGACACTTGCCATACAGCTCAAACAATGGATCTATTGAGAGGCCAGCTAATTTTTACGTTTTGGACCGGTGCGTTGGCCGTTTAGATCGTGTGATAGGAGTCTAAAGGTTTGACCTTTATACCGGTCGAAACGAGTCTTTCAAAATTGGACACTCAGAATGGACACCCTGAGGCGTAGTTGTGGCCAACATTTAAAGGAAACTATATTAAAAAAAAATACATGGCATAAAATGTCCTTTCGAATGAACAATAAAGATTCCACACGTGATTTGAATTTTTGTATTTTTTTTAATTTAAAAAAAATTAATTTAGATTGATCACCCGATACAAGCCAGCTTTGCAATTGTTGTAATGTTGGCTTCTTTGGAATGGTTTTTGCTAATTGTTAAAAAGAAATTTATATTTGGACCTCCCTATATGTGTTGCGTTATGTGATTTCACAACAAATGTATGTGAGTTCCTTCATTCTTTCATCCATCATCTGGGTTATCGGTGGTTGGCGGTGTTATTGCCAGGTGCTGGCGCTGTCGCTATTCAAATGGATATATGTATGTAGACATATCGGCTATTCCATGCCGATCTGAGCAGCTGAGCAGCGACAATAACGTGAAATCCGCGAAACTCTCCAACATGTTAGTCGGTAGAACCACCCCTAACGCATAAGCTAGTTATTTCCGAAACTTCCACAGGGCGTTGCTCGAAAAACTTGCAACGTTAGCCAATAGTACGAAAGGTTTTTAGTGGGTCATGACCAAATTCCTTACCCCTCCATTTAGAGCTTCCAACGTTTCTTTTATGGATTTTAAGGAAATCTGCTTAAGAGTTGTTTGAATGGGACGTACTACGAGTAAAATTTTTCCCCAGTTAAGAGCTTTAAAAAATGTTTTATGCAATTTTTACGAGTATAAAACCTCAGAAAGGGTCGTTGTCACTAAACTGGGGCCAGATCTTTAGATTTCCCTTATTGAGTTTATCTACTAACATTATATCTTACCCCTCAATTTAGAGCTTCCGATTCCCTAAAGAAAGAAGTCCAACGGTGTCAAATCATATGATCTTGGCGGCCAATTAACATCGCCACGACGTGAGATAACACGGCTATTGAATTTGTCGCGCAAAAGAGGCATTGTTTCGTTATCTGTGTGGGAATTGGCACCGTCCTGTTGAAACCACATATCGTCCACACCCATATCTCCCAATTCGGGCCATAAAGAGTTCGTTATCATCTCACGATAGCAAACACCATTCACAGTAACTGTCTGACCGGCCTCATTTTGGAAACAATACGGCCCGATGATGCCGCCAGCCCATAAACCGCACCAAACAGTCACTCTTTGTGGGTGCATTGTTTTTTCGACAATCACTCTTGGATTATCATTCGCCCAAATGCAACAATTCTGCTCATTGAAGAATCCACTAAGGTGAAAATGTGCCTCATCATTGAAGATGATTTTTTTCGAAAATTGATCATCCACAGCGCCCATTTTCATAATAAGCCTTAATAGATTTAACGCGTTGCTCGCTTGTGTATCTCTTCATGGTTCAATTGAGTCAGTCTGAAACTGAGAAATATCAAATGAAATGCAGGTGAGGTTCACATTCAACATCGGCCCTTAAAATGTAACCACCCTTTAGAAAAAGGTTTGGCCAGACCCGTGTGTAAGTCAGAGTTTACATCGAATGTCATAGAGAAGGGAAATGAACGTGGATATAATCTGGCTCGGTCCCAGCACAAAGGGCGTGTAAGAGAATCCGATTTTCTGTCGCTTGTTTAGCTTAAAATTATTATCTTAAATACAAAGTTTAAAGTAGATCGTGTAAATACTTATTAAAACTGCCTATAATTAGTCTTGTTGGCCTGATTTAAGAGCCTGTCGCTTTAGAAATCTGAAACTAAATCATATCTAATCGATTTTTACATGATAAGCATGACTAGAACGCTTAACAGCTTGTGGCGGATAACCTTAGATAAGAGGCATACTTATGAATAGCACTCAACAGTATCTTCTTTGTCCTTAAAAAATATTCAGAAGCACTTCGGTCTGGTTTCAGTTTCAAATACCAATGATTCTTGCCTATTCCTTCACTTGGTCTCTCTACCGGAGTCTTGGTCTTACCGTATTATACTTAGTAGGGACATAAATACTGTTACAGCATTGAACACGCCCATTTCAATAGTAAAACTGAACATACCCCGTTAATGTCATATGGGTTTTGAAAGCTAACTTCAATAGAATTGTTTCAACTTTCATCATGGAGTCGTCAGATAACACAGTACAACAGCCAATCTGGGGGGTGAGAAATTCCAAGTCAGGGTGATGGTACTAGGTCAGTATATTAAAACCCTCAAAGGGTTTTGCGTTCGTATGTGCTTTTATTCAAAATTAAGTAACTTCACTTAATTGTAAATAAAAGCAGAACGCGTTAATCGATTTCTATGATCTATGTCGCATTTTGTTTATAGGTTATGTGACTTTACGTGAAAGTTATAAGACTCTACACGTTTTTCCGTTTGGGATTTATATGTTTTAAAAAAAAAAAAATTTTTTTTTTGGCAAAATTTTCTTCATAAATTTATTTCTAATTGCAAAAATGTTGATTTGGTAGAGAAACAGTATATAAATGGATTAAAGAAAATGTAATTATTAATTTTTCTCAATTTATTTCAGCAAAATCGAACTAGTCGTTCTCGAGTTATGTCAAACTACGTTTTTGCCAACATTTTACAACTAAGCGAAAAAACACCAAGATAAGGAAAAATGTAAAAGGTCATAAAAAAAACTGGCACATACGCAAAACCCTTTGAGGGTTTTAATATACTGACCTAGTACCATCACCCTGACTTGGAATTTCTCACCCCCAAGCAATAACCCCAAAAATGTTCCACAGTGTAATGAGAACCGTATCGCTTTTCAAGTGTGAAATGAAAAAAAGCGATATTTTCAAAACGCTCCGGCCACTAGGGATTAGCCGCATGTTCGTCTAACGATGCATAAAACTGTTTGAGGAGACTGGAGATGTAAAAGACCGCCACTGGTCGGGCCGCTCTGATGGAACACCGCATTCACAGAAATCCGCTCCGAAAACAGATAATCATGGCTCGTGAGATGAATATCACGCAAAAGTCCATGAGTCGAATCATTAAAAAAGACTTGGGACTTTCAAACGACGGACCGGACATTCATTGACTGTAGCTTAAAAAAAATAGGATTGAAAAATGCAAACGTCTTTTTGTGAATCACGCTGATAACTTGCACAGAAAAATTTTGTTCACAGATGATAAAATTTTTACCGTTCAGGAAAATTTAACAAGCAAAACGATAGAGAGTATGCACGGTCATCTAAGGAAGCATCTGAACTGATCACAAGGGTGGAAAAGGGTCATCACCCAGCTTCAGTCATAGTTTGGTGGGGTGTCTCTTACGATGGGGTCACTGACCTGCATTTCTGCGAACAAGGAGTCAAAACATTGGGCAAGGTTTACCAAGAAACCGTTTTGGAAGCTGTCGTGTAGCCTTTTAACAATTCCCTGTTCCAAATCCAGCCATGGACTTTCCAGCAGGATTTAGCGCCGGCCCATAAGGCTAAAACGTCCCAGGCCTGACTTCGAAACAATTTGCCAGCGTTCATTTCCTCTGAAGAATCGCCCTCAGGCAGTCCAGAATTGAAGCCATTGGATTACAAATTGTGGACGGTTTTAGAGGACAGAGTTTGTCACAAAAGATACCCCAACATTGGAACTCTTCAGACTGCTTTGGTTCGAGCTGTGGCCAATTTTTCAGTGGACGAGGTTCGTGCAGCTGTTGACGATTGGCCAGTGCGACTTAAGGCGTGTGTAAAGGCAAAAGGTGGACATTTCGAATAAGTAGATTCTTTTTGGATACAATATACATAAATATATATATTTAAAAATATTTGGTCCAAAAACATTCAGTACTTCTGGTTTTACAGCATACAACGTGTGTGACAGTATTTATGTCCCTACTAATTATATTGTCTAAAGCCTTTTTAGCTGCAGCTTTTGTTTCCATTCGACCAACATGGCCGAGGTATGGATTTACTTTTCGGTTCGTCTGACACATGTGGTCGGCACCTATAAAACCAGGCCATGTATATCCGTTTTTCCTCGAATGCTCGCAATAAAATTTAACAAGCTATCGATAATATCCTTGTTTCCGCGCTTAGTGCAATTTTTGTTTATCGAGCCCATAAAGGATCCTTAATGTGGGTGTTTAGTTCGCGATTCGATGTATATCTGTTTTTCCTCGAATGCTCGCAAAAAAATTTCACAAGCTATCGATAATATCCTTGTATCCGCGCTTAGTGCAGTTTTTGTTTATCGAACCCTAAAACGATCCTTGATGTGGGTGTTCATTTCACGATTCGACCAACGCAAGTACTCTCCCCATACTGAGGTGAGCCCGAAAATTTGCCTAAGGTTTCTACTCTTAAAAATTGGCCGTTCAACTATATCAGCATGCGATAATAGCCCAAAATAGCACCTATTTGCCAACACGTTCCTTCATTTGGGTATTCAGCTCACGGTTCGACCAATGCTACTCGTAGTACTCTCCGCATACACAGGTGAGCAGAATTTTTTAATAGCTGGGTATCTCATAGTCGTTCTCCCTTGACTTAAGCCTTGTAAATTAGATTTTCTTTGCTTTTGTGACATTCTACTTTTACTGTACAAAACCTATAGGGCTAGGCGGTTTAAGTATTACCAACTTTACGTTAGCAATACTGGTAAACCGATAATGCTAGCTATGTCAAATTTATACCAATAATAGCTATTTTTATTGTTTACTTGCTACCACAAGCATTTACATCTATGTTTTAACTAAACTTCCTTGAAATGGAATTCAACCGTTATAGTGTGATCGCATTATATTTGGCCGGAAAATAACAGCCATCTAATGTTCGTGAGCTCAGCCATCTGAAACCATAAATCGATATCTTGATACTTGTACAGGCAGCATTGCCAAACGCTATGGTGGTGAACTTCAACGAAATGTCCACCGTAGTGGTAATCGAATGGTCAAAAAACTCAAAATGTACCAGCGAAGCATCCGACTCATATGTTGCAATGAGCTCAAGATAAACCCTTACAAGCAAAAAAATGCTTTCAAAAACAAAGGAGTTGTTACGCTTGCATGAACGTGGCAAATTTCTGCGATGAAACAATTTTCCTATTAATCTGTTCATAAACTCTCAAAATGATCGTGTTTACTCAACTGAACCCACTGACGGAAATTCGAGCTTGCAAACGGCCACCCGCAGTATATTTCCATCTCAAGTAATTGTATTGTCTGTTCTGAACACCTATGGACGCTGTCCAATCATTTGAATCGTGTGAACCAAGTGTGGTCAAAGCTCCATGTTTCACACTCCTTTTCGTCCTCTCAATGGCTTTCGAATTCGGCAGACAAAAACTCGATGGACTTTTTAATTTGGGCCATTTTAGAAAGCAAGCACTAAGAACTAAACAAGTGGACAATTTGTAAGTTTGGCCGGGCCGAAGCATGTATACTCTCCACCATAAATTGAGTTGTGGTATGGCATCGACAGTGTTGAGGGATAGGGTTGTTGGTGGCGGCTCCATGTTCAATACAACTGTATTTTTAAGGCCCTATGAACCGTTGTCCTGTTCTGATTCGTGATTTTTTTTTTGTTTGGGGGACTCACATCTCTATTGTTGAGGGGGCTCTTAGTTTCGGTCCATTAATTTCGACAGATCTTAAAATTTAAAGCATATTAAGATTAGTGAGGAAATTTCGCTGTTTCTGAGTTACCATGTGTGAATGTACGAAGGCATTTCATTTTTGCCATTCTAGGGACCTTTGACCTATTGGTCAATATATTTGACGCGCAAAATAGAAAGGAACCTAAGGTTAGAAACCAGTTTTGTTCAGGAGAGCCATTTTAAAGATTAGGTCCCTTTCTATTTGCGCTTAGAATCGTCGACTTCACTTTCATAAAACGCGCATATCTCTGGGAGGGAACACTTTTGGGGCATGGGATCGGTCTCATTCAACGCTCAGATGTTGTCCACATCAAAAAAAGAAAAAAAATGAAAATGGATTTTTTTAGCCTTAGGTCCCTTTCTCTATGCACTGTCGGATTCGTGATGCAAATTGTTTTTAGTTCAAGGACTCGTATGGCCTAGTCCGAATGCAAAACTAACCCAAATCTTTTATTTAGGTACATATTAAGCTTTTTGAGAAAATTTCACTGTCTCTGGCTATCCGTATATGTCTCCGCACATTACGGGAAGGTTTTTAGGCTCCAGGTCACAAAAACCACGATCATTAGTGCCACATTCAGATTATACAGAAATTTCCACCCATATGTCCATGTTCGAATGGACCAGGACACTCTAGGAAACTTAGACCCATGGGTCAGGGACAACAAAGTAATCGTATCCTAAAATAAATATAAAATTGGATATTGATAAGAAATTTCATTGTTTTATGATACTCACATGTCCAACGTTCAAGGAGGCCGATTTCTGGGTCCATATGGATCCATATCCATATGTTCCGGCTCGAGTTCAAAGTGGGCTCAAGTCTAAAATATTGGTGCATATTTGGATTGGTTTTTATTGTTTCTGGAAACTCATACGCCACCGAAGGGTATGTTTTTAAGCCCCAGGGTCCATAGACCACGCCCATAGGTGAAGGCCTCCAATTCAGCCGAATCGTAAAATTAATGTCTTCATAAAATTCAACTGTTTCATTTTTCGTCGCCCTAGGGTCCAAACCCCCATGGGTCAAGCAAGGCGTCAAATTTTTGCGAATTGTAAAATTCTTAAACCCAACTGATCATGTAAAATCGAAACCACACTGCCATGTAAAATGCGTATGACATCAACAATCTCACGCACTTTTACTCTTCGATCGGCCAACACCAACTCTCATGGATTCTTTCGATATTTTCGGGTGTATTGACCTCAATTGGCTCTCCAAAATGTTCAGCGTCATTTGTACTTGTGCGATTGCAACGAAAGTCAGTAAATCACATTTTTCCCATTGAAATCGATGGTGCAGAGTTCCCACAGTGTTTATCAAGCTTTTCCTAAGTTTGATTAGGGATTTTTTCCCTCAAAAAATAATGTTGAATGAGCAGTCGAAATTCACTGTTTTCCATTTTTAATAAAAAAAAACCAAGAGGTTTTATTTTTTAACAGCTGTTAAACACATACTAAATGGCGGAACTATGTAGTCTTTTAACAGATTGTACTTGATGGGATCAGCGTGGCATTTCATATAAACACGAGGGAAGTTGGAGAAGTCACGGAATTATTGATATGCCCTCGTATTAAGGTTAAGTAGAGTAACGTATAGTTTTTAGTTACTAAATGAGTTCTTTCAAAACCATCGAAGTGTTTGGTTGTTGGAAGTCCCCTCCGTTTCCATGCGTTAGAGTGCATAGGAGACGCGGTATAAGTAGAACTAACAAAGTATGGACCTTAATCCAACCTAATAGTTGTAGTTCGGACCGATTACCAATTAACTTCTTCTTTGTGTGTGAGCAAAAACATAAAAACGGAATGTCGATTGTTTGCTTTTAACGTTTGGCCCGACAGGGGTTTTTTTCAAAACCAGGCTTTGTAAACAAACAAAAAACAACCAAAATGACGGTTTCCTGAAAACCTCGGTTTGTATTGACATTCTACTCTGAAATTGAAAACCTTTTAGCTTTTTTGGATAACCGAGAAATATTTTTCAAAAAAAACTTAATATTTAAGGATAAACTTAAAATTAAATAGATTTAGTTAAGTTGTTTTTTCCTTTTATCTTTTAAGATGTTTTCCAATGTTGGGTTTTGGCGCGGAAATACTCATATGTTTATGCGCACACATACAACATATGCACGTAGAGCGACACCCTCTCTCAACGCACTTTGCAAACGTGTGCCTCGTCTTACTTGACAGGTGATAATTATTCTTTTGTACAAACAAAGCAGAACGAAACAAGACAAAGCAAAGCGAAACGAAAACAAAGGCGACAGCAACAACTAGAAAAACAAAGAAACTTTTCAATTGTTTCTATGGTTTCATGTTCAGAGGAATTCGTTCTTAAAGCGGCACACACTCTCACACACACACTCCCATAAGCAAAACAACAACGACATCATTCCAACGACAAATCCTGCAGACACAAACACTGATACCAATAAACCAAACTCCCAACCCAGCCCCCTAACCAAAATACGTACATATCCCACCACATACACACACACACATACACAATCACCATATTGCCAATATGTGAAAACGGCGACAACAACAACAAGCAAATGTCTGCTAAAAAATGTGCATACTTTTTCCCCTTGTTGTTGTTATTGTTGTTTTTAGAAAGTACCAAGAATCGGGTTTCCCTTTCGTACGGTTTGTTTTGTGGTTGGGGTGTGAGGCCGGCTGGCGTTGTTGTTTTTCTTTCTTTTTTTTAAGCGGCCACCCCTTTTTTGTGGCACACAGTATCTCTGTTCGTACAAATGTGCGTTTGTGTAGGTAAGAGCGACAGCGAAATAGCAACGGCTGTCCTTGTTACAGTAACATGGGGTCAAAGCTGATAGGCGGGAAATGGCTAATGAAACAATTAAAACGGAAAGTCTTTAAGCTGGCGGGGCCGACTACATGCAAACTCTCATCTCACGCTGTAGTCTCCATGGCATAGTATCCGGTATTGTTAGTTTCGTCTACTTATTTATTGTAAGTACATACATATCAAAAAAATAGCATTTCCGCTTTTTGTTCGATCAAATCCGAAATCGGAAGGTATGATAACTATACAACCGTCCTAAGAAAGAATGTCACAAGCGCTAAATTTCAAAAATTGACATAAGAGCAGATTTTTCTGTTAAACATACAAGACCCATTTTCACCTATAAATGACTGAAAAGCGTTGAGCAAAGCGTTCACATCTACTATTTCTAGAGTGTTTCGTAGTCAAAAAAGCGAAATATCTCAAAACTACTAAAATGGAGATGTGACTTTCTTTCTTAGGTGGGCAGTATATCTCATGTGTGACCACATTTTTTTTTATTGAAATCGAATGAAATTTATCTCTATTATGTCGGTTATATCCCAAATTCGGGGGTGGCATTTGTATGGGGGCTATAACATGGTTTGGACCGATCTAATCTACTTGCTGCAATGTTTACCGTGTGAGTAAAAATACGCCACAAACAATATTTCGTGGAAATCTAATACAATTTTTCGCTGTTGTGTCAGTTTCACCCCAAATCTCGAGGTACGCATTTGCCAGGGAAATTAGTACTGGACTATTTTATTCTTTTCAATAACATTATTAATAATTCCTACTTCCCAAAAGAATGGAAAACTGCCCAAGCTGTTATTATACCTAAGAAAGATAAGGACATTACTGATCCAAAGAATCTTAGACCTATTAGTTTGTTACCGAACATAAGTAAAACATTCGAAATGTGTATCAACAATATAATTAATACAACCTGTAAGGAAAACTAATAAATGACAGACAATTTGGTTTCAAGCATAAACATTCCACTATTAATGCAATAAATACACTAGTTTCAGACGTTAACTAGAACTGGAACAAGAAACATTGTACTGGCGCATGTTTAATAGACATGGAAAAGGCTTTTGATACAATTTGGATACCAGGCCTAATTTATAAATTACTCAATTACAAATTTCCCCTTAATCTTATAATTTTGATACACAATATGATTGCAGATAAGGAATTCATTGTCAGCTATAATAACAACTTTAGCAAAAGGTTCAAAATTGAAAACGGTCTTCAGCAAGGAACGGTAAATGCTCCAGTTCTCTTCAATATTTATATGCTAGATCTTCCAACATAATATCGTTTGCTGATGATATCGTTATATACCAGCATGGAGACCAGATAGAAGATATTAACAGCAACTTACAGGATTCTTTAAATTTAGTAGAGACTTATGCTAGAAACTGGCAAATGAAAATAAACGCACTAAAGTGCGAAACAATCCTCTTCCGTCCACCAATCAACAGATGTAGTTACGACATAAGAAGAAATTGGAAATCCTTCGCGGTAAAATCCAATAACAATAACGTGATTATTCCAAATAAAGACGTCGTGAAATATCTGGGAATTTATTTAGATAAGTTTTTATACTACAATAATCATATCACTAATACTAAAAATAAGGCCATGAAAGCCTTTTTTGTGTATAAAACACTCTTCTATTACGAACACCTCGCAACGAGAATAAAGATTCTAATGTACCAGACGTTAATAAGACCAATACTGACTTACGGATGTCCAATCTGGTTTAACGTATCCCCATCTTATATGGAAAAGATACGTTTGTTTGAACGTAAATGCTTACGAGCTTGTACTTCTATGTATAGAACTCCACACAGCAATTTTAAGAAATTCTTTTCAAACTGTAAACTGTACAACACGGCCAATGTTATCAGAATTGATAACTTCATCGTAAGCCTTATCAGGAAACATATCTGGAGATGTACTGAATTTAATTTGATAATGGCACCATACTATACGGATGAGACTTACATAAAACATTCAATTTTGAATGGCTTTGTTCCACCTGAATCCTTCCTGTTTCTTGATGGAATAAAATTCATTCAAAATGAGAATGGAATCCCAATGTTTTATCACTTATACAGACGGGCAACTAATAAATCTATAGACTATACTAGAAATGATTTTGATAACGTCAGATTTGATATGAGTATTTCCCAAAGAGATAGAAGCGTTACATCCAACACTAATAATATCAAATATTGGTGGGTTAAGCCCCAATAACATTTTTGTTTTTTTCCTTTTCTTACTTCCTGACAACTAGTTTTATCATTTATCCTTAACTTACTATAAAAGTAATGTTTTTGCACTTTTTTCATTACAACAATATATATTTATTACTTTTGTGTAAACAATATGAATTATGCACATTAAAAATAATAAAATTCATACCTAAATATAAGACTGTACTAGAGTACCCACACCCGGGTCATTGTATACGAGTATATGTATATATCCTATATATTAAAACAGAAATAAATAAACAAAAAAAAAAAATCTCGAGGTACGTTTGTATGGGGGCTATATCCGAACTAGGACGGATTTATTTTGATTTCAACAGCTCCGGTCATTAGCCCTAAAAGCGAAATAACGTAGAAAGAGTACGGTTTCTATTTGCGGCCTTCACTTCAACCAACATTCAAAGGTGACGAACTTTTAGCACAAACTTGAGTACAGCAGGCCCGGTTTCTTATTGGGGGCGTAACGCCGTTTGGAACTTAGTTACTTTCTTACATTGTTTAGGCGTAAAACGATGTTCGTCAGATAATTTCAATGTTTCGAGTTGCCATATGTCCATGTTAGAGAGGACATATTATTCAGCTTCCTAGGGACCTTTGTCAAGGCCTCAAATTACTTCAAATTTAAAAATGAATGTGATATTCTGACTCCTGACGAAATTGTAATTCTAATTCTCATATGTCCGTAGTTCAAGGAGGCCGATTTTTGGGCTCCTTGGTGTATATGGTCGGAATCCTAAATTGGTTCAAATCTAAAATATAGGGTGATCCATCTAGAGGCATTTTTTCAGAACAAAAAAATATATAAAAAATCAAATCAAGTGTGGAATCTTTATTGGTAATTTGAAAGAACATTTAATGGCATTTACTTATATTTTCTTAAAATAATTTCCTTCAAATGTTGGCAACTGTATTATGGAAATGAGCGTTCGGTGAGAAACCGGAAGACTCTTTTCGAAATATTTTTCAGTGATGAGGCCCATTTCATGCTCAAAAGCAAACAAAATTGCCGCATTTGGGCTGAAGAGCAACAAGAAGAGGTTCATGAGGTGCCATTATACCCAGAGAAAACCTCGGTTTGGTGCGGTTTATAAGCTGGTGGAATCATCGGTGCATATATTTTCAAAAATGATGATGGCCGGAACGTAACCGTGAATGGTGCTCGCTATCGCGCCATGATGTCGATCTTTATGCCACCTGAAATTGAAGCCCGTAAACTTGACGACACTTGGTTTCAACAGGACGGTGCCACTTACCATACAGTTGCTCAAACAATGGATCTACTGAGAGGTCATTTCGAAAAGCAGCTAATTTCACGTTTTGGACAGGTGAGTTGGCTGCCTAGATCGAGTGATATCACACCTTTAGACATTTTGGGGTTACGTAAAGTCCAAAGTCTATGCTGACAAACCAGCTACGATTCAGGTTTTGGAAGCCAACACTACGCTTGTCATTAAAGCCATACCGGTCGAAATGCTCGAACGAGTCATCCTAAAGTGGACCCTCAGAATGGAAACCCTAAGGCGTAGTTGCGGCCAACATTTGAAGGAAATTATATAAAAAAATAAATGCCATAAAATGGCCTTTTAAATTACCAATAAAGATTCCACACTTGATTTGAATTTTTATATTTTTTTTGTCTGAAAATACCTCTAGATGGATCCGCTTTATTGGATTTGAGGGAAGATTTAACCGTTTCTCTGTACCCATTTCTCCTCGAACTTTATGACACGGGTTTAGTACCCCTAAGGCCCCAGTTCTTAATGATAACGCCCGTTAATGGGAAATGTAAAGAATCTATAGCTACCAATTTCAAAAATAGCTAATTTAAAAATTAATTAAATCAAATTACTTAGAAAACCTGACCTAAAATGAAAAATTTGATCTACACTTTTTTAAGTCTTTCAAAGGGGAAGTTATTTTTCCTGTTTGACCGATTTGGTCCATAGTCGATACCAACCGATCGCTGACAAACAGTATATACACTCCCATCCTATGGTGGAGAGTATAATATGCCAAAAGAAGATCCTCCCTTTACATGTTTCTGAAATTGCATTTTCAAGTTAATTCTGTTTTGTTCACCAAAAACGATATGGAATGAAATTTTGGATCGGGCCACTGAAACCTTGAGTTTCTGAAAATTATTGTTTTGGTGCAAACAAATGGCATCTGCCACTAAAGCGAATCTAATAACGAATCCGCATGTGGATTTCTTTTTTTCTAAGGTTTCGCTTAATTTAGGGTACCGATCCTTGAACCCAATGGACCAAAAACACGGTTCTTGTTGTTTCACCATTTCGATGGAGAATTACACAGGCATAGTTTTTTTCTTTAAAGAGGAAAAATTTAAATATTTTTGTTTGGTACAACCGCAGTACATTCATTTCATGCATAAAACATTGGCAATCTTATGCAAATGTGTGAGTACATGCAAATAACAGAAAGATACACCTGTGAATTGTAAATATGATAAATGTATGTTTGTAGGTCTGTTTTCTATTCACCTTAACTACCTAAAACTACATCGACATCTGTGCAGTCGTCGCCGCACACCCTCAATGATACCATAGCCCAGCAGCAAAAAGGGGGCCTTGGCATGCCTTCTAACATGCCTCCAAAGGCAGTGAGGAGGCCCTTTTTTAAAATGAAATTCTTTAATCAAACTAACATAGGCTAGGCCAGCACACCTTCCAGCTTAGCTGGCTTTCTACTTTAAAGACATCCCAGTAGGCCTGCAAGAGAGCATTGAAATGCTAGGACCCAAGCAAAAAAAAATTTGATTGTGCTTTTCGCATTTGTGGTTTTGAACGAACACCCAAGTGAAACGGAATTGGTGGAAATGATATTGCGCGTTGAAGATTGCTCTACGCACAGTTCGAAGACTATACGCAAAGGGTAATTCTCATTAATAAAAATGAGTCTCCCGTATAAGTCATTTGATTTGTGGCTGAAGTAATCGTTGCCAAAGACTGCTGAAGAAAAACCTTGGCGGGTTTAGAAACAGCTGCACAGTCTGCCTGGCAACCGTAGCAAATACATTTCACCAATTTCTTTTTTTTACGTTGATTCTGAAAAAGAAACAACATAAAGGTCTCGAACCAGAATAAAAAACTGCTTAAGTCATAATAATGATAAAAGACCGAATAAATAACAAAAAAAAAACAAAAAAAACTTTTTTTTTCAGCTTTAATACAGCTGACTCTGGCGTCTGGCATCAATCCTAATTAAAGAAGCCGAATTTGTAATGATGGCTTTTTGAGAGAAATCCTTCTGCATGGAAGTTAGCATGCCATTCGGTGCCATTCAGCTGTATAATGGCAAGTTGAGTAGATGTTGTAAAGTAGGGTTGCTGATACTCGTACGCCTGCCAATAGAAGGCGTAGTTGAATACCTATTGAATCCCTTAGAAGGGCTACTTTTATGTTTCTTTAATGATGGCCTTTTTTAATTAACCGGACTACCAAGCGGAAAAGATCGGGTCTCCGGAAGGCCTTTTCTTTGATAGCTTCAAGATACACTTGCAGCATTCTACTCTCATTTTAAATTCACACAGGAGTAGAGTGCAAAGTACGGCCTTTCACGCTCTCTTTCTTTGGAAGGGAGGCTAGAAAAAATATCCTTCAATTTAGATTTATTTTGATATTTTTCCAAGGATTAGGGACGTACGCATATGCCGAAGAGGCCCATAAAACGTCCCTTATGTTCAAACGAAGAGACCACCGATGATTATGCACACAGAGAACAGATTTGTTGCTACAACCGAACTTTTTGCCTTTTTTTAAGCATTCGTTAAATTATGTGGGCTCCAACGACAACAAATTTTTTCACAATCAAATAACTATGCCTCAATCTCAAGGTATGACACATGTCGGTCTTGCTTAATCAGTTCACGCTCACCATCGATGGTCTCTGGAAAAGTGCCTAAAGTTGGACGTAATTCACGAAATTCATCGTGGAGCGAACGGCGCCTGAGACTGAACTCTTGGTACCAGCGATTAACAGAGGTTTTTGATGATGCTTCATCGCCAAAAGTCAAAACAAGTTGATTTAAACACTCTTGTCTCGATAACCCACGCTGAAAATCGTAAAAAATCATCGCACGAAAATGTTTACGGTATAATTCCATTTGTTGACTGAGATGCATTTTTCAAGACACTGTAAACAAGACAATTCGCCCTCAAATGAGAAAACGTTTTGAGTTAAAATATGTTAAAATAAAAGTCAAAATTTTCAATGAAAGTTCCAGTTTGCATCTGGGACAAGTAGTATTGTCAGGACCCGAAATATAAATTGCCACCCTCTAAATCGTCATTCTATTAGAATAGTTTTTCAAGGAAGTAGTTATCGTCTTAAAATTTGCCATGCCGAAATTCTTTTTCAAAAACTGCCGATAGAATTGAAAATGGGCCATATTGCCACACCGAAGTACATAAGTACCAGAAAGGGTGTGGCACTAATATATATTTTTTTTAACTTTAAAAAAACAAGTAATCTTTAGACCATAAGGGTGTTTTTGGGTTCCTTCGGCCCGTAAGTACGACTGTAATTACAGTTTAAAATAAATTTTTATAAATATAAGTATCAATAATTTTCAAAAATCCCTTACTAGTTACAGTCAGGAATGTTTATTGAATCTCTCTTATTGAAAATATAAACGGCTTTTGTAAGGCCTTCTTAGAGAAGGCATTAAGGAGTGCGCATGCGATTCATGACCAGGCTTTCTGGCAGGCCTACGTAGTGAAAGAAAATTGTCTGCGGAATCATTTTATGCATTGAAGACCTTTTAGAAGGTCTTTTCTGAGAAGGCCTTCCATATTTTTCCGCTGGCATATTTCCAATCAACATTCTACACCATTTCCAATTGAAATTCAGAAAGTACAAACTGAAATTGTGAAACGCAAATTGAAATTCAGAAAATAGAAATTGATATTGAAGAACGCTTATCAAAATTCCAGAAATACCGATTGAAATTTTAACTGAGAAATTAAAACTGAGAAAATAAAAATTAAAATTGAGAAAATTAAATTAAATTAAAATTGAGAAAATACAACCTAAAATTGAGAAAATACTAATTAAAATTGCAAAACTTTAATTAAAATTGAGCAAATACAAATTGATATTGGAAAAATTTAACGTTAAATTGAGAAAATACAAATTAAAATTGAGAAAATACAAATTGATACAGAGAAAAAAGAAATGGATATTAAAAAGCTCTTTTCAACAGGCATATCCTTCAATTCGAATGCTCTGAGTAACAGAGTATATCGTAGTAGCAACTAAAAGGTCAAATTCTAGTGGAGGCAAAAAAAAAATAGAACAGAAAATTGTGAATTTTTTTCGGCAGGCTTTCTAGAAGGCCTTTGAATAGAAGGGAGCGTGGAAGGCCTTTCTTTACATCCTAAAGCTGTTTCAATTTGAAATAAGAGTAGAATGCAAAAAACATGTCTTCGAGTTCCCTGAGAAGGCCTTGCAGAGACCATTCTTTTCCCACTGGGTGTTGTAAACGTGTCATTAGCATACATCGGCATCCATCGTTAAACTCAAATTGGCGTATTTCGCCTATTATCGCTCCGCGCATTTGTTTCCCACACGCTGGCAAGAGGTAAACCAACTGAATTGTCTGAATCGTTTTCAATTCCACCTTCGATTCCGAGCTAACACAGGCATGTACATATGTGTGCACATGTGTGTAATTGTGTGCTCATACACAAACTTTTCGAATCCTTGAGCATGTCTTCTGTTGCTTTCGTTTCTGTTTGCTTCGGTTCAGTATCGAAAATAACACCGGAGATTGAGGAAAGAGGAAGTGTTGTAAACGAAATTTGAATTGTAGGGAATATGAATGAATGAATGAATGGCTGAAGTGTCGCTGATATGACGAATGAATTGTTATGGAAACCGCTGGTCGTATCGTAACGCCTCGCATAACTCCAAGCAACATTTTGATCCATTCAGGATATTATAAATGTATGTACGAAAGGCCCCACTTTTTTCTTTGGAGAAGTTGTAATCATATCACATAGCGTTGTTGTAAAAGTAATGTTGTTTTATTCCGAGTGAAAAGGTTATTTTACTTCTGTCATTTCCATGAAGCTTCTGTCTGTGTGTGTTTTTTGTTTTGTAAGGATCTGCGGAAAAATCCTCTTAAATTTAACTCGGCGTAAGAAACGTTACCTTTTCTTCGTTAAAAAAAAAACATACGAAAAATATTTCTTTTTTATTCGTTTTTATAATAGCAATGGGACCCAAATTATTTTATATAATCGTGTTAAAGCTCAGACATTTTTACGTAGAAATTTCATTTAAATCTGTAATGACTGGTTGTTGTTGAAAACCAAAAAATCCTGGCAAAATACTCGTAATGTTCTGCCATTGGTCGTAAGTGAAACGTGACTGAACATGAAATGCTTGGAAAATGTGCGGGTCTTATCAACATGACATGAAAAGGGTGGTCCAACCACAAAGCACGATTCATAGAGTTTTTGGTTTGTTGTGATCATTTGTTATTATTGTTTTTTTTAAAGGTTGAATTACTCCACAATCTAGTAAGATCAGGTTTTTTTGTTGTTGTTTGTCATAGAGGGAAGGAAAAGTAAGTCAACGAAGTTAAAGCAATCACATCACCATTTGGTAGACGCATGTTTCGCCGTTGGTGTGGGACGGTCTTCGGTACCATATATGTGTGCTGCCGACATGGTCTCTACTAGAATAACGAGCGCATAGAGAAAGGGACCTAAGGGTAAAAAAACCAATTTTCACTTTTTTTTAATGTGGACAACATCTGAGCATCGAATGAGACCGATCCTATGCCCCAAAAGTGTTCCCTCCCAGAGATATGCGCGTTTTATGAAAGTAAAGTCGACGGTTCTAAGCGCAAATAGAAAGGGACCTAATCTTTAAATGGCTCTCCTGAACAAAACTTTTTATCAACTGTTCACTTTTTTTTTAAGGTCGACAACATCTGAGCTTCGAATGAGACCGACCCCATGCCCCAAAAGGGTTCCCTCCCAAAGATATGCGCGTTTTATGGAAGTGAAGTCGACGATTCTAAGCGCAAATAAAAAGGGACCTAATCTTTAAAATGGCTCTCCTAAACAAAACTGGTTTTTAACCTTAGGTCCCTTTCTATTTTGCGCGTCACATACGAAGCATTGCACTGATTTTGCATATGCGAATGATAATTTTTGATATGTCAATTTTTAATTGTTTTAGAAATTTAACCATGGAGCAGCGTGTTAAGATTGTTAAAGCCTTTTACGAAAAGGTGCGTTGAAATCAAAATGCATTTGGTCAGCATAAGAGACCAAATGTGTCCCCAATCGGGAGAATTGTGCACAAATTTCAACAAAACGGGTCTGTAGGAAATGTGAAAACACGCCCAGTTCGCTATCGTTCTCTCATCGGGCCGTACTTCATCGAAAATGAGGTCGACCGTGAATGGTGTTCGCTATCGCGAGTTCTTCTGGCTTGAAATTGACGATATGGACCTACACCATATGTGGTTCCAATATAATCCAATAGGTGTCACTTGCCACACAACCAACAAAACAATGGCTTTTTTGCACGAGAAGTTCAATGGCCATGATAGCTTACGTCGCACTGTGGGATGAGATTAAAAAAAAATGGAAATAGTTCAGCCGTTTCTAAACGAACAGTCGGATTTTATTGAAATTCCACACATTTATAGAAGAGGTGTTCTCGACCTGGTCTATATGTGTTTCCAATAGGATGGTGCCACTTGTCACACAACCTACAAAACAATGGCTCTTTTGCACGAGAAATTCAATGGAAATAATTCAGCCGTTTCTAAACGAACAGTCGGATTTTGATAAAGAGATATTTTTCGAGCTTAAGTTTTGAGTTTGGACCCCCCACGATATACAGGTGCGGAACCCTCATGTTGGACATCTCTTTGTATTTGAAATTTTGTATAAAATCCGCTAGTCGAGACCTACAAAAATGTGTGTTACACCTATGCATTATGTTGCGCAGTTTCTAAGATATACGTGTTTAAAAATTAAAATTTTTTTGCCCTACCTTGGTGTAGTATTTTGTAATAACTGAGCCAAATATTAGCCGATTCAATTCATTTTAATTTTTTGCATTGATTTCTCAATAGTCACATGTGGTTCCTCTGAACCCCATAGGCGCAATTTTGCTTTTTGACAAAGCCACCGAGATGACAATGAGCGTCTTCTAAAAACATGATTTTTCGGTAAAATTCGTCATGCATCGGATGGAGTTCCATTTTTAAATGACAAAATCCAAACTTCCCAATAAAACCAGAAATTTAAAAAAAATTCTCAGTACTTTTTTTTACAGCCATTTCAAATTTAAAATGTTAAATCGCCCACCCTTTATATGTTATCTAAGGTTAAAGCAATTTTTAATAGGTTTTTATACACAATCATACCATTTCAACAGACTAACTTTAGCAAGAACAAAATTCTCTGATAAATAGTTTTGTTTTGCAATACGGTTGCATATGGCATATATGGGGAGGAAACTCCCCTGTACCAAGAAGAAGTATCCTTTTTCAATAACACATGGGGAAAACATTCGTACACTCTCGTGTCTACCTACACAGTCACTAAGAGTGCAGACATGCATAATGTATGCATAAATCTGTGGCAGATTTCTGTGTCACACAGATAGGCATACCTACATACACACATTTGCCCAACGGGAAAATTGCCAAGGCCTTGCCATGAGAAGACTCTGTAGAAGGCGTCTTTAAAGATCCAAAAAACATTCGGTAATATCTTCCAAAATTATGCATTCCATAAGGCCTTCTTTGCACATGGAAAATGATCCCCCACACAATCTCATGTCGCTTCTCAAAGAAGGCCTGCTAGAAGGCCTTGCAGGAATTCATCTACTCATTCGTTGGTGCATTCTTTGAGATGGCCTGCATGAGATAGATTCAATAAAAAATCATGGCTCCCTTCTTGTTTAACGCATGCTTTCATGTCTGGTGACTAAAGGCAGCTTGAAAGGTGTTCGCCACAGCGATGAACTGTGAAGATATATAAGCCCTTTGAAGCTGACGCACAATTTGGTTTTGTAGACCAGTGTGTACCGTATTGGAGTAGCAACCAAAAGGGCGTAGGCTCGAACTGGCAAATCAAAAAATAAATAAAACTGAAAATTGAGTAATGTCAAATTTTTGATTTTTGTTTATTTAATATATAAGAAATAAAATCTCGTTTCAAGCTCGAGGTCTCGGTATTTAATATTATAAGTTTATTTCCAATGTTTTGCTATTTCCTTGAATTGCACCTTCAGGGGTTCTATATTTTCAACACGACAGACAACAGTAACTTAGAACTTCACCACCATCGCCAAAGATAGTGCAATATTGCCCTTGGGCAGTGGTGGAGGTGTCGTCTGTCGTGTTGTTTTCTTTTAAAAAATACAAAACCCCTGAAGATGCAATTCAAGGAGATTGCAAAATATTGGAAATAAACTTATAATATTAAACACCGAGACCTCAAGCTTCAAAGAAGTAATTTAAAATTAAATTCTCAGCTTAATTTTTTTTAATATTTTTTATATGCATTCTATGAGATCATGTTGTACAGGCATTGCTCTGCAATCGAACTTAAGAAGGGCTCCTAGAAGGCCTTGCTGGGCCCTTCCTTTTCCCGCTGGTTGTACATGCACTCCCTGCGTGTTGGTAACTTTTTTCAAGTCAACAGCATGAGCCCGCAAGAAACAGCACCGGTAGCAGCAAAAGCAACAGCAGGCGGCTTTTGAATATTTAGCCGCCTGTAGATTATAAAATTTGCGAATTCTTTTTCGAAATTATCTGCATGTTTTTTGTTTGTTTATCAACATTATGCTGATATGTAAAAACTTTTTTCTTTTATTCTCCTTTTTGCACACATACACTGGCACCTACCTACACACTTGTTTACAGATGCTGTTACAAGTGTCATGGGTGCGGCACCGGGACATACATCTGCTGACAGTGGGACGCTATACGTATACATCGGATCAGAGATTTCGTGCCATACATCAACCGCAGACAGAAGACTGGATTTTACAAATCAAATATCCGCAACATCGAGACTCGGGCATCTATGAGTGTCAAGTGTCTACAACGCCGCACATGAGTCACTACATCCATTTGAATGTTGTTGGTAAGTACACGCATACTCGTAAACTTGCATCCATATGTGGTCTTTACCCTTCACTTTAAAAATTGTCGAATATGCTCGATTATTTGCTAACTCGAACTATTATAAACTTGTTCATTCCGTATATACTCCATCCCACCACTTTAGGAAAGAGTGTGCAGTTTGTCGTTTAGTTTGCAACACCTCGAAATGTTTATCGGAGACCCTATTGATTGTCTAAAAATTCAAAGACAGTCTAGGCATATTTTTTAGTCCGTGATTCTGTTGTACGTGTTCCAAATGAAAGAAACTGGAAGCCTAAACGTTTAAACAATGATAGCTTATAGTATAGAGTGATCCATCTAGAGGTATTTTTGCAGAACAAAAACAAATATAAAAATTCAAAACAAGTGTGGAATCTTTATTGAAAATTTGAAAGTACATTTTATGGCATTTATTTTTTGAATATAATTTCTTTCAAATGTTGGCCGCAGCTACGCCTCAGGGTCTCCATTCTGAGGGTCCAATTTTGGATGACTCGTTCGAGCATTTCGACCGGTATAGCTTTAATGACACCGGTAATGTTGGCTTCCAAAACCTGAAACGTAGCTGGGTTGTCAGCATAGACTTTGGACTTTACGTAACCCCAAAGAGAAATGTCTAAAGGTGTGATATCACTCCATCAAGGCGGCCAACTCACCTGTCCAAAACGTGAAATTAGCTGCTTTTCGAAATGACCTCTCAATAGATCTATTGTTTGAGCAGCTGTATGGCAAGTGGCACCGTCCTGTTGAAACCAAGTGTCGTCAGTTTCAGGTAGCACAAAGATCGATATCATGGCGCGATAAAGCGAGCACCATTCACGGTTACGTTCCGGCCATCATCATTTTTGAAAAAATATGCACCGATGATTCCACCAGCTTATAAACCGCACCAAACTGTGGTTTTTCTTTGCGTATAATGGCACCTCTTGAACCTCTCCTTGTTGCTCTTCAGCCCGAATGCGGCAATTTTGTTTATTAACTTTGCCGTTGAGCCACAAATGGGCCTCATCACTAAACAAAATTTTGGCCTAAAAGAGCGGATCTTCCAGTTTCACACCGAACGCTCATTTTCATAATACAGTAGCCAATATTTGAAGGAAATTATTTTCAAAAAATAAATGCCATAAAATGTCCTTTCACACTACCCATAAAGATTCCATACATGATTTGAATTTTTAAATTTTTTAAAATACCTCTAGATGGATCATTAGTGGGCTGCTCTAGTCTGATAGGAGAGTGCACCACCACCATACCAGTAAGCCCTGGTTGAACCACGGGTAAAAACACCTGGCAATTTTTAAGCGGTGGGCTTCCAACTCGTATATGTCACCAAGCCATGTAAGAGCTTTTCTATAAAAATGCATTAGCCCTTCCGGGCCGGCTTTAAACAGTAGGTCCCAGTAAGAATTAAATTGTGCACTGCAAACAATTTTGAGAGAAGTTCCCCCTTGTGCCTCAATGGGATGTTGTGAGACTTTAGTGGCTGTAGTAGTTTGCAGTCTGACGCTATTTGGGATTGTAAAATGGCGAAGTTACTCCAAAGGACAAATTTTTTCCGTTAAGTGATTACCTTAGATAAAAGTACATAGTTTTGAGTATTCGCTCTTCTTATCACGAACCAGGCCTTAAATATGGGCTGTGTGCTGCGACGCAGCTAAAACCTTAAAATGGGGCATGGTCTTAGAGCTTTTTGCTTCGTATGGTCCTCAGAAAATTGTACTAATAAAAAAGGCCATAGGGTCAAAATATTTTAAAACAGCGTTTCTTTATAATCGTATAAATGCCTGCTATCCTTTTTTTTGCTTTTATTTTTTGGAACAAAAATTCATTTTTTTTCTTTACTAAAAATCTTGCTGGTCTGGAACAGATTGACCTATTTGTACAAAATTTGGGTCATAGAAAAGAGAACACTACTGTCTATACTCTGTAGTAAAAATTTAATTAATTTTTTGTTAAAAGATTGTAATATTATTTGTTAACAACATTTATATATTTACGAGTACTCATTAAATATGCACTTCGTGATAATCAAATTAAGGCAATTTGCAGATCGTTTGTTTACGTTTATTCTGAGATTGAGGTTTATAGATCTTTGTTGTCCAAACGGCCTTTATGGTCAAATGAAGCGACAACTAGTTAATATGGACACATGGACTAAAATTAATTAAAATTTGCTTGCGAATATAAACATGAAATTTTTCCGTACGATTTGTCTGAATTTGTGGCTCGTACGAGGGTTGCTATACATTTCTGATATTCTGACATTTCCATTGGAAAGATTGACATTTTTTAGCATAAACGTTTTGACGTACGGCCATCATTTGTGTTGTTTACAGTGACTTGAAAAAATCAATTTGGCAAGAAAATGGAATTAACTCGTGAACATTTTCGTGCGATCATTTTTCACAACTTTCGACGTGGATTATCACGACAAGAGTGCAGCGATGAACTTAAATCTTTGTATGGCGATGAAGAACGATCCTATAGCACTCTGAAAACCCGGTTTAATGAATTCAATTGTGCCAGAGAGCATTGATGCCGTGCATGAACTGATAATGCAAGATCATCATGTGA
This sequence comes from Hydrotaea diabolus, assembly GCA_963513945.1. Classification (NCBI taxonomy): domain Eukaryota; kingdom Metazoa; phylum Arthropoda; class Insecta; order Diptera; family Muscidae; genus Hydrotaea; species Hydrotaea diabolus. The sequence goes on from OY740716.1 coordinate 48,899,453, forward strand.
CATGCCGTGAGATAGGGGCATCCTTGGGCATTTTTTCCACCAGTATACATTCGATATTACCTGAACACCTGGCCGTAAATAAGGTTTGTTCTCGTTGGATCTAGCACAATTTGACAATCGCTCAAAAAAAGGCTCGTGTCGATTGGTGCAAAGAAATTTTGAAAAAATACGATCGCGGTGCTTCAGAAAACTTTTGTAAGATCGTCACAGGTGACGAATCATGGATCTATGCATACGAGCCCGAAACAAAACAGCAATCGACCGTGTGTGTTTTCGAAGACGCTGTTCGTGGAAGAAGCACTTCGCAGCAAATGGTAGCTTGTTTCTTCGGCAAAACTGGTCAAGTGGCGACTGTTCCGCTTGAGCAATGTAGGTCGGCCAATTCTAGGTGGTACAACACAATTTGTTTGCCTAAATTCTTCAGAGAAATTCAAAAAATTAACAAGAGAAGACGAATCATTGTGCACCATGACAATGCGAGATCTCACTCATCGGCTCAAACCAGCGCCTTTTTGACCGGCCAAAACTTCGAATTGATAAGTCATCCGCCGTCCTACTTGGCACCCAATGACTTCTTTTTATTCCCACACATCAAGAAAAAAATGCGTGGTCCACGATTTTCGTCGCCAGAAGATGCTGTTGAAGCGTTCAAAAACCATGTTTTGGAGGTGTCTCAATCGAAGTGGAAAAAAAGTTTCGAAAATTGGTTTGAGCGCATTCAAACGTGTATAAACCATGCTGGAGAACACTTTGATTTGTCTGAATTTGTGGCTCGTATCCATGGACTCTGGGGAACAAAACATACTGTCTTTAAGTTAAAAAAAATATTATAATTATACCCTACACCACACATGTAGTACAGGGTATTATGACTTATTGCTGATGTTTGTAACATATTTAAGGATTGGATATAGATTCCATATTACGTATAGCGATTTATTCAGAATCACTATCTGATTCCAATGAGTGATGTACGAGGGCGACCGCAAAAGTAACTGGCCTAACATAAAAAGAACCGTTTTTTTCGAATTATTATTTATTTTTCAACATAATCTCCTTTCCACTCAATACACTTCATCAAACGTTTTTCAAGTTTTTTAATTCCATCCGAAAAATAAGATTTTTCAAGACCTTCAAAATATGCCTCAGTTTTAGCAATAACATTTTTTTAAATTTGGAAACAAGAAATAATCAGATCATAATCTGGACTATATGGTGGATGCGGAGCAATTTCAAATAGTAATTCGGCCAGTTTTTGTTGAGTTAAGAATGCAGTGTATGAAGGAGCATTATCTTGATGAAAAAGAACTTTTTTTCTAAATGCGGTGTTTTATCTTGATTTCTTCACTCAACCGATCCAATAATGCACAATAATATTCACTATTTATAGTTTTTCCTTTCTCAAGATAATCCATAAATATTATACCCCTTGCATCCCAAAATACTGTGGCCATTACTTTTCCTGCTGACTTAACAGTTTTCGCCTTCTTGGGACCACTTTTACCAGCTTCTATCCATTATTTTGACTGTTCTTTGCATTCTGGGATGTAGTGATGGATCCATGTTTCATCAACAGTTATGAATCGGCGCAAGAACTCTATTGGATTACGCTGATAAATCGCTAAAAGCTCCTCAGAATTGGTCCAACGGACGATTTTTTGGGGCAAAGTCAACAAACGCGGCACATATCTTGCGGATAGCTTTTTCATGTGGAGTTCATCACTTAAAATACAACAAATAAAATACTGTAGTAATCAAAGTACATGTTGCGATAATGAACCGATTTTGATAAAACATAGAACATTCTACATGCTTTGACCGGAACGAACTCTTTTGAAATTCATCAACATCTGGTTTTAATATCATGCATAGGGTTTTCCCGAATTATGAAATTACAGCTCTAATAGCCACATTTGACACATTCTCTTGTGAAATTGAACTATATATCATGAAAAGGTGCCGCCCAATTTGGTAACCCTTAGTTCCAGAAGCCACAAATTAAACCCTATTCCACTCAAACTTGGAATATAAGTTATCAGTGCACACTTATTAACTGCAGTGAAACTCTACGATATCGGTACATATTTTTCTATAGCTCCTATATGAAGATCCTTTAGTATTTTTGTTGTAGGTCTTGTGGCGTACATTAAAAATAGTTTTGTGAAATACACGAAATATCACGAAAATCCGACTAAAATTACAATTTGAGTATTTTTAGCCTTATAGCTTACTTTATTATCAACAGATCAAATCATACTTTATACTTATAAAGGGTGTTTTTTATTGAGGTATAGAACTTCGAATTGAAATAAAACACAAGAAAATCGTTTTAATGTCCATCAATTTGGCTTTATTGGAAGGATAATTTTATGCCATTAATGTTTAAATATGATTTCGGGCATGTGGCCGCCGCGGCTGGCTCGAATAAAGCCAATTCTACAGGTCCAATTTTCAACCACTTTTTCGAGCATATGGGGCCGTATGTTGGCAATAACGCCACGAATTTTGGCTTCCAAGTCCCCTAACGTTTCTGGTTTGTTGGCGTAGACGAGCGACTTCACATATCCCCAAAGAAAATAATCCAATGGTGTCAAATCACACGATCTTGGTGGCCAATCGACAGGTCCATTTCGCGAAATTATGCGCTCATCAAATGTTTCCTTCAATAATTCGATTGTGACGTGCGCTGTGTGGCATGTAGCGCCGTCTTGTTGGAACCACAACTCATCCACATTCATGCTATCCAATTCGGGAACAAAATAGTCGGTTATAATGGCTCTATACCGGTCTCCATTAACGGTAACTGACTCTCCAGCATTATTTCGGAAGAAGTATGGCCCAATGACTCCACCAGCCCATAGAGCACACCAAACAGTCAGTTTTTGTGGATGTAATGGCGTCTCAAGGGTCTCATGTGGATTCTCTTCACTCCAAATGCGGCAATTTTGCTTGTTGACGTAGCCATTCAACCAAAAATGAGCCTCATCACTGAACAAAATTTTGTGATGAAAATCAGCATCGAGATGAATCTCATTTTCGGCCCATTTTGCAAGCGTTGTTCTTTTGTTAACCTGTTCATGATGAAATGGCAAACCAAACTAATATTAATCACTTGACAGCTGACAAAATGGCCGCCAGTTAAAAAATTGATGCCAAATTAAAGTTCTATACCCCAATAAAAAACACCCTTTACATACTTTATACTTTTTTGTAGCACTTAGTTATCGAAATATTTCGAATGAATATTACGAGGGCAGATCAATAATAATAATAATTTTCAACCTAATCTCTTTTTAGCTCAATGCACTTAGTTCAACGTTTCTTCAAAACTAGGATTTTTCGAGGTCCATAAATAGGCATTTGTTTGATCAATAATTTCATCGTTGGAGCTAAATCTCTTTTCACCGCGTCACTGGGAGCTAAATCCGGAGAATATGGCGGATGAAGTACCAATTCGTAATCCAATTTATGTAATTTTGCCATTGAGACTGTTTTCTTAAACCCAACTGATCATGTAAAATCGAAACCACACTGCCATACGAAATGCGTATGGCTTCAACAATCTCATGCACTTTTACTCTTCGATCGGCCAACACCATATCGTGGACCTCAATTGTCCATTCAGAACGTTCAGCGTCATTTGTACTCGTGCGACCACAACGATAGTCAGTAAACCACTTTTTTACCACTGAAATCGATGGTGCAGAGTTCCCATAGTATGTATCAAGATTTTCCCTGGTTCATTGACAGTTTTTTCCACAAAAAAATGTTTAATGAGCACTCCAACGAAATTCACTTTTTCCATTTTTAACAAAATCCACGAGGTTGTATGTTTTGAATAGCTGTTAAACACAAACTAAATGACAGAACTCTCTCAAAACTTGACAGTAGTCTATTAACAGATGGTACTTGATGGGAGCAGTATTGCATTTCATATTACTACAAGGGAAGTTGGAAAAGTCACGGAATTATTACTGTGCCATCGGAATTATTAATATGCCCTCGGGAGAATCCTTTGCTCTCGATCTATTCATGGTAGTCGTTTTCGAAAGCTAATTCCACAATACCTTTTTAAAGATTCAATAACGATACCAATCATGAACTAACGGTCAAATGGACATTTACATTTTCGTAACGTTACCCCGGCCACCTACTTCATCTATTGCAACTTTCTCCGCTCTGTTAATGGCCCATTTGGCCACAGGCGGTACGCAATTTGTAAATTGATTTTAATTTATCCCAATGCTCCATACATTGCCAGCGCTAATGGATTGCATACTCTTGTTAACAGAGAAAAAAGAGGAATATTACATCCATCTATTAAGAACCAGACAGTTAAATTACATTAGATTCGATTATGGAAATTAAATGTAGTGCATAATTTCATTTCATTTTCAACTTAATTTCATTAAAACTCAAATAGCGTGGCACTGAAAAATTTTCAACACTATCTTGGAACAATAAACCAAACCAAACTGAACCCAACTGAAATAAGCAAAAACGGCTTAAGTCAGGCGAGGCCGACTTTGTGATATCCTACACCATTGGGGTACTCCGAAAAATCGTCGCTTCCTTGTAGAATTTTACAAAATTCTGATTTAAAACGTGACTTAAACTGGGAGGATCTCAAATCTGTAGAGAGTTTTTTTGGGACGAGGGCGACTTTGTGATACCCTACACCACTGTAGTTCTCCGAAGAACCATCGCTTCCGTATGGAATTTTACAAAAATCTAATTTTAAAAAAGTGATTTAAATTGGCAGGATATCAAATATGAGTATGTAGAGAGCTTTTATTTTGGGGACCTTTGAAAAATAAACCGATTTGAGTCGATTGGTACCTCATCCGCCATACTTTTTTGAATTAAGCCACCGGTGACTATTTCCTATTTCCAAACTTAAAAAAAATGGCTGGTGGAAAGAGACTGAGCTTCAACGATGAAATTATTGATCAAACAAATGCATATTTTATGGACCTCGAAAAATCCTATTATTTGAAAGGTATATAAAAAGTCGGGAATCGAGCTAAAAGAGGATTATGTTGAAGAATAATTTTTTTTTATGCAAAAAAATGTGTTTTATTCGAAAAGGCACGGAATGATTGATCTGCCCTCGTAGTTTCGTTCCTGAGTATTTGAACGAAAATATTTGTTAAAGACGCGTTTTTGACGAAATTGAATTGACTTATAATTTGTGCATAATTATTTTTTTTTTAAATCTTAGCAAGTTATCAGCCTTTGCATTTTTCAATGCTATTTTTTTTAAAGCTGCAGTCAATAAATGCCCGTACGTCGTTTGAAATCCCCAAGTCCCAAGTCTTTTTTAATGGTTCGACTCATGGACTTTTGAGTGTTATTCATCTCACGGGCCATGATTTTCTTGATTTAACGGCTTTGATGACATGCGGTGTTCGAACAGAGCGTGGTCGGCCCGACCGGTGGCGGTCTTTTACATCTCCAGTCTCCTCAAACAGTTTTATGCATCGGTAGACGAACATGCGGCTAATCCCTAGTGGCCGGAGCGTTTTGAAAATATCGTTTTTTTCATTTCACACTTGAAAAGCGCTATTACAGCGATACGGTTCTCATTATCTGACCACTCCATGGTGAAAGTTGAAACATTTTAAAATCTTTTTATCTTTTATAAGCCATCAAACACTTTTATATGAAAGGTTATACGCCACATATAATCAAAGATGAATTGGATTCTGTTCATTATGATAATGCACCATCATAATCCACCGTGAAATCCTGGGTTCAACAATTTACAATGGGACGTTCAAGTACGGAAGATGAACAACGCTCTGGAAGACCGAAAACTGCTACTACTATTGAAAACATTAGAAAAATATTTAATGAAGTTACTAAAGATAGATGAATAAAGCTCGGAGAACTTGCTGATAATGTTAAAATACACGAAAAACAAGTTTGGAGTATTTTACATGATGAACTCCACATGAAAAAGCTATCCGCAAGAACGCTGCCGCGTTTGTTGACTTTGCCCCAAAAAATCGTCCGTTGAACCAATTCAGAGGAGCTTTTAGCGTAATCCAATAGAGTTCTTGCGCCGATTCATAACTGTTGATGAAACATGGATCCATCACTACATTCCAGAATGCAAAGAACAGTCAAAACAATGGAAGAAGCTGGTAAAAGTGGTCCCAAGAAGGCGAAAATTGTTAAGTCAGCTGGAAAAGTAATGGCCACAGTATTTTGGGCTGCAAGGGGTATAATATTTATTTCAACAAAAACTGGCCGAATTACTATTTAAAATTGCTCCGCATCCACCATATAGTCCAGATTTAGCTCCTTCTGATTATTTCTTGTTTCCAAATTTAAAAAAAATTCTAGGTCCAATAGCGAAGTTATTGCTGAAACTGAGGCATATTTTGAAGGTCTTGGAAAATCTTATTTTTCGGATGGAATTAAAAAACTTGAAAAACGTTTGATGAAGTGTATTGAGTTGGAAGAAGATTATGTTGAAAAAGAAATAATAATAATTCCAAAATAACGGTTCTTTTTATGTTAGGCCAGTTACTTTTGCGGTAAAAATATATAATATACGATAGATGGTGTAAAACTTTCCAGGTTTTTCTTTATTTATTTGCCCTTTAGTTTAAAAACATTAAACTAGTTTATATACAGAAACGCACATGTACCCCGATTAATTTAAAACTCGTGTTTTCTATTTTCAGAACCGTCTACGGAAATTATAGGTGCTCCAGATCTTTACATAGAAAGTGGCTCAACTATAAATTTAACCTGCGTCATTCTAAATTCACCCGAACCGCCCGCCTATATATTTTGGAACCATAATAATGCCGTAAGTTTTACGAACCTTTTCCCCCACCAGACCCACGTTCCGTCGCCCATTAATAAGTAGATATTAGCTGTGGGTACTTGTATGTAAAGCCAATGTCCTCTATTTCTGGTTGTGGCTATGCGTGTGTGTGTAAATATAGGGGTTGTTTCTGTGTGTGTGAGTGTGTTTGTGGTTTGGTTATTTTACATAAAATACAATCTAATCCTTTTTTATCTGCTGCTGTAAATCCTTGAAATGTTTTTCTATTTTTAATTTTTTTTTCTGCTCAAAATTTCAATGGTTTCTTTCTTATTTGTGTTGTTGTTGTTGTTGGCCAAGAGACTACTGGCCCTCCGTCCGCCTGTCCGTCTGTGTATTGGGGGATTTTGTGAATTGTCGCATTTCGCGTACGTTTGTTCGCTTTTCTCGTTCACTGCTCAAATCGAGGCGATTCGTTTCGTCGCTAGTCTCGACTCGATTCGACATGTAGTGGTGTATTGTAATAGTTCCGGCATCCTTTTCATCAATTTAATTTTATTTTATGGGTTTCCTTTTCTTTTGCCATCCTCGTTTCAGTTTTTTTTCGGGTTATAGAGTATTTTATGTATTTTTTTGCCTTTCTCAGCTCTCCTTTGAGTGTGTCCGTGTGTGGTGGCCTTGTTTCTCCACAATGAATGGGTGGTTGGTTGGTCTTTCGCTCGCTCCCAAAGCCCCCTTTCTTTTCGGCTTGTGTTTATTTACACGCTTAAAAGCCAACATTTCCATTAAGTATAAATTTTTCATTTTAACACTACCAAAAAAAGTAAAAGAAAATAAAATCGTAAAAAATGAAAACCTCAACGTCCTGTGTGAGTGGGTGTATGTGTGTGTCTGGCTCTTTTTTTTTTGAGCTTTGTACCAAAATGGCTTTCAGCCTTCGTCCTTTTGTACAGATACAACACTGTTGGCAATGGCGTCGACGATGTTGCTGCTCTTGTTTGTTTTTCGTATTTCTTTATCCATTCTAGCTGTCTCAATATCTTCTTTTCTGTTTTTCGCATTGTCTCCTAGATTATCAACTATGATTCGCCGCGTGGCGGTGTTTCCGTGGTGACCAACAAAGGCGAAACAACGACATCGTTTCTGCTGATAAAATCTGCACGACCATCGGACTCGGGCCATTATCAATGCAATCCATCGAATGCAAAACAGAAAAGTGTCACCGTTCACGTGCTCAATGGTAAGTATGAAATGACCAACTTGCGCTCTTCCGACGACTTGTTTCAGTCCACAGTTTCGAACAGTGGGTGCATTTATTTTTTAACGAATTTCTAACAATTGCTGCCAGTTATAATGAAGAGAGACTTTGCCTGGCGGACAGACAACTTCTCTTCCTTGAAAATGTATAAGTGTAAGGCTGCCGAAGCTTTGTTGGCCGTACATTCGAATTTTGGCCAAACAAATGTCTCTTTAAGCCAAGCATCTGTTATTGGCAGATTGACTGTCTGGCGCTGTTTATGTTGCCCTTATTGGTCCTCGGACTACAGCATGGATAAACGACTTTCTTTCAACTACATTGATATATGCGAGTTGTGGTTCAATCTAGACGGTGCCAAATGCCATGTAAGCTATGCAATTTCCAATGTTGCACGGAAAATAGTTGTCGTCTGGATGACAGCACGGCGAGCGTTCATAAACTGGCCGCCGCTATCAGGCAACTTTATGGTCCTCGAATATAATCCTTAGGGCTATGTCCAGCACTTATTCAACGCTTTTAAACCAAATACGTACAGCTAGCGAAGCTGAGGTAGACATTCGAATAATGTTCACACAGGCAACACATCCGATTACAATTCAGTCTGAAATACCTACGTTTCGTTGGGCAAGAATACCTTCTGTTGCAATCACCAAATATTAATGATATAAATGAAAAAATATATCATTAAATATATCGTTGGACATACCATTGGATGATAGTTAGAATAATAATATGGTACAGACAACTAACTATCCACTTGTGCTAATGAAATAAAGATCACAAATTTCGTTATCATCGCCGCCTGTTGCGGTAACAAACGGAGTTGGTAACAAATATTTTTATTCTTCTAACTTGTAATTTATTGGTGCTTATATGTATAGGTTGATCCATCTAGAGGTATTTTTTTCAAAATAAAAAAGTACTAAAATTCAAATCAAGTGTGGAATCTTTTTTATTCATTCGAAGGAAATTTTATGCCATTTATTTTTTGAATATAATTTCACACCTCAGGGTATCCATTCTGAGGTTGCAATTTTGGATGACTCATTTCGACCGGTATGGCGTGAATGACACGCGTAATGTTACGGCGAGACCTGAATCATAGCTGGTTTGTTAGCATAGACTTTGGACTTTCCGTAGCACCAAAGAAAAAAGACTAAAGGTATGATATAACACGATCTAGGCGGCCAATTTACCGGTCCAAAATGTCAGATTAGCTGCTCTTCAAAATTACCTCTCACTAGATCCATTGTTTGACCAGCTGCATGGCAAGTGGCACCGTCCTTATAAAACCAAGTGTCGTCCAGAATACGGGCTTCAATTTCAGGTAGTAAAAAGTCCGATATGATAGAGCAATAGCGAGCACCATTGAAAGTTACGTTTCGACCATCATCATTTTTGAAAAAAATATGGACCGATAATTCCACCAGCCCATAAACCACACCAAACCGTGGTTTTCTTTGGATACACCTCTTGAACCTCTTCCGGCTCTTCTTCAGCCCAAATGCCGCAATTTTGTTAATTGACGTTGCCATTGCGCCAGAAATGGGCCTCATCACTAAACACAATTTTAGTGGAAAACAGCGGATCTTCTTGTTTTTCGCCGAACGCTCATTTCCATATTACAGTTGCCAACATTTGAAGGAAATTGTATTCAAAAATAAATGGCATAAAATGTCCTTTCGTATGAACAATAAAGATTCCACACTTGATTTGAATTTTGGTATTTTTTTTATTTAAAAAAAACCCTATATGGATCACCCTATATAACTTAACACACATGAAAATTAGAAATACAACAATTACGGTTCATGCCTCCAAAGAATACAGCCATGCCAACTTTAAATAAAGAATTATTTTCTATAGTATAGAAACAGGCTTAACGTCATTTTAGAGACTGCTCCGACTTGGTCAAAATATACACCATACGAGTATATATTCCTTATACAGCAACATAGGTCCCCCCTAGTTATGGTCCCCCAAAGTTTCTTATTTTTTTTTATCAGATTGGCATATGGGTATCATGGAAAAGCTTATTAGAGCATCTATTCAAAGAAGTATTTTGCGGAAAAGTTAACCTATTGCGAGACGGTTAAAATGTTATTATTTACCATTCATTTTTTAAAACAGTCCACTGTGCCATATGGGGACTCATAGAAGTATATGTTAATTATTACATATCTTAAGCCAAGACTTTAAACCAGCATTTAGGATCTTTTATGTCACACTAACCCTTAATAAGCCCGATATATATACTTAGTAGCGACATAAATACTGTTACAACATTGAACACACCCATTTCAATAGTAGAACTGAACATACCCCGTTAATGTCATATGGGTTTGAAAAGCTAACCTCAATGGCTTTAGTCTGTAACGGGATTTTAAAATTGTTTCAACTTTCATCATAGAGTGGTCAGATAATGAGAACCGTTTCGCTGTAATAGCGCTGTTCAATTGTGAAATGAAAAAAGCGATATTTTCAAAACGCTCCGGCCACTAGGGATTAGCTATTCGTCTACTGATGCATAAAACTGTTTCAACTGGAGATCTAAAAGACCGCCACCGGTCGGGCCGCCCACGCTCTGTTCGAACACCGCATGTCATCAAAGCCCTTAAATCAAGAATTCACAGAAATATGCTCCGAAAACAGAAAATCATGGCACGTGAGATGAATAACACGCAAAAGTCCATGAGTCGAATCATTAAAAAAGACTTGGGACTTTCAAACGACGTACCGGACATTTATTGACTGCAGCTTTAAAAATATAGGATTGATAAATGCAAACGTCTTTTGGTGAAGCCCGCTGATAACTTGCACAGAAAAATTTAGTTCACCGATGAAAAATTTTTTACCGTTCAGGAAAAATTTAACAAGCAAAATGATAGAGTGTATGCGCGGTCATCTAAAAAGCATCTGAAAGGGTCATCACCCAGCTTCAGTCATGGCTCCGCGGGGTGTCTCTTACAATGGGGTCACTGACCTGTACTTCTGCGAACAAGGAGTCGAAACATCGGCCAATGTTTACCAAGAAACCGTTTTGGAAGCTGTTGTGAAGTCTCTTAACAATTCCCTGTTCCAAAACCAGCCATGGACTTTCCAGCAGGATTCTGCGCCGGCCCATAAGGCTAAAACGTCCCTGGCTTTAAAACAATTTGCAGTGCGACTTAAGGTGTGTGTAAAGGCAAAAGGCGGACATTTCGAATAAGCAGATTTTTTTTTGGATACAATGTACATCAATAAATATATTAAAAAATATTTGGTCCAAAAACATTCAGTACTTTTTATTATACAGCATACTCGTGAAACGTGTGTAACAGTATTTATGTCCCTACAGAAGTTCGAAAACGTATTAGTAACACATCATAATATGTTTAGTTTTATGATTCACTATCCCAATTTGATGCACAAAATCGTTTTAGTTGAGCACACAAACTTTATCTGATTTCAAAGTAAAAAGCAAGTTTTAAAAAAAACGCTCATAACTCAATTTGCAGAATTAATATTATTAATTTTTAAAATATAAAAAAAAGTTTTTATTTCGGTCAAATACGAGGGCTACTATATATATTTCTGGCCTAATAATGAAAGTGCGAATATTTACCATTAAAAATGCTTTTATTGTTTTTCAAAGTATACTCCAGCATGATTTATACACTCAAACCAATTGTCGAAGCACTTTTTCCACTCCAATTGAGATAGCTTCTTAACATGGTTCTTGAACCCTTCAACAGCATCTTCTGGCGACGAAAATCGTTGACCACGCATTTTTTTTCTTGATGCGCGTAAAAAAAAAGTCATTCGGTGCCTAGTCAGGGCTGTACGGCCATTATTTCGATGTTTTGGCCGGTCAAAGAGGCGCTGGTTTGAGGCGATGTGTGAGAGCTCGCATTGTCATGCATTGTGCACCATTCGTCTTCTTTTGTTCGTTTTTCGAACAAAATGTGGTGTATCGTTCAGAATTGACCGTCCTACGTTGCTCAAGCGGAACAGTTGTCACATGACCAGTTTTGCCGAAGAAACAGGCGACTATTAGCTTCTGCTTAGTGCTTCTTCCACGAACAACTTTCGTCTTCGAAGCTCTTTCGTCTTTCGGGCTCATACGCAAAGATCCATGATTCGTCACCTGTGACGATCTTATAAACGTAGTTTGAAGCACTGCGATCGTATTAAATTATATTCGTTTTATTTCTTTTTGAAAACCACACGCCTGAAAACAACACCCTTCAGCTAGATCCAAATTTAGTTTAATATACCACGCCGTTAATCTGCAATTTAAATTTGATTTGCTATCGTTCGTATTCAAATAAAGCCCCTTTTCAATCCACTGTGCTTTGCCCTCAACCAAGTGGAAAAATCTTCTCAGCGATTGTGATCAACTCAAATTAGACGACGGCGACAATAAGAATGTACTGACAGACCACAAGCTATCACATAAAATGGAGTCCGGAAAGAACTGCTACTTTTACCTCAAGTACCATAATTATTTGAGGATTACATGCCGTTTCTTTGCACTTCCCATTCAAATCCTTTTGCGTGGAGTTTTCGAAATAGACTTGGCTGTTTTCTTCTTGGTTTTTTTCTTTTGTTTGATTGTATTTTGAGGTTTGTGTTTGGACGCTGTGTCCGTCGAACAGACGAGTGGTTGTTGTTGGCGGCAAATCCTGCATAAAAATCACCCAATAAGTAGACGGAGCCCTAATCCTATTACTTTCAGATTATTGAGAATTATTGCCTTGAGAGGATAATAATTTGCCCCTGTCTGTCTGTGTCGTCGTTGACCACAAATGAAGGCAATAATAAACGGTTCCAAGATATGCAAATAATAAGCAGTTGCTCCGTCGGGAGCTGTGGCAATACTTATTGATTAGCATAGAATAACTTTTAATCATGAAACCTTAATTTTAATCCCAGACATGAAACGTGTCCTATGTAGGATATTCGAATGGGAATTATTTGTGATTTCTTCGCTATTAAAGGCATATGTGGAATGTAGTTAAATTACACTTTTTCTCTTTGTAGTTATATTTCGAAATTTATTCCGTCATAAAGCAATTTTTTATCAAAATCCCTTTGATAAACAGGATGGCACTGTGACTTAATGGGTGAGCTTTGCTCAATATATTTAGTATAGCCTATACCACACTGCAGTAGAAAGTGTTTAAACTTAGCGTTGATGTTTGTAACTGGTTAACTCGTCATGGAGATAAACGCCATGTTTAATTTAACGATCGATTTACTCAGTAGGGACACAAACACTGTTACACACGTTTTATGCTGTAAAATAAAAAGTACTGAATGTTTTTGGACCAAATATTTTTTTATATATTTATTGATATATATTGTATCCAAAAAGAATCTACTTATTCGAAATGTCCGCCTTTTGCCTTTACACACGCCTTAAGTCGCAGTGGCCAATCGTCAATAGCTGCACGAACTTCGTCCATTGCAAAATTGGCCACAGCTCGAACCACAGCAGTGTTAAGAGATCCAATATTGGGGTATCTTTTGTGACAAACCTTGTCCTCTAAAACCGTCCTCAATTTGTAATCCAATGGGTTCAAATCTGGACTGCCTGAGGGCCATTCTTCAGAGGAAATCGACGCTGGCAAATTGTTTCAAAGCCAGGCCTGGGACGATTTAACCATATGGGCCGGCGCAGAATCCTGCTGGAAAGTCCATGGCTGGTTTTGGAACAGGGAATTGTTAAGAGGCTTCACAAAACCTTCCAAAACGGTTTCTTGGTAAACTTTGGCCGATGTTTTGACTCCTTGTTCGCAGAAATGCAGGTCAGTGACTCCATCGTAAACGACACCCGACCAAACCATGACTGAAGCTGGGTGATAACCCTTTTCCACCCTGGAGATCAGTTCAGATGCTTCCTTAGATGACCGCGCATACTCTCTATCATTTTGCTTGTTAAATTTTTCCTGAACGGTAAAAATTTTTTCATCGGTGAACAAAATTTTTTTGTGCAAGTTATCAGCGTGCTTCACCAAAACGACGTTTGCATTTTTCAATCCTATTTTTTTAAAGCTGCAGTGAATAAATGTCCGGTACGTCGTTTAAAAGCCCCAAGTCCCAAGTCTTTTTTAATGATTCGACTCATGGACTTTTGCGTGATATTCATCTCACTGGCCATGATTTTCTGTTTTCGGAGCGGATTTCTGTGAATTCTTGATTTAACGGCTTTGATGACATGCGGTGTTCGAACAGAGCGTCCAGTCTCCTCAAACTGTTTTATGCATCGGTAGACGAACATGCGGCTAATACCTAGTGGCCGGAGCGTTTTTAAAATATCGCTTTTTTTCATTTCACACTTGAAAAGCGATACGGTTCTCTTTATCTGACCACTCTATGATGAAAGTTGAAACAATTTCAAAACCTCGTTACAGACTAACACTATTGAGGTTAGCTTTCAAAACCCATATGACATTAACGGGGTATGTTCCGTTCTACTATTGAAATGTGGGTGTGTTCAATGTTGTAACAGTATTTATGTCCCTACTAAGTAGAATAATCAATGCCTAAACTAGCCTCACAGATAACATCCGACTTTGTTTAAAAAGCTACGAGCGGCCCATAACCAACGCTGCCTTTTGAGAAGCCACAAATTAAATCGGATGGTGTTTAAATATTATTGAAATATAATGAGTGACCAATAATGATCTTTGGAGAAATTGAAGCATATTGTTCCTTGCATTAACCCCCCTCCCGCAAGAAGGACCATTTCGTTTTAACGTCTTGTCGCTCTAGAAGTCACATTTACTTATACAACGCTTAAATTTCACATTTGCCAATATTTTCATATATAAGTAGTCATACTAGTAGGCATATATCGCATTCGATATTGCTCAGTGCGTAGTTAGAAGCCTAAAATTGACTTTTTTCAAATTTGACCGTATCGGCCCATGTTTTGATATACCCTTAAACAAAGGTCCCTTACATTTTGGTGATGCTTAAGTTCAAATGCCGCTTGCTACGTTATGTGGGATCAGTAGTTCACTCTGGTCACTCTGCACCATAGGAGGCTGCTATCTATATTTCCGGCCCGGCAATAAAAACACAATAATTTATCATTGGAAATGGTTTTATTGTTTTTCAAAATATTCTCCTTTAAGATCAATCCAAATTTGCATGTTCTCAAACCAATTTTCGAAGCACTTTTTCCACTCCGATTGGGACACCTCCAAAACATGATTTTTGAACGCTTCAACAGCTGCTCGGCCGATGAAAAAATGTAGACTACGAATTTTTTTCGTGGTGCTAGGGTATAAGACGAAGTCATTGCGGGCCAAATCAGGGTTGTACGGTGGATGTCCCATCAATTCGACATCTTGAATGGTCGTTTCAGCTGATGTGTTAGAGCTCGCATTGTCGTGATGCAACATGATCCGTCTTCTCTTACTATCTTTTCTCATTTCTTCGAACACTGTTGGCAAGCAGATGGTTGTATAGCACTCCGAAGTGGCCATCCTACGTTCCACTAAAGGCAATGTGGCAACAAGGCCGGTTGTGCCGAAAAAACCGCAATCATTTGCTTCGATGCACTTCTTCCACAAACAACTTTTGTTGGATTTGGCCCGTATTGAAAGAACCATACGGTCGATTGCTGTTTTATTTCAGGTTCATATGCATAGATCCATGATTCGGCACCTGTGACAATGTTATGCACTGCCTTTGAGCTACCGCAGTCATACTTTTTCAAGACCCATCTATACGATGTCTTTTTTTGAGAATTCGTCAAATTATGTGGGATCCAACGAGAACAAATTTTTATCACACTAATGCCCAAGGATGTCTCAATCTCACGGTATGTCACTTGTCGGTCCTGCTCAATCAGTTCACGGATAGCATCGATGGTTTCTGGCAAAGTGACCAAAGTTGGACGTCCTTCACGAAATTCATCCTGGAGCAAACGGCGTCCGAGACTGAACTCTTGGCACCAGCGATTAACAGTGATTTTTGATGGTGCTTTATCGCCAAAAGTCGAAACAAGTTGATTTAAACACTCTTGTCTGGATAACCCACGCCGAAAGTCGTAAAAAATCATTGCACGAAAATGTTCACAAGATAATTCCATTTTTTGACTGAGATGATTTTTTCAACACACTGTAAACAAAACAATTCGCCCCCAAATGACATAACGTTCTGAGCGAAGTTATGCTAAAAAATGTCAAAGTTTTCAATGAAAGTTTCAGTTTGCATCAGGGAGAAATAGTATTGTAAGAACCCGAAATATAAATAGCAACCCTCGTATTATTTCATGTTTTCTTAAACTTTCCGTTCAAACGTTCCGCCCGATCTAAGGTTCTGCCACTCAACAAGCCACATTTTATTTCCGATCTCTTAAACCATGTCGATCAATATTTTTATACTTTTACAAATCCACACAAAGAACCCTCCCAAGTTTAGGCTCTGCCATAAATAAAATCTGATTCGGACCAAATTTAGCATAGTGCGTTATTACCATTCCTTCCGAAGCTCATCCATATTGGTCTATCTTTTAAAGTCCTGCCGATTTACAGGATGCATTTTGAACATAGGTGGCGGATATTTTGCAGAAACATGTGTTGTTGGACTAAAGTGGTTGGTATTGCAAATTGGACCAGATCGGCCAAAAGGTAAAATGTTCCCCTAAAAAGGATTGGGTCAAGCTCTGGAAATCAACAAACCTGAACTTAAAATCACAATATTTCATGACATTTTAGAGATATGACGATGATATTTGGAACATATGATGCTGGCATATATCGAAATACATCCTAGAGGTGGTCCATAACTCGCCCCCTTTACAAAAAATCATTTAGGGCTAAAGTATTGGACTGAAATTTATACGTATAAATATTTATTAGATTGAAATCAATGTTAAACTCATAAAATGCCAAAATGCGTTTAAATTTAACAAAAGGGCGTGGCCCCGCCCATACAACCTCGAAATTTCAAATAGTATATTTCGTAAACTAATACTGCTATGACGATAGTAGTTGGTATAAGTATATGATGTTGGTAAGAAATACGCCATGATAGAAAAAAAGCCTGAACCACGTGCCCCTTCGTATCGGACACGAATCCATTGTGGAGGGTATATTCGCTTCAGCCCGGCACAACTTTATTTGCCCACATGTTTTTATAACCTCCACCAAAGAGTCTGACCGTCCGTGTGTGTGTCTATTGAAAGCCCAATAGCGGTGAAAGGAACGAATCAGCCTAGAATCCTGAAGTATTGCTTCATGATGGCTTAAGGACATTAACTGTTTGGAGTTGTTAATGGGCGATAACGGCCCAGGCGTAAATTGGTTCCCTTTAAGGGGCTAAAGCTAAGGCGGTAGAAATTATAATGTTTTGTGGGCAGACATTGGTCAAAATTTGTACTTTTAGTCGGTACGCACTGAAGACGTGAAAAAAGGCACAGTTACTGGACTTTTTTTGCTCATGTGGGCCCAAACACATCCCACATGGTTAAAACGGGCAAATTATAGTTAATATAAACCAAAAGGTATTTTAAAAGCAATTTTTGCAAATAGTTCAAACATAGAGTACTTTTTAAATTTTAGCTGAGATTAAGAATGGACCCAGGGGACAAAACGGCCCAGAAAAGGGACTACTTTTTTGCGCATTAGTAGGTATACGAGGGCGACCGCAAAAGTAACTGGCCTAACATAAAAAGAACCGTTTTTTTTGGAATTATTATTAATTATTATTATTATTAATTATTATTAATTACACTACTCAACAAAATGAAAAAAATTTCATGTACTCCGGATGCGATAATTTTTTCTGTGTAGATAACCTTGACATGAGCTCGAAAAACGCAATAAGAAATTTTTTTTTCGTTTGGTTTTTGTTTTATTTTTTTTTTTTTTAAATTTTAAAAAATTTTTTTGGTTAATTTGTTTCGTCCGGCATAACTCGGGAACCACTAGCCCGATTTAATTGAATTAAATTTTTGTCTCATTTTGCTCATAGGTTATGTGACTTTACGTAAAAGTAATAAGATTTGACATTTTTTTTCATTTTGGATTTTTTATGGATTTTTTAAAAAAAAAAATTTAAATCTTTAGGCAAAAAATAAGTTTTTTTCCTTTATATATTCATTTTTAACTTGGAAACTGTTGCTTGTATAGGAAAACAATATATGAACAGATTAAGAGAATTGTAATTTTAAATTTTTTAAAATTTAATTCAATTAAATCGGGCTAGTGGTTTCCGAGTTATGCCGGACGAAACAAATTAACCAAAAAAAAATTTTTAAAATTTAAAAAAAAAAATAAAACAAAAACCAAACGAAAAAAAAAAAATTTTATTGCGTTTTTCGAGCTCATGTCAAGGTTATCTACACAGAAAAAATTATCGCATCCCGAGTACATTTTGACTGTTGACTAGTGTTATTATTATTATTATTTTTCAACATAATCTCCTTCCAACTCAACACACTTCATCAAACGTTTTTCAAGTTTTTTAATTCCATCCGAAATATAAGATTTTTCAAGACCTTCAAAATATGCCTCAGTTTCAGCAATAACCTCGCTATTGGACGAAAATTTTTTGCCACCGAGAAATTTTTTTAAATTCGGAAACAAGAAATAATCAGAAGGAGCTAAATCTGGACTATATGGTGGATGCGAAGCAATTTCAAATCGTAATTCGGCCAGTTGTTGAGTTAAAAATGCAGTGTGTGAAAAATAACTTTTTTTTCTAAATGCGGTCGTTTTATCTTGATTTCTTCACTTAACGGATCCAATAATGCACAATAATATTCACTATTTATAGTTTTTCCTTTCTCAAGATAATCAATAAATAAATATTATACGCCTCGCATCCCAAAATACTGTGGCCATTACTTTTCCTGCTGACTTAACAGTTTTCGCCTTCTTGGGACCACTTTTACCAGCTTCTTCCATTGTTTTGACTGTTCTTTGCATTCTGGAATGTAGTGATGGATCCATGTTTCATCAACAGTTATGAATCGGCGCAAGAACTCTTTTGGATTAAGCTGATAAATCGTTAAAAGCTCCTCTGAATTGGTCCAACGGACGATTTTTTGGGACAAAGTCAACAAACGCTGCACCCATCTTGAGGATAGCTTTTTCATGTGGAGTTCATCATGTAAAATACTCCAAACTTGTTTTTCGTGTATTTTAACATTATCATCAAGATCTCTGAGCTTTATTCGTCTATCTTTAGTCACTTCATTAAATATTTTTCTAATGTTTTCAATAGTAGTAGCAGTTTTTGGTCTTCCAGAGCGTTGTTCATCTTCCGTACTTGGACGACCCATTTTAAATTGTTGAACCCAGGATTTCACGGTGGAGTATGATGGTGCATTATCACCATGAACAGAATCCAATTCATCTTTGATTAATTGTGGCGTATAACCTTTCATATAAAAGTGTTTATATGAAACTCTTTATCTTCCATTTTTCCAAAATTATAAAACTTGTTTACTTCAATCACCTGTAACAAAGAAAATAATCATTAAATATTTCGGAAATTTTGACAGATGGCTTATAAAAGATTGCTTTTAATAAACAAAAAAAAAGTTGCTAGTAAAACAGAAAATGTGCCAGGCCAGTTAGTTTTGCGGTCGCCCTCGTATAAGGTTTGGCCTGGCCGAACTTACTGACGTTTTTATTTGTTACCTTTGTTTTTTTGTTTTAAGGGTACAAACTAGTAAGATGCACTAAAAACGTATAGAATTTCAGTTATTACTTAAAATTATTATTTGTAGGAAAGCTTTGAAATTTAAAAAAAAAAAACTAGTAGTTGCCACACGCAGAGAACAGACACATTGCCACAACCGATTTTTTAAGTCAACCGAATGACTGAGGTTACATCTACAATCAGGTTTCCATTAATGCAACTAAATGTTAGTTGATGCACTCAAATGTCCAGTAAATGGAAGGTAGAATTAAATTAGTAACCTCTGAATAATAAAATGATATTTGACTTTCAGTTTTAAAAGAACTTCAATTAAGCTTGAAGCTTCAATTAAAGCCTTTAAAGTCCAATTATACAAAAATTAGTCAAAGTAAGATACACATTTTCTTGTCCGATTTCGGGGCACATTGATGTACTTTTTTGGATCGGATAACAGTATGTTTTAATTTCCTTTCCAACGATATGATTTTTAGAATAACCATGAAATTCCTCCGTAATAGTTTTTGTTTATTTTTATTTTATTTTTGCAATAAAATTGTTTTTAAGAGCGAAATAATTTATTATCATTGCCAATTGTTGACTGCATCAAGGCTGTTCTATACACAACTTTTAGTTGCCATAACAGGCAACCAATAATATGAAATTAACTCTGCTAAATTGACCGAATAGTAAGTTGCCTATACCATAATACTCGCATACTAGTCATCATATGATTCGTCCAACCGAATTTCCATAATGATTATTAACGTTTTCAGAACAACCATTAAATGCCGCCGAAATAATTTTTGCTTATTTTATTTTTGTAATGAAATTGTTTCTAAGAGCGAAATAGTTTGTTATCATTACCAATTGTTGGCTGCATCGAACTGTTCTATACAAATCTATTACTTGCCATAACACGCTACCAATAATTTGAAATTCACTCGGCTAAATTGACCGAATAGTAATTTGTCCATACCATAATGCTTGCATACTAATCATCCTATGGTACGTCCAACCGAATTTTCATCATGACTACTTATATTTTGTTACCGGAACTGAAGGTCTTCTCATTTAACAGACAGTTTGTAGATTGCTTCGAACTGCAACTTAGTTTTTTTTCGAGAATAACAGACTTTTTGACAAGTACTAATTTGGACTTAATTTCATTTATATAGGGTGATCCATCCAGAGGAATTTTTTCAGAACAAAAATAAAATATAAAAATTCAAATCAAGTGCGGAATCTTTATTGTTAATTTGAAAGGACATTTTATGGCATTTATTTTTTAAAATAATTTCCCTCAAATGTTGTCAACTGTATTATGGAAATGTGCGTTCGGTGAGAAATGGGAAGATCCGCTGTTTTCGACCAAAATTTTGTTCAGTGATGAGGCTCATTTCTGGCTCAACGGCAATTAAATAAACAAAATTGCCGCATTTGGACTAAAGAGCAACAAGAAGAGGTTCAAGAGGTGCCATTATAACCAGAGAAAACCACGGTTTGGTGCGGTTTATAAGCTGGTGGAATCATCGGTGCATATTTTTTCAAAACTGATGATGGCCGGAACGTAACCATCAATGGTGCTCGCTATCGCGCCATGATATCTAAAATTGAAACCCGTAATCTTGGCGACACTTGGTTTCGACAGGACGGTTTCACTTGCCATACAGCAGCTCAAACAATCGATCTATTGAGAGGTCATTTCGAAAAGCAGCTTTTTCACGTTTTTGACAGGTGAATTGGCCGCCTAGACCGAGTGATATCACATTTTTAGACATTTTTCTTCGGGGTGACGTAAAGTCCAAAGTCTATGCGACAACATTACGCGTGCCTTTAAAGCCATACCGGTCGAAATGCTTGAACGAGTCATCCAAAATTGGACCCACAGAATGGAAACCCTGAGGCGTAGTTGCGAACAACATTTAAAGGAAATTATATTAAAAATATAAATGCCATAATGTTCTTTCAAACTACCAATAAAGATTCCACACTTGATTTGAATTTTTATATTTTTTTGTTCTGAAAAAAATACCTCTAAATGGATCACCCTATATAAACGAATATTTAGTTGTCTGAACAATAAAATTGTATTAAGTTTTAGCCTATGGTACGGCCAAACTAATCGGCTCTTGCAGGGAGTGAAGTTACCTCGGAAAAAGTACATTTTGTTTATAATTTTTTTTA
Source organism: Hydrotaea diabolus (assembly GCA_963513945.1). Lineage (NCBI taxonomy): Eukaryota > Metazoa > Arthropoda > Insecta > Diptera > Muscidae > Hydrotaea > Hydrotaea diabolus. The sequence continues at coordinate 48,921,316 of OY740716.1, forward strand.
AACGTACTAATTACTTCGAAAGTGCCATAATTGCTGGACAATTCAGGTCATGTGACCAAAAAAAACGTGGTCAAAACGAGCGAGCAATATGCAATGAAATATGGATTTATTTTCAAGTTATGATTAATATTAGGGTCAATTTCATGAACTGAAGACGGGCCTTAGGGCTTTTGGGACATTTGGGAAATCAAATTAAATCTGGTTTTACTATGGTCCCCTGATGGATTCAAGGTCCCCAAAGCCTTTAAAGTCTTATGATTTAGATATCGGTCGAACTCATTAGCCGAAGAAGGGACCACCGGTAAATGTGGATATTTGGCTAATCAAATTAAATCTGGCTTTACTACGGCCCCCTAATGGAATCAAAGTCTCCCAAAGACGAACTTCGTCAATAGCAGATTCATTAGCTAAACAAGGCTTTTACTTGTATATTTTGACTATATTATACCATTTACTATATTATAATATGTGTGCATTTTCAAACCAATACCTGTGTCATAGAACAGCATTAAAGATGTCAATTAAACAGGTGTTTCTCATTCTGTTTCCAGGGGAATACCCAGCAGCAATGCAGCGCGCGGTACTAGCACATCATCTAATGTCTCCAAATCATTATATCTTAGTGTACCTGTCAATGTACTTGTTTACCTTAGCGTATGTCAAGCGTTACATAAGGCTGCCGGCGGCTATCAACGCTGGTGCACCGCCTGCGATCATCTGATAGGATGCCTGCTACGGCTCATAGGACTCTTGATGCTGGCCACCTTGGCCTGCAGACGCAAAATAGGTGTACAACACAAACGACAGCAGCAACAGTGGCAGGAGCAGCAATGGCAACAAATGACAACAACGGGTAGTGTAGAGGACGCCAGTGACCCTAGGTCCGGATGCTGTTGTTATTGCATGCAATTGCGCGAAAATCATTGTAAACTTAATGCGTCAACGAGAGTAGGCTCCACAGAGGCAACTATGAAAGTACAATCATCATCAAAAGTAGCGGCAAACGCATCCTCGACACCAAAATCCAATTTATTTTCAGGACTATCGACGCATTATCCAACGTTGTCAGTGGCAGTCGCACGCTACTACAACAACTGTAGGATGGACAATTGTCAATATGACCGTTGGTGTTGCAGTGGCAGTGGCAGTGGCGGCAGCGGCTGCAGCTATTTCTGCTGCTGTTGTTGCTGTTGCTGCCAGTACAAAAGTTGCAGCAGCAGCTATTGCTGTTGCAGCTGTGCCACGGCCAACAAATGCTTATGCCTACAATCAACCACATTTTTCAGTGAGTCCGACATAAGGTGAGTTCTTCACACAATCCGTATACGATGACGTATTGCCATTCCTCGCGTTCAACCCTGTTTTTTATACTAACTTGTGACTCTAGTATTATGCAACAACAACAACAACAAAACCAACCACTACTCAATCTTAGCTCATACATGAACAAAATAAATGAAAAACCAAACTATAAAGAAGACGATAAAAGAAAGAAGGAAAAAACAAAAAATAAAAAAAATCAGAACAAAATCTGAAGAATCGAAAAACTATAACTCTAGCTATATACCAACCAATACTTAAATGAAAACTGAACTAAAAAGCAAAAAAAAAGAAACATAAATTTCCAAAAAGGAGGGGAAAAGATAAACTGAACCTACACCCACACTCCCACTTTCATGAATTAAATGTTATGTTCTGTGGAATATTTGAATATTTGGTTTTTTTTTATAAGGCTTCAAGACACTGAAATGAAACAAATACATACATAGACATCACCCACTCGTACATATAACAATATATATCTATATATATATCTATATATATATCTATATATATATCTATATATCTACATATATATTTATATATGTAAATTTATATATTTATAAATATATATATATATATATGTATATACATATATATATATATACATATATATATATACATATATACTCGTATGACAAATATATTATATACGATTCACGACTACTACTATATTATTCTATGTAAAGAGGTTATTTTGTACACTCATAAAGACAAATGAAATTAACTAATTGACTTTAAGTACATATATACATACATATGTATACGTATATGTACATGCTCGCTCGTACACAAACATATGCATATTTGCTTAGTACACACATATGTTTTCTTTCACACAGGGAAATGGGCTGTGGTGTGCTAAGTGGGTAATGCTGGAGTGTATGGACTCTATACCTTCTGTATATACACATATATGCTATATTTAGATATGTACTGTATGTTGAAAGATCTGTTTGGTTTCGTTTTACATTTTTTTATATATTGCATATGATATCTTGTAAATACCTTAAGAAAAAAAAGTTAAGTATACACCTAGGGAGTATAACCATAAAAGTGATTGATAAATCGATAGATTGATTGCTTGATTGGTCGGTCGATTAATTGATAGGGGCCATTCAAAATCTGTTTCCTATTGCCTATATTTACAGACCGACTTCATAACTAAATACATTTCTTTATTGTTGTTTTTTTGTCCAAAATAGCATTATCCTGTCACCCATTTCCTCCCCCCTTTCCCACTAGCCCTTTATAGACTTGTAAGAAAATAGATTTGTGGTAAGCTTAGAAATTCAGTTTCATTTCTTTGTCGCTGTCTACGAATTTAGTTTAATATTGTAAATACTTAAAGAAAAAAGCTTAAGTTTACATCTAGGGAGTATAACTAGAATATTTGATTTAGTTGTCGACTAATTGATAAGGGTCATTCAAAACCTGTTGCCTAATGCTTATATATACGAGTACTTATACAGAACGACTTCATAACCTTATACCTTTGATTTACTGTTGTTTTCTTTCTCTTCACTTTCACACCCTTTCCATCCTTTCCCCAAGTTGTTTATAAATACTTTCAGTACTCTATTAAGAAAATAGATTTATGCCAAGTATAGAAATTTAGTTTCGTCTTACCTTTTTTTTGCTCAATCCAACATTGAATACTAAACGTTGGCCAGATAACAATGATAGTTTTTTCAATTGTTATATCTCTGAAGCTCTCAAAGTCATTAACACCAGTCAGCTTGAAAATTATTCAGTAGGGCTTGCCATTTGCCCGCATATTGTTTAAGGACATTTAAATAGCTGCCAGTCATAAAAATATATTATCTTAGGTGTGACCTAAATACCATAGGAAGCTCAATCGCTAGGTGCAGCGTTGCACTTTGGAAACGTTTGAGTGAAAGTTAATTAAAGCAGAAAGCTTTGTTTGCGAAGGGCAGATAACAGGGCAGAGGTGATGGAAACAAAGCACCCTTGGTGGTCAATATCGAAAAAACTTAGCCGCCGCTGTGGTCAGTGTTGAACAAGACCTACAAAGATCATAGGATATCTACGTAGTTTTATTTTGCTTCTGGATGCGAGCCATGATTGTAACAAGATAATGCGCCGGCAATTATCGCCACCCCCTTTCGGATATATGCAATATTTTTTCTCCCTTTCATCACTTATGGTTTCATGCCTTTGGACATAACAAAAATTGTATTAATTTTATTGAACGCAGATAAATCGTAAAAAACATAGCCGAAATTTTATATCCAAAATTTTTTAAAAAAATTTCTTCAAATTTCTACTAGAGATCGATGACACCATGTCTTTTGAACGCAGGCAAATCGTTGCGCCGTGGTGACTCTTAAGTCACCATCCAGTGAGGTTTGAGAGCATTTGGAAGATAACGTTAAAGTCTTGGCGGTCAGTATTGAAAGATGAAAAAAACATAGCTACCTTGGCGGTGAGAAAAAAACATAGCCGCCTTGGCAGTCAGTATCCAAAATTTTATAAAAAAAATTTCTTCAAATTTCTACTTGAGATCAAGACAACATGTCTTTTGAACGCAGGCAAATCGTTGCGCCGTGGTGACTCTTAAGTCACCATCCAGTTGAGAACATTGGGAAGATAACGTTAAAGTCTTGGCGGTCAGTATTGAAAAATGAAAAAAACATAGCTACCTTGGCGGTGAAAAAAAACCCAGATGCGTTGGCAGTCAGTATCCAAAAAGGACCCTAGAAATATTCGTCAATTTAGCATTGCCAAAAAGTCTGCTTTGCCACTGCCTAGTTGGAAAAATACAAATGGCAAAGCCATGGTCCAATACAAATGCAAAGCCATGGTGCAAAAACTAATAAGCGAAACAATTTCGTAAAACATCCCGAAACTGTTTAACGGACTGAATTCTTAAAATCTAATAATGGCAAGGCCTTTAAAAAGTACTTGTGTTTCAGAGTACTGGGTTAGTATTGGAGGTACAAATATAATAAAGCACTTTGCTAGCCTTCAACTAAAACGTCAATCCACACCTAACAGGGAAATCACTTTTGGCAAAAAAAAATTTCTGCACTTTTTGCCTTTATTTAATGAACAGGTGGTCATTTGGGGAAAAAAAGTAGCCGCAAAGCATTCGTTCATTAAAATCTGTGGCACTGCTAGTATTTTTCTAAATACTACCACCGGCAACAAGTGCAAGTGCTCAATGTTTTTGGGAAAGCGTCTGCAATTTCTGACTAGATGAATCTAAGCCTACTCCCATATAAAGTTGTGCTAATGCTAGAATTGGTGACAGACAGTGGTGCAAGTCCATTCAGTATGAACCAAACTTTTAACCAAAGACCCGGATTTCTCCTTTCGGACATGATGACAAGCTTAGCAAAGCAAATTGAAATTTTGGAAGAGAACTTTAAAGCATCCCTACATTTACAAAAACTGACTGCTTGGTACTGTGTAAGTCATGTCGATATCATAGGAACTCATTTCCACTGACGCGGGAGACACTGTTGCTATCGAAGGACTGATGTTAAGTCAGCTCGACAATATTGATATATTCCAGCAGAGGATCCTACAAGCTTTATAAGCGCCGTAGTTGCGAATAGAATAAAAAAATTCCAACTGGTAGAATGAGCTAACATTTTAGCGGCGGTTTCCCTAGCTCGGGGGAGTTATTTACCTCGTAGCCATTTTTTTAAGCGTTTATTTATTTGTATGGTATATAATAGATTCTATAAATAAACAAATAGATTTAATATTTTGAATAATTCACTTATAAATACATAGTCTCGAACACGAGCTCTCAAGTATACATATTTTAAGTACATTGTACAGTAAAGATGTCTTTTTAGAATTATTATAATTAAAGAATACAATGATCAGTTGAATGGTAATGAAAATATTTAGAAAAAACATTACCTTTTCTATTGATTTATTTATATACCTCGTAGCCATATTCAAGTTTCCCTGTACAATTTAGTAGCCCTTAGGAGCCGTCATTTAAAAGAAGGTACCAGCCAGTAAGTAAGGGAATTATATCTACAACTGTTCGCCGATTTAAGAGAATTTCACAGTTTGTTTCTTAATGGAATGTTGTGGGAATAAAAAAAAAATTATCTTGCCAATGGATCTGGCATCCCTCGAGTATTTACCATGGGACTACTTCATATAGTTAGGCCACGCTTATAACACTGTCCGACGATATATAATAAAAGTATTACATTTTTGAAAAAATATTTTGAAATGCATCCTACGATGCTCAGAATGGTGTCATATGAAAGAGGAGACTCGAGTCTATTTTATGATATCTTTGTTTTATTACTGCAAAGGAAAAATCATGCAAATAATATCATTTCAAAAATATATCGTTCAATATCCTTCGTAAATGCCATCCCAATGTTTTGAAATAGAAAAATGTAATTCTTTGAAACTTAAAAGTCCTTAAAAATGAAAATTTGATGTCTTAATGAAAAACCGTTAATTTTACTTTACGTGGTCCTCGGCTCAAGACGTTGAACTTCAAGTTTAAGTGTAACGATTTTTTAAAATTTTGTCGCACGATGTAATTCACTCACAAATTCACTATGGGTGAGATCAAGACTAACATTCGTCAATATTTTGGACCTTCGCTTAAAGCACTGCCTGCAAAATCGAGCTAGACATTACGCCATAAGTATAATAATATAAACAATGGCAATAATGTGGCTGCAAAATATAGCCGAAGTAAATTGCCATTTTGTTAAAAACTTGTCTTCTATTTAAATATAGAAGCAAGAGGTCTTCAGCCGGTTTAATCCCTGTTCAATGTGTAAAAGCAACAGACCGAAATAAAACAAACGAGCTAAACAAATTTGATAACTTTCAACGATATTTTTCCACTCTGTGGAACACGGTCCCAGTAAAAAATAGGATCATCCAAAGAGTAATCTTGGAGCGCTCCTTTGTGAGCAATGGATTACTCCATAAAACTCCAAGTCTCATGCATTTTGTACTCCTTTTTTACACAGCATGTCCGCAGAGGCGAGCAATCCTTTTGAGCTCCTTATGAAGTATAAAAAGAGTACTCCCTTTGGTCTTGAAAAGGAGGACAAGAGCATAAAGGGAGTAATCGTTTTTGTCTCCTAAAAGAGCATAAAGGGAGTAATCGTTTTTGTCTCCTAAAAGAGCATAAAGGGAGTAATCGTTTTTTTCTCCTAAAAGATCATAAAAGGAGTTAACAGTTTTTCCTTATTCAGATATAAATTTTTTTTTTATTTTTTTTTAAAAGCAAGGAACAATTCATTTATTTTATTTTTTAATTGCTATCATTTTTTGTGTTTTATTCGATGAGGTCATAGTTTTTAAGGAGTATGTTTGTCGGTAAACAGTTGCCTTGCACTTACGAAATGCTAGCTTGAACGATTTTTCATATTCCGGGTATGTCGGATACGTGTCTTTAAGTGCTTCTGCAAAAAATTAAAAGAAAAGGTAATATATTATTTAAGACATGATATTAAAAATTCAGTGATTACCGAAATAATAAAAGTTAAACAATTTGTATTTGTTTAGGCTATCATATTTTTTGATCCATCCCAATTTAATTTTAGCAAAATATTTTCGCCGATCATTTTGCGTAGTGCTTTTTCAATTTTAATTTTGTCAAACTTAAATTTAATATACGAAATCTGAAATTAATTAAAATAAAAAACAAAGAATTTTGAATATCTGTTTAACTGATTAAATAAAAAAACTGAGTCTTACCACTTCTGAATCAGGCTCGGTTTGTTATTAATTTTAATACCTTCATTCTTTAAATGGATGTATTCTTCCACAAATCTTTTTAGGAATATTGCTACATCTGGAGGCTTTGATGGGCCAATGTAAGTAGCAATTAAAAATGGCTCAGAGTTTTTGACCACCATAATGTCTTTGATGAGCTTTTATAAAGCGGCATTCCATCCACCAATATATCAATAAGTAATTCGGAATTTTCATTACATAACAAATTTTTGCCGTGCATCATCAGTGTTTTTTCTAAACCAAAATGAAAGTATTCACCTGGTGGCATTTCCGTTATTGCAGAGCTCTCTTTGGATCAGCATACGTTTTCTGCATACACTGCATTCAGCAATGTTTCTCTGCATGGAACGTACATACCTTCACTTTTTAAAATGTTGAGTAGTGAATTACAGCATTCGTTCGAAACGCGATTTTTAATTACCCAACAAGCAAGCTTCTGATCAAAATTTTGGGTTTTTTCACTGATATTGTTTGAATTGGTATCATAATGAACATCAACGTTTTCCGTTTGGCTATCTTCCTTTGATAATTCATCGACTTTGTTAGGGGCCGATGCCTCTTGTTCACTTAAAGTCTCCCGATTACAATTTGAGAATTTTTCAATTTCTTTTTTAACTAGTCGTCTTAAACGACGCTTAGAAACTAAATTTTCACACATTTTCAACAATTTGTTAATATACCCGTACCTTTTCGCGTTTTTTTTTAAGAACACTTCTTTTTTCTTTTTAAGACTACGAGTAAACTGACTAAATAGACAAATAAAACGAAAACATCAAAAATTAACAGTTATGTCAAAAACATCAACAAAGCACTGATACATCCCTCATTGATCCATTTGGAGTATCAAGCGAGGCATCAACAACAAAACCTAAAAAAAACGTTTCGACAGCTCGCTTATTACTCCAAATGGATGGACACATCATTACTCCTTTATTGCTCGATTATGGATTAATCCATATATTTTTTACTGGGGTGTTATAAGTTCGTTTCATGGCAAATGTTTGTAACTACCTTTAAGTACACCGATCGACGTGGAATCACCAGCTGATTTCTCTTAACGATATCTATCTGTCCAACCGTCCATCTAAAGCTTCTAAGCTAATTCCAGCTCGTAATTGTTGTCCGCTCTTCATGAAATTTTGGCAAAAGTCAGTTTTTTGAACCAAGGACGAGAGCTATTGAAATTGAAGAAAATCGATTCCGATGTGGATATAGCTTGCACACAGACTCCAAACGTTTTTTTTAGTCAAGAAACCACATCTTACAGTCAATATTGATGAGTAGCATTTTTGCCCCAAGGACCGAGGATATGGTTATTGCAGAAAATCGGCTTAGATTTTGATATAGCTTACACTCAAATGTTCATGCGATTTTATGCTAAATAGTTCAGCGTTTTACTAGTAACATGTTACATACAATCTTGACAAAATTTGGCTTAATTGAGTTTTCCAGACAAAGGTCGTGGTTGCTATTGAAACTGAAGAAATTCGCCTCAGATATAGTTAAAGCTCGCACTCGTATGTACATCTGATTTCATGTTTTGAGCTCCCAAAGCCACAAAGTAAATACAAACTTGATGAAATTAGGCACCAGTAAGTTCATTTTGCCAAGGACATACAATGTTGAAATGGTAAAGAATTGGTTAAGATTTAAATAAAGCTCCAGCATATATATATAATCAACTGACTTTAACCAAAAACAATGAATATTTTCTCACAAATTCACATTTGAGTTTTAAAATCTGTGTAAATTTGGAGCCCGTCCAATGGGACCAAAATGCCTATCAAGAACTACCCAATTCAATGTAGTTGGATATGCCCGACATAAGCTTCTAGTTTTTATTTCCATTAGCTGTGTGAAACTTGTACATGATGGTCTTTAAACAAATCTTATTGTTATCAATTGCCACACGTAGCAATGAATTGCAAGCGCTGCGATCTTTTGCGCTCCGTAGATAGTTTGTCACACCGAGTTTAGATAACAGTTCCTTAACCTGGACCGGAAAACGATGCCCCTTTTTCCATTTGCCAACATTTCCCAGCCAGCGCTTTCGGTCTGACTTTTATTAAAGATAGTACTATTCGTCTTAACTGCCACTATCCGCATGAGCATCTCCATTAGGATGTTTAGAGGTCGCATGACTGGCTATCATCTTGGCTAGACCCTCACTTGGTAAAAAATGGCTTAATCAGATTTTTGCCCAGCAGCACTGAAGTTTCATCCCGTTAAGCCGCATAAGCTTCGCAGGTATCCAAAACTCAACCATGGCATCCATTAGTTTCTGTCATATCAGACTGACGAAGGCAGATTTGTAGAAAATAAAATAATGGTATCTAACCATCTGCATTTCAAGGGCTCTAGGATTTGACTTAATGTGAATATCCGGTCGGTCATGGATTTACCAGGCCTAAAGTCACACTGATTAGGTTCAATCAGTTTCGTTAAGATGGACTTTAGTTTTTAACATAACACACTCGACAGTATGGTTAAAAGGCTAATCCCGCGATAGTTGGTGCACACACTTGGAACGCCATTTTTAAGCACAGGATTCTGGATACGCAGGTTCCAATTATATGACAAGCGTTCCTTAAGTCAAACTGTGTTTAAAAAATGGTGCATGCACGTTTCTAACTTATCGTCGCTGGCCTGAGAAAGCTCGGCCGGCTGTGCATCAGCACTCGCAGCTTTATTGTTTGTAAGCCGCACAATTGCCGTGCTGAAAAATCTACTCGGTGGTGGAAAATCTACTTCTTCGTCGATGATTGGTGTGTAATCTGCACCTATGCTGCCTTTGGATAAGCGGAGTACGAAAATGTTCCCTCTACACACTCTGCGCGTCCATGACCAGATTTCCAACATTGTCTTTTCAGGGTGGGGTCCCTGTTCCAAAACCTTTGTTTTTCACCTCTATCCCTATTTTTTCTCGCTTTTGCTCAGTAGACGCCTTTTCTGCTGAAAGTTACGTTTGGTCTGTGAATGATAAGAAGTGCTCAAATTTTGCTCGATCAGGTCGAATTTTAAATACCCTCTATACCTTAAATTTTTTATCTTTGCGAAAAGAAAAAAGTGTTAAGCTTTGGTTTAGTGAAAATATACCCGAATGGAGTATGGAAATACTTTTGTGTATGCCGAATTCCATGTGCCAAGGAAGTTCTCAAAAAAAGTCGAAGCGATTTAGGGCAGCGATGTCAGGTAACTTTTTAGACAAAAACAATACAACCGGCAAACCGTTGGCCCACCAATACTTTTTGTAAAGCGTCAAGCGTGGTCAAATAAAACATCAACTGTCAAATGAAGCTTTAAGCCGGAAAACCATGTTTGGTATCAGGAACCGCTGGCTACATTGTCAGCGCTTATTTTACTATTTATCAGAGGAAACAGGTGCTATGATAGCGCTTTTTTTGGAACTGTCCGCAATTTTTCACTAGGCGTGTTGTAGCTATTGTAGCCGCACATAGCGTCGGGGTGACAGCACTCTGTCGAAGAATTACTGCTTTGGATCAATCTGGTGTATTTTGATAGGTGTACGAAACCAGGCATTATTTATTCTCAAATTCGAAACTTTTTTACACTTAATTATAATAATTTTAATATGTTGAGCAAACACTGAAAAATATCTACGTTTTTCCAAAGTGCATTTAGTCCCTTAAACAGAAAACTTTTTTCCTCTAGGCTGATTTTGCCCATTTATAATCGCAAACAGCTTATAAGCATGCATGCTAGAAAATTGCAGTGCAGTGGGTTAATTCTTTAGATTACTATCGAGTTTTTAACTGATACACAGACTGAAGAAAGTAGAAAGTAGGAAAAGACGAAAATTTAACCTCGTGTTGCCAAAGGATAAGGAAATTTAGTATAAATTTAGGAGTATATAAAGGTGATTTTTAAACTATTGCCTCTATATAAAGGGTATTTTTTTAGACGTATGGTTTTCAATTTGGCCACATTTTTTTCGGACTTGGTCTTTCTAACAACTGTCACTTGATTAATGCTCAGTTTAGTTTGCCATCTCATAATGAATGCATGAATAGACACCGAAGCTCATTCTACGTTCGGTAAATGGGCCCAAACTCATCCTGATTTTAATTAGAAAATTTTGTTCCGCGTCGAAGCTCACTTTTGGTTGAATGGGTTCGTTAATAACCAAAATTGTCGCGTTTGGAGTAAATGAAACTTCACAAGCCATTGTTGAGAGGCCGCTTCATTCTCAAAAAGTCTCATAATGAATGCATGAATAGACACCGAAGCTCATTCCACGTTCGGTGAATGGGCCCAAAATGAGATGGCCACTAATCCTGATTTTAAACAGAAAATTTTATTCCGCGATGAAGCTCACTTTTGGTTGAATGGGTTCGTTAATAACCAAAATTGTCGCATTTGGAGTAAATGAAAGTTCACAAGCCATTGTTGAGAGGCCGTTTCATTCTCAAAAAGTCACTGTTTGGTGTGCTCTATGGGCAGAGGGAATCATTGGTCCATATTTCTGCAAAAATGAAGCCGGCCATAATGTTACAGTTAATGGGGAACGCTATAGAATCATGACTATTGATTTTTTCGTGCCTGAATTGGAGGATGTTGATATGGATCTCTCGATCCAACAAGACGGCTTTACATGCCTTACAGCCAAGGAAACAATCAATTTATTAAAGACAACTTTTGATGAGCGCTTTATCTCGGGTCTCGGACCTGCAGCGTGGCTTCCAAGATCATGCGATTCAACACCGTTGGACTATTTCTTGCGGGGTTATGTAAAGTCGCTGATCTACGCAGATAACCCCGTTACGATTGACGCCTTGGAAGAGAATAGAGGACGCGTTATTGCTGGCTTACGGCCCCAAATGCTAAAAAAAGGTGGTCAAAATTTGGGCCTCTCGAGTGGAATTTATTCGAGCCAGCCAACATAATGTCAAACCCTTATCTTTATCATAAAGCTATATTCTTGCCCTTAACTTTAAATTATATGCGATTTATTTCTTCTTGAAAACCACACATCTTCAAAAAACACCCTTAATTTACTAAGCAGGCAAGAATCTTGTCTTACTACCTGAGAGTTCTATACATTCTGCCTTTTATTTTTATTACAATTCCAGGGGAAGATACAATTAAAAAAACACTATGCGAGTTATCTTGTCTTTATGTTATTTTGTCTTTTAATCCTTGAAATCCTTCTCCTTGACATACCATTTCATCGTTCATTGGCATTGCCAGCGAATGAAATCACAGGAATTCAATATTTAAGTAATACTCTAATAGCAACTTTTACTATAGATATTTCGAAATCAACAAGTGAAAATATTGCTAAGTTCGGCCGGTCCGAATCTTCTATGCCCCCCATCGTTGACCAAATTCTTAAGAAAAGTTTAACTTTTCCGAAGTTCATACCTGTACCCTCTTAAAGAGAAACTTTAATCCGCAGGGATGATTTCACTTATTGTCTGTTCCAAAGAGCTCAAGACTATAAGCAATCATCATGCACATTTTCAGCGTCCTAACTTAATTTGTTAGACCTCTATCGTGGTTTCAGCAGACAAAAGGACAGATCGATGAACGGACATGGCTATATTTTTAATAAGATCGCCGACCAATTTTTTTAGGTTGCTGCAAACGATAAGAACAATTATGTATACACTCCATATTTTGGCAGAGGGTATAACAAAATCAAATAAACAAAACACATTAAAAAAACTAAACTCTCTCACACAGACATATTTGTGAAACAGCAGCATATGTAATAAACATTAAATGTTATTATTTTCAAAAAAAAAAAACACATACAAATTATCGAAAATTTCAATTCAATCACAGTAAACATACAAATAAAAAAAGGTGTTTTGCTCTCTTGATTTCAACAAAAGAACAGAACAGAAAATTAATGCATGTATAAATTAATTTACGATAAAATTCTACATAAATTCGAACACTCAGATTCCTGCTCACCACCCTACATGATTAACACACAAACATACTCGTACACTTATATATCGACACAGAGATACAAAGAAGCTACAGATTTAGGCTCAGATACGAAATGAAATAATAAGAAACCAAACAAAGATAAAACTGAAATGATCAAATGGAATTTAAGAAACAAAAGATGAAGGGATGATTTCAAGAAATGACAACTACAGATAATTATGTTGAGATGACAGTAATTTAATTAATTATAAGAAATATGCTTACACTCATGCACCGGCACTGAAACATGAAATGCTACAAATACATTAGGGTGTAATGGAACAAGTTTTTTTTTATGTTGTGCATTTTTAAATCTCTCTCAAATACGGAAATGTACATTTAAACAACGGTCAGGTTTCGCGACGAGGTACATGTAGGCAAAAGCTTGAACTCCCGAGCTTGAACACCCGAGCTGAGCTTTCCTATATAATTGAAGATTTGTCACAGGAGTGTTCGGCTAATTTTTAACCTCTTCATCTGTGTTCTGTTTGAGGTTATATGTATAACCCATTACAAATTGTTCTACTTGCTATTTGCTATGAAAATGAGATTTTGAAATTTCAACACAGATTAGGATTCTTACGATGCATTAGGATTTGCTTTAGGATTGGTTTGAATCAATGTTTTTTAAACAAAAAAAGCAAGAAATAATAGGTAAAGCAGGGCGATTTTAAGCTACCCTACAGCACTCTGTTGTTTATAAGATTACGCGCCACTCTCTGGAGTTTATGCAAAGTCGGAGTTTATATGTGACTTCTTGCACGAGAGTGATATGTTTTGTTAGGGCTCCATGAAACCGTGGATCTTCTCGTGTATGGCCCAGTTTGACAAGAGTTTTTTATACTTCACTTATCACTTGCCATGCATAATTTAAGAACAAACGAGTTAAAATTATATTTTTTGGATCTACTTTAAATCGGAGAAGTCCTTTGGGTGGGGGCTTTTCAAAAACATTAGTCGATATCGCCCAATATCACCAGAGATTAGTGTTGGTTGTTCCTAACGGTCCATTCTTAATTAGGTTTGGTGTTGCGGCTTCTAAAGTTGCAGACTGTATAATCGAAAATTACCTTTGTATAGAGGAGTTAAGAAAATATGTACACTCAGAGAAAAAAATAGTAGGAAATCGATTAGAACTAGGATATCGATTAGAACTACTCAAATTCCGTTGCAAAAAAAGAATTTCTGTTGCAAACACCAAATGTTTTTAATCTTAAAGGATATTCGTTTCGACATACCACAAGATGATAAATATGATGATATAATTTATCGGCCATATCAATGAAACGCATAAAATGCATTTAGTTGCCCTAACTAGTGGCTGTGGCAACCAATAGTTTTGCCAACATTTTGCTGTTGTAACCGTTTATTAATGATGATATCTAAACTTCCATCACAACCAAAAGCGAACATAATCCTAATATTACTGCTTTAAGCAAATCGTTAAATCTAATTTATTCAGTAAAAATATTCCATCATTGTCTCCCCTTTTTTTCTCGACACGACCCTCCCTTTATTGAAGAGTACTTTAAGAATATACAAATAGTTTTTTGACTCTACGGAAAATTTAAAATGTGTTTGTAATACAACGGTATGTGGACTTTTAGATCCAAAAATTAGTTGCTGGAGGTTCGGTTACTTTGTATGTTCTATTATTGAATTGAACGTTACAGAGCACCAACTAACAATCGGTTGTACAGATGGAATACTCGAGATTCATGCAACTTCAATCATTTGTTGGCAAACAAATTCGGTTGCGGCAACGAATCTGTTCTCTGTGTGTACCTATATGGTCCAGCTCCGTAAGATTTTTTTATAGAATCAATTATTGATATTTGAGCTTAGTTTTATAAGTGGCTTCTAAAGCTGCAAGAACTGAAATCGGGAAATTTTTAAACATGGACCATTATGTTAAAATTTGGTGGCTTTTAATGCTACATGCGAAACTTGATCGGAATCATATGTAGCTTATAAAGCTGCTAGATCTGGTATCAGGAAGGTTCTTTGAATGGGGTTCTGCAAAAATATGGATCTAGAATATGGACTTGGTTCATTTTTTTTTGTCGTACGATGTACATTTTAAGCATATTAGGGTTTAATTTGTGGCTTTTAGAGCTACAGGAACTCAAATCGGGAGGGAACTTTGTAAGAATGCTATTCGAAAATATGTACTATTTCATTAGAGACCCGTGTTGGCCCATCTACATGCTCTGTCGTCAAAAACAGGCTTCCAACATACAAGGTCATATAGGTATAACACATCAGTGGCATTTTCTCATGAAGCCAGAATATAATTATTTTTACGAATTTTTGTCCCTAGGGCTAGACCCTAGGGACAAAAAACTCAACCATAAAAACAGTCAAATATGAATACTAAACAAATGGATAAGTCGTATTTTCGGCTTTTATACTCTGCACCATGGATTGTGTTTCACTATGACATTGGCTGTATTAAAGGATATATCCGTGTTTGATGGGACCGTAAATACCATATGACTCTTATTCAACCAAATTGTAAAATTAACATAGTATTCAGATTTGTGGGGGAAATTTCATTGTTTCTGACTACCATATTGTAAAATGTCGCCGATTTTTGCGTAAAAAGCTATTGTAAAAGGTCGCCGATTTTTGCGTCCCTATATAACACGTAGATCAGGATCCGAAATAAAGAGAAAACTTCAAAGGTAATGCATTTATAAATTTGTAAGAAAATTCCATCGTTTCGTAGTACTTATTTAACCATATTCGAAAGAATCTCTTTTTCGAAGCTCTAGGGACTTCAATCACATTGAAAGTCTCAGCATTTTTCCGTGTCAAAAAATATTAAATTCAGGTCTTGATTGAAAGATACATATACATACGAGTGACAAAGCTGGGCCAAAAATTGCCCAACTTCTAATTTTTAGAGAATTTGAATAGGTATTAAACAGCTTGAGACCTCTTGCATCTAAATTTTAATAGATAATACTTTTTTAACAAAATGGCAAAGTGCCATTGATTGATTGAAGCAAACTTGAAAGATCAGATATACTCGTACAACAGTATTTCTCATATGCTTGGTCAGAACCTAGTTTTAAAGAGTTCAGTTTTCCTATCAACAATTGCCGCGAAGCTTTCGGAGGAAGGTCGCCACGGACCCGAAATTACCTTAAGAACAGCGACGAAAATCAATGCCACTTTGTCATTTTGTTAAAAACTTGTCCTATATTAATATCTAGATGCAAGAGGTCTCGAGCCGGTTAATTTCTGTTCAATGTGTTAAAGCAAAAGACCGAAATAAAACAAACGACCTAAACATTTTTGAGAATTTATTCGGCTTTGACATTTTATAATTTTTCTTAAAAAAATAAATGTGTCAACAAGAATATATAAATAAATGTTCACAATCATGTGGATAGCTTTCAATGTGGGTTGCAGACATTGAAGAAGATTTCTATGCAAAGAAAGCAAGTGAAGAAAAACGCCGAATCTTCTGTTGCTTGTTCTTTAAGTCCTTTAATCTAGTCAAATCGTATTATTAGTTCAAAGTTTGGATTTGTGACAAAACTTGATTGACTATAAATGTCCATAAGTTCATAGTAGAGCTAGTATCCGGTGAGTGGGCGAAAGGAACCATTGTAAATTTACCAAAGAAAGATGACTAAAAGAAATCAGGCAACTGGCGGCAACTTTGCCCAACACTTTGTACAGGATCATAACACATGACAGAGTGTAATGCATAGAGTTTCGCAAACACCAAAGCTGCGACCAAGAACAGCAAAAGCATTACCTTTTTTTAAATTACTCGAAAAATCCTTTTCTAGCTTAGGATTGTTACTCAAACCTTCCCGAAATTGAAACGCATTATTTAAGTTTAAAGAAATATTTTCAAATCTTCACCAAAAACGGTGATGACAAACACAGAGTCGTCTTAACACAATGTCGTCATCACATTACAGAATACTAAATTATACCAAGGATTTCCACAATATCTCGAAAACTATACATGGTGGGGCGAAACATACATTCAATTCGGATTCAGGAGATCATTTTACATAAGGATCAGTTGGTTCTCCTAGGGTTAATTATAGCAGAACAGTTTAATCGAACGCATCAGGACGTCTTGGATGACGACAACAGGAACAAGGACGATTAATCTTTTTTTTGGATATGCTAAACTTGGACGCTCGGAGGCAAGGATCCTAAGGGCCGTATTGACCGAAGGACCGATTCGATTTCACTGAAGCACTTCAAAGATTTATTCCTAAACTTGGTTAGACTCAATGAATCTAAAGACTAAAAAAACAGCCGCATTTAAATAGCTTAGACCAATCATTAAAACAAATGACAAACGTCATTAAGAAAAAAACAAGTGAATAAATTAAGTTCGGCCAGGCCGAAGTTTATATAGCCTCCAATATTGATAACGGTTAAGCATGAACATATTGTCAGGCAGGTGTGGCAGCGGCCACTTTTCTAACAGGGTGTGTTTCTTTCCATACCAATATCGTTATAGCGGTATTAGTTAACGAAATATAGCCTTTCTAAGTTCATGGTGAGCCGACGTGGTGTAATAGATGTGTGTAGCACGTAACGCACAAAAGTCGCTCGCTAGGGACAGAATACCTCCATCTCATTTCGCATTGAGAAAGAGTTGATGGCAACGTCAAGGCCTAGGATGGCTCACATACAATCAGGGACCACATAAAGTGCTACATCTAAAATTTTTTAACGTCGGGTTTCAGATTCTAAGCCATGTAAAAACTTCTCTATCACAAAAAAATGCATTAACCGTTCTGAGCCGGCGTTAAACAGTAGGTCCCGGTCTGTGAGTATGAGATTTAAATCGTGCACAGCTCATTGCTTTGAGAGAAGTTTCCCCCTTGTTCCTTAATGGCATGTTCTTGGACTTAAGTAAGTAAAGTTATGTTTTGTACACGCGGAGTCATGCCCCTTTTCAATTTTATCATCAACAAGTCTAAAATAATACGATAAACATTGATTTTATTCCGCCCACTTTTCCACCCGAATGTGTTTTTATCCATGCCAACATCTATGCAAAGACAGCAAATATCATAGTCATATCTCTAATAGTTTATGAGATAATCTCTTTTCAAGTTCAAGGTTGTGAGGGCGGTGCCATGCCCCCTTTTACATTTTGACCATTACATAGTTTCTAATAATTTCCTAGTTATTGATTTCATTCTGTAAACATTTTATAAATATCAGTCTATTACATCGCCATAAATGCGATTTTTTAAAGGGGGCGTAGCACCGCCCTCTTTTCCTCCCTCTTATGTGTTTCAATCATATATCGCAATTTCTTAGTCCTTTCTCTAATTGTTCATGAGATTTTGTGTTTTTAAGTTCAGGATTGCTGATTTTTCTAGAGGTTGACCCAGTCCTAGTGAGGGGAAATGTTTGCCTTTTTATCGATCCGATGGCACATTTTCAAAAACAACTGTTTTAGCCCATAAACACATGATTCTGCATAATCGAAGCCACCTATATTTAATAGTGCGGCCTGTCATTTTTTTTTTCACCGATAGACAGGCGAACTTGTCTAGATCATCTTAAAATTTTAAGCTGATTAGAACTATATACTTAGTAGGGACATAAATACTGTTACACACGTTTTATGCTCTAAAATAAAAAAGTACTAAATGTTTTGGACCAAATATTTTTTAATATATTTATTGATGTATATTGTATCCAAAAAGAATCTACTTATTCGAAATGTCCGCCTTTTGCCTTTACACACGCCTTAAGTCGCACTGGTCAATCGTCAATAGCTGCACGAACCTCGTCCATTGGAAAATTACCACAGCTCGAACCAAAGCAGTCTTAAGAGATCCAATGTTGGGGTATCTTTTGTGACAAACCTTGTCCTCTAAAACCGTTCACAATTTTTAATCCAATGGATTCAAATCTAGACTGCCTGAGGGCCATTCTTCAGAGAAAATAAACGCTGGCAAATTGTTTCGAAGCCAGGCCTGGGACGTTTTAGCCTTATGGGCCGGCGCAGAATCCTGCTGGAAAGTCCATGGCTGGTTTTGGAACAGGGAATTGTTAAGAGACTTCACACCAGCTTCCAAAACGGTTTCTTGGTAAACTTTGGCCGATGTTTCGACTCCTTGTTCGCAGAAATGCAGGTCAGTGACCTCATAGTAAGAGACACCCCACCAACCTATGACTGTAGCTGGGTGATGACCCTTTTCCACCCTTGGGATCAGTTCAGATGCTTCCTTAGATGACCGCGCATACACTCAATCATTTTGCTTGTTAAATTTTTCCTGGACGGTAAACATTTTTTCATCGGTGAACAGAATTTGTCTGTGTTATCAGCGTACTTCACCAAAAGACGTTTGCATGTTTCAATCCTATTTTTTTTAAAGCTGCAGTCAATAAATGTCCGGTACGTCGTTTGAAAGCCCCAATTTCCAAGTCCATTTTAATGATTCGACTCATGGACTTTTGCGTGATGTTCATCTCACGGGCCATGATTTTCTGTTTTCGGAGCGGATTTCTGTGAATTCTTGATTTAACGGCTTTGATGACATGCGGTGTTCGAACAGAGCCCGACCGATGGCGGTATTTTACATCTCCAGTCTCCCCAAATAGTTTTATGCATCGGTTCGTTTAGCGATGCTAATCCCTAGTGGCCGGAGCGTTTTGAAAATATCAATTTTTTTTCATTTCACACTTGGAAAGCGCTATTACAGCGATACGGTTCTCATTATCTGACCATTCCATGATGAAAGATGAAACAATTTCAAAATCCAGTTACAGACTAACGCTATAGATGTTAGCTTTCAAAACCCATATGACATTAACGGGGTATGTTCAGTTCTACTCTTGAAATGGGCGTGTTCAATGTTATAACAGTATTAATGTCCCGACTAAGTATAAGTATTTAATAAAATCTTCGACCAGTATTTCAAGGTGTTGCAAACGAAATGACAAAGTGAGTACAAGTATACCCATTTTCCTATCATGGAGGGTATACAAACAAAATCAATGACATGTCCTTACGAATTCCCTCTTCTATTTTATTTCAGACTTAATTTTTTATCAACATTATCAATTAGTGTGTTACGGGTTTCACTGCATATCTGGCGTGGTGTAGGGTGTTCTACTAGTGTATATAGTTTCGTTCGACTTTACCATATTGTACTAGTGATTTTATTAATCTGTGTTAACTTGAGATATGGTTGTTGTAAGGTTAAAGGTCGATCCGATGCATAAAACCGCCTGAGGTTATCATCCTTGACAGTTTGTGGTCTTTATTTTGTATCTTGCTTCTTGTAAGTTCTAAACCGCTGTCGGCGTAGAAGCATGCTACTCTATATACGTATGAACGCTGAAGTACATGTTTCCCTTTACAAATATAAACACTCACCCACACACTTGTGTTTGTTTCTGTATCGGCGTGCGTGCCTATGTATGTAAGCATATTTAAATATGTACATAAATAATTGTATGCTAAATATCTTATAAATATTGATAAATACGAAATACATACCAATGTGTGTACGAGTAAATGGAACGTATCTTTATTGTTAAACGTTAAACATTAATGTAATCCCTTTCGTTTTCATTCTTCCTTTCCTGCTGGCGCCCCCGCCCCTACCCGCAATGTTGTGAAGCAAATCATTTTCACACATACATACACTAATGTCAGTACATGATACACACACACACATACGTACGTACGTACATAATTAATGAGTCCCATGTTTCAAAATTGATTATTAAGCATTATTATTATTGTCTCATTACCTAATGCAAACTCTTATTGCCATTTTATAAAATCTACAATTCAAATGCAAACATATCCATACGCAAACACCCATACACAAGCAGAGATATTATGATATGTGTATGTGTGTACGATATCCTGTCTGCAGGCACACCAACTCAACAGAGCTCAGCAGGATGCCATGATTTCGTTTACCACAATTCAATTGATATCCATTGGTTCGAAACCAAAACTCATTTTTGTTTTCAAACATTAATCCATTTATCTGAGGTTCTAGACATCCCTTTTTGGATGCTATTTCTGCGGTAGTTTAACTAATATTGGTAAGGTCGCTATGCACAACTTATTCATTTGGAGTTTCCGAAATCCACATGTGGCATATTTTCAGACGCCACACTGACACACTGTGGTTCAGGGGTATAGGATCTGAGTGCTTTTTTTTGTAAACCCTTTAAGGAAAGGATACCGACTTCAAATGTATTAAGTATACCGATCGACTTAGAACACGATCCGCAACAATTGAGTGACGTCCTTCCACATGTTCAACTCTTGTTGGAATTAAAGTGCAGGTCACAAATAAGAAGCGAACGCTACGAAACTTTACTTATTCAACAGGTTTGGGCCAAAAGCGAAACCTTTAGGAATTTGATATATAATGGTTTAGATTTACCCACGATACCTGACCCAGCCGCTCTATATTAGCGAAAAATACTTATTCCAATTTTAGTTAAAGTTCAGACAGAACTTTTCGAGATGTTGTATAGTCCATTTTGACAAAAGAAGATCTGCACCGATATTGAGCTGAAAGAAAGTTCGTCCTGGCCGAATCATACACACTCCATTGTTAAAACGCTACTAAAGCGCAAAAAATACAATTTTTGCCCAATGCGCACTGCCCTAATTGTAGCCAAAACTAAAAAAGAATATTAAGACATATTTGGATTCGTAGCAAAATTTTCCTTTATTTCAGTAACCATACGTCCAAACTAACTATTGTTCCTCGGTTTTGATCGTGTGGGTCCTTTTTTTGGGTCACAAGAGACAGCAACTTTAAGTGCGGCTCAATTAAAAGTACCTAGTGAAAGCTATGTTCGTCCAAAAATAAGTATGATTTGCAAAGCAAAAGCTCAAAAGAGTGTACTTTTTTCCGAGGTACCTTGTTCCACCTATATTCCGAGTTTGCCCATTGACAAAACAACTTATGACCATAGGCATTGGTAGGTAAATTTTAGGATCCTAGGTTGGTGCTTTCGACCGCTATCGTGCTCTCATCATACCCTAGGATAGTTATCGTACTATGGCTGAAACGTCTTAGAATTTAACTTAGAATTTTACGACGATCAATAATTAGTATAGTAGTTTAGGGTCTCCGATCAATATGTCGCAGTGTTGCAAACGGCATAACAATTTTAGTATACCATGCACCTTTAAAGGGTATATAGTAGATGCAGCACTTCATGTAGTCCCTGATTGTATACTATAAGTAGGCATACGTATGAGTACGTGACGTTGTCATGAATTCGTGCTCAATACGAAATGAGGCGGCTACAATACCAAGATCCAGCTGAGCCATCTTCTCCATCGGTGAAATTTCGAAGGGATGTTCCCCAGCACGCTTTAACTGGTCACTTTCGCTGTAAATTGAGCTGAACAGATGTTGATTAGACCATTTATGGTATCTGGGATGGCCTGAAGGCTCTCTCTCTCTCAACGTAGGACTTATCTCTCTCCCTCTAGATTATGAAGGATATACCTGATCTGCCTGGCCGGAGGTATCATGTCCATAGCAAGCGACTTTTTTGCAATTCCACCTAACGTTTTCGAATAGCCCTGGTTCTGTCCGATTTTGAATCCTACCGCTATAGAAGTAAAATATTTCATCTGATCCTGCTGAAAGTACGCATGTCATATATTACTGGCGACCTATTACCAATTATACTTATACTGGTGGGTTCAAGTTTTCTAAAAGGTCTTTCTAACTTGCATTTTTGCTTGTTGCTGTTTTGCTTGTGTGCAAAGAGCTTCTGCTCATATCAAATCCTGGTAAATTTGGATTAAATCGGTTCATGATTTCCTACAATCGTTATACAAACTAGATATTGATTTAAGGTCCAGCCGCTCTAAATGGCACACATTACATTAAGATCTTGCTCAAATGTCGCTGGGTGAATCGAAAGCGACCTAATTATACTAAGGTCGTTCTAGATTTTTCTCTAGCAGCCACAGACCTTTACTCCGATCTTGCTTAAGTTTCGTCTGGTAAATACTCGTACCATATCGGCCATGTCTATTCTCCATAAAAAAACGCATCCCGATTTGAGGTTCTGCCACTCTTAAAACACAAATCAAATTTGAACTGAACAAAGTGACTTATAGCAAACCCTCTTGAAATTAGACCATATCGATCCATGTTTTTATAAAGACCCCAAAAAAAGGTCAATTCGGAGTTGATGTCCAGCTGCTCTACAAGCTACACCTGACATTTAAACTTGCTCAAATTTCGTACGACCAAAATTCCGGAGTAGTGTATAATAATTTCAGACTTTTTTACTTGTTACTTTTTTGCAAAGTGCATTTGATAACGTTGTGTGCCAGTTGGGGTGCGCGACTATCACCCAAGTAACCTAGGATTAATTGTCATCTCGATTTCAACAAAAAAAGGCATAAGGTAATCGCCTTCAGGAGGACAAATACCAATAATCCGGATCAAGACTGATTTCGTTTATTCAATATTCCAACTGGATAGCTGATTCGAATAGATACATACCACTCCAATCAGCTGTAAGCGTTCGACGTACACAACTTCAGGGCCATAACTTATTTTGTTGGGCCGCTGTCCGGAAGGACAGACATATGTATGGATAGCTAGAAGGACAGACATATTTATAAATAGTTAGAAAGACAGATATATGTATGGATGCTCGGGCGGAAGGACAGACGGACGGACAGACAAGAGGACAGTAGAAATGACAGAATAATGGATGAAAGGATAGAGGGAACAACGGGCGGTCGCATTAAGGGTGAAGGGACAGACGGAAGCAGGAACTAATATATGAATGGACAGACGGACGACGGATGCAAAGACAGACGGACGGATGCAAGGACGGACGGACGGATGCTAGGACGGACGGTGTTATGGGCACTGCTATATCGTCTTAGAGTTCGATGTGTTGCATACCAAATGGAACATTTAATACGAGGGTTGCTAGTATACTCGGATCCTTACAATACTAGTGTTCCCATATGCCAACTGGAACTTCCATTGGCAACTATGACAATTTTTAGCATAACTTCACTCAGAAATTTTTTTTGTTGGATCCCACATAATTGAAGGAATGCACAGAAAAAGGCTCGTATGGATTGGTGCAAAGAGATGTTGAAAAAGTATAACTGCGGCAGCTCTGAGGCAGTGTATAACATTGTCACAGGCGAGGAATCATGGATCTATGCATATGAACCCTAAACAAAACAGCAAACGACCGTATGGGTCTTTCAAGACGAGCCAATTCCAACTAAAGCTGTTCGTGGAAGAAGTACACCAAAGCAAGTTTTTTTTCGTTATAACCCGCAA
This sequence comes from Hydrotaea diabolus, assembly GCA_963513945.1. Classification (NCBI taxonomy): domain Eukaryota; kingdom Metazoa; phylum Arthropoda; class Insecta; order Diptera; family Muscidae; genus Hydrotaea; species Hydrotaea diabolus. Next base: position 48,945,654 of record OY740716.1, read on the forward strand.
TGTTGCCACAGTGGCTTTAGTGGAACGTAGGACGGTCAATTCAAAGTGGTAGACAACCTGTTTGCCAACAGTGTTCGGAGATGAATGAGATAAGATAATAAGAGAAAACGTATCATTTTGCATCACGACAATGCGAGCTCTTACACATCAGCTGAAACGATGAGCTATTTGACCACTCAAGATGTCAAATTGATGGGCCATCCAACGTAAACCCAATGACCTCTTCTTATTCCCTAGCATCAGGAAAAAATTGCGTGGTCAGCGTTTTTCATAGCCCAAAGCAGCTGTTGAAGATGTCAAATTGATGGGCCATTCACCGTACAGCCCATCCAACGAAAACCCAATGACTTCTTCTTATTCCCTAGCATCAAGAAAAATTTGCGTGGTCAACGTTTTTCATAGCCCGAAGCAGCTGTTGAAGCGTTTCAATCGGAGTGGAAAAAGTGCTTCCAAAATTGGTTTGTGTGCATGCAAAAGGGCATGATCTTAAAGGAGAATAGTTTGAAAAACAATAAAATTCTTTCCAATGTTTAATTATTGTGTTTTTACTGCCGGTCCCGTAATATAAATAGCAAACCTCGTATAAATTTCATTTAGTATACACTACAGTGAAGGACATTCACATTATGTGATGCGCTGGTACTTTGTGTGATAATTCTTGGTGAGGTCAATATCTCAGATAAGTAGGTTTCTATTTTTACTGAGGATCTTGTGGCATTTGTTATGATTCTACATTTTGCTGATATCTACTATGCAAATATTGTTTTAAACTAATGTTTCTGTTATGGGAGCTGCGAATGCTTTAAGATCGATGAAAAGATTTTTCGATTTGTTATATTCGATATATTTACGAATTTGGAACTGCCCCCTCATTCCCTCGAAAAATCAGGTTTACTCAGTCTGTTCTAATGGTGTTTTTTCTAGTTTTTTTGTTTTTAAATGACAAAACTCTTTTCCTAAATGTCTAGCTACTATTGGGCCACTGGGGCTTCAATCGCTGGACACATCAAAACTGAACTCAATGAAATTATTTATTTTCTCCGACACAAATCCCCTAAGGTGAGTTGGAGGATGAAATAATTACGATTCATTAAAACTTGTGCTCATAATTATCATTCAATATTTGTTTGACAATTATTTACACCCATTTAACTTTGTGTGCGAGTGTGTGTGTGTGTATGTTTGTGTTCATTTATTATGCTTTCAATTTACACAGACTCACAATGAAGACTTCAATACACTCTATCATCTCGTTGCATGTCCTTTACCCCCCCCCCCCCCCCCCCCTTTCTATCTGTCCGTCTGTCCTCATGGTGAACTTTTGATATTTAAATAAATAGCAAATAATTGTGTAAATTTAAATGTGTATCTATAGTTAAGAGCAAAATGAAATGAATTAAAATTAAACACATTATTTACATAAATAATTTAAACAAAACAAAAAAAAACAAAATTAATTGTGTATTGTATATTTGAAATGAAAACCATGTTGATGATAATTGGAAAGAGCAGAGAAAATAATGCAAAAAATACAGAAATACCAAACAAACTAAAGCAAGAAACGATTAAAAAATTATATTAAAACAATTACAATTATTATCAAAACATAAAAATATGGATATTAATGTACAATTATATGGCGAATGATAGAGGCGAAGATGATTATATTTAATTACAAATACCAACAAAATACCCCTTGTAATTCCCAAGATAAACCCCCTTCCTCGAATAAGAAGAAAAGAAACGAAAGAAAACTCACACCTACACACGCGAAATTATGCATTTAAATTAAATGAAGAGTAAACAGAGCAAAGGAATAGACATATAAAAACATACACATACACACACGTATATACAGGAGACTACAAAATTTCAAAACAAAACTCAAATAAAGGCAATGGAAAAAATACAGAAAGAGAAAACCAAAACAAAAAAGAATTATCCAAAAACCAAAACAAAAACAAAAAATGTTATTAATGGCTTAGTTAAAATAAACAAACAAAAAACAAATAAAAAACGACATCAAAATAACAACCACAAAAAATACAATATCAAAACCGAAAAAAATTAAATAATAAATTTCAACAGCAAAAAATAAATCAAATAAAATCTATGCATAAATTGATGATCGCATCACAGATACAAAAGATTACACTCACACCATAAAACATCCACATCCGCATCCGTATCAACTCTCAGACAAACTCACAGTCATGTACTCTACACACATACACATTTACAACCCCCCCCCCCCCACATTCAAACACTCACAGGGCAACATACCAACAACAAATATGTTTGATTGATGATGCTAGTATTTATTAACAATAAATGCAAACAAAACCGAAGATAAAACAGAAAAACAAAAATGAAAAAAATACAGAGTATGTTTCAATTATTGTAATTTAAATAAGTTTTCAATAATATTGATGATATGAAAATACAAGTGAATGACGATGACGAACATGAGTAAATAAATAAAAGAACTAAAACTAAATATGTTAAATTTATTAAAAATAATAAATATAAAGTAAAAAGAACAAAAAAAAAAGGATGAAGAGAAATAAAACCTTGAAAAAACTGAATAAAACAAATATAAAGAAACGTTATTTTTCTATGGCCTTTTCATTTGCCTCAATTCGCTGGTATTTAGCAGATTTTAAGCCAATACGAAAACAAGGTAAGGTTATTCCATTGAATTTGTATGACAAATATCGGATGATCAATCTAGGTGTATTTTTCAGTGGGGTTTTTTTTACAGATTACGCGTGAGTTGTGTTAAGTTTACTTTTTTTCTTCTTTATAGTTTGTTTGCCATTTCATCATGGAAAGACTTACACCGCAACAACGTCTCCCAGTTGTGCAACTGTATTATGGACATGAGGAGATCCTTTGTTTTCGATCAAAATTTTGTTCAGTGATGAGGTCCATTTCTAGTTCAACGGCAACGTCAACAAACAAAATTGCCGTATTTGGGCTGAAGTTCAAACTGAAGAGGTGCCATTATACCCAGAGAAAAGCACGGTTCGGTCCACATTTTTCAAAAATGATAATGGCCGGAACGTAACCCGTGAATGGTGCTCGCTATCGCGCCACGATATCAGTCATTTTGCTACCCGAAATTGTAGCCCTCAATCTTTGGTTTAAACAGGACGGTGGCACTTGCAATACAGCTGCTCAAACAATGGGTCTATTGAGAGGTCATTTCGAAGAGCAGCTAATTTCACGTTTTGGACAGATGAGTTGGACGCTAAGATCGTGTAGTACAAGTAATAGGCAACACTAAGTGTTGCCTGGCGCCATCTGACATTTCCATTGGAAAGTTTGACGTTTTTTTTAGCATAAACGTACTCAGAACGCTTTAACGTACGACCATCATTTGTGTTGTTTACAGTGACTTGAATAAATCTATTTGGAAAAAATGGAATAAAATCGTGAACATTTTCGTGCGATAATTTTTTACAACTTTCGACGCGGATTATTACGACAAGAGTGCATCGATGAACTTAAATCCTTGTATGCCAATAAAGCACCATCCTATAGCACTGTGAAAAACTGGTTTAATGAATTCAATCGTGGCCAAAGACGAAGGTCGTGAAGGTCGACCAAAAACGGCCGTTGTGCCAAAGAACATTGATGCCGTGCGTGAACTGATAATGCAAGATCGTCATGTGACATACCGTGAGATAGAGGTATCCTTGGGAATTTCTTCCACCAGCATTTATACGATATTGCATGCACACCTGGCCGTAAAAAAGGTTTGTTCTCGTTGGATACCGCACAATTCGGGATCAAAAAAAGGCTCGTGTCGATTAGTGCAAAGAAATTTTAAAAAAATACGATCGGGGTGCTCAAAAGACGTTTATAATAATCATGGATCTATGTATATGAGCCCCAAACAAAACAGCAATCGACCGTGTGGGTCTTCGTAGACGAGCCAAATCCAACGAAAGTTGTTCGTGGAAGATGCATTTCGGAGCAAATGGTCGCCTGTTTCTTCGGCAAAACTTGTCATTCGGCGACTCGCAGACGAGCGTGATGACATTCGTCGCTCCAACCCTACTGACCCTAGAATTAGGGATCTCAACTCCGAGATCAGTAGGTTGGTCAACGAATATAAGCGGAACAAATGGCTAGACCACTTAAAGCAGTGCAACTTGAGTTCCGGAATTGGTAAGTTGTGGACAACGGTCAAATCACTCTCTAACCCTGTAAGGAAGGATGATCGGACAGCTGTCACGTTCGGTGATAGAACAGTGACAGATCCGAAGCGGTGCGCGTGTTATTTTAACCGGCTTTTTAATGAGCACCCAGAGAGTGATAAGGCGAAAAGGAGAGTATTGCGTCGTATCCGCGCTCTCCGAGTCGAAGAGGCACCACCACAATTTACCGTTGGCGAAGTTGCCCATGTCATCCGCAGCGCAAAGTCATCAAAGGCGCTGGGTCCGGACGGAATCTCAATGCTGATGTTAAAGCACTTGGATACTCCGGGAGTAGAGTACATGACCAAAGTGCTCAATCTGTCGCTAGCCACTCACGAAGTTCCCGATGCCTGGAAAATGGGCAGAGTGGTCCCGCTACTGAAGCCAGGCAAAGACGCAAGTAATTCGATTCGTACAGGCCGATCTCCTTGCTTTCTCCAGTAGCAAAGACGCTTGAAGCACTGCTCCTCCCCAGCCTGATCGAACACTTTCCTAGTGCTGATCATCAGCATGGATTCCGCAAGCAGCACAGCACAACAACTGCTTTACACGCCATCACCACACGTATAAGTCGCGGCCTTAACCAGAACAAGCCTAACGACAGGACGGTCCTCGTGGCTCTTGACCTCACAAAAGCCTTCGACACGGTCAATCATGCCACTCTGTTCGAGGACATTGAAGAAACGTCCCTTCCGCCCAGTTTGAAACGTTGGGTCGTAAACTATATGTGTGGGCGCCAGTCATATGTAGAATTTAGAGACAGAAAGTCGAAGCCCCGTAGAGTTAAACAAGGAGTTCCCCAGGGTGGAGTTTTATCCCCGGCTCTGTTTAACCTCTACCTCTCTAAAATTCCTGCACCACCAGACGGCGTTGAAATTGTGTCGTACGCTGACGATTGCACAACTCTGGCGTCAGGACCTAAAGTGGATGACATTTGCGAGAAAATCAACTATTACCTCACTGACTTAGCACGTTTCTTCACTGCGAGGAATATGAAAATATCCGCCTCCAAATCATCAGCCACACTGTTTACTGCTTGGACCGCAGAGGTGCGGATGTCACTCAATGTGAAAGTCGATGACGTCAACATCCCGACCACCAACTACCCCAAAATCCTTGGGGTCACATTGGACATCCTTTTTAGATCCTCTGCACATGCTACAGCTATCTGCGATAAACTCAAAAGTAGGAACAAGGTCCTCAAGTCACTTGCCGGCAGTACTTGGGGAGCCGACAAAGAAACCTTGTTGACCTCTTACAAAGCGATAGGTCGGTCTGTAGCAAACTACGCAGCACCTGTATGGTCGGCGAACGTGAGTACGACGCAGTGGAAGAAAATTCAGACATGCCAGAATGCCGCCCTTAGAACATCAACAGGGTGTCTTCTTATGTCCTCTGAGGACCATCTACATGAGGAGACGAAGGTCCTTACCGTGCGCAGACACAATTTCCTGTTGTCTAAGCAATACCTGCTAGGGTGTTTTCGCAGCAGTCATCCTAACCACCATCTCTTGAACAGGATGCTTCCCTCAGGCAGATCAGGAACGATCTTCATGATCTAGAGAGAGAAGTCCAGCGGTATAAGAGAGAACCTTTAGATCATCGAAACTATCAGGCAGGTTTGAACAACATTCACGCCGATGATGTCGCAGCAGCAGTATCCAGCTACCGTGTGAATGCAGTGCTAGGGGAACATCTCCCGGAGATTTCACCTGAGGAGAAGGTACTACCTCGGCAGACGCGCGTGGTTCTGGCGCAGCTGAGATCCGGATGGTGCAGCCGCCTCAATTCTTACTGGGCACGAATTGATGCTAACGTTCCGGACATCTGTCCCGCCTGCCATCAGGGACCACATGACCCCCAGGTCCCTGTGGACGCATCCAGTTCAAATGGCGCGTTTCCTTCACCTGGATATCGAAGCAGATCCCCCATAGACGAACAAGACTTCAAAATAAATATATTGTTGTTACAACAACAACAACAACATGTGGCGACTGTTCCGCTTGAGCAATGTAGGCCGGTAAATTCTGAGTGGTACACCACAATTTGCTTGCCTGAAGTCTTCGGAGAAATTCGAAAAACAAATAATAGAAGACGACAATGCAAGCTCTCACACATCGGCTCAAACCAGCGCCTTTTTGACCGGCCAAAACGTCGAATTGATGTGTCATCCGCCGTACAGCCCCTGACTTGACTCCCAATGACTTATTTTTATTCCCGCAAATTAAGAAAAAAATGCGTGGTCAACGATTTTCGTCGCCAGAAGATGCTGTTGAAGCGTTCAAAAGCCATGTTTTGGAGGTCTCTCAATCGGAGTTAAAAAAAATGCTTCGACAATTGGTTTGAGCGCATGCAAAGGTTTTTAAATCATGCTGGAGAATACTTTGAAAAACAATAAAACTCTTTTTGATGATAAATATTCGCATTTTCATTGTTAGGCCAAAAATACATATAGTAGCGCTCGCACGATTCAGGTTTTGGAAGCTAACATTACGCGTGTCATTTACGCTATATCGGTCGAAATGCTCGAACGAGTCATCCAAAATTGGACCCTTAGAATGGACACTCTAAGGCGTAGTTGCAGCCAACATTTAAAGGAAACTATATTTACAAAATAAATGGCAAATTAATGTCCTTTCGAATGAACAATGAAGATTCCACAACTGATTTATATTTTTGTACCAGCTGATCCGGCAAACGTTGTTTTGCCTTCAAATTTTATTTTCACTGAAAGTCTGGTTCTGTTGCAAAGTCGTGTTGGATTGATATTTTGAAGAAGAATGGCAGGTGCACTGTACCGGAATACAAATATTATTAAAATAAGTTTAGCTTAGAATATGTACTCCAAACCATCATAGCTAATTTTGTTCAAATACCGTTAAAAGGAGCAGAAATAATGGAGTTTTAAATTTGTGATAGGTATGGGAGGTACCACGCCCACTGAGCCAATTTCATGCAAACCACACATAAACCATCTACAGACCATCATCAACTTACCCTAAAATTTCGTATCAATTGTCAGCCTTCTCAAAAAAAAAACGGTTTTGTCACGCCTCCTCCGCCCACAGTCCACAATTTCGACTTTTCTTTTTTCCTAAACCTACGCGACGCAAATATGAACAAACTCGCAGAAGGAAGAATCCAATTCGCCCTAGTTTTTTTTAAGTTTTAAGCGGTGTAACAAACCACATTTCATATATGTGACCTTCTCCGAGAAAAGGGAAAAAAGAGAAAAACGCATTTAAAGTTTCTTAACGCATTATAGCTGTGAACACACCTTCAGTTGGGAGATGCGATTTGGTATGGTTAATTATGATTGGGTGCCGGCTTTGGTGACGTCATGCCTATGTGATGACGAAATTGTGGCGTAATTGTATGTGAAAAACTTGTGGACTCGGCAGAAGAAAGATTTAATCTGCGATTAACGGCTGAGCTACCAAACGAATTACCTCCGCTCATTGCACCAAGCGGTTTATCGTTAGATCGAAAATGGTATTTGCATGAGAATGTCAGGGTCTTGTGTACTGATTCACAGAAACGGGATTTTGTAGCTCCTAAGCCGAGTGAACCCAATGCGAAAAAAATCAAAAAATAAATCTGAGGCAAGAAGAAAAAAAAAATCGAAGCACCGGAAAAAAAGAAAAATTTTAAATCGTCAGACGGACGAAAATCGAAGTACGAGATCACGAAACACCGAAAAAAACGTCCAAACTCCAAAAAAATTCGAAGACTGACGAAAAAAAAAACAATTTAATGGCAAAAAATCAAAAAAAAGTAAAATTTTAATGTTGTTCTCATTTTTTATCGATTTCCCAAGTTCGTTGTGTACGTTTTTATGGGGTAAATGAATTTTTATCAGCAATCTAACTCATTTCATTTTATTCTACACCCTTTAATGTACCAGAATTCACTTTTAAGTCCAAACCGGTTTGTTGACACACTAGGTCCCTTTTCTCTAAGAAGGTCACATATACCATTTTTTTGTCTTGAAAAAAATACCTCTAGATTGATCACCAGGTATTTAAGTCGAAACAAAACATGTAGGAACAGCAACGTACCAGACCGCCTTGCATAGGTTAGACACAATAAACCACTTCATTGCAGCAACCGATTTTTTAATTGAATTTTGGCACACAATGAGAACAGATTTCTTGCCACAACAGAATTTTGGACTGAATTTATAACTTTTGTGCGTCTAAGGGTCGGAAATATGTTTTTTAGTACACAACATTACTACAATTCAAGAACCAGGTCAGAATGCCTACTCTGCCAAAAGGAACTACACGTCTCACATATCCTTGAAGAATGCCCGATATCAAAATAGAACAAACCTTAAGCAATACTTAGTAAAGACATAAATACTGCTACTCACGTTTTATGCTGTAAAATAAAAACTACTGAATGTTTTTGGACCAAATATTTTTAAAAAGAATCTACTTATTCGAAATGTCCACCTTTTGCCCTTACACACGCCTTTAGGCGCACTGGCCAATCGTCAATAGCTGCACGATCCTCGTCCATGGAAAATTGGCCACAGCTCCAACCAAAGCAGTCTTAAGAGATCCATTGTTGGGGTATCTTTTGTGACAAACCTTGTCCTCAAAAACCGTCCACAATTTGTAATCCAATGGGTTTAAATCTGGACTGCCTAAGGGCCATTCTTCAGAGGAAATGAACGCTGGTTAATTGTTTCGAAGCCAGGCCTGGCACGTTTTATCCTTATAAGCCGGCGCAGAATCCTGCTGGAAAGTCCATGGCTGGGTTTGGAACAGGGAATTGTTAAGAGGTTTCTTGGTAAACTTCTTGTTCGCAGAAATGCAGGTCACCAAACCATGATGAGCTGGGTGATGACCCTTTTCCACCCTTTGAATCAGTTTAGATGCATCCTTAGATGATCGCGCATACACTCTATCGTTTTGCTTGTTAAATTTTTCCTGAACGGTAAATATTTTTTCACCGGTGAACAAAATTTTTCTGTGCAAGTTATGAGCGTGCTTCACCAAAAGACGTTTGCATTTTTCAATCCTGCAGTCAATAAATGTCCGGTACGTCGTTTGAAAGCCCCAAGTCCCAAGTCTTCTTTAATGATTCGACTCATGTACTTTTGTGTGATATTCATCTCACGGGCCATGATTTTCTGTTTTCGGAGCGGATTTCTGTGAATTCTTGATTTAACGGTTTTGATGACATGCGGTGATCGAACAGAGCGTGGGCGGCCCGATCGGTGGCGGTCTTTTACATCTCCAGTCTCCTCAAACAGTTGTATACATCGGTAGACGAACATGCGGCTAATCCCTAGTGGCCGGAGCGTTTTGAAAATATCGGTTTATTCATTTCACACTTGAAAAGCGCTATTACAGCGATACGGTTCTCATTATCTGACCACTCCATGATGAAAGTTGAAACAATTTTAAAACCCCGTTACAGACTAACGCTATTGAGGTTAGCTTTCAAAACCCATATGATATTAACGGGGTATATCCAGTTCTACTATTGACATGGGTGTGTTCAATATTGTAACAGTATTTATGTCCATACTAAGTACTCTGAACCCCTCTGAGGCTAACAATTCAGCGGTAGTCCTTGAGTCATTAAAAAATCACAATCTTAATAAGGGGTGTTGTTAAACACACAGAGAAAAAACAAGTTGGAAATCGGTCTGAACTACAAAAACTGACTTTCTGTTGGAATAACCAATATTCCATAGTTTCAATGTTAACATGGTGCGAGTTATCATTTGATGGTTTCTACAACCATATCACGTAATTTACAGCCAATAGCACAGTTATACCACCGAATTCAGTTTAACTATTGGTTGCGACAACTGGCGGCTATGGCAACTTACCAATAGTGATGTACATGTCAATTTGGTACCAATAATTAATGGTGACAACAAATAAGTTCTTAGTTGGCTGTCGTAACATAATATTGGTTATTACAACATTAAAATATAAAACCTCTAATGTTTTATAAGTTCTAGGCACAAAAAATCTTTGTTTAAACATATTTCGAGATCCCCAAAAAATTAGTAAAAACAAGTAAAAAATTTTAAGTTTGGCTGTGCCGAACTTTGGATACCCTCGAACAGATTCCCAAATAAAACCAAATTTGGTGCCGAAGTGTGTTCTATATGGAAATCTTTATGTGCAAAATTTCATTTCGATAGGTCAAGCTTGTGGTGAGTTATCGTCATATTATTTCTCAAAGCCCATGAGACCTTTTGTGTGGGAGGTACCAGTAGGACTTTTCCGATCTCAACAGAATTTGGCGCAGAGGTGTGTTCTATATACAAATCTTTATGTAGAATTTCGTCTCGATAGGTCAAGTGTGTGGTGAGTTATTGTCATTTTATTTGTCAAGGCCCATGAGACCGTTAGTGTGGGAGGTACCAGTAGGACTTTTCCGATCTCAACCGAATTCAGCGTAGAAGTGTGTTGTATATAGAAATCTTGATGTGTAAAATTTCATTTCGATAGGTCAAGTTTGTGGTGAGTTATAGTCATATTATTTCTCAAGGACCATAAGGCCGTTTGTATGGGAGGTAGAAGAAACGGTGGCCCAATCTAAACCATTTTTACATAGATAATTGCGCCTATATAGAGATTATTATTTGCAAACTTTCAGTGATTTTGCTCAAGAATCTGGACGGATATTTCCAAATAAAAAACTAATTTGTATGAGGTAGAGTCGGTTGAGGGTCTCCAAAACCAACTTCCCGTAGAGCTATATAGCCCATTTTCAATACCAACCATGCTAGGTTAACTACACATGTTTGTGCAAAATTTCAGCTCCCTAGCTGTTTTCATGCAGGCTCTATCTTGTTCAGACGGTTAGACGGACAACATTGCTAGATCGTCTTAGAATTTTACGAGGATCAAGAATAGAAATACTTTGTTGGGTCTCCGATGATTATATTAAGGTGTTACAGACAGAATGACAAAACTAATATACCCTCCATTGTATGGTGGAGGGTATAAAAAGGTCAGACAGTTTAAGTTTCTTGGGTTAGCCGGTTAATACTTCCAAACTATACTGCCATATAAATGAACCAACTTTAAATAAAACAAAATTTTCCAGAATATAGGAACAGGCCTAATTGTAAGTCAGCGACATTACTCAGACTTGATCACAATTTCGGCACAATAGACCTCCTTATTATTCAAAAGAACAACCAACTTTTTTTTTGGTGGCGACCAACTTTTTCAGAGTTACCGTCATCCAAAGCTAAACAATAAATATCTATATATATAAAAGAAAGTGTCCGAAGCGATGTAATCCCATAACTCGAGATTGGCCAAACCGATTTTGATGATTTGTACTTTGTTGGAAAGGTATTTTCTCAGCACGGGTTTTAAAAAAAAAATTAAAAAAAAAAATAAAAAAAGAACTTCAAAATATCAAAATTTGAAAATGTCTGATTTTTACCACCCAGCGTGTTTCGACAGGTTTATTTTCGATTTTTTTCAATTTTCTTTTTTCATTAAGTATATAAAAATGAAATGTGCTTTGCTACACCGCTTAAAACTTGAAAACGACTGGGGAAAACTGGATACTTCCTTCTGGGGGTTTGTTCATAATCGAAATTTTGGAGTGTGGGCGGAGGAGGCGTAACAAAACTGTTTTTTGAGCTAGAAGGCTGACAATCGGTATGTGTAGTTTGCATGATGGTTTAGTAACAAAACACATTTCATTTATATATTTATTAGGGTGATCCATCTAGAGGAATTTTTTCAGAACAACAAAAATATAAAAATTCAAATCAAGAGTCTTTGTTGGTAATTTAAAAGGACATTTTATGGCATTTATTTTTTGAAAATAATTTCCTTCAAATGTTGGCAATTATGGAAATGAGCGTTAGTCGAGAAACGGGAAGATCCTCTGTTTTCGTCCAAAATTTTGTTCACTGATGAGGCCCATTTCTGGCTCAACGGCGAAGTCAATAAACAAAATTGTCGCATTTGCGCTGAAGAGCAAGAAGAGGTTCAAGAGGTGCCATTATACCCAGAGAAAACCACGGGTTGGTGCGGTTTATAACCTGGTGGAGTTATCGGTGCATATTTTTTCAAAAATGATGATGGCCGGAACGTAACCATGCTATCTGAAATTGAAACCCTTAATCTTGACGACACTTGGTTTCAACAGGACGGCGCCACTTGCCATACAGTTAACTTAACAATGGATATATTTGGAGGTCATTTCGAAAATCAGCTACTTTCATGGTTTGGACAGGTGAGTTGGCCGCCTTGATCGAGTGATATCACACCTTTAGACATTTTTCTTTGGGGTTACGTAAAGTCCAAAGTCTATGCTGACAAACCAGCTACGATTGAGGTTTTGGAAGCGAACATTACGCGTGTCAATAAATTGAACCCTCAGAATGGAAACCCTGAGGCGTAGTTGCGGCCAACATGTGAAGGAAATTATATTCAAAAAATAAATGCCATAAAATGTCCTTTCAAATTACCAATAAAGATTCTACACTTGATTTGAACTTTTATATTTTTGTTTGTTCTGAAAGATCACCCTATAGATGAAATCGTGAATTGGAACGCGAGCGTTCCTACGACACAATAACTTTGCAACAACAAATACAAACAAATATTCCACTGTTGAATAAACAACAAATGAGTGCGTGTAATACACTGATAAAGGCTGTCGATGATGAAAATGCTGGACTATTTTTCCTTGATGCGCCCGGCGGAACATTGAAAACGTTCCTGCTATCATTGATGTTAGCAGCAATACGTGCTCAAAGTGGCATTGCTTTAGCATCTACCGGAATTGCTGCAACACTGTTGGAAGGTGGAAAAACCGCACATGCAGCACTAAAGCTTCATCTAAACCAGCACATCAACGAAAATCCTGTTGGCAACTTTTTAAAGCAATCAGCCATTGCAAAAGGGTTGAAAAATTGTAAATTGGTAATTTGGGATGAGTGCACGACGGCGAACAAACGATGATTAGAAGCACTCGATCGAATATTGAAAGATTTGCGCAACAATAATAATCGCTTTGGTAGCGTGAGGATACTGTTGGCAGGCGACTTCCGGCAAACACTTCCCGTGATTCCGAAATCAGATGAATTAAATGCATGCCTGAAGTCATCCTATTTGTGGCGATACGTGAAAACTATTCCATTGAGAACCGCAGAAGTTTTCTTAAAAGAACTGCTGAGAATCGTAAATGGAGATATTCCAGTAAATACTTCCAGTGGTTTAATATCGATTGCACCTACCATTTGCCAATTTATTTCAACCAAAGATGAACTCATCACTAATGTTTATCCGAACATCGTAACTACAATTGGTTGAGAGCACGCTTCATTTTATTAGCGAAAAATACTGATTTCAATGACTTAAATTGGACGATTTGAAATCAAATTCCGGGAGACTAGCTTTCATACAAATCGATCGATCACATTGAAAACGAAGACGATGTCGTCAAATATTCAGTGGAATTCGTAAACTCTTTAGATTTGCCTGGCGGCTTCATCATTTGTTTCTTAAAGTTGGATCCGTCATCATTATGCTACGAAATCTGCACCAAAACTGTGTAATGAAACTCGCCTGATTGTGAGAAAGCTAATGAACAATGTGATAGTGAAAGGGCCGTTCAAAGGAGAAGAATGTCTAATTCCGCGAATTCCCTTGACTTCAACTGATTTGCCATTTCAGTTCAAACGAATTCAGTTCCCACTGAAACTTGCATTTGCGATGACCATAACAAGTCATTTCAAGATTTATGCCGCTGGAAGTGTGCGGCATAAATCTGGAAATGTCATGCTTTTCACAGGGCATGTTTTCGAGTTGGGAAACCGTCCTCACTATTTATTTATGCAGAAATCAAAAAATGAAGTGTACCGTGCAGCCTTAAATTGAATACATTTATTGTTCTATTCTTTTTTTAGATTTCAATAAAATGATCAGAATACCTTATTCTATTATTTCGGCTCCAGTAAAAGTTATTTGAATAAAATGTGTATCCCGTGCAAATGTCATTTGCACGGTGCAACTGCATTTCTTCATCAAAATATGAATCCACCACGACTTTGCAACTGAACCAGACTTTCAGTGAAAATAAAATTTGAAGGCAAAACAACGTTGGCCGGGTCATCTAGTTGTTATATATATCTTAGTTAATTCTTTTCAGATTGGAACATCATTGCAAAGGTTATCAGAACATCTATCGATAGACGTATTTATGGTACTGATCATTTGACCTATTGCAAGGCGGTAAAAATAACGTTTTTGCAAAAAGTTCTTATAACTAACAATCTATAACAACAACCAATACATGTACAAAATCAGTTCCTCTACTGGAAATTGCTGTGTAGCCAGTCAACATTTGGCTATGTATGAATAGTACATGCAACCACCAACATTCGGTTGGCAAAAAAATTTGTATAGACGTGTGGTTTTCAGTACGGCCAAAATTTTTTCAGAGTTCGTCTGAGTCAATTCGCTATAGTGCGCAACAATTGAAGCTGTGCCCATCCACATTATGGAAGATTTTGCGGAAGGATCTTGGTTAGCGGGCTTACAAAATCCAACTCGTGCAAGAATTCAAGCTGAACGACCATGAAGCGTGTCGCACGTTCGGTGAATGGGCCCAAAACGACATGGCCATCGATCCTGATTTTTACAAGAACATTTTGTTCAGCGATGAAGCTCACTTTTGTCTCTATATGTGACAGTGCATAGAGAAAGGGACCTAAGGGTAAAAAATCAATTTCACTTTTTTTTGATGTGGACAACATCTGAGCATCGAATAAGACCGATCCCATGCCCAAAAGTGTTCCCTCCCAGAGATATGCGCGTTTTATGAAAGCGATGTTACACCAAAGATAAACGTATTTAAATCTTTAAAATGGCTCTCCTAAACAAAACTGGTTTTTACCCTTAGGTCCCTTTCTACTTTGCGCGTCACATATTTAAATTGAAGACACGTTTTTCATAAAATGGCAAAGTGACAAAAACTTGTCCTCTATTTTAATTTAAGGACAAGAGGTCCTGAACCAGTTAATCCTTGTTCAATGTGTAAAGGCAAAAGACCGAAATGAAAGAAACGAGCTAAACAAAAAGGTTCGAGTAAATCTTTTTTTCGTTTTTAGTTTTTTTTTTAAAATACTGGAAGTATTTGTTTATAAAATACGCGAAAAATTTGTTATTTTTCCTAATTGTCGATTTTCGGATTTTTCAGGTTTTGAAAATTTTAAAAATATGTTTAGCTCGTTTGTTTTATTTCGGTCTGTTGCTTTTACACATTGAACAGGGATTAAACCGGCTCAAGACCTCTTGCTTCTATATTTAAATAGAAGACAAGTTTTTAACAAAATGGCAAAGTGACATTGATTTTCGTGGCTGCACACTACTTTTTTCATGATTTAGGGTCCGTGACAACCCTCTTCAGAAAGCCTTGCTGCAATTGTTGAAAGTAAAACCGAACTCTATAAGGCCAGGCTCTCCACAAATGAATGAGAACTACTGTTGTAAACCTTACTTTTCAAGTTGTCTTCACACAATTGCCCACGAACTTTAAAAATATGTTTAAATTTTCGGCTTGAACGAATTGTATCTCATACATTTTAAGAGCTATTGCACTATATTTTAATTTTTTTTAAATATCAAGTGTGGTTTCTTATCTTGAGCATAGCGTCAAAATGTTGTTTGTACCAAATATACTTTGGTAGTAGTAACTATTTAAAAATTAACGACTTTAAAAAAAAAATATGATTTTGGACCAACATGACTTTTTTTCTTTAAAATTCTTTCAAGACTGCACTACCATTTTGGCAAGAAATAAGGGTTCTCCATTTGTCGGGGGTAACTTTTGCCCGCCCGATATTTCCCTCTTAGTGAAAAAGTCAAATTGTTTAGTACCAAAATGCGAATTGCTCACTTTTTGTATAATAACTTTAAAAAACAAGGTGAGCAGCTAGAATGCTAAATTGTATACCAATCGGAGCTCATTTGCCAGTATCTCATACCTTTTAAGATCTATTGCACTATATTTTTATTTTTTTTAAATATCAAGTATATTTTCTTATCTTGAGCATAGCATCAAAATATTGTTTGTACCAAATATACTTTGGTAGTAGTAACTATTTAAAAATTAACGACTTTAAAAAAAATATATGATTTTGGACCAACATGACTTTTTTTCTTTAAAATTCTTTCAAGACTGCACTACCATTTTGGCAAGAAATAAGGGTTCTCCGTTAGTTGGGGGTAACTTTTGGCCGCCCGAAATTTCCTTCTCGGAAGATAGCGTTTAATTAGTGAAAAAAGCCAATTTTTTTAGTACCAAAACGCGAATTGCTCACTTTTTGTATATTCACCCTTATTCTGATTGTCGTCGTCAACGTCGTCGTCAATTTAATATCAATATCACTCCGTTTCAATATAATATCACATCAACGCATTTTTGGTATTCCGTATCATTATTGTCTTGACGTTGACTGTTTATCGATAACTTCAGTAAAAAAAATCACATACCTAACATTTTTGCATCAGATTTTGTATCTATTCATCCAATTGTTGAAAAATATTTTTTGTTTCTGATTCAACCTCTGATTCAAGTGATGAATAAAATAAAAAGAAACTTATTTTACAGAGAACGACACTGCGGTATAGGTCTGATGTCATGAAACTACCAGACAACAAGTAAGTATAAGGTTTAATTAATTTGGACTATCGCAGCCGGTTGCTTGCAGAATACTGTCGGAAACTCTAAGTGCGTTGGAAAAGGTTATTTGCCCACTTTAGATTAAACTTGAAATGAGCGATGAAGAAAAATCAGAAGCCAAAATGAATTTTTTTGAAAAAAATGGATTTCCTGGTGTGATTGGCTGTGTGGATGGAACCCACATTAAAATTTTGGCTCCGAACAAAGACGACCGACCAGCATATGTACTATAATCGCAAAGGATTTTTTAGTTTGAATGCTATGGTTGTAAGTTTTTGAAAATGCAGCAGGTTTGCAACAGCTTCTTCTAACGGGCTCAGTGTAATATATTTATTTACACCGCCACCTGTTGCTCTCATCTCCGATTTGTTTTCAACCATTTTCCTTTTGACTTTGAACTTTAAGTCTCTCCAAACCTTAACGAAAATATTTAATTTTATTAATCTACAAAAAACCAGGGATATACGTTAGTAACCTTCTGCCAGCCATCACCATCTCTACTCGGTGGTCCGGAAGCATTCAAAAAACTTGCAATGTTCTCCCATTGCTGGTTAAAATTTCTTGGCACTGTTCCTCTTTTGGAACCTTTTGCTAAGGATGGATTATTCTCCAACTCTTCAACAAGTTTTTGGAACTGTTCATTATTTGTAATTTTCATATTTGCACTTTTACTTTTGCTTTTGGTTTTTTTTTTATTTTAACAGCAAACTTCTTAGTCGTTACCAAAAACTGCGACGACAAAAACAGAGTCGTATCAATTCAATAACAACGTCAATATCATTTAGAGAATACCGAGTTGTGTCAATAGTTGTCAATAGTTATCGAAAAACGACTACGCGAATACCAAGTATCAACAGTCGTCGCAAGATGTCGTTGTTTTGTCTTGACGACGACAATCAGAATAAGGGTGAATAACTTAAAAAAATAAGGTGAGCAGCTAGAATGTTAAAATTTTATACCAATCGGAGTTCATTTGCCAGTGCTATGTCCCAAATACCCCTAATAAATGTAGCAAATCGATTAACAGCAGGATAAGAGTACAGGTAGTACTGCTATTCATTCACACGTACATATTGATAGTAAAGGGTGATCCATCTTGAGGTATTCTTTCAGAACAAAAAAATATAAAAATTCAAATCAAGTGTGGAATCTTTACTGGTAATTTGAAAGGACATTTTATGGAATTTATTTTTTGAAAATAATTACCTTCAAATGTTGGCAACTGTATTATGGAAATGAGCGTTCGGTGAGAAACGGAAAGATCCGCTGTTTTCGACCAAAATTTTGTTCAGTGATGAGACCCATTTCTGGCTCAACGGCAAAGTCAATAAATAAAATTGCCGCATGTGGGCTGAAGAGCAACAAGAAGAGGTTCAAGAGGTGCCACAATACCCAGAGAAAGCCACGGTTTGATGAAGTTTATAAGCTGGTGCCTATCGGTGCATATTTTTTTAAAATGATGTAGGCCGACACGTAACCGTGATAGTGCTCGCTATCGCTCCTTGATATCGGACTGTTTGCTATCTGTAATTGAAGCCTGTAATCTTGACGACACTTGGTTTCAACAGGACGGTGTCACTTGCCATACAGCTGCTCAAACAATGGATCTATTAAGAGATCATTTCGAAAAGCAGCTAATTTCACGTTTTGGTCAGGTGAGTTGGCCGCCTAGATCGAGTAATATCTCACCTTTAGACATTTTTCTTTGGGGTTACGTAAAGTCCAAATTCTATGCTGACAAACCAGCTACGATTCAGGTTTTGAAAACCAACATTATGCTTTCGACATAAACCACGAAAGAGGGTATATAAGAATTGGTCTGACCGAACTAAGCGCCGTTGTTTTTTTTTTTAATTTATTTATTAATCCAAAGAATACATGTCAATCTTACGTAGGATATGTTACAGTAGTTTGAGTTTTATCACAAGAATATTTCAGCAATTGGAGATACATGGTTGTTTTGAAGAAATTTATTTCGTTATAATAGTTTAGAAGGTAAAAAGGATAAGAAAAACCTTATTCTGTATTTTTCTACTTTAAGGGTCAAACATAAGAAAAAAAAATATTGAAAATAGGGTCATTATTGTGACAAATAATTTTCTATATAAACAATATTTTTGGTTTGTTATTTTTTTTTTTGTAAAATACAAAGATTTATAATAATTCGTTACATTCTCTTAATATTTCATAAGGAGAGTCTGCAGTTTTTCGAAAATGATTTTCATTTATGCGTTGGATGAAATTTTTAAGGAGTTCATAGCCGGTCACTTCGTGGAGGGCCGTTGTAGAGTATCGCCAATGTTTGTTGTTAATCATCTTTAAACATTTATTTTGGATGACTTGCAGACGTTTAAGATGTGAATTGGTCGCTTTATGCCAGATGGGAAAGGCAAAAGTGATTATTGGCCTAATGACACATTTGTATAAGAGGTTCTTATTAGTTTAACTTAATGAGGATCGCCTTTTTAATAAAGGCCAAAGTGCTCGAAAGGTCTTTATTGATTTCGCACATGTCTTGTCAATATGCTCCCGAAAAGTTAGATTTTTGTCCGGAATAACGCCAAGATATTTAACATCATTTTGAACGGGTAAATAGTTGTTGTTGAAAACAATTTTCCGGGATGGAATTCTTTTTGGTGACTTATTCCACGGAAAAATAATGCTTTGAGTTTTCTGTTGATTGATTTGTATTTTCCATATCTGGAAGTATTTGTTACAAGCCACAAGACTGCGTTCCATTTTTTTCAGTAATGCACTTGTCAGTTTACTCGACGTTATAAGGGCAGTGTCATCTGCATAGTAAGCAATATCGGTTTCTTTTGATGTTTTGAAGTCAGATGTGTTGAGTGAATAAAGAATTGGAGAAAGAATTGATCCTTGTGGTAATCCGGCTGGTAAGTTTTTGAAGGATGATGAAATGTTATTTACAGATACTGCGAATGTTCTGTCTTGTAGAAAATTGGCTATAATTTTGCAGATATATTTCGGTGTATTAACAGATAATAGCTTGTATAGGAGTCCATTGTGCCGGACAGTGTCGAATGCCTTCTTTATATCTAATAGTATTAATCCAGTAGACTTTCTTGCGCGCTTGTTGCTAATAATTTTATTCTTAATTCTACTGACTTGATGAAGTATGTTATGCCCTTCCTTGAATCCAAATTGCTTTGCAGATATTATATTATGGTTTGATGTGAAATCCCGGATCCTGTTGCATATAAGTCTTTTGAATATCTTTCCTATGTTACTCAAAAGGCTTATAGGTCTGTAACTATTAGGGTTGTTAATAGGTTTATTTGGTTTGTTAATCGGTATGACTTTAGCTTCCTTGAACGCTTTTGGGGCGCTGTTGTTACATGTTACTGATTACGATTAATTTGTATTGTTATTTTTTAATTATATTAATTAATATCTCTATAAAGGTATGACAACTATTTTGATAAAAGGAATGATAATCTTTGTTTGCGATGTAAGTACGAATTAACCAGATGCAACTTCTATACTAAATGTTACTTTTGTTTCTGTCATTTATTTAAAAGGCTTACTCGAATTATTGATTTGAAATTGGAAAGACCTTTGTGAAGAATATCACACAGCCTGCCCTGTCTACAGATAACATTTTTATAAATTTTGTTTTTGTTTTCTTAATTTTGATATGTTTTCTATTAAATTAAGTTAAAATTATCCAAGCCGGTGACAACAGAAAATTGATGTCTGAGCGAAGTGGCCTGAGCCAGAGTGCTCTGACCAGATTTACCAAACTTCGACTACAACTTTAATTTAATAGCCCTGCTTGTAACAGCCTAATCCAAAGAGTGTTGCAGGTTATAAAAAGTTACCCTGCAAACATATTCCTAAACAACAACAAACGCAACCATAAAGAAATTGCTAACACTGCAATAGCTTTTGTAACGGCCTTTATGGGCCCTATAACGACATCAATTCACCACACAATATTTAATAACAAAAGAACCAATTCTTAATGTTTCTTTTAGCCACTTATAATTGTCATCACTCCCCACTCTCTTGTTTGCTTGTGTTGGCTGCCATTTATATTTCCATATTTTCTTGGCACATGGCATTTAAAAGCTACAACTTATGTGTAGGGGGCGAACACCCAATCCGAATATAACTTGGTTGGCAATCAAAAATTTAAGAAGAATTTGCCAGGTCGAAGTCAATTTTTTTTTTATAACGCCTCAACCTCTGATTTGCCAGTTGTGCGTAAACTATTTTTCATTTACACCTCCCGGCCACCAGAGGAGGAACTTTCCCCGCTTGTCTTAGACTTGTAGCCAACTTTGTATTTGAATGGTTTTCCATTCCGTGTTCACACATATCCACACGTGTGTGTGTTTGAGGGCGATTTGTAAAGGACTGGCGAGTGGCTCTGAGTTAACCTTCTGTAGGTGCCTCCTTCAACCAAGCGCTATAAAATGTGTATATTGGCGGTGGGGTTGTTGTGGGTGGGTGAGTATTAAGTATTATTTATAGTTAATTTCCTTGAACTGCTTTCGCTTGGGTTGATGGGAAATTGTAACAGAATTTAAATAAATAATTTAATGGATCGTGACATGTGGCGGCATACGAGCACTATACGGACTGCGGTGCGTATGATTAATTTATTTTTAATTAGTTTAACATACATTTAATTACTTGCCACGTTCGCGTTCAAACCCACTTCCGCACACACCACTACGCACCTATACACATGCAGACATATATATACACACATACATACATTCATAGATTATTTAAGTAATTGCTTGACTAATTTGTTGATTTTTGACATTCTTTTTGTTTCATAAGGCCAACACTCTTGACTTGTTCTTAGCCGCATATTTTGCCGAATCATTGCCATAATCATAGTACAAAGCGCCTGAAACAATTTCTATGGGGCTCTTTTCTTTGACCGTGACTAGTGTGAACGGGTGTTTCATGTACTCTCAGCAAGAAAGTGGCGGGGGGTGGTATGGCCAAACATTTAGTGAAAACTTTCTTCTGCTATGGTTTTGGAAAACGGAGACCACAAGAGAAGAAAACATAATATAAACAAAAGTGTTGGTAAAAGCCTTAATGACAGATGAAAACCTAGTCTGTGTAAGCCTTGTCTTTTTAGAGACCTTTGAAGCAGGTGACAATTTGTAGGCGCATTTCGAAATTTATGTTAAATGTGATCCAACTAAAATGCTCGATGTTAATTGTAAATAAAAGATACAGTTTTCGGAGAATTATCTTAATAGTTTTAATTATGATAGAATGATCTAAATTGTGGTTAAATTTAAAGGGCTGATGTTGAATGTGAACCACTCCTAAACGTCAAGTTTTTCTCTGCATTTCAGTTGATATTTCTCAATTTCAGACTAACTTAATTTGAACCATGGAAAGATACTAAGCTTCACAAACTTCATCAATGGTCAGAATGTTGGCCAGAAATGGCAACAGTGGATGATCAATTTTAGAAGAAAATCATCTTCAGTGAGGAGGCACATTTTCACCTCAGTGTATTCGTCAATAAGCAGAATTGCCGCATTTTGGCGAATGATAATCTAAGAGTGATTGTCGAAAAAACAATGCACCCATAAAGAGTGACTGTTTGGTGCGGCTTATGGGCTGGCGGCAACATCGGGCCGTATTTTTTTCCAAACTGAGGCCGGTTACTGTGAATGGTGTTTGCTATCGTAAGTTTTTATGGCCCGAATTGGAAGATATGGATGTGGACGATATGTGGTTTCAACAGGACGAGGCCACTCGTCACACAGGTAACGAAACAATGGCTCTTTTGCGCGACAATTTGAATGTTCGTGTTATCTTACGTCGTGGCGATGTTAATTGGCCGCCAAGATCATGTGATTTGACACCGTTAGACTTCTTGGGGGTTATTTGCAAGAAAATGTTTACGTCGATACGCCAGCAACAATTCAAGAGGTAACGAATGAGATAATTCGGCACATTAACGGCATAGAACCTCAATTATGCCTCAGCGTCATCGAAAATTTAGACTATCGGATGGAGGTGTTCTGGCAAGGTCGCGGCGGCCATTTGGCCGATATTTTGTTCAATACATAATTGAACCATACCATTATTATCATAATAAAAAAAAATGACAACTATTTCCTATATAAATAAGTAACAAATTCGGCCAGCGCCGTGATATACCTCTATCCGATGGTCCATTTTTTCGGTTACTCAAAGACCGAATAGGGATTCAGTGTCGTTAATGTGCCGAATTATCTCATCCTTTAACTCTTGTATTGTTCTTGGCGTATTGACGAAAACGTTTTCCTTTAAATATCCCCAAAGAATGATTTCCATCGGTCGACTGCTGTTTTGTTTCGGGCTCATACGCATAGATCCATGATTCGTCACCTGTGAAGATCTGATAATCGTCTTTTGAAGCACCGCGATCGTGAAAAGTCATCAACGTTTTTTCCAAAGAATTTTGTGCATATCTCTAGCAAATTTTTGAAATTCACTTAATTGTGCATAAAAGCGAAACGCATAAATCGATTTTCATGATCTATGTCTCATTTTGTTCATAGCTTATGTGAATTTCGTGAAAGTAATAGGACTTGACACTTTTTACCGTTTTGTATTTTTTATGAATTAAAAAAAAACTTTAATTTTTTAGGCAAAAAATGTTTTTTTCTTCATAAATTTATTTACAACTGCGAAACTGTTGCTTATGTAGTGAAACGTTCTATGATTTTAGTTTTTAATTTTTTTTTAAATATGTTTCAGCTTATTCGGACTAGTGGTTCTCGAGTTATGACAAACAAAAGAGCCTAAAACGTGACAAATTCCCCTATACGATACTTACTAACTTTAAATTAATTATTTAATTATTATTTGATGTACCTTGACCAAACGAATGATGCAGAAGTTTTTCTTTTTGGGGCAACTTTCACGAACAATTATTAGAATTGAGTCCTGAATCAATCACCTGAAAAATGTTGTATTGTGTAATTGAACCATATCAATATTATCATAATAAAAAGAAATGACAATAATTTCCTAAATAAATTGTGTTTTATTCAAAATCAACATCAGTCCTTTAATATTTAACCACCCTTTATGACAATTATGTGTTAAACAAATTCGGCCACCGCCGTAAAATACCTCAATCCTATGATCCATTTTTTCGGTTAGTCAAAGACCGAATAGAGATACAGTGTCGTTAATGTGCCGAATTATCTCATCCTCTAACTTTTGAACTGTGCTTGGCTTACTGACGAACACTTTTTGTTTTAAATATCTCCTAAGAACGAAGTCCAACGGTGTCGAATCACATGATCCTGGCGGCCTACTAAAATCGCCAAAACGTGAGATAATACAACCATTTAATTTGTCTTGCAAAAGAGCCATTGTTATGTTGACCGTGTGGCAAGGGGCACCATTCTGTTGGAACCGCATATCATCCAGGTCCATATCCTCAGTTTTTGGCCACGAGAAATCAGTTATCATTTTGCAAATACTATTCACGGCAACTGCTTGGCCGACCATATTTTCGATGAAGTAAAGCCCGATGACAGATTGATGGCATAGCGTACTGGGCGAGCATGCGCAGGTATTTTCACATTTTCTACAGAGAACAATTTCCGCACACTTCTCCCAATTGTAGACTCATTTGGTGAATTATGGCGACAAAAAAGGAAATCACAAAGTGCACAAAATTAATTTTGATTTAAACTCCCATTTTCGTAGAGGGCTTCAACAATCTTAACGCAATACTCGATTGTGTACCCTTCCATAGTTGAATTTGTCACACACTGAAACAAAGAAATCTCAACTTAAGCTAGGCAAAACATATGAAGATAAGGTGTAACTTACAATTAACATCGTGCTTTATGGTTGGAACACCCTTTACATCGCTGGTTTCCAACAAAAAAGTATTAACTCATTGCTTAGATTAACACACTTACATTGCTGGGACCCTTTATTAGTACTAAGGTTGTAACGAATATTTGCATATGCAACGGATTATACGCAGTATATTGAATATTCGCAAAATCCAATTTTGGAATATTATCATTCGCACTCTCACAAACCAATTTTGGAATATTTGTATTCGTTAAAAAATGTTTCTGTTTAATATAAAGTTACCACAGAACTAAATTTTATGTGAATTATTATTCAAAAATTTGCATTTTTCCTTAAAACCTTGTATTAAATCGTCTATTTATTTATAAATGTGTCAGGCATACTGCAAACAATTGATTTTGTTATAATTTTTTTGGGATGTTCATTTCTATTATTTTACATTAAATTATTTTCAAAATAAAAAAATATAATATTCACATTCGCAAAAATTATTATTTTAATATTCGCTTCTGCAGTAGCTTGTGCCAGACCTACTTTCGTTGCATCTCTAATTAGAACACAATTGACCAGATTGAGACCACAGCTCAAGAAAAAATAAGCCGATTTAAGAATTATGAGCCAATTAACATACCGGGCGGAGGAGTTTTGCAAAACTCTTATGAATCCGCTCCGAGTCTGACCCTTTAAACTACTCCGGACGACGATTCAAGATACTTTCTCCTAATCGCATCTCCAGACTCCAATTCGGAATTCTGACTCCAAACTCTAGCAAAAATATATTATATATTTTATTCCATTTGTATTAAAACCATTTAAAAATGTATCAAAAGTTTATGTTTTATTAGACCAACCCTCAGGGGATGCCCTCTATAAGCATATGCAGCGCATTGTGTTGGTCAATGGAAAAGTGGTTTGGTAAAGACAGACGGAGGAATTAAACAGTGGGTGATGAAAGCCGCTACCAAAAAAATGTAATAACTTTTTTTTTACTAATTAATGAATCTGGTTGAGTTATTTTTTATTTTGCAGATTGATTTTTTTAGATTTTACAAATATTGATAACTGGGACACTGAAACAAGAATTTGGATTGTGCGCCGCTACCATGCTACGGATTCCAGCGTAGTTTCGGTTCAAAGAGAGTATAGGCGCACGTTTGGCGGCAATCCTCTAAGCAGATGGACCATAATGAGATTTGTTCACAATTTTGCAGAGCATGGGACAGTCGAAAGAATATCTTACCATCGAAACCCTTCAGTTCGGACTGATAAAACAATCGCTGATGTAGCTGCTGCTATACAAAACAGTCCAAGAGTTCCGACAAGAAGCTTAAATGCTCAAATGGGTATAAGCAGACATACTACCCGC
Source organism: Hydrotaea diabolus (assembly GCA_963513945.1). NCBI lineage: Eukaryota > Metazoa > Arthropoda > Insecta > Diptera > Muscidae > Hydrotaea > Hydrotaea diabolus. The sequence continues at coordinate 48,971,727 of OY740716.1, forward strand.
TTGGCCAGAAGATGCTTCAAATGGTGGAAGAGGACGGAAACATGTTGAACTGTCTTTTCATGGCTGGCGGGGCCCATTTCGATTTAAACGGCAACATAAACAAACAAAATTGTCGTATATGGAGTGCTTCCAATCCACAGATACTCCATGAGATGGAAGTGCATCCACTTCGTGTCACAGTGTTGTGAACAGTTTCATCACGCTGCATTGTCGGGCTTTACTTGATGAATCGGTCACAACGTTACGGTTACTAGAGACCGTTACTTGAGCGTGTTGAGAGAGTTTTTCTATCCAGAATTACGCCGAATGAAAATTTCTTTCAACTCTGTGTGGTTTCAGCCAGATGCTGCAACTCCTCACATAGCCCTGCTGTTATGACAGAATTGCGACGAAAAATTCCCAATAAGCTGATATCCAGAAAGTCCACTTTCCGTTGGGACCCCAGGTCGCCTGACCATACTGCACCTGACTTTTTCTTGTGGGATTATTGCAAACAGGAAGGCTTCGAAGCAAAACCAACAAATTTGAATGAACTAAAGCAATCCATTCGAGAAATAATTGCGACTATTCCTGTCTCAACTCTCCAAGCGAACGACTTTTTGGTAAGATGCCGCACAGGGCACTGAAATTCCATTATTTTCAAAACTAGTTAAGCTTTATTTAATAAAATTGAACGAGTTTCAACATGAATAAAAAAATCAATTCCATACAAAAAAGGTTATTTGAGTTTCCTAATGTAGCCACCCTGTAGCTGTCATTTGTATATACTCGCACTTTTCACTTAAATCTTCTTGAAACCCACTTATTTTGGTTGTCATTATTTCCAAATACGACTTTAGTAATTTTGATGGAGTCAACACCAAAGTAACACAAGTCGAATTTCAACAACGACAACCGTAATAAATATGATTGATTGATCGATTTCGATTATATTTGAGGCCTTGACCAATAGTTCAACGGCCCCTAACTTTGCGATAACAAGAAGCTTTCGAACATCGATTTAAGATTACTCAGGAACAGTGGAATTGTAGGAGGGCTGCTATATATACTTTTATTTCTGGCCTAATATTAAAAATGCGAATATTTATCATCAACAATGCTTTTATTGTTTTTGAAAGTATTCTCCAGCACGATTTATAGACTTTTGCATGCGATCAAACCAATTGTCGAAGCACTTTTTGCAGTCTGATTGAGACACCTCCAAAGCATGATTTTTGAACGCTTCAGCAGCATCTTCTGGCGACGAAAATCGTTGACCACGCAGTTTTTTCTTGATGTGCGGGAATAAAAAGAAGTCGTGGGTGCCAAGTCAGGGCTGTACGGCGGATGACCCATCAATTCGACCCATCAATTGGCCGGTCGAAAACCGCTGGTCTGAGCCGATGTGTGAGAGCTCGCATTGTCATGGTGCACAACGATTCGTCTTCTCTTCTTCGTTTTTCGAATTTCTCCGGAGACTTCAGGCAAACAAATTGTGGTGTACCACTCTGACTTGACCTCCTAAGTTGCTCAAGCGGAACAGTCGCCACATGACCAGTTTTGCCGAAGAAACAGGCGACCATTTGCTTCAAAGTGTTTCTTCAACGAACAGCTTTCGTTAGATTAGGCTCGTCTTTGAAGACCCACACGATCGATTGTTGTTTTGTTTCGGTCTCATACGCATAGATCCATGATTCGTCACCTGTAACGATCTTATAAACGTCTTTTGAAGCACCGCGATCGTATTTTTTCAAAAATTCTTTGCACCAAGCGGCACGAACATTTTTCGAGCGATTGTCAAATTGTGCGGGATCCAACCCGCCTTTTTTGAGCGAGCCTTTTTTGAGAAATGGTCAAATTGTGCGGGATTCGACGAGAACAAACCTTTATTACGGCCAAGTATTCATGCAATATCGAATGTATGCTGGTAGAAGAAATGCCCAAGGATGCCTCTATCTCATTGTGTGTCACATGATGATCTTGCATTATCAGTTTACACACGGCATCAATGATCTCTGGCGCAACGGCCGTTTTTGGACGACCTTCACGACCTTCGTCTTTGAGCGAGTGTCGGCCACGATTGAATTCATTAAACCAGTTCTTCACAGTGATATAGGATGGTGCTTCATCGCCATACAAAGATTTGAGTTCATCGATGCACTCTTCTCGTGATAATCCACGTCGTTAGTTGTGAAAAATGATCGTACGTAAATTTTCACGAGTTAATTCCAGTTTTTGCCAAATTTATTTTTTAAGTCACTGTAAACAAAAAATAAAACGTTCTGATTACGTTTATGCTGAAAAATGTCAAACTTTCCAATGGAAATGTTAGATGGCGCCAGGCACTATTTGGTGTGGCCTAGGCCAGAAATATATATAGCAACCTTATCTATTAATTCAATATGCATTACCTTTTAAGTCTTTGCTTAATTAAAAAAATTATATTAACGACTCTAAACAGGAGAATGGCTCATCGGGACCACCACAAACGTCCAAATTCGCAAATTCTGTCAATGCCGTACTACAACGCAATCCATGGTGGAGAGTATAAAAGTTTCGGTCTGGCCGAACTTAACCACACTTTTATTTGTTTCAATTAAAAATTTTTTTTATAAAGGACATACAATATTTTTAGTCAATATTGCATTTGGTTCAATTAGTCATAGTGCAATAAATGGCAAACAACTTTGTGCGCTTATTATACAAATTTATATCACACTTTTTTTTAATAAATTTTTAATTGGAAATGCAAATTGTTTAATCAAAGTTGGCAATTTTTTTTTGTGCAACAAGGTATAATAAAGTCGGTTACGTCCGATTTCAGCTTTTTACTGGTTGAAATTTGTGTAAATGACATCCATAAACTATAAAACACATACTTATAATACAATTTAGGTTAGGGGTTTCAATACCCATTTAAACCCAACCCTCAGTTACGGGTGTTGATTTATATTTACAAGTACATAATATGAAGTCCGAAACTTTTCCCTAAACCGACAATTGTGAAAAATGTCGTTCATCAGTAGACATACAAATATACGTTACATTCAGCGAAAATGTAATCACATCTTATTATGTTACCTATTCAAAGCAATATCGATTTCTTGACAAATTCTCAACAGGCTGAGTGTGTTTCTGAAGCATTCAAAAGGAAATAAAAAAAAAATCGTACGCATGCATATACGAGTACATGTGATTATTTTTTTTTTGTCGATTTTCCGTGTAAAGTATGTCAAAGGCATTTCCATTTTGTTAAGTTGTTTACGGAATATTAAGCGTGCCTACCTACTCTGCTGAAATATCATTAAGGATATTGATTGTGTTTTGTGCAAATAATCTGTTGTTTACACTGGCTCCTTCATTTGATGACCGATTCATAAGCAATCGCTCATAGGGAAGGACTAGTTTCTGGCAAAGCAAAATCTAGAATAAATGGAGGGCTTTTAGGCTATATCCGAAACAAGTTTTTAAAACAATATTTAAATGATTTAAAAACAATATCGCAGGGTTGTGAAACTTTACCAAACAAGAAGAACGTTTGAAAACTGATCATGTCCAAGAGTGAGGAATCAAAAGAAAAAGTAATAACACGTAGGATCATCAAGCTTCTCCGACAACAGTAAGCTATGTGTGATACTCATGTCGATTATGCACGCCGACGGATTTGCTTCGGATCGGATTGACTCGAACCGCACTCGACTCACTTTGTTAGGAAAATGCTATTAGGTAATCCGTCGGATGACTACATTACCAACATGAAGCCGATGTTACATTACAGCTGCGAAATTGACATTTATAAACAAATAAAAAACAAAAGTAATAAAGAAAGTGCGCTGAAATTGTCATAAATTTTAAAAGAAATAAAATATATACAATTATAAAAATTTGCAATGAATTCGTCAATTGGATTTTTTATAAATTGTGAAGAAAATCGCCTGGGCCTTCCACCTCTTCGGTTGCCTGTTCCACCTCAACATCAACATTCATTGATTCCACCGCCCTTGAGGTTGAAGGAATGTCATCGCGAGTTCTTACAGTAAAGGCGCCTTCATTTCTCTCACGCCCTGGCAATCCAAAACTCGCCACCTTTGGTATGCCATCGACAATGGTGTTCATGGATGTGATGGCAACCACTTCTTCCTCCAAACTGGACAAAAACATCTGGGTGTTTTGACCACCTCCAGTGCTGTTCTGCTCTCTCTTGTTGTGGGTGAGCTTCTTCTTAATGCCGGACTTGTAGTCTGACCACACCTAAACATAAAGTAACTTTCATCGAATGTTGAACCAGAAGAAACTTTGATATACGTACCTTCTTCCACTCAGCGACGCTCTTACATGGCGGTCCTAAATTATTCAGCTCTGCCGCCAAGGAGTCCCGAAATTGTAAAACAGCATCTGGAGATTGTTTGGTCATGTTGGTGGCAATGTCAGGGTGCTTCTTCATATTCTCTACCATAGTAGTGAACTGAGAGCGGTTTGTCGTACGCTGTCTATAAAAAAACAAATAATTTAACCCGTTTACATACACATTTTATTTTTTCTCATCTTACCTCTTAGCTTCCATTAGAAAATAAATTAAATCAAATTAAATAAAGAAAAACAACCAAAAACTAACATGTCCGCACCAAATCAGCGATGATTTTCTTTCGGATATTTTTGTGTGCGAAGTGAGTCGCATTCGGAATACATAATTGGCATTTTTCCGCAACTGCATTACCATCGGCTTATATAATACCAAAATACGCAACTGCGGAAAAAATCCGATCCGATGCCATCCGTCGGCGTGCATAATCGACATGACTATTATTTTACTCACCTTTAATGCTTTTGTTTAATGCTGGCTCCGAATAGCTTTTGCATTCTACGAGTACTTATATAGAAAATTTAAATCGCCGACATACACGAGATAGGAACCCGCCTCTAAAAATGTTTAGATATTCTTACCCAGAGTTGAACCTGATTTTAAATTTATGGTAATCGCACACTACTTAGTAGGGACATAAATACTGTTACACACGTTTTATGGTGTAAAATAAAAAGTACTGAAAGTTTTTTTTTATGGAATATTTTTTAATATATTTATTGATGTATATTGTATCCAAAAAAATCTACTTATTCGAAATGTCCGCCTTTTGCCTTTAAAAGCTGCACGAACCTCGTCCATTGAAAAATTGGCCACAGTTCGAACCAAAGCAGTCTTAAGAGATCCAATATGTAATCCAAGGGGTTCAAATATGGACAGCCTGAGGGTCTTTCTTCAGAGGAAATTAACGCTGACAAATTGTTTCGAAGCCAGGCCTGGGATGTTTTAGCCTTATGGGCCGGCGCAGAATCCTGCTGGAAAGTCCGTGGCTGGTGTTGGAACAGGGAATTGTTAAGAGGCTTCACAACAGCTTCCAATACGGTTTCTTGGTAAACTTTGGCCGATGTTTTGACTCCTTGTTCGCAGAAATGCAGGTCAGTGACCCCATCGTAAGAGACACCCCACCAAACCATGACTGAAGCTGGGTGATGACCCTTTTCCACCCTTGGTATCAGTTCAGATGCTTCCTTAGATGACCGCGCATACACTCTATCATTTTGCTTGTTAAATTGTTCCTGAACGGTAAACATTTTTTCATCGGTGAACAAAATTTTTCTGTGCAACTTATCAGCGTGCTTCACCAAAAGACGTTTGCATTTTTCAATCCTATTTTTTTTTAATGCTGCAGTCAATAAATGCCCGTACGTCGTTTGAAAGCCCCAAGTCCCAAGTCTTTTTTAATGATTCGACTCATGGACTTTTGCGTGATATTCATCTCACGGGCCATGATTTTCTGTTTTCGGAGCAGATTTCAGTGAATTCTTGATTTAACGGCCCGACCGGTGGTGGTCTTTTACATCTCCAGTCTCCTCAAACAGTTCTATGCATCGGTAGACAAACATGCGGCTAATCCCTAGTGGCCGGAGCGTTTTGAAAATATCGTTTTTTTCATTTTGCACTTGAATAACGCTATTACAGCGATACGGTTCTCATTATCTGACCACTCCATGATGAAAGTTGAAAGAATTTTAAAAGCCCGTTACAGACTAACGCTATTGAGGTTAGCTTTCAAAGCCCATATGACATTAACGGGGTATGTTCAGTTATACTATTGAAATGGGTGTGTTCAATGTTGTAACAGTCCCTACTAAGTATAGTGAAACTAAAGCAAAACTAAAATAGCCACACACAAATGTCCCTACCCATTTGGGGACATGCAGCTCTAGAAGTCACAAATGACATTTGATTTTGACTTAACTTCGTAAAATAAGTTAAACGCAACCTATAAAATTTGACTATCAGTCTATTTTTTCGTATCGCCCTTAAAACGAAGTTCATTCCCTTTGAAATTCTGGCGCTATACAAGAAACGTTTTAAATTCCATCTAGCTGAAAAAAGGCATAGAGCGGCAAGTGCGAACTAAAACTGTGCCTGGTTAAATTGTCCCATATCGGTCTATGCTCATATAGCCCCATGAAAATATATGCCTCTTGCTCTAAAGTCATATATAAAGTCTCCCGACTGTGTCACGGAATCATCTAAATAACATATTGGTGCCGGATATTATATTGTCGGCACCGCCTGGCTTTAACTTGTTTTAGTTGGCTTTTCTGCATTTAGAGAGAAGTTTATATTTTCAACGAAAAAAATTGTTAAAGAAATTGAAATCATTTTTGAAAGAGGAATTACTCCACAAGCTAATCAGGTTTATTGTTGTTTGTCATAGAGGGAAGGAAAAGTAAGTCAGCGAAGCTAAAGCAGACACATCAGCGTCTGTTAGACGCGGCCTTTAGTCGTTGGTGTGGACGACTTTTCAATACCATTATGTGTGCTGCCGACAAGGCCTCTACTCGTTTAACTATCTTTATGTGACGCGCAAAGTAGAAAGGGACCTAAGGGTAAAAACCAGCTTTGTTCAGGAGAGCTATTTAAAAGATTTAAATAGGTGCATCTTTGGTGTACCATCACTTTCATAAAACGCGCATATCTCTGGGAGGGAACACTTTTGGGGCATGGGATCGGTCTCAATCGATGCTCAGATGTTGTCCACATTAAAACAAAAGTGAAAAATGATTTTTTTACCCTTGGGTCCCTTTCTTTATGCGCTGTCACATATAAGTATACGAACCATGCCTTCATTTTGCATTTGCAAAGTATTATTGTCAAAGATTGAGGCACAAGCGACTGCTTAATCAGTCAAATAACATTTTTACTGAGTTGTTAAAAATTTTAATCGAATATAAGAATCGAAAAATATCATTCTATCAATCGCTTTATAAAACTATTTATTAGAATGGGGCACTATTTTTGATAAATTCGTTATTCAAAATTTTTAATTGGGTGCTATTTTTATAATTAGCAAAACTCATACTTATAAACATAGGTTGGATCTGCAACTTCTTTCCATTTCGAACTAAAAAATGACTACCAAGAAAGCATGTGAGAAGATATTTTTATTGAGTTCGGTGGAAAACACTACTATCAGCAATTCTCGTTTAATATGCTGTCCGCTCTTACCGTATAGCGATGATCATAATGCGATTCGACGATGACGTTATACGGCACAATAATATAAATTTTGGGGTCATTATACCAACCTGCACTACGAGGTCTGCTACACATATTTCTGGCCTAATTTGTTTATTGTTTTTCAAAGTATTCTCTAGCATGATTTTTACACTTTTGCATGCGCTCAAACCAATTGTAGAAGCACTTTTTCCAATCCGATTGAGACACCTCCAAAGCATGGTTTTTAAGCGCTTCAACAGCATCTTCTGGCGACGAAAATCGTTGACCTCGCATTTTTTTCTTGATGTGTGGCAATAAAAATAAGTCATTGGGTGCCAGGTCAGGGCTGTACGGCTGATGGCCCATCAATTCGACGTTTTGGCCGGTCAAAAAGGCGCTGGTTTGAGTCGATGTGTTAGCGCTCGCATTGTCATGGTGCACAATGATTCGTCTTCTCTTGTTCGTTTTTCGAATTTCTCCGAAGACTTCAGGCAAACAAATTGTGGTGTACCCCTAAGTATTTTCCTACATTGCTCAAGCGAAACAGTCGCCACATGACCAGTTTTGTCGAAGAAACAGGCGACCATTTGCTTCGAAGTGCTTCTTTCACGAACAACTTTCGTTGGATTTGGCTCGTCTTCGAAGATCCACACGGTCGATTGCTGTTTTTTTTGGGCTCATACATATAGGTCCATGATTCGTCACCTGTGACGCTCTTATAAACGTCGTTTGAAGCACCGCGATCGTATTTTTTCAAAATTTCTTTGCACCAATCGACACGATCATTTCTTTTGAGCGATTGTCAAATTTTGCGGGATCCAACGAGAACAAACCTTTTTTACGGCCATCGAATGTATGCTGGAGCAAGAAATGCCCAAGGATGCCTCTATCTCATGGTATGTCACATGACGATCTTGCATTATCAGTTCACGCACGGCATCAATGTTCTCTAGCACAACGACAGTTTTTGGACAACCTTCACGACCTTCGTCGTTGAGCGAGCGTCGGCCACGAATTAATTCATTAAACCAGTTTTTCACAGTGCTATAGGATGGTGCTTCATCGCCTTAGGAAGATTTATACTCATCGATGCACTCTTGTCGTGATAATCCACGTCGAAAGTTGTGAAAAATGATCGCACGAAAATGTTTACGAGTGAATTCTATTTTTTGCCAATTTTTTTTTTGTTCAAGTCACTGTAAACAACACAACTATTGGTCTACGTCAAAACGTGCTAAGTACGCTTATGCTAAATAATGTCGAACTTGCCAATGGAAATGTCAGATGGCCAGAAATATATATAGCAACACTCGTATTTTGGCTGTCAATTTTGTATACGATTTTAACACATAATCCGTGCATTAGGAAAACATTTGTAAAGCTATTGACGAAAACAAAAATATTTTTAAAAATAGACGTACAATTATTTAAGTTGATACTAGAATTTGTATACTCTCCACAATAGGAAAGGAGTAGATATTAGTTTGTCATTCCGTTTGAATCATCTCGAAATACTTATCTGCGACCCTATAAGGTTTATAAATTATTGGTCGTCATCAAATTATAGGACGATCTAGCGTTGGCTATCTCCCCGTCTGTCATTTGTCCGTCTGTCTGTTGAAAGCACGATTCAGTCCAAAGGAAGAGAGTTAGGGGCTTACCAGATCTTATAGTTGCAGATCGGTTGCCAAAAAACCCCTCCCCTTTCACTATGGACATATGGCTATAAAAAAGTCATAATATTTCGTCAGAAATCTGAATATAACATTAATTCTGTGATTTGACCTAAGGCTTTGATCCGTGGATTTTATTTCCCCATTATGCCGCAAATAATTCTTTTCGAACATGGACATAAGGGTCTGATCTGAATATGACATTTTTTATACAATTTGGCTAAATTGGAACGTTGACAAATAGACGTGGTCTATAGGTCCTGGGGTGCAAAAAGCGTCCCATAATGTTCGGGGACATATGGGTATTCAGAAATCTTTTCACAAATTTTTATATGGATATATATTTTAGATTTGGTCCTATTTCTGTTTTGGCCTATCGTCCTAAAACTATGGATATACGGTTATTACAAAACGATAACATTTCTTCATAAATCTAACAGTCACATTGATTTTCCGATTCGAAGAATTTAAGGGAGTGATCCAAAGGTCTAAGGTCCCTAAAGTGCCAAATAATATGTGTTTTTTTAAACATTGACATATGAAACTCGAAAACAGTGATTTTTTTTAGAATTATCAGAATATGACATAAATTTTGCGATTAGGCTGAATTAAAGATCCATGTCTTTGGGCATGGTATAGGGCGCACCATTTTAAATTTGAATCGGCTGTAAAAAAAAGTACTGATATTTTTTTTTTCAAATTTTCTGTTTTATTGGAAAGGTTGAACTTTGTCATTTCTACATTTCAATGTTTGACACATTTTTTTTGGATTTTTATTTATAACGTGTCGTTGTCAAAACAGCTTTGTTGAGCTTAGGAGGTCCATTGGCCAAACCCCTAAAACCCGAAGCAATTGAATTTTAGCGTCCCAAATTATTTGTTTAGTCACATGTACTTAATTGGTCCTTCTTATGGATACAACATTGCTTTGTTACTTATTATTTCTATAGAATATGGTGTTTCAATGAAATTCCTCATAATAGAGCCTTAAGCATTTTTTTCTAATGACCCTTAAAAATAATAAACCTTTTGACTTTCCGTCTGAGGTATTTTGCTTTCTCAAGTGGACTTAAAAAAGCGTGCAAAGAGAAGTGCCTTTGCGACAAGAATGTCGTTCGTATTTAAGTAGGGAAACAATTATAAATAATAAATTATGGTTAATTGCCAGAAGTTGAATAATAAATACTCGGAGAAATTAGTCATGTGGCCGGCATGACCTAGCGCCAATTTCCCTTTTCAAGTGTGAGATCAAAGTTATATTACACGGTGCTGTAGAGCATTATTGTCCATTTGTAGATTGCGTCATTTGTTAAAAATGGCTCATATAAAATTACTTAACTTTTTTTTTTAGGCTGCCCACAACAATTTCTAAATAGTACCGGCCTATATACGAGGGCAGATCAATAATTTCGTGACTTTTCGAATGCAACACAGTTTTTTTTGCAAAAAAAATTATTTTTTTAACCTTATCTCACTTAGTCCAACGTTTCTCCAATTTTTGTATCCCTTCCAAAAAAATAGGATTTTTCAAAGTCCTTAAATAGGCATTTGCTTAAACATTAATTTCATCGTTGGAGCTGAATCTATTTCCACCGAGCCTTTATTTTACGTTTTTAAATAGGAAATAGTAACTGGGTGCTAAATCCGGGGAATAAGGCGAATGAGGTACCAGTTCGTAACCCAATGCATGCAATTTTGCCATTGAGGCAGTATATATGTGCACTAGGCCGTAACAAAAAAAAAATTCGGCTTACACCTTCAATATTATTGCAAGGTAGTTTTGAAAATTTTGTTTTTGTTTTTTTGCCGCTTTTACATTTTTCTTTATATCTTCTGCATTTACAGCTGGATCTTAAAATCGAAGACACCAATTTTTCTGTTTTTAAAGTCACTGACCTCAAGTACCCCCTTCTGGTATTTAGCCATCATAAACAACAACTCTAATATCAGAAAATTAAAACTCACACAAAATCATACCTTTATTGCAATGGAAATATGTCAATAATACCAGCAAAACAATTTTTAAAAATGATTTAGCTTATTTTGCCGAATGTAGGTGGTTGACTTTTTTAAGTTGTTCTTTGTATCTTCGGTGTTTACAGTCAGATAGATGTTAAAGCGTGATACATCGATGTTTTTTTTCTTTTAAAGATACATTTTTCTGTTTTGAAAGTCCATGACCTCAAGAACACCCTTTTTATACTAACACATCATATCTCAACATATGTGACAGCGCATAGAGAAAGGGACCTAAGGGTAAAAAATCAATTTTCACTTCTTTTTTTGATGTGGACAACATTTGAGCATCGAATGAGACCGATCACATGCCCCAAAAGTGTTCCCTCCCAGAGATATGCGCGTTTTATGAAAGTGCTGGTACACCAAAGATACACGTATTTAAATCTTTAAAATGGCTCTTCTGAACAAAATTGGTTTTTACCCTTAGGTACCTTTCTATTTTGGGCGTCACATATACAACAATAATTAACAAAATAAAGGTAAACTGAAATAATAAAAATTTTAATCAAACCTATTTCGACGTGATTCATGTTGGCTGAATTTTTGGCGGTTCTCAAGTTTATCAAAAATATGGTCCATGCATTGCTCATCGGTGACCGCCATGGCAGATTTATGTACAACACGAAGAAAACCGCGCCGATAAGTTGGCATAATATTCGCCGTTTATTGTTTTTCCCTTTTGAAGGTAATCGATGAGGCTTATCCCGCGTGCATCCCAAAAGATTGTTGTCATCCCCTTATTGACCGAAAAAGTCACCTTGTCTTCTTCGGAGCCGGCTCACCCAAAGAATTCCATTGTTAAGACAGCTCCTTGGTCTCCGGAGCTTTGTTAAGGATCCATGCTTCGTCCACAGTTACAAAACGCCGCAAAAACTCATTCGAATTGCGGTTAACAACTCCAAGCAATCCTTTGTAGTTCTCACGAGATTACGTTTTCGGTCAATTGAGAGCAAACGCGGCAGATATCTTGCAGACAGGTTTTTTAAATCCAACTCATTATGTAAAATCAAAACCACACTGCCATACGAAACGCGTATGTCATCAACAATCTCAGACACTCTTACTCTTCGATCGGCCAAGACCATATTTTGGTTTTTTCGACATTTTCGGATGTATTGACCTCAATTGGTCGTCCAGAACGTTCAGCGTCGTTTCTACTTGTGCGACCACAACGAAAGTCAGTAAACCACTTTTTTACCGTTGAAATCGATGGTGTAGATTCCCCTTAGTATTAATTTAGCTTTTCCTAGGTTTGATTGAAGGTTTTTTTCCGCAAAAAATAATGTTTAATGAGCACTCGAAATTCGCTTTTTTCCATTATTAACAAAATCCACCAGGTTTGAACAGCTGTTAAACACAAACTAAATGACGGAACTCTCCCAAAATTTGACAGTAGTCTTTTAACATATGGTATATGTCTCACATTACTGACATAAGTACATAAGCTTGTACATAAGGTACTTAAATAATTTCAAACATGCCTGAGGCTTTTTTCCGTATCGCATGGTTGGCTATTTGTGATTCAGCTTTTGCATAGGCGGACTAGGTTTGTGGTGCTATGAAAGACAGACGTGATTTTAAACAGAATAGATCTTATTGTGCTGTCAAGGCCCCGTGTTATATGGAACAGAAACTGGAAGTAGCCTTTTGGTTACGAGGTCTGACCGGAGACTTTAATCTGGTACCACGGGTAGTCAGGAGCCCCCAGAACTTGTTCTGGCCTGACTATATGGTGCGGCCCTTCGGGGAGTATCGTGGTGGCTGTGGTTTAAACCCAAATCGCGGGGAGAACTTCGGTTCGATGTGGAGTTGCATTGCGACCGGGTGCTGTGACCCATAGAACAGCAGAGGTTTAGATAGTCCTCGACCCCTAACCAAGAGGGAAGTTATGACCCATAACTGTCATGCTTCGAATTGGTACCGGCGGAATCAATCCAATGGGGCGTTGGCCGTCGCATCGTTATGGCCCCAGTGTGATGGCACACCGTGGTTCAGGCCGTCGTGGCGATAATCACGTAAAACCCGGCGACTCTGTGCTGTCAAGGCAGCGCTAGGGACGTGTGGTGGCATTTTCATAGGCGAACCCAGATCTCGCCAGCCAAATTAAAATACATCTCGGATATCACTGTGCAATAGTAAATAATTTCTGGGAAGAGAACCCATTTTTCATGTAGATCTTGTCGAGTGCAACAAGAATCGTTTTGTGAACTTTTCCAAGCACACTATCTGAATATCCGTCTAAAAAGACGGCTTTGACTACTTTTGCAAACTTATAAGCCAGTAACTTAGTTGATTCTTGAACGATTATTAGAGAGTCAATGCTTTAAAAAGAAAAAACTTAGACCTTTTAAACAAAATATATTTGTTTTTTGTAAGAAAGTTTGAGAATAATTGGTACAGGTCAATTCATTAACTAGATGCCTTTAGTAAGGAGTAAGTCGCAACTTGGGGTTTTAAATTCCATTTGTAGTTGACTAAAGAATGCATTATCAGTTTCCTTTGAAGTGTCTTTAACAATGTTATATCTACACACGGAGAAAAAATATGTTGGAAATCGGTCCGAGGTAAAAATATTCGGTTGGATAAACTCACTTTTTGTTGCAGTCACTAACATTTCATGAAACTGATGGTTTCATGGTTCGACTTACCTTAAAATGGAAGCTACCATAATATTAAGATTCTTACAGTCAATAAGTCGGTTATACTAACCGAATTAAGTAAAACTATAAGATGCCACAATTGGTGGTTTTGACAATCAACCAATTAGGCAGTACATGTTACTTTCGTACCAACAATTGGTGGTGACTCCAAATACATTTTTTGTAGTAATCAAAATCAGTTTAGTTCACTGTTGTAACATATTACACTATGCAACGTAAGTTCGGACTTTCTCGGGGCTGCATGAATTCTTCTAGAAATGAAAGACTCAGATAATTATGGTGAATTCCCGATAGGACGCCCATTGTAGTTCCGAATTATGTTTTATGGGCCAAGGAAATTTTTATTTTGTAACGTAATACTCGTATATAAAATAAATTAAAAAGTGTATTCGGATGGAGTTTATTTTTGTGGAGCATTTTAACAGCCAGATTCGAGAGTCCTTTTTCGAAAAAGTGAAGAAACGTGAACAAATTTTGTCTAACCAAATTCAGTTGGGACGTGTCCTTTTTTAATGGAATTATATAAATGTTTTGAAAAATTGTCGTTTTCGGTAAAATGTTTCACTCAATTACTACTACAGGGTTTTCCATTAAGAACATAACAGTTTTATATACTTATATAAAAATGGTGTTTATTGTTTTTCAAAGTATTCTTCAGCACATTGAACAGGGATTAACCGGCTCAACACCTCTTGCTTCTATATTTAAATAGAAAACAAGTTTTTAACAAAATGGCAAAGTGACATTGATTTTCGTGTCTGCACACTGCTTTTATCATGATTTCGGGTCCGTGACAACCCTCTTCAGAATGCTTTGCTGCAATTGTTGAAAGTTAAACCGAACTCTATAAGGCCAGGCTCTCCCCAAACGAATGAGAACTACTGTTGTAAACCTTACTTTTCAAGTTTTCTTCACACAATTGCCCACGAAAATAACTCAAAAACAAAGCACCCACAAAGAGTGACTGTTTGGCGCGGTTTATGGGCTGGCGGTATTATCGGGCCGTTTTTTTTCCAAAATGAGGCCGGTCAGGCAGTAACTGTGAATGGTGTTGGCTATCGTTAGATGAAGATATGGATGTGGACGATATGTGGTTTCAACAGGACGGTGCCACTTGCCACACAGCTGACGAAATAACGGCTCTTTTGCGCGACATATTCAATGGCCGTGTTATCTCACGTCGTGGAGATGTTAATTGGCCGCCAAGATCATGTGATTTGACATAGTTGGACTTCTTTCTTTGGGGTTATTATAAAGAAAAGCTGTGTGTCGATAAGCCAGCAACAAAGAGTAAAAGGATGAGATAATTCGCCACATTAACGGCATAGAACCTCAATTATGCCTCAGCGTCATCGAAGGTTGGACCATCGAATAGAGGTGTGCCGCCGAGGACGAGGTCCATACATAATTGAACCATACCAAAATTATCATAATAAAAATAAATGACAATAAGTTCCTAAATAATTTGTGTTTTATTTCAAATCAAAATCGCCCTTAAAATTGAATCACCCTTTAGTGGTTAAATTTCGGCCATTTGTCCGATATTTTGTTCCATACGTAATTGAACCATACCAATATTATCATAATGAAAAGAAATGACAACAATTTCCTAAAAAATTTGTGATTTATTCAAAATCAACATCGGCCCTTAAAATCTAACCAAACTCTATATAATCTGAAACATAAACGTATACGTTTTTGCCACTGAGATTTTTTGTTATTAGCAGAAAGTTATATAAAATTTACTATTAAATTACCAAGACGCGAAGAAACAATGTGCAAAATGGCTATTTCTGTTTACTCAACCCGTTTGGTAGTGTGTTTTTTTATAGAGTTTTTCGCCAACTGACGTAGCAGCTACTAACCACATAAACGGAAAAATCACAGTGCCAATCCTGAGTGTTGTACGAGTAAAACACTTTGGATCGTGTTTTAATACCCTACATCACACGGTCATGGCCAATTGCCATCGCGTATAAGATCAATGGTGGCTGTATGTCATAGCGTGCCATGATGCTCAAAACAAACTTCGTTTAAGCCTTTAAAGCAGAGAAAATATATGTGAACTTTATGGCCAAGGCAACAATAATATGTTCTATGCAATAAGGGTAAGTTGGTCGCGACCATACAAATTTTATTCAAATAACTTTTACTGGAGCCGAAATAATAGAATAAGGTATTCTGATCATTTTATTGAAATCTAAAAAAAGAATAGAACAATAAATGTATTCAATTTAAGGCTGCACGATACACTTCATTTTTTGATTTCTGCATAAATAAATAGTGAGGACGGTTTCCCAACTCGAAAACATGCCCTGTGAAAAGCATGACATTTCCAGATTTATGCCGCACACTTCCAGCGACATAAATCTTGAAATGACTTGTTATGGTCATCGCAAATGCAAGTTTCAGTGGGAACTGAATTCGTTTGAACTGAAATGGGAAATCAGTTGAAGTCAAGGGAATTCGCGAAATTAGACATTCTTCTCCTTTTAACGGCCCTTTCACTATCACATTGTTCATTAGCTTTATCACAATCAGGCGAGTTTCATTACACAGTTTTGGTGCAGATTTCGTAGCATAATGATGACAGATCCAACTTTAAGAAACAAATGATGAAGCCGCCAGGCAAATCTAAAGAGTTTACGAATTCCACTGAATATTTGACGACATCGTCTTCGTTTTCAATGTGATCGATCGATTTGTATGAAAGCTAGTCTCCCGGAATTTGATTTCAAATCGTCCAATTTAAGTCATTGAAATCAGTATTTTTCGCTAATAAAATGAAGCGTGCGCTCAACCAATTGTAGTTACGATATTCGGATAAACATTAGTGATGAGTTCATCTTTGGTTGAAATAAATTGGCAAATGGTAGGTGCAATCGATATTAAACCACTGGAAGTATTTACTGGAATTTCTCCATTTACGATTCTCAGCAGTTCTTTTAAGAAAACTTCTGCGGTTCTCAATGGAATAGTTTTCACGTATCGCCTCAAATAGGATGACTTTAGGCATGCATTTAATTCATCTGATTTCGGAATCACGGGAAGTGTTTGTCGGAAGTCGCCTGCCAACAGTATCCTCACGCTACCAAAGCGATTATTATTGTTGCGCAAATCTTTCAATATTCGATCGAGTGCTTCTAATGATCGTTTGTTCGCCGTCGTGCACTCATCCCATATTATCAATTTACAATTTTTCAACCCTTTTGCAATGGCTGATTGCTTTAAAAAGTTGCCAACAGGATTTTCGTTGATGTGCTGGTTTAGATGAAGCCTTAGTGCTGCATGTGCGGTTTTTCCACCTTCCAACAGTGTTGCAGCAATTCCGGTAGATGCTAAAGCAATACCACTTTGAGCACGTATTGCTGCTAACATCAATGATAGCAGGAACGTTTCACTGTTCCGCCGGGCGCATCAAGGAAAAATAGTCCAGCATTTCCATCATCGACAGCCTTTATCAGTGTATCATACGCACTCATTTGTTGTTTATTCAACAGTGGAATATTTGTTTGTATTTGTTGTTGCAAAGTTATTGTGTCCTAGGAACGCTCGCGTTCCAATTCACGATTTCATCTATAGGGTGATCTTTCAGAACAAACAAAAATATAAAAGTTCAAATCAAGTGTAGAATCTTTATTGGTAATTTGAAAGGACATTTTATGGCATTTATTTTTTGAATATAATTTCCTTCACATGTTGGCCGCAACTACGCCTCAGGGTTTCCATTCTGAGGGTTCAATTTATTGACACGCGTAATGTTCGCTTCCAAAACCTGAATCGTAGCTGGTTTGTCAGCATAGACTTTGGACTTTACGTAACCCCAAAGAAAAATGTCTAAAGGTGTGATATCACTCGATCAAGGCGGCCAACTCACCTGTCCAAAACATGAAATTAGCTGCTTTTCGAAATGACCTCCAAATAGATCCATTGTTAAGTTAACTGTATGGCATGTGGCGCCGTCCTGTTGAAACCAAGTGTCGTCAAGATTAAGGGTATCAATTTCAGATAGCAAAAAAATCGATATGGTTATTCATGGGTACGTTCCGGCCATCATCATTTTTGAAAAAATATGCACCGATAACTCCACCTAGTTATAAACCGCACCAACCCGTGGTTTTCTCTGGGTATAATGGCACCTCTTGAACCTCTTCTTGCTCTTCAGCCCAAATGCGACAAATTTGTTTATTGACTTCGCCGTTGAGCCAGAAATGGGCCTCATCATTGAACAAAATTTTGGACGAAAACAGAGGATCTTCCCGTTTCTCGACTAACGCTCATTTCCATAATTGCCAACATTTGAAGGAAATTATTTTCAAAAAATAAATGCCATAAAATGTCCTTTTAAATTACCAATAAAGACTCTTGATTTGAATTTTTATATTTTTTTGTTCTGAAAAAATTCCTCTAGATGGATCACCCTAATAAATATATAAATGAAATGTGTTTTGTTACTAAACCATCATACCAAATATTTTTCAAATGCCGGTTTCATGCAAACTACACATAAATCATCAACAGACCATCGTAACCTAAAATTTTGTACCGATTGTCAGCCTTCTAGCTCAAAAAACAGTTTTGTTACGCCTCCTCCGCCCACACTCCAAAATTTCGATTATGAACAAACCCCCAGAAGGAAGTATCCAGTTTTCCCCAGTCGTTTTCAAGTTTTAAGCGGTGTAGCAAAGCACATTTCATTTTTATATACTTAATGAAAAAAGAAAATTGGAAAAAATCGAAAATAAACCTGTCGAAACACGCTGGGTGGTAAAAATCAGACATTTTCAAATTTTGATATTTTGAAGTTCTTTTTTTATTTTTTTTTTTATTTTTTTTTTAAACCCGTGCTGAGAAAATACCTTTCCAACAAAGTACAAATCATAAAAATCGGTTTGGCCAATCTCGAGTTATGGGATTACATCGCTTCGGACACTTTCTTTTATATATATAGATTGAATGTGTTTTTAAGAACAGTATTTTTGTTACGAGTTTTGTGCACTCATACCTCACTACGAGTATACGGCCTTTCGTTATAAGTTCTTTCGCTTTTACGCCCTTTTCAAATTATGGCTTGATTTCGTTATACGGCCACTTTTTTTCCTTACACAGTACAACATTTTTCAGGTGATTGATTCGGGACTCAATTCTGATAATTGTTTGTGAAAGTAACCCCAAAAAGAAGGTACATCAAATAATAATTTAATAATTAATTTGAAGTTAGTAAGTATCGTATAGGGGAATTTGTCACGTTTTGGGCTCTTTTGTTTGTCATAACTCGAGAACCACTTATCCGAATAAGCTCAAACAATTTAAAAAAAAATAAAAAATTACAATTCCTTTAAACGTTTCTTACAACGTTTCGCTACATAAGCAACAGTTTCGCAGTTATAAATATATGTATAAAGAAAAAAATATTTTTTACCTAAAAAATTAAATATTTTTTTTTTAATTCATAAAAAATACAAAACGGTAGTCCTAGTCCAATTACTTTTACGTAAAGTCACATAACCTATGACCAAAATAAGACATAGATCAATGAAATCGATGTATGCGTTTCGCCTTTATGCACAATTAAGTGAAGGTATGAATTTCAATGAAATGTATTGTACTGTGTTATATGGCCAAAAAAAATGTACATACTTTGATTAGAGGCGAAGCAGCAAGTGCCGACGATGATGCAGCAAGAAAGTACCCTACCGCATTAAAATTAATGAAACAGGCGAAAGTTGCGCTGATCAAGTCTTTAATGTTGACGAAACTGGGCTTTATTGGAAACGAATGCCGGACAAAACCTTCAATCCAAAAGAAGAAAAAAGTGCATCTGGCCATAAGGCTTTAAAGAAATATTGATTGAGCTAATGCTTTGGGTGATTTAAAATTGTCCACTTATCAGAAAATCCCAGAGCTTTTAAAGGAGTCGATAAGACAAAACAGCCGGTCATTTGGAAGTCCAATAAAAAGGCTCGGATGACAAAAACTATGTCTGAAGATTGGTTTAGAAATTATTTTTATCCTGAAGTTAAGAAATATTTAAACAAAAAAAATATAAACAACAAAATATTGCTTCTATTGGATAACGCTCCTGGCCATCCTGTAAACTTGTCTGAATTAGTGGAGCTCTAATTCAACCCAGGGATCAATCGCCGCATTCAAGGAGCAAAGCATTCCAGGAGTTGATTGTCGAAACTGACGTTAAAGAGAAAACTACAGTAAACACTTTTTAGAAAGTTATGATATATAAAATTCTGTAGTGAATATCGGTCAAGCTTGGAACGAGTTCAAACCGGTAACTTTAAGCAAAGTTTGGAGAAATACCTATATATGGCCGGAATGTGTTCTAGCATATTAATTTCCGACGCTGATTCCGTGCCCGCAATTTGTCAAAGTATTATGGGAATGGATAATAATGTCGGCTTTGACAATTTAGGAGAAAATTATTTAATTGACTTGCTGCGATCTCAAGGAATTCCTCTTACCAATAAAGAGGTAATGCAACTAGATTATTTCTAGCCATCAGACAGTGAGTAGGAGCCAGAGTATATTAAAAAATTAAATAGAACAAGAAAAAAAAAGATTAAAGAAGCTCTTGATTTTTTTGAACAGGGCATTTATTGGTGTTCTTATTGATAATGATTCGCAAGAAGAACGTAGAGATCAATAAATATCTCAACAAATAACTCTCCTGCTACAAAAAACTTCAGGAGAACCTAAAACACACATTAAAAGAACAATAATGTAAAATTCTTAAACCAGTTCAAGAACAATGAGAACTTCTTTCTACACATTTACTTAATCATGTTTTATTAACACTTATATATAATATTTGTACTCGTAATGTTCCTTTTCATAAATAAATATGTATTTTTTTTCGTTATGCATTAAATTAGTTAAACTTATTATTTTGACTGAAACTATTTTTTGTGTTTTTAACCCTCCGGCGGGTGAGAAGGTCCCTGGAGACCTTTTTCATTTTCAAACTGAAATTACTCCTTTATGGTCCATGAGAAGTATACCCGACTCCGACATGTATTCCAGTAAATAAATTTAATAAATTTCAAAGCGATCAGACCAATAGTTTAGTTTCTATTGAGATTTAAATATGTTTAGTACGGAAACGTGTGAAAAGGTCCGCTGGGACCTTGTACTGAAATTTCAAAAATCGTTAAGAAATGCACTATCTTTTGGCTTGTTTTATTATTTGAACACATCGCAAACGTGTTCCATGAATTTTAGTTACTTTTTGAATTATTTGTGCCTTTCCTTGAAGCATAAAAACTTTCCGTCCCTTTTTGAATTTTTGTTACCGTCCCTGTTGAGTTGTTTGCATTTACTCTTACTTTTTACGCATACTCTTACCTACTCTTACTCTCACGCAGATGTACAAGCTAGAAGCCAGGTAGACCTAGAAAAGGCTATAAAATCGGCTGTAGTTTCGTAAACCAAATCAGTGAAAGTTGAGACCGTAAACAGTGAACATCGAGTGCGAAATTTTATTTTGAATTTTATAAAGAAAAATAAAAGTACAATACAATGGCATAGGAAATTTAGACATTGCTAATGTTGTGGTACGTCGTAGTACACGCTACTAGCAAATGAGTGAGGATGAAAGACGTGCAGTGGATGATATATTTGCAGACTTCAGGAGTGACGACGATGAAGGTGCTATTCCTGCATTTGGTCCTGAAGGTGCGGATGATGACGATTTCACATATCAAGCAAATTTTCATGTTGATGATTCGGATGCGGAAACTGAGCCACATATAGACATCAATGAAGATATTAGTGATGACGTCAATGATGAAGAGGAAAAAACTGATGATCAGCAAACAAGTGACAATTACTTCATTTTCAAAGATGGCACCAAATGGTCTAAAACTGCACCACCGACTTCCCGTACTCGTACTCATAACGTGGTCGACTACACAAGGAGGAGTCCGGGACCAGTAGGAACCACATATGATTCCTTCACCATATTCCGCTCGCTCATCACCGAAGACATGGCGTACATCATAATACGCGAATCAAATCGGAAAGGCAGGGAAGTGAACGCTGCATGGAACTTGGCAAATCCAACTAACACGGAGGAATGGAAACCAATCACTTTGAAAGAGTTCGATGCTTTTGTTGGCTATTATTTTGTATGCTGGACTCACTAAATCGAATAGTGAAGCTCTTGAAGAGTTATGGGGCCCAACGCGCTGTCCAATATATAAAGCTGCATTGTCAGTAGATCGTATGAAGTGCATAAAACAATGCCTTAGATTCGACAATGGAAATATGAGATAGCAGCGACTAATCAACAGCAAAACTGCGACTATTGAAGATATTTGGCAAATGTTGCAGTCTTACTTGGTAGCAGCTTACAGTCCGCATGATGCAGTGACCGTTGATGAGCAGTTATTCCCATACAGAGGCCGCACCCGCTTCACACAATACATTCCATCGAAGCCTGCCAAGTACGGTATAAAGATATGGTGGTTGTGCGACTCAAAATCATTTTATTCTGTCAAAGGAATGATTTACTCTGGGATATTGCCTGACCAGGCACGAGAGGTGAATCAAGGTACTTCAACTTTTGGAGAGATACTAGTATTTGAATACTGGCCGCACAATTTATGCCGACAATTTTTTCACAACTTTGGATTTGGCACGTACTTTGATCAGGAAGAAAACCGAATATGTTGGAACAGTGCGCTCGAATAAGACATGTGTGCCTCGGGAATTCCAAAAAAATCATACTCGTCCTGTCAACAGCACATTGTTCGGCTTCAATGTTCACTATGTTCATATGCACGCAGAAAAAAGTATGGTTGACATAACAATATTCGAAGAGCATCATACTATTGTTAGTTCTATGGTTGTGGCACAACAATATTATGATCATCACAACAAAAGTATGGTTCACACACAACCATACTAAGATCCCCACAACAATATTATGGTCATAACAACAATAGAATTATTCACAGACAACCATACTATGATCCCCACAACAATATTATTATTCACACTCAACCATACTATGATCCCCACAACCATATTATGATCCTCAAAGCAATAGTATGTTTAACATACAACCAATATATGTTTAACATACAACCATAGTAAGACTCATACACAACCATACTATAATCCCCAACATTTTTTTAAGGACAACAATAGATACTTTTCTTAAGTAAATTATGTAAAAATACATTAAACTCTTAATAATAGGAGTAATTTATTTAACAGTAAAAAAAAATCACTTATTACAAATATTTCAGTTTTACTTGAAAAAAAATAATTTAAATATAAAAGGTACGTAAGATTCGTAACAATAACATCGTCAAATTAAAAAAAAAATTGTGATTTCGTCGGTATGATTGTCGTAATCATATTATTGTTAACATCAATCCAAAAAAACAATAGTTTTGTCGCACCAACCATATTTATATTGTTGCTACAACCATATTTTCATTTTTAAATTTTGCAACAATACTATTGTTACATTTCAACAACAATAATATTGCCGCAATCATACAATTGTCAAAATGAAATTCAAGAAAACAATACAATGGTTTCGACGATCATACTTTTATTGCAGAGAACATACTATTGTTACCGTGACCATATAGTAACCATATCTTTTTTCTGCGTGTGTGCCCAAGATGAACAAAGCGGTATTTTTGCTGTCGACACAACATTATACTTGCGGTGTGGACATGCAAACTGAAAGGAAGAAGCCGTTTGCTATTTTGGATTACAACGCCAACAAATCGGGCGTTGATACAATGGACCAGATGCTTGGCACATATACATGCAAGCGCTCAACAAACCGCTGGCCATTGGCCATGTTTTTTAATATGGTTAAGTTTGAATTATAATATGTTTGTGGGGATCATATAATGGCTTTGTGCAACTCATAATATGGTCTTATGGATCATTATATGCTTGTGGGGATCATAGTGAGGTTATGTGCGACACATACTACTGTTGAGCATAAATAGTATTATGCTCTTTAAATATTGTGACCTCAAACATACTTTTTTCCTCGTGTAAATGTCTTAAATCTTCGACTACAAAAACTAATAAATTAAGTCTCTGTTGATCGAAATTAAATTTCCAGCATCATTTTCCAAAAAAAAATTGGGCCAACGACTCCAGAGGCGGCAAATTTTGCTTTTAAACATAACCTTCCTTTGACGGTCTGTATCGACTTAAGTTGGAGGATCAGGGTGTAGCGCGGTAATTTGCTGTTTCCACTGTTGATCGAAGAGAGTGTGCGTGGCTTATGATGGCTGACGGGAGATTTGTATTCGTCTGCCTTTCAGTTGCCATCATGCATTACTTATACACGTGAGGAGAGGAAATTTTTGTTGAAGAGTATTTTTCAAATGCGCACTCCAACATTGCAGTGCAGCGTGCTTTTCGTTTGCAATTCCCTGTTCTCCCACTCGGACGTGTTCCTAGACGGCAATCAATTGTAAATTGGGTAGCTTCATTGAGAACAGCAGTGAATTTGTCATGTGTTCGAAGGAGGGCCTGAGAGAAGGATTACAACACCACAATACATCGAGAGAGTTAGAGCAGCAGTACCGCAATCTCCGAAACGCTCTGCTCGGAAGCAATCGCCGTAACTGTGAACTTTGAACAGTACTTGACTATGATACAGGATTTTTCAGGCGGCTCTTGAGGCAATGCAATTAGAGGATAAATGGTTCCGACATGATAGTGCCACTGCATACACAGCGAGAGTTACCATGAATTGTTTGGGGCAAATGTTTCCTGGACGGCTTATCTTTTTAAGGGGCGATGTGAACTGACCTGCAAACTCAACAGACTTAGCTTCATGCGATTTTTTGCTTTGGGATTACCTGAAGTCGAAGGTGTATATCAACTGTCCCAACACCTTGGAAGACCTAATTAAAAATATTGAGGCTGAAATTAGCAGAATACCTGTCGACATGCTTGTTAGAGTTCGTGAAAACTTCAGAAAACGTATGCAGCAGTGTGTGTATAGCGAAGGTCTACATTTGCCAGATACAAAAACAGATACACTGTTTAAAGCATGTAATTTAGAAATGTCCTTACTGTTCAATAAACGAGTAATAAAAATATAAAATTACTAAGGTTCATAATTTTTTTATTTCATTCCCAAATAAGCAAATTACCGCGCTCCACCCTGTATTTTCGCTGATGGCTGGCTATCAGGGCCAACGTATTGACAAGTTTTTTATTGTAATGCGGTCAATTAGTCCATTACTCTAACAAGTAATGAAATGTGTCTACCTGGGTGACATCAGAGCTGACATTGGTTGACGGCATTTACTTGATTTGAGGTGGACCATGAAATGTCCAGAGGTTGAACTTTAATTAATTTCCAAAAAGAGAGAAAACCTACCAGCACTTCCTATTGCATGTCGTTCCATTGAATCCATTCATTTTATTGTAATCAAATCGAAATTGTCCTACTTAAAGGGTGGTTTATTTTAATTTGGTTTTATTTTTTGCTGAGATGGTGCTTATTGTATTTTATTACCTATATCTTGGGGTTTTCTCGGCCATTTACATATTGCTGTTGTTGTACGCATATATGTGCACATATACTCGTACATACTTATACATAAGCATTTCCGTAATATTAAACAGTAAGTACTACATATGTTTTAATTTCCGCTCTGGCGACCACATTTTATCATCATTATCATCTATACGAAGAAGGCTTCGTGAGCATGGCAGGCCGAAGGACCCAGTAGGAAATGGAAATGGAATGGACGGTACAAGGCACACATGCTGTTTGCTTTCAAATTATTTCGACTTGCCATGGAAAAGGATCTGAAAGGGTGTACGGTTTTAATATATTCGCAAATACTAGAGGCCGCATTACATTCCCATTGGGCATACAGGTATTTATCGGTTGCTATTGCTCTGCTATGTATGTACAAGTTCATGTACATACGAGTAAGTATGTTTGCAGTAGTTATTATATCGCACTTGTTTAACAAGATAGTATTAACTCAAAATGTTTTAATTTTCAGTTGAGGTCAACTATTTTTAACTTATGTTATTGTTGTGATTGCCATGTGGTTTTCAAAAACTCCACCCTAGGATGGACTTAATTTATCATTCCGTTTGCAACACCTACTTAGAGATAATGATCGGAGACCCCATAATGTACATATGAGACAGCGCATATAGAAAGGTACCTAAGGGTAAAAAAATCAATTTTCATTTCGAATGAGACCGATCCCATGTCCCAAAAGTGTTCCCTCCCAGAGATATGCGCGTCTTATGAAAGTGAATTCGACGATTCTAAGCGCAAATAGAAAGGGACCTAATCTTTAAAATGGCTCTCCTGAACAAAACTTTTCATCAACTTTTCACTTTTTTTTTTTGATGTGGACATCATCTGAGCATCGAATGAGACCGATCCCATGCCCCAAAAGTGTTCCCTCCCAGAGATATGCGCGTTTTATGAAAGTGAAGTCGACGATTCTAGGCGCAAATAGAAACGGACCTAATCTTTAAAATGGCTCTCCTGAACAAAACTGGTTTTTCTATTTTTTTTCTATTTTGCGCGTCACATATGTATATTTCTGATCGTCGTTACATTCTACGTCTGTCGAACGAATCGTGCTATAAAAACAAAAGGTAATTACTTTATTCGTTGTAAGAAATCGACTTATTCATTATTTTATTTATAAATTTAGTATTTAGATTTACTAAAACTTATGCCTGAGATACGCTGGAATAGTGCAGCGTATCCATGCTTTGCAGTCCTACATTTCCGTCCCAACGGAAGTTGGGCGGAAGATCGGACTCCCCCAAGTGAATGGATCATTATGAGGCTGGTAAACAGGTTTGACGAATCTAGAAGCTTCGCACAAAGACTGTGCCATCGAGATCCCTATGTTCCGGTTCAAGACATCATCGTGGCTATAGCATATCTTAAAGTTTCGACTCGAAGGCGTAAATTGCATTACAGACGGTCATTACAACGAATAATCCATGATGACTTAAACTTGTTTCCGTACAAAGTCCAAACAAGCAAGTTGGGCCCTCTGGATTTGCCTATTCGAATAGATTTTTGCCAAAGAATTATTGAAAAAAAAAATTGCAAAATTGTCGTATATGGAGTGAATCTTATCCACAAATACTCCACGAGACGGAACTGCGCCCAGGCGGATTTACTGTGTGGTGCGCGGTTTATCAAGCTGCTTTGTGGGGCCATACTTGTTTGAAGAAAACGTTGCAACAGTGGCTGTCAATGGTTATTTCAAGATGTTTATGGTGATTTTTATTTAGAACTGCGCGGAAGACGTATCCACCTCAACAGCAAGATGAAGGAACTGCATATATAGCCAGACCGGTTATGGCAGAGCTCCAACAAATTCTTCTTCCCGCTGAACTCTAATGTCACCGGACCTAACTGCACCAGACTTTTTTTTGGGGGTTATGTCGAGCAAGAGGTGTAGAAAAAGAAACCAAGGAATTTGACTAAATTGAAGCAGCCCATTAAAACAATAGTTAAAGCGATCCTTACTTCAGGCCACATTGAATAATTTTCTGAGCAGGTGTCGCATGTGCGTGGATGAGCATGGATGCCCTTTTCGGTCTATCATCTTCAAACAAAATTAATCATATAAAATTAAATAGAATTTTCTACAGCCTAAAAAAATTAATGGAATACAAAAAAAAAAGTTATGTGAATTTTTTATTGTATCATAATTGGAGCGCAACACTATATAAACAACACGTGTTATTAATAATCAATATAGATGCTTAAATCAAAGCAAATTTTACCACGAATCCAAATATGCATTTATTGTACATAAGCCATTACGTACCAAAGGGCCCCAAAAACGGAATTATGGACAAAAGATGCGGCCACCATAAACCATGGGCATATGGGTATTAAAATAAAAACTGATTTGGCTACCAATACAAACAAATACAAAGGCTGCTATAAATATTTCTGGTCTAATAATGAAAATGCTAATATTTATTATCAAAAATGATTTTATTGTTTTTCAAAGTATTCTCCACCATGATTTATACACTTTTGCATGCGCTCAAACCAATTGTCGAAGCACTTTTTCCACTCCGATTGAGACACCTCCAAAACATGGCTTTTGAACGCTTCAACAGCATCTTCTGGCGACGAAAATCGTAATGCGTGGGAATAAAATGAAGTCATTTGGGTGCCAAGTCAGGGTTGTACGGCGGATGACCCAACAATTTGACGTTTTGGCCGGTCAAAAATGCGCTAGTTTGAGCCGATATGTGAGAGTTCGCATTGGCATGGTGCACAATGGTTCGTCTTCCCTTGTTCGTTTTTCCAATTTCTCCGAAGACTTTAGGCAAAAATACTGTGGTGCACCACTCAGAATTGACCATCCTACGTTGCTCAAGCGCAACAGTCGCCACATGACCAGTTTTGCCGAAGAAACAGGCGACGATTTGCTTCGAAGTGCTTCTTCCACGAACAACTTTCGTTGGATTTGGCTCATCTTCGAGACCCACGCGGTCGATTGCTGTTTTGTTTCGGGCCTCTGACGATCTTATAAAAGCACCGCGATCGTTAATTTTTAAAATTTCTTTGCATCAATCTACACGAGCATTTTTTTGGGATATTGTCAAATTGTGGAAGATCCAACGAAAACAAACCTTTTTTTAACGGCCAGGTGTTCATGAAATGTCGAATGTATGCTGGTTTAAGTAATGCCCCAGGATGCCTATATCTCACGGTATGTCACATGACGATCTTGGTTTATCGGCCGTTTTTGGACGACCTTCACTACCTTCGTCTACGATTGAATTCATTAAACCATTTTTTCACAGTGCTATAGGATGGTGCTTCATCGACATACAAAGATTTAAGTTCATCGATCCACTCTTGTCATGATAATCCACGTTGAAGTTGTGAAAAGTGATCGCATTAAAATGTTCACGAGTTAATTTAATTTTTTCTTTAGAAAATTGATTTTTTCAAGTAACTGTAAACAACACAAATGATGGTCGTACGTCAAAACCTTCTGAGTACGTTTATGCAAAAAATGTCAAACTTTCCAATGGAAATGTCAGGTGGTGCCAGAAATATATATAGCAACCCTCGTATGGATTTGTTTTGAAGATGTGGGAGAGATTGTGGTAGGACTCCAGGTCCAAGAGTCACAGACAAACAACTTTAATAGCGAATTTACGATGAAAGATACAAAAGATTCATCCTGGCCAAACATAACGACGTTTATAGATCCTCGCTTTACTGGTATGTTGTCCTTTCTCCCTCGATATTTCTCATTTGAGACGTACCGTGAATCCAAACTATTCTTTCGCGGATGACAGCAACCTATGTCATTCATATTCATTAGACCGTAGGCCGATTCTTACAACTACTGAAGACAAAAGGCAAATTATGGATGAGACACCTGGCCGGGGTTTACTGGCCATTTCCGAACGGGGTCGAATGAATAGAGCAGATTATTATGCGCGTAAGACACAAGGCTGCTTGCTTTCTCACAACCGACACAACAGTGCCGTCATTATCTATCGATGGTATAGATATCAAACAATTAGATGATCTTGATGTTCTGGGCATGAAAATACAATGTGACGCTCGTTGGACGAGACATGTATTCGAAATGTCTAAAGGAGAACTATTTCACTCCTTCTGATGTTTTCGTCATCTATACAACCTATATCAGGCCAAAGATGAAATACAATTTCCATAAATGGGCAGGTACTCCAAAATCATCCTTGAAGTATCTGAAGCGTGTTCTAAGGAGAGCGATGGTGCTGATAGGTGACAGTAGGGTATCTAACTCTATTGTCTCTCTGGAGCACCGTCGGAATGTGGGATTTGTGTCACTGTTCTATTGTTACTTCCATGGTGTGTGCTCCGCTGACAGCCGTCGTCTTATTCCTGACGTAAGAATGATCGCCAGCAATACGCGACTTTCCAGGAATTCACACCCGTTTGCTATCGATTTGCCGGTTGACCGCACTATACACTACACACGTAGAAAAAAGTATGGTTGAGATAACAAAATTTGAAGAGCATCATACTATTGTTGGGTATATGGTTGTGGTACAACAATATTATGATACTCACAACAGCAGTATAATTCAAATACAATCTTAGAATGATCGTCACAACCATTCTATGATCCTCATAACAATGATTTGTGCATATCAATACTATGATCCCTACAACAATAGTATGGTTCACACTCAACCATACTATGATCCCCACAGCCATATTATGATCCTCACATCCTTAGCTTGTTACACATACAACCATAGCATGATCCTCAAAACCATTGTACGACTCACACGCAACCATGTTATGATCCCTGCAACCATAGTATGATCACAAGAAATGATCCCAATGTTATTTATTAGAATTGATTAATTTGGCAATAGTAGATTTGAATTATGAAAATTATTTAAAAATACAGTAAATCCAAATAGGAGTGATTTTTTTAACGGGTGAAAAAATCAGTTTAAAAAACGTAAGCGTTTTTATTAAAAATATTTCTGGTAAGCAAAACCAAAGCAGTTTGAAAAATATTAATTTTCATATTAATTGTACTATTACCCTTATTGCATTATATTCATACCAAAAACATTGTTTTAATAGGCATTTTCCAATGAAGAAAAATTACAATTATACAGTATGATTGCCGTAATCATATTATTGTTAGCATAAAACCCAAAAAAACAATACCTTTGTCACACCATCCTTATAAACTTTGTGCTAAGACCATATTTTTATTTTTAAGTTTGGCAATAATACTATTGTTACATTTTAACATTATTAATATTGCGGCAATCATACTATTGTCAAAACTATATTCAGAAAACAATACTATGGTTGCGGCGAACACGCTTTTATTGCGGAGGACATATTATTATTGCCGTGACCATAGCAGCCATGTTTTTTCTCTGCGTGTAGATCAAATTCATTTTTCGCCCGTACTTTCCGTAAGTGGATTCGACTTTCGGCAAATGTATTTCCCACCTATTACGACATCCAGAAATTCAAGATGAATATCAATAAACATTACTCCCTCTTTCCCCATTAAGATCCTATGCTTTCCACCGACCAACACAATGCATTGCATGTGTTGGTTAATTAAAAAAAAAACAAAAAAATCTACCAAAAATATTTGAGCTATTCACACTTTAAAGTATATCAATCAATTGTCTGTCCGTCATTCCGTCTATCTAAAAATAGCTTGAATTTAAACTACAGGTCGCCGTTGTTATCCGTGCTTCATGAAATTTGGCAGAAGTAAGTTATTTGGGCCAACGACTGACGCTATTAAAATTAAAAAAATTAGGTTCAGATTAACATATGTGACGCGCAAAATAGAAAGTTACCTAAGGGTAAAAACCAGTTTTGTTCAGGAGAGCCATTTTAAAGATTTAAATACGTGTATCTTTGGTGCACCATCACTTTCATAAAACGCACATATCTCTCTGAGGGAACACTTTTGGGGCATGGGATCGGTCTCATTCGATGCTCAGATGTTGTCCACATCAAAAAAAAGTGAAAATTGATTTTTTTACCCTTAGGTCCCTTTCTCTAAGCGCTGTCACATATATTTCCAGTACATACGTTCATCACATTTTTATATTTTTAGCTCTAGAACCAACATATTTCTTGTGACAAAATTCAGCATAAGTTATTTTTTTGTACCAAGGAGGGACGCTATATTTAAGTCGTACCGAAATGAAAGAAGCTTCTGCGTTAATATAAATGATGAGGTGTCAGAAAAAGGTTCAATAAAGTATGGCGTCCCACCGGGCAGTGTACTGGGTCCTATTTTATACACAGTGTGAGCTGATGTGCCTACGAATGCAGACGTCACGATTGCAACATACGCTGATGATACAGCAATACTAGCTACCCATCATACTCCCTTGAATGCTTCCATTGCGGTACAAAGACAACTCGATTCAACTCAGAAGTGGCTGACAAGATGGAACATTAAGGTTAATGCAGACAAATAAATCTACGCTAGTAACATATGCTTTAAAGCATGGGAATGGTCCAGCTCTAACATTACAAGGGGTCATACTACCTGTTGCTGAAATTGTGAAATACCTTGGCCTAAGAATTGATTGAAAATTGACATGGAAAGACCATATACAATCGAAGCGGCAGCAATTAAATACAAAAACAAAGATAATGAATTGGTTGCTAGGGCCCAAGTCGCAACTTACCTTAGATAATAAAGTAATAATTTATAAAACAATATTGAAACCAGCATGGGCTTATGGCGTTGAATTCTCGGGAACTGCTTGTAACTCGAATCTTGAAATTTTACAAAGATATCAAAATAAAACCCTTAGGCTATTAGTAAATGTAAGAATAGAAGAGATACATAAAGATCTCTATGTTCTTCCCCTACGAGATGAATTAAAACGTCGTAGCGCAAATACCTTGATAAATTAAGTAAGTGAACAAGAAGATTAAAAAGACTACATGTTCTTGATCCCCTTTAGTATAATATCCATAACTAACTAATAAGGTGAAAACCATTTACTTATCTTAAGAATATTTGTATTAGTTATATAGTATTAGTTAGATGGGACTTACCGGAACTTTTTAAGTAGCTATGTAAATTTGCTTATTATTTATGTGGAAAATAGATTGCGAATAAAGAAAATATAAAAAAAAGATTAAGTGTAGCTCCCACACATACGAGTATATGTTTAGCCGATTTCCTGTTTCTCGTGCTAGGAGCCACATGTTGCATCCATTCGTAATGAAATTTGGCACAAGCCAGTGTTTTAGAGCAAAGACCAAAGTAGTGGAAATTTAAGGAAATCAGTTCAGATTAGGATGTAGCTTTCACAGAAACTGTTATCCGATTTTATATTTACTTAGTAGGGACATAAATACTGTTAGACACGTTTTATGCTATAAAATAAAACGTACTGAATGTTTTTGGAACAAATATTTTTAATATATTT
Organism: Hydrotaea diabolus; assembly: GCA_963513945.1. NCBI lineage: Eukaryota > Metazoa > Arthropoda > Insecta > Diptera > Muscidae > Hydrotaea > Hydrotaea diabolus. The sequence continues at coordinate 49,004,549 of OY740716.1, forward strand.
ATTGATGTGTATTGTATCTAGAAAGAGTCAACTTATTCGAAATTTCCGCCTTTGCCTTTACACACGCCTTAAGTAGCACTGGCCAATCGTCAATAGCTGCACGAACCATTGGAAAATTGGCCACAGTTCGAACCAAAGCAGTCTTTAGAGATCCAATGTTGGGGTATCTTTTATGACAAACCTTGTCCTCTAAAACCGTCCACAATTTGTAATCCAATGGGTTCAAATCTGGACTGCCTGAGGGTCATTCTTCAGAGGAAATGAACGCTGGCAAATTGTTTCGAAGCCAGGCCTGGGACGTTTTAGCCTTATGGGCTGGCGCAGAATCCTGCTGATAAATCCATGGCTGGCTTTGGAACAGGAAAGTGTTAAGAGGCTTCACAATAGCTTCCAAACGGTTTCTTGGTAAACTTTGGCCGATGTTTTGACTCCTTGTTCGCAGAAATGCAGATCAGTGGGCCCATCGTAAGAGACAACTCACCAAACCATGACTGAAGCTGGGTGATGACCCTTTTAAACCCTTGGGATGAGTTCAGATCTTTCCTTAGATGACCGCGCATACACTATCATTTTGTTTGTTAAATTTTTCCTGAATGGTAAAAATTTTTTCATTGGTGAACAAAATTTTTTTGTGCAAGTTTTCAGCGTGCTTCACCAAAAGACATTTGCATTTTTCAATTCTATTTTTTTTTTGAAGCTGCAGTCAATAAATGTCCGGTGCGTCGTTTGAAAGCCCCAAGACTTTTTTAATGATTCGACTCATGAACTTTCGCATGATATTCATCTCACGGGCCATGATTTTCTGTTTTCGGAGCGGATTTCTGTGAATTCATGATTTAATGGTTTTGATGACACGCGTTGTTCGAACAGAGCGTGGGCGGCCCGACCGGTGGCGGTCTTTTACATCTCCAGTCTTCTCAAACAGTTGTATGCATCGGTAGACGAACATGCGGCTAGTCCCTAGTAGCCGAAGCGTTTTGAAAATATCGTTTTTTTTCATTTCACACTTGAAAAGCGCTATTACAACGATACGGTTCTCATTATCTGGCCACTCCATGATGAAAGTTGAAACAATTTTAAAATTCCGTAACAGACTAACGCTATTGAGGTAAGCTTTCAAAACCCATATGACATTAACGGGGTATGCTTAACTCTACTATTGAAATGGGTGTGGTCAATGTTGTAACAGTATTTATGTCCCTACTAAGTACATATTGCATTCAATCTAAATGAAATTTGCATAAATACGTTGTTCTGGCAATGCACTATGGTTCAGCGGTCCACTTTCCTTGGCCAAAACTATTTGATACAAAACGGCTGGAACGATTTTGATGACATTTTCAGGGAATCTTCAGAATCCCCTGGAGGGTAACATAGGCTATAATTTTTATTGGAACAAGAGGGAGTGGCATCCCCCATTGGACCCTATTTTTGAGAACGCAATATCTGGATGAAAGATGCACCTATCGCCTTTAAAACGAATAAGACAGCGAAATTTGTAATCCAACAAACAATGGGCGGGATTGGGAGTGGCATATAACTTCAAACTACACACGGCTTTATCTCATGTATTATCAGAAGTATTAGATGGAATTTAGAATGTATGTTGTTCGTACAGTATGAATTACATCCAAGGTGGAAGAAGGCTTGGGCGTGGCATATAACTTCAAATTGCACACGTCTTTATCTCATGTATTATCAGAAGTTTTAAGATGGAATTTAGAATGTATGTTGTTCGTACAGTATGAACTACATCCAAGGTGGAAGAGGGCTGTGCCACGCACCCTTTTTAGACATCGACATCAGAAAATCGAAGTTAGGTCGGAAGAGTGTGTACTAAATTCAATATTTTCAGCTGAAGTAAAAACTTAGTAAAATTTTCTAGTTTCAATTTCAAGTGATATGCAGATTAAAAAATTATATTTTATGGTTTTTTACGCTTCAAATTATATTTTGTTTACATTTATAACTTTCAATAATTTTTTTAATGCAGTGTGTGATATTCATTCTCATTCAATTCATTTTCTAATACAAAATTTTGAGTTTTATATCCCTTTTTCGTGATTTTCGTCATATTCATCATCTGAACTATTACTTGTATCGGCAGTTTCGCTTAGAATTATTCCACTTGGTTTGCATTTTCTTTTATATTATAAAATGTAGTTGTAAGGAGGAAAAATGTTGGAGTTTCATTGCGATTACTGCAGAATTGTCCTTTAGAAAAATTGTTTTCTTAGAGAAACGCTACGGCTTCCTTTGGCCGTGGGTGTTTTTACCTTTTGCGTGCATTTCTTTCGAATATTTAAAGGTCTTGATGGACTCTCGATTGTTTCTTTTAAAACGGCAGCTAAATCTACGAGCGTGACCTTTTTCGAGCCGAAATTGCTTCTGCCCGAACTAGCACATCTGTTTCGTTGCACTGAGAAATTGACAAGTCTGACTTCTTTTGCTGCGGTCTGTTTTCTCAGAATATGGTAGTTGTGGGCGCCCAGTTCCATGTGAACTAACATTCATTGGACACTCCACTTCTGAGGTAGACATTGTCGTACGAGTATTTATATTTATTTTGAAGATAGTTTTTGAATATAGCCAATCCGAAAATTTTGCTTGAAAAAATTAAAATTTCTGTAATATTTTGTCCACTTTGCTGCCAAATAAATACAAACAAAAAAGGCTCATTTTTTGACAACTCATGGTCGTGGTTTAGATCTGCTTTTATATCACCACATCTACTTTTGTTTATAATATTATTCAACAGAGCGCCCTTTTCACCTATTCTCTTCTCTTTCGTCAGCCAAATATTAAATAGTTCAGAATTTTGCAATCTGAAGTAGTCTGAAAGAATTTTTTTTTCTTAAAAAGTGCACACTGATACTTGTTCAAAATGTACAAAACTATCTTTTCTAATTTTGGTTTTTGTTTTTATGCTTTAGAAGTCTAAAAAAATTAGACGAGTAAAAGCTTGCATGAATTAAAAAAAAAACTCCCAAAATGTATCCCAACAGAACAAGTACAATCTTTACACCAACACATTTTTCTTTTTAAAGTTTTGTATTACTTATATATAGTTAAAGTACTCACTGTCACCTTCATTACCCATATTTTTTTATTTTACTAAAGACATGCGTATCGTTCGTAAACGCAACTTAAACTAAACATTAAAAAACGGCACACGGAATTCTATTTATTAACACTTTAAAAGAATCAACTTCGATGGTTTATTACATACGGTTAACTGCCGCTCACTAAAACAAAATATGATTTTAGTTGTGTCTAAGTGTTAGCTTTAAGATTATCGCAAACAGAATTCATTTAATGATGGTAAAAAACTTGAGTTTTGGACAAGAAAAGTGATCGGCGGGACCATAGTGCAAGGGGCGGACGCTGTTGAAATTGAAGAAAATATATGTAGGTTTGTTTTTATTTTAAATTATTGTTTTACAATATGTTCATCAATTTATATTTAAATTTATACAGAACGCCTATAGCAGATGAGATTTTGGCCTTGACTTCCTTTAAAATAAATACCATCCATATAAATAATCAGTCCACCATCATTTGCGCTAACGTATGATTTGAATTTTATTAGTTTCGTTTTGCCCGCATTTAGGACTAATTTGTGTAGTTGAACATGTATTAAACATTTGCAATAAAAAAAACTTTCTCAAGTGCATACCGTATAGTAAGCTTACGTCCATATTTTTTAAATCGTCTACATATATCTTGGACAGCAAAGGGCCCAACACACTACCTTGGGGGCTCCATGATTAACTGGCAACATAACAGTACTTGAATCTCCCACATAAACGTACGAGGTTGCTACATAAATTTATGGCATGGGCCTGGCGCCATCTGACAATTCCATTGGAAAGTTTGACATTTTTCAGCCAAAACGTACTCAGAACATTTTGACGTACGACAATCATTTGTGTTGGTTACAGTGACTTAAAAAAATCAATTTGTGACAGCGCATAGAGAAAGGGACCTAAGGGTAAAAAACATCAATTTTCATTTTTTTTTTCTTTTTTTGATGTGGACAACATCTGAGCATCGAATGAGACCGATTCCATGCCCCAAAAGTGTTCCCTCCCAGAGATATGCGCGTTTTATGAACGTGAAGTCGACGATTCTAAGCGCAAATAGAAAGGGACCTAATCTTTAAAATGGCTCTCCTGAACAAAACTTTTAATAAACTTTTTACTTTTTTTTTGATGTGGACAACATCTGAGCATCGAATAAGACCGATCCCATGCCCCAAAAGTGTTCACTCCCAGAGATATGCGCGTTTTATGAAAGTGAAGTCAACGATTCTAAGCGCAAATAGAAAGGGTCCTAATATTTAAAATGGCTCTCCTGAAAAAAACTGGTTTTTAACCTTAGGTTCCGTTCTCTTGTGCGCGTCACATTTGGCAAAAAAATGGAATTAACTTGTGAACATTTTCGTGCGACTATTTTTCACAACTTTCGACGTGGGTTATCACGACAAGAGTGAATCGAGGAACTTAAATCTTTGTATGGTGTGAAGCACCATCCTATAGCACTGTGAAATACTGGTTGAATGAATTCAATCGTGGCCGACGCTCGCTAAAAGACGAAGGTCGTCCAAAAAACGGCCATGGTGCCAGAGAACATTGATGCCGTGCGTAAACTGATAATTCAAGATCGTCATGTGATAGAGGCATCCTTGTGCATTTCTTCCACCAGCATACATTCGGTATTGCATGAACACCTGGCCGTAAAAAGGGTTTGTTCTCGTTGGATCCCGTACAATTTGACAATCGCTCAAAAAAGGCTCGTGTCGATTGGGGCAAAGAAATTTTGAAAAAATACGATCGCGGTGCTTCAAAAGACGTTTATAAGATCGTCACAGGTGACGAATCATGGATCTATGAGTATGAGCCCGAAACAAAACAGCAATCGACCGTGTGGGTCTTCGAAGACGAGCCAAATCCAATGAAAGTTGTTCGTGGAAGAAGCACTTCGGAGCAAAACTGGCCATGTGGCGAATGTTCCACTTGAGCAATGTAGGACGGTCAATTCTGAGTGGTACACCACAATTCGTTTGTCTGATGTCTTGGGACAAATTTTGAAAAACGAACAGAGAAGACGACTCATTGTGCACCATGACAATGCGAGCTCTCACACATCGGCTCAAACCAGCGCGTTTTTGGCCGGCCAAACCGTCGAATTGATAGTCATCAATTCAACTCAATGACTTTCGTCGCCAGAAGATGCTGTTGAAGCGTTCAAAAACCATGTTTATAAAGTGTCTCAATCGGAGTGGAAAAAGTGCTTCAACAATTGGTTTGAGCGCATGCAAAAGTTTATAAATCATGCTGTATAAGTAAAATACTTAAAAAAACAACATTTTTGATGATAAATATTCGAATTTTCATTATTATTTTTTTTATTTTTTTTATAAAGTCTTCAGAGAAACCCGAAAAACGAACAAGAGAAGACGAATCATTGTGCACCATGACAATGCGAGCTCTCACACATCGGCTTAAACCAGCGCCTTTTTGGCCAACCAAAACGTCGAACTGATGGGTTATCTGCCGTACAGCCCTGACGTGGCACCCAATGAATTCTTTTTATTTCCGCACATCAAGAAAAAAATGCGTGGTCATCGATTTTCGTCGCCAGAAGATGCTGTTGAAGCGTTCAAAAACCATGTTTTGGAGGTGTCTTTATCGGAGTGGAAAAAGGTCTTTGACAATTGGTTTGAGCGCTTGCAAAAGTGTATAAATCATGCTGGAGAATACTTTGAAAAACATTAAAACCATTTGAGATGATATATTAGATCTTATGAGTAAGATAATCCTGAATAATGCTTAGTATTCAATCGATACTCCAATATTTTTCAATTTCCTTTTTAAAATATCATGTTGTACTAAGTCAGGCGCTTTTGAAAAATCAACAAAATACATATTTACCAACGCCATTAAAATCATTAAAATAATTTTAAACTAGCCCAATAATGTTATTAATTGCTGGCAATACCGATATTGATCTAAAGTTGACTCCATTTTCAGAGCTCCGTTTCAAAATTTTATGAATTTTTAAAACTGCTGGGTAAATTTGCCTTTCAACCATATCATTTAAAATTCTGACCAAGATACTTGCGACTTTCTATCAAGCAGCACTTTGGGCGTTATATTATCATATCCAAAACTTTGCTTCACATTCAATGTGCTTAACATTCAATGTGTCCATTATATTGAATACTGAAATAGCTCCTCTCAGATACTAGAGTTCTAAATTGTGTGAAGAAAACTTGAAAAGTAATGATTACAACAGTAGTTCTCATTCGTTTGGGGAGAGCCTGGCCTTACAGAGTTAGGTTTTACTTTCAACAATTGCAGCAAGGCTTTCTGAAGAGGGTTGTCACGGACCCGAAATCATGATAAAAGTAGTGTGCAGCCACGAAAATCAATGTCACTTTGCCATTTTGTTAAAAACTTGTCTTCTATTTAAATATAGAAGCAAGAGGTCTTGAGCCGGTTTAATCCCTGTTCAATGAGTTCTAAACATATTAATAATATCGCCAGGGATACAATATTTCCTCTTAGTGTGTTTACGAGTACTAAATTATGGAAATATTGGTTGCAGACTGCCGATTTCTCCTCATACTTATATAATTTGGATAGAGCTCCCACATCTACCTACAATCTACCGATTTTACCAAAAACAGTATTATTTTCTCAAAAATTTAAATATGACATAATTTTAAAAATCTAAGTAAATTTAGAACCTTTAAAAAACATTTTTTTAGTTGACTTTCCGTTAAATTCAGAAGTGAAGGGTAAAATATTGTCGACCACGCCCGCATTTAGCTTTTTTTACTACTTTTCCATTTGCATAATACTATTCATTGCATTGTGCTGTAATTAGAAATTTTATTATAATTTACACTAGTTGAAGTAAATTTGGAGCCCTATCGACGCCCATCCTTTTACCATCAGCACAAATGATGGCCCTCTCTGGGCGTAGATGGTAAATAAATTTACCTTGAATTTTGTATTCTCTAATATGTTTTTTCATCTTTATTATAGTGCGAAATAATAATGGTTGCCATGCCCTTTTGCAGTACCTTCTACACAAACGAACTGTTGTCAGATTTGATTAAATTCAGTACGCTTCAAGCAATGACCGTAAAAATGAGTGGGTTTAAATAATTTTTGTGGCTTGACTTAACGAAGGAAATTTGAAATCTAGCCCCGTTCGGTCATATAATTTTTGAAAATCATCCGTCTTTGGATTAGAATGAACATTAACAGTCTGAAATTTGCTTACATGTTGTTGAAAAATAGTGAAAATATCAATGTATGATTTCAACAGTGGGTGAGTCGTTTCCTTTGACAAATATTGAGTTAATACCCTTTTGTTAAACAAGTGAAAAATGTGACAGTACGTGTGTGTGATTTGGTTGGATAGTACTTTAATATAATAACTGGTTTAGGCCATCCGCCACCAACGACAAAAATCCGGTTGACAGCAGCAGCAAAAACAACAGCAACAACGGTCGAACAAACGTACTAAATGCCTTTCCGTTTCCGGTTTTGTTTTTATGACAGCATTTGGAACTCAGAACTCGGTACAAATTCCAATTACACACAGACACACTCACACGAAGAGATATCGCACAGTCCCTTGCACACATACGGTCATACATGTCCTGTTCCATGACTGAAAACATAGATTCCTTTGGAAAGTACTATTTTTGCACACAAGTACTCGCCAGGAGAACCTCTCCCCCTTACTACCCCCACACCAAAAAAAAAAAATATGCTGTAATTGTCTCCATGTTTTGGTTGTTGACAAAAATATGAACAATTCGGATGGCCGGGCAGCCGAAACGTACTGGAACAAAACCATTCAAATAAAAAGCAGCTCTAGTAAGTGGAAGGTCCGCAGGCGAAGACCGGAGGCTAGTCGTAGTCGGGGTCAGGGACAGGGGCAGGCAGTCTTTATAGTATTCATACATATGCGTGTATATCAATATCATCACATCTGTAATCAGTTAAATGAGTCATGAAATTGGCAACAAAGTTTTGTTACGAGTGTGCCTTCCGAAAATGGATGATGACAAAATGAAACCCGAAGTAAAGAAAACACTCATTTACGTTTCTAACGGAAATATGGACAATATCTCCGAACTTATTGTCGTTGTGTCTTGGAGATTTTCTTCTTCTTCGTTAGCATTTGTTGTACACTCGCACACTTAACGATTTCTGGCATCATCCTTAGCCGGTTCAAGCAGCCACCATCATCACCAGTAGCGTCAGCACCAGTAGTAGCAGTAACCCTTATAGTAACGGGGGTGTTCTAATAAGTTAGGACAAGTGTTAATATTGTTAGTGAGCGGGCGAATAATGCTTGAAAGGATTACAAGCAATGATCTATCTGATTGGTTTAAACTTTGCAAATTCTAGTATTTCCCCTTTCACCGAGCAACGTTCGAGACTCTTCTTTTTCGGCCTAGATAAAATGTCGCGTTGTCTTAAATTCATTACAGTCAAATGCTGGTATAACAATTACCGTCTTACATTAAATGTGTTAAAGTTTGTACAAGCTATGCCCTCTACTCTCTATGGGTGTGACGCCGTGCTGTGACGGTAGTTTGCACACCAAGCATGCCAGTAATGCCAGTAATGCAGCGGCAGGTTTTGAACTCGTAAGTGACGTCGACTTTACGATCAAGAGACTAATCACTAATTCATGTAAAAATGTATCTATAAAATTCATAGCCCTTCTGTCCCGGTGAGTGAGTACAAGAATTGTCTCGTTCCTAGTTTAATGCTTTGAGAGCAGTTTCCCCTTGCTTCTTAATGTGATGTTGTTGGAATTAAGTAAGTACTATCTCTACTCCTTACCACAATAAGTAAACGGTGGTTAAATCGTGAACGTAATTTTTTTTTTCATTTGATATTTCGCAATTTCAGACTAACTCAATTGGAACCATGGAAAGATACACAAGCGAGCAACACGTTAAAGTTATTCAGGCCTATTATGAAAATGCATATCGTTCACTTCGTGTTTATCGGTCAATTTAATCGTCCAAATGTGCGTACAATCGGAAAAAGCGTGGAAAAATTTGAGCAAACCGGGACTGTAGGAGATGTGAAAACACCAGTGCATGCTCGTACAACTTGTACTGCAGAAAATATTGCTGGTGTTCGCGAAAGTGTGGCTGAAGAGCCGTTCACCTCAACTCGTCGTCGTGACCAACAATTGCAACTCTCACGCTCGTCCACGATTTGTAATCCAATGGGTTCAAATCTGGACTGCCTGAGGGCCATTCTTCAGAAGAAATGAGTGCTGGCAATTGTTTCGAAGCCAGGCCTGGGACGTTTTAGCCTTATGGGCCGGCGCAGAATCCTGCTGGAAAGTCCATGGCTGGTTTTGGAACAGGAAATTGTTAAGAGGCTTCACAACAGCTTCCAAAACGTTTTCTTGGTAAACTTTGTCCGATGTTTTGACTCCTAGTTCGCAGAAATACAGGTCAGTTACCGCATCTTAAGAGACACCCCACCAAACCAAGACTAAAGCTGGGTGAAGACCCTTTTCCACCCTTGGGATCAGCTCAGATGCTTCCTTAGATGACCGCGCATACAATCTATCATTTTGTTTGTTAAATTTTTCCTGAACGGAAAAACAAAATTTTTCTGTGCAAGTTCTCAGCGTGGTTCACCAAGAGACATTTGCATTTTTCAATCCTATTATTTTTTTAAAGCTGCAGTCAATAAATGTCCAGTACGTCGTTTGAAAGCCTCAAGACCCAAGTCTTTTTTAATGATTCGACTCATGGGCTTTTGCGTGATGTTTATCTCACGGGCCATGATTTTGTGTTTTCGTTGCGGATTTCTGTGAATTCCTGATTTAACGGTTTTGCTGGGATGCGGTGTTCGAACAGATCTACTAAGTACTCTACTTAGTCCTTCTGACAAGCAAGCGATGTCACTACGTTCTACTAAAACGGCTAAAACTAATTTTTGTTTTCTGATATTTTTAGACTTTTTTTAAAAAACAAATTAAATATTGCGGTTTTGTATCTAGTTTTAGATATTGAGGCTTAACCCCAAGAACCACTATTAAGTTTAAGACAAACTTACCCACCATCGTTATAAGTGTAGCAATATTCTCATTTATTTATATTCAAACATGTTATGATATTTTTTTTGGCCCTTGCGCATATTCCAAACATATTTATGCTTCCATCAGAATATGTCAGAAAGATCATTTAATGTCCCCATGCACAACCCAAGGCGAAAAAATGGCTTCAATAAATACCTCACCTGCAAAAGTTTTGGTTAATTGATCAGTCTAAAAATAGACTAGGCGGAAATTAGCTCAAAATGCCCTACAATTGTTCTTAGGTTTTATGCCCCACCCATAGTCTTTTGGTCTTCTCCAAACCTATTTACCTTTTACATATAGGGCGTAGTTAGATATAGTTATAAGTGCCTTCCTATACTTTGGATGATGATGAGTTTGGATGACACCCCCGACTTATCAGTTTGTCCTCCTAAGACGCATAGCTGCTAATACTACTCAGTTGTTGTTTTTGTTGTTGTTAGAGTTTGATATGTGCGTTAATGGCAAAAGTTAAATGCAGGAAAAACGATAAATATACAGATACACTAACACACATACATTTTTGTGTGAGCACTAGTATTTTATAGCAACTTTCATACACAGTTTGCTCTAGAAGCAGTGTTGCCAATCCGGGCGGAAAATCGCAAAATATACGGGGCTTGGAGAACATTCAGACGGACGTTTTTAGGTCATTTTCCCATTCGAATAGGACACATTTTTGGCAGCACCGGCTTTATAACCTACACCAGGCCAAGCATTATGACATAGTTGATGATGTTGCGATACCCTGAAGGAAGTAAGATAGATCCTATGATAAGTATACTGATCGATTCAGAATTACTTTCTGATTCCATTGAGCGATGTCCGTCCGTCCGTTCGTCTCTCCATCTAACGGATTTTAATGAAACTTGGTACATTCTTAAGTAGGGGCCAAGGACCTAACCTATTGAAATTGGTCCACATCGGTTCTAATTTTGATATTTTGATCATACATAGGTTTTTTACGATTTCAGAACCTACAGCTCTAGAAGTCACATATTACATCCGATTCTGACCAAATTTTACAGAGCATTACGATTGACCAACACCCATCTCTGTAGCTTCCAGATAAAGGTCCCTTCCGATTTGAAGTCCTGCAGACCTAGAAGCCACATCGCGCCCGATCACGAGCAAATTTTGCATGGTACGTTATGAGTGACCTTTTATTAACTGTGGTAAAACTGGACTACAAATATTTTTGTAACGCCCCCACACAACTTCATTTAACTTCACTTAACAATTTCGCGTAACCCATGTTCTGTAACATTAGATCATACCGGTCTATGATTTCGAATAGATACCACAAAGATTCCTCCTCATTTGAGGCCCTGCAAATTTTACATGGTAAGTTGTGCGCGACAAATATTGAACTCCAGACAAAGATTTTTAATCCTCTAAATAGCAGAGTGGTGTAGGGTACTTTATTTTTTTTTATTACATTTATATTTTTAATAGCTGTACCCGGTGTGCTTTTCTACCCCATACTTGTATTTACTTAAGTGCTCGAGGATATACAATATTTTTAGTTTTGAACCTACACGTGAACATGTAACGGACAACTGTCCGTGGGAAAAGCACGGATTTGTCAAATTTAAGCCACAGACTTCGCAAAATTCCAACAATGGTATGATTGGTATGCTAATAATATTATTGAAATGTAACAATAGTATTATTGCCAAATTTTAAAATAAAAATAAAACTATGGTTGGTGCGGCAAAAGTATTTTTTTGGTTTATGTAAACAATAATATGATTCGTGCTTCCATATATGTATGCGTCTGTTGAGTTTCTAGATCTGTAATTCGTAGAATAAATAATGTAAAGTTTCTTTTTACTGCTATACAGGTGCTCACCCTTACAACGGAGTTATTCTCAGCATCTAGTTTTACCACATTATGATTGACGATATAAGATCCCTGGATTAGGATTTTCAACTGTATTCATCAGGATGGCCACGGGTGTTACCAATTACTTTGCATTCGAAGTCGGGATGCATATCTTTATGAACTCTAGACCAAAATGCAGACTGTCGTGACTGTTTAATACAACCTTTACGCCTATTCCTTACAAACTACTGTACCAAAGTCCTTCTTACAAGCAAACGATATCACTACTTTCTACTAAAACGGCTAAAACTAATTTTTCTTTTTTGATATTTTTAGACTTTTTTTTTAAACAAATTAAATATTGCGGTTTTGTATCTAGTTTTAGATATTGAGGCTTAACCCCAAGAACCACTATTAACATGTAACGGACAACTGTCCGTGGGAAAAGCACGGATTTGTCAAATTTAAGCCACAGACCTCGCAAAATTACAACCATTATTATTCCCAAAAAAAACATATCAATTATATGATGCAAAATATTTTATGTGTATATGTACGTACCAAGCCCGACTTTCCTATCTCTTATAATCTGTGATATATAGTCGTTTTACATGTTGCGGTGTGTGGGCGGGACCGCGCCACATCTTCCAAACTTGACCAATTTAAATAGAGTTTGTCCTTAGCTCTAAGTTAAAGAGTGTACCAAGCTTCGTTACTACGACATGAACTTATAACTTTATTACAACGATAGATAGACAGACAGTGCTCAAAATTATCATTTAGTGAGTAGATCATAGGATCTATAACCAGTTCGTTAAGGTGTTGCAAACAGCAGCACAGATTCATAATCCTGTAGGTTATGAAAATGCAGTAAATATTTCTGACTCTTATTGTAGCGGGAATGCTTGCCATGTCTGATCAGTTGAGGCAGCATGGAACGTGGACGGTAAAGGTACATGCAGAAAAAAAAATTTATTGGATATCATTTTCATCTAAACCAAATAAAAACCTAGTTAGATCGGCTAGACTGAACCTTTTATATCTTCCACGATGCTAAAACGCAATATAAATGTTGATTTTTTTCGGCCCGTGGGACCCTTTTATCGTCCACTAATCACAGCCAATAAGTATATTTAAATTTATATTTGGGTTTTTCAGTAAAAAATATGTTTTAAAAAGAGTACTAATAGTTCGATATTTATTATTGGTCTTGCTCTGTAAATTAGCCCCGTGTTTATTAAAAACATACATATCTTCCATAATGCTACATACGTACTAATTTTAAGAATAAGCGAAATTTAAATGTGGTTTATGAAGTGACAGTACCTAAAGTCTGCAGGGTCCTTTCCATGGGGGGTTATTTTATGGACTGGTATGCTTTACTACTACCAGGATTTTTTTAATATTTCTCTGTAGTAAACTTAAGTAGAATGCAGGTTGTGGAATGTCCAACCTAAAATCAGAATGGCAATTTGTGTGGGGGCTGTTTGAAAATTTAGTACGAAATAGTTTAGCTTCTTACAGTGAATTATTGGTAGCTAAAAACGTTGCTGGTTAAATTTCAGCGCGATAGAAGAAGTTTTTTTTACGAAAACATCGCCCGATTTGTTCAATTCATTTAAAAAATCTCCCATAACAGGAGTCAGATGTAGCTCTGGGAGTGGCACCTCATCTAGTCCAATCCAAGGGTTAAATGCAGTTTCTTAAATCGAAACAAAACTTTGTATAATGGAATGACCAATGTCTGTATTGCCCTACCTTAACTCCTACCCAAAAAAGGGGATAAGATGCATATTAATCGTTTTATATTTCCGACCTGTTGTTTGATTACATGTGCAGAAGGATGGTTGTACGGACACCGCTCAATGCGATAAGATAGTGACCCTAAATCAATCGGTATAAACATGAAGTCTATGTCGTTTCCTTCGAGGTGTTATTTATTTATTCACATATTTATTACAATTAAGTTTATACTAAACTTAGTTAAAGGGCACTAGCATCGAAGGCTATCGGCCGAACCTTCGAGGTGTTACAGATATCGTTTCTAAGTCGTTGTAAAAAAAATAAAATCTGGTAAAAATTTGATCGTATTGGATTATGAACAGATTATGAATCACACTCAACCATACATTGATCCCCAAAACAATTAAATAATTTTCCCAACCCTAGTATGTTTCATATATAACCACAGAATGATCCTCACAACCATAGTATGATTCCCAAACAACCATGTTTTGATTCCTACATCCATAGTATGATTCCATTCAACCATACTATGCCCCCAAAATTATTTATTAGGGTTGCTGTTATTCAACAATAGATATTTTTTTATCAATTTATTTAAAATGTTAATTCAGTTAGTACATGGCCTGATTTGTTTTTTTTTTATGGTATACCAATGCTTAGTTTAAAGTCGATACGGTATGATTCTGTTAGAAAATTTAATAATAATTTTGTTTATTCATTGAATAGGGATTAAACCGGCTCAAGACCTCTTGCTTCTATATTTAAATAGAAGACAAGTTTCTAACAAAATGACAAAGTGACATTGATTTTCGTGGCTGCACACTACTTTTATCATGATTTCGGGTCCGTGACAACCCTCTTCAGAAAGCCTTGCTGCAATTGTTGAAAGTAAAACCGAACTCTATAAGGCCAGGCTCTCCACAAACGAATGAGAACTACTGTTGTAAACCTTACTTTTCAAGTTTTCTTCACACAATTGCCTACGAAAATACAACTCACTTGTTTATTATTATTTTTATTTGTTTTCTCAGATTAAATGATATTTAAACTTGAATTTTTTTACACTAAGTATGACAAATAATGTTGCTTAAATGACCCCCGTTTTCAGCTTCGCAATGATGGGCTCGTTTTAGAGCATTTTCCATAACATTTTTCAAAGTTTGTGGCAGTAGCGTTCGAATTTCTGCAAAAATGTTGGCCATGATTTGAAGGATTGACTCGGGCCTGTTCACATATACTCGCTTCTTCAAATAACCCCAAAGAAAATAGTCGGGTGCTTACAAGTCTGACCAAATAATTTCCGAATTTCTGGAAATTATTTGCTCTCCAAAAAGTTGAATTAAAAGTGCAATTCTGTTTCGGACAATGTGAGCTGTGGCTCCGTCATGCTACAACCACATCTCAGGTCTGTTTTCATGAGCAGGACGTAAACAATTTTTTATCATAAACCGATGCCGCTCTCCATTTATGGTTACAGCACTTCCATCTTCATTCACGGAGAAGTAAGGCCCAATAATATTTGCAGATGTGATCTCACAATTGTCGTTGATGAAAGGCTCTTGGATTTTCAGAACCCCAGAACCTACAGTTCTGCTTATCAACAAAGCCATTGAAATGAAAATAAGCTTTATCACTTATGCGTTTGCGTTATAATAATTAATCGCCGATTTAAATAATAAAATTATTTTATTTTCGTTCCTTGTTCAGTTGTGAATCTCTCCGTTATTTATTCTCCAAGTATTATTTTTGTAATCTGTAGAAAAATAAAACAAATATGTAAACAAAATAGTTATTAAATTATTAAACCCCATGATAACTTTTGGCCCACCCTGTAATAAAACCAACCGTATGGTTAAAATATGGACATATTATTACTCGAGTTAAAGCAAGTTTAATAACTAATTCAAATATGTATTTGTTTTGACTGAGATAAGTGTAGGCTGATGGGCTTAAAAACTGCCCTAATAGTCAAAACAAGGGACCATTAGTAAATGGAAACATTAATCAATAGAGTCAAAATTTGGATTTGTCTAGATTATGGTGTGAATAATGAGCCCAAGGTGCCCAAAAATGGCACATTTTTTTATTTTTCAATACCAATGACATAGATTGGATTGTGCCACACTAAACGACGTTTTTTGTTTTACTTATTCTGAGAAACAAGATTGGCAACCCTGATTTTTACTGCGCTGAGATTGCACGAGTGTGTGTGCATGTGTTTAGTTGGGGTGGTTCCGGATGGTTTTCTACAGTTTGCTGTTAAATGACATTTAATAAAACATTAAGTGCTCTTGTAAATACAAAAGTACATCCAAATAATGTTTAAACGAAAATTGTCATAAAAGTTTTCTTTCTTTTGCTTGCGCACTACCACTTCCCACTCCCCCACTCCGTCATATGCAGTAAGCTATCATTGTCACACACACACACACACAGACATATACGTACGTCCGTACCTACATTCCAAAAAGGAAATATGAATAGTTTTTCTCCGTTTTCACTGATGCTGAATTGTAAATAAATGCAATGTTAAGAGTTCTCATACTAATCCTTGAAACTCAAAAACACACCCATACACTCATACAGATAAATACATATGCATGGCCGAGTGTGTGTGTGCTGAGGTACTTTCTTGCGTAACATAATGGTCCATGTTGGGCAAGAGTTCTTTCATTTCATGTGAATGCTTACATCCTGAGTTCATAAATCAAACGGTCTCATTATTCTTGAGAAATATTTAAACAGTTACGGACATTTTTGTATGTTTTTTTCCTAGTATTCAGCTTACAGAGTAGAGCAATTTATGGTGAACATTTCTAAAGAAAACTCCGCCAGTCCTGCTGGTCTAAAGCTACACAGAGTGCTCTTTATTAGAGTGGCTTGTGCTTGGGTGTGGTTTTGTATTCGTCGTTTACCTCGGAAAGACAGTATTGGACCTTGTATTTAGTTTTCCCCTTTTGCTTTTTTTAATGAGTCCTTATTATTTAATGAATCCCTATTACCTAAACCCTATGTTTACCTTACACCACACTGTGGTACGGGTATGACTTAGTGAAGTTGCTTGTTATATCTTCTAGGAAAGGACTTGCTATGTTTTTTCCTCCCGGAATCACAGCCTTTTTCCCCTTTTGCCAGTGCAAAGCACAGTTTACGAAAATGTCCCGATTTTGACACAACATTCCCAACAACATTTTGGCCCAAAATTTACCCTCATGAAAATTTTTCATATTGGTATATGTTTTGATATAATAACCAGTAGACTAATAAGAGATTAAACTCTAAGCCGTGTGAAAATTGCTCTATAATATGCGTCAAACAGTAGAGCTGGTCAGTAAGTATAAAATTGAATCTTGCACAGCTCAATGGTTTGATAAAAGTTCCCACTTGTTCCTTAAAGCGATATTGTGGGACTTAAGTACTAAAGGGTGGTTTAATTTTAAGGGCCAATGTTTATTTTGAATAATGGGGAACCCCCCCCCCCTATCTCCGACAATTGCTGACATTGTGTTAGATAAGCTTTTGGACTACGTAGAACTACAAGCTAGCAACATTCAAATAAAACTCATATCAAAATATTTTGACGATTTACTAGCGGTTATAAACAATAGAGATGAGGAAACGATTCTAAAACTTCTAAACTCCTACCACAATAAAATAACATTCACGGTGGAAAGGGAAAAACATGGGGAGATACCTTACCTTCCCATGAGGCTTATAAAAAACGAAACAAAATCATCACGAGCTGGTACACGAAGACTACAGCTTCAGGACGAATGATAAACTACAACTCGACACAACCGATAAATATTAAAATAAATACCGCTACAAATTTTATAAAAAAAGTAGTTGATCTAAGCGATGAAAAATTCAGATTCGAAAACATAAAAAAGATCAAAAATATCCGTAGTCTAAACAATTACCCCATGACTATAACAAATAAGCTAATTCAGAGATCACTAAACCAGAACAAGAACTGCGAGAAAACAAATATAGAAACAAAATTTTACAGTGTACCGTACATACCGAAACTGACAGAGAGCCGAGCTCTAAAAAACATAATAAAAGATGAGAGCACGTCAGTAGCGTACAAGTCCAATGAGACACTTCAAAAACTATTCTCAAAAGGAAAAAAAAAACAATTGACAAGCTCAGAGTAAGCAATTTTGTATACGAAATTACTTGCAAAGATAAGGAGAAGGAAAATTGCAACAAAGTATACGTAGGTACAACAAAAAGAATGCTTGGAGTTAGACTTGCAGAACATGAAAATGACATACGAATGGGAATGGAATCCACAGCACTCGCTCAACATATTAAAGAGAGTGGGCACGAAGCAAACATTCAATCTGTAGAAACACTCGACAGAGAAAATAAAGAGTACAAGAGATACACTTTAGAGAGTCTTAGAATATAGCAAAAAATTCAGAACTCAATAAACACAAAGGAAGACAAAGACAATACAAAGCTACAATTCTTCGCTGCAATACTTTGGCGAGAAAAGTTCTTTTTAATACTAGTATTAAGTTCCAACTGTGATATTTTACTCTCTGATTATTTGTATTATTAATAAATTGTGTTGTGAAGTCCATTTTTTTTAAATAGTATAAATAATTATAAGATGTTAAATTAATCGTTAGTTGAAATGCAATACTAGAACATAAGAACTATTATTAATTTGTGGAAACAATTTTTTTCAATTTGTATCAATAGGATTTGCAATAAATAATTTTCTCCTGAAGATGCTGGAAAAAGCCGGCGAAAGGTCGAGAAATAAAGATGAAATAGATTTGTTTTATTTACATCAAGCAAAACTGACCACAATTAGCCCAACACAACAAACAAATAAAACACAAATTATTTAGGAAATTATTGTCATTTCTTTTTATTATGATAATATTGGTATGGTGCAATTATATATAAAATCGGCCAAATGGCCGCCGCGATTTCGGCGGAACACCTTCGTCCGATGGTCCAAATTTTCGATGACCCTGAGGCATAATCGAGGTTCTATGTCGTTAATGTGCCGAATTATCTCATTTTAGCTCTTGAATTGTTGCTGGCTTATCGACGTACACCTTTTCTTTAAAATAATCCCAAAGTCAAATCACATGATCTTGGCGGCTAATTAACATCGCCACGACGTGAGACAACTCGGCCATTGAATTTGTAGCGCAAAAGAGCCATTGTTTCGTTAGCTGTGTGGCAAGTGGCACCGTCCTTTTGAAACCACATATAGTCCAATTCGGACCATGAAAAGTTCGTTAGCATCTCACGGTAGCGAACATCATTCACAGTAACTGCTTGACCGGCCTCATTTTGGTAAAAATACAGTCACTCTTTGTGGGTGCATTGTTTTATAGACAATCACTCTTGGATTATCAATTGTCCAAATGCGGCAATTCTTCTTATTGACGAATCCACTGAGGTGAAAATGTGCCTCATCACTGAAGATGATTTTCTTCGAAAATTGATCATCCACTGTTGACCGAAGCCTGAATAACTTTAACGCGTTGCTCGCTTGTGCATGTTTCCATGGTTTAAATTATGTTGGTCTGATAATGAGAAATATTAAATGAAATTCAGAAAAAAAACTTGACGTTTAGGTGTGGTTCACATTCAACATCGGCACTTAAAATGTAACCACCCTTTAGTTATACGCTCCTGTATATGATTGAAGTATATACCCGCAGAGAAAAGATATGGTAACACTATGGTGACCGCAACAATAATATGTTCTCTACAATAAAAGCATGTTCGTCGCAACCATAGTATTGTTTTTTGAATTTCATTTTGACAATAGTATGAATGCGACAATATTGCTATTGTTGAAATGTAACAATAGTATTATTGCCAAATTTAGAAAAGAAAATGTGGTTGTAGCAACCATATAAACATGGTTGGTGCTACAAAAGTATTGTTGTTTAAAATTTACGTTAGCAATAATTTTATTACGGCAATCATACAGTATGGTTGCGACTATGAACATAACAAAACAGGTTTTATAGAGCATACATGTATGTGTGTGCGTACGTTTTTTGATATACAAAAAAACACATACACACGATACAGTGAATAATTGCTGTCCATTAAAAAAAAAACAACAACAATCGGAAGGTAGTTCGAGGGATTTTTATTGTGTTTACTTTGTTTTGTGAAATACTCTAATACCGACTGGTTCTCGTTTATTTAAAATCTGCCTGCACTTAAGTATATAGCCATGGTTTAATCACATTCTTTATTTGGTGTCTACGGATGGTGAAGTAGCATTCACCCTTGCTGGCAACTAAAAGTATTTTTGACCGTTGGAATATATATTTTTGTTTCTTGAATAAGATGTTTAATAAAAACATGGCCTCAAATCTGGATATGAACTAATATAAGTAGTAATGCAATTTAAAATAACATACTTAATAAAAATCTCTATTTTTGAATAACAACAATAACCAATAAATAATCCTAATAAATAATTTTGGAGATCATAGTGGGGATCATAGTATGGAGGAGGATTATACTATGGTTGTAGGGATCATAGTATGGTTGCGTGTGAATCATACTATGATTGTGTGAATCATAGTATGGTTGCGTGTTAATCATACTATAGTTGTAAGGATCATACTATGGTTGTATGAGAAATATACTATGGTTGTGAGGATCATAAAATGGTTGTGAAGATAATAGTATGGTTGAGTGTGAGTCATACTATTGTTGTGAGGATCATAGTATGGTTGTGGAGATCTTAGTATGGTTGAGTGTGAATCATACAATGGTTGTGGGGATTATAGTATGGTTATGTGTGAATCATACACTGGTTGTGGGGATCATAATATTGTGGCACAACCATATACCTAGCAATAGTATGATCCTCTTTGAATATTGTCACCCTAAACATACTTTTTTTCTGCGTGTACACTTTGGCATTCCGTTTGCAACACTTCGAAATACTCGCCGGAGACTCCATAAAGTAGACAAACGAGTACTAGAACATATTAAATCATCGTGAAATTCTATTAATATCTAGGTACTCGTATGTCCGTCTGCCTGTCTATCAAAAGCAAACTACAGGTTGCACTATTGATGCAATGTAGCAGAAATGTTGCAAAAACATGGACTGAAATGGTTGGTATTGAAAATAGCCCAAACGGTCAAGAGGTAACAATTTTCGACTCGCAAAGACTGAATCAACCCTTTAATAAAAAATACAGTATTTCGTAAACTATCAAAGATATGAGGATGATATTTGCAACATATGATGTTGCCACATTGTGAAGGAAAAGTGCGAGGTGCAAACCTTTCCTTAAAAAATCGAATTTGTAGCCAAACAAATGGAACGATCGTTTAAAAATTTTAACAGAATGAAACCAATGACTAGAAGTTTTCTATTGACGATGTAATGGTTAAGTTGAACAAGGGGAGTGGCTCCACCCATACAGCCCTAAACTGAAAGACACAATAACTCCTGCACCAATAGAGACATGACGATGATATTTTGGTATATGTTTAATAGAAAAGAGGCCGATGACACGCCCCCTTTACAAAAGCTTCATATTAGACCGTCATCCATGATGGAGGGTGTATAAGCTTCGGCATGGCCTAACAAAATTTGTCCACTTGTTTTTGTTCACTTACGAGGGTTGCTATTTATATTTCGGGCCCGGCAATAAAAACACAATAATTTATTATTGGAAATGGTTTAATAGTTTTTCAAAATATTCTCCTTTAAGATCAATACACTTTTGCATTCGCACAAACAAATTTTCGAAGCACTTTTTCCACTCCGATTGAGACACCTCCAAAACATGATTTTTGAACGCTTTAACAGCTACTTTGGGCAATAAAAAAAGTTGACCACGCATTTTGTTTTGATTTTAGGGAATAAGAAGAAGTCATTGGGTGCCAAATCAGGGCTGTACGGTGGATGGCCCATCAATTCGACATCTTGAGTAGTCAAATAGCTCATCGTTTCAGCTGATGTGTGAAAGCTCGAATTGTCGTGCTGCAATATGATCCTTTTTCTCCTTTTATATTTCCTCATTTCTTCAAACACTGTTGGCAAACGGCATACGTTGTATATATTGGCAAACGTTGTATACCACTAAGAATTCAACGTCCTATGTTCCACTAAAGGCATACAATCATCTGCTTCGATGTACTTCTTCCACGAAAAACTTGACCATACGGTCGATTGCTGTTTTGTTTCGGGTTCAAATGCATAGATCTATGATTCGTCACTTGTGACAATGTTATACACTGCCTTTGAGGTTTCGCAGTTATACTATTTCAACATCTCTTTGCACCAATCCATACCTGCCTTTTTTTTGAGCATTCTTCAAATTTTGTGTGGCCAAATGAACATGGAATATCTTATTGATGCTTGGCATATTAATGCCCAAGGATGCCTCAATCTCACGTCGGTCTTGCTTAATCAGTTCACGCACAGCATCGATGGTTTCTGGCAATGTGACCGAAGTTGGACGTCCGTCACTAAATTCGTCCGAACGGTGTCCGAGACTGAACTCTTGGTACCAGCGATTAACAGTGGTTTTTGATGGTGCTTCGAAGTCGAAACAAGTTGATTCAAGCACTCCTGTCTCGATAACCCACTCAGAAAATCGTAAAAATCATCGCACGAAAATGTTCATGGGATAATTCCATTTTTTGACTGAGATGAATTTTTCAACGCACTGTAAACAAAACTTTTCGCCCTCAAATGACAAAACGTTCTGAGTAAAGTTATGCTAAAACATGTGAAACTTTCCAATTAAAGTTCCAGTTTGCATCTGGGCACACTAGTAGTGTCAGGACCTGAAATATAAATAGAAATCCTCGTAAATTACAATATTACGTAAACTATCAAATATATGAAGATTACACTCTGCGACAAATGGTAAGGGTCAGTGATCGGTTTGGAATGAAACCACCGGGGAAAGTTATATTGGTAAAAAAAAAAGTCATACGTGTTCCAGCGTTTCGCTGGGTCTCATCTAGGAATCGAGATATATCGATTTGAAGTTAGTAAGTATCGTATAGGGGAATTTGTCACGTTTTTGGCTCTTTTGTTTGACATAACTTGAGAACCACTCGTCCGATTTAGCTGAAATAAATTTTAAAAAACCAAGAATTCTTGGAGACCCAGCGAAACGCTGGAACACGTATGACTTTTTTTTTACCAATATAACTTTCCCCGGTGGTTTTATCCCAAACCGATTGTGGCTGTCGCACAGTGTTATATTTCGAATTAATGATGTTGGCACATCCTGGAGGAAAAGAGGGCTGTCCCCCTTTTTAAAATCGCATTTACCGATCAGCTACAATTTTAACAGAAAGACAATTTTGACTAATGACAAGGAAGATATTATAGACTATTTAATGGTAATATTGGACAAGGCGGCGTGGAACCGCCCATGCAACCCTCAAGTGAAAAACTCATTAAACTCTTGCAGCAATAAAGGTATGAGGATGATATTTTTGATATAGTTGCTACTTAGCAGGGACATATGAGTAAATACTGTTACACACGTTTTACGCTGTAAAATAAAAAGTACTGAATGTTTTTGGACCAAATATCCAAAAAGAATCTACTTATTCGAAATGTCCCCCTTTTGCCTTTACACAAGCCTTAAGTCGCACTGGCCAATCGTCAATAGCTGCACGAACCTCGTCCATTGCAAAATTTGCCACAGCTCAAACCAAAGCAATCTTAAGAGATCCAATGTTTGGGTATATATTGTGACAAACCTTGTCCTCTAAAACCGTCCACAATTTGTAATATAATGGGTTCAAATCTGGACTGCCTGAGGGCTATTCTTCAGAGGAAGTGAACGCTGGCAAATTGTTTCGACGTTTTACCCTTATGGGCCGGCGCAGAATCCTGCTGAAAAGTCCATGTCTGGTTTTGGAACAGGGAATTGTTAAGAGGCTCCACAACAGCTTCCGAAACGGTTTCTTGGTAAGCTTTGGCCTATGTTTTGACTCCTTGTTCGCAGAAATACAGGTCAGTGACCCCATCATAAGAGACACCCCACCAAACCATGACTGAAGCTGGGTGATGACCCTTTTCCACCCTTGGGATCAGTTCAGATGCTTCCTTAGATGACGGCGCATACAATCTATCATTTTGCTTGTTAAATTTTTGCTTAACGGTAAAAATGTTTTCATCGGTGAACAAAAGTTATCAGCGTGATTCACCAAAAGACGTTTGCATTTTTCAATCCTATTTTTTTTAAAGCTACAGTCAATAAATGTCCGGTACGTCGTTTGAAAGCCCCAAGTCCCAAGTCTTTTTTAATGATTCCACTCATGGACTCTTGCGGGATATTCATCTCATTTTCTGTTTTCGGAGCGTATTTCTGTGAATTCTTGATTTAACTCAAAGCCGTTAAATCAAGAATTTACAGAAATCCGGTTGTTGACATGCGGCGTTGTATTTATGTATTTATGTCCCTACTAAGTATATTTGATGATATTATGGAAAGATAGAAAAGAGGCCGATGCCACAACCGATTGACAATATTTCCATATATAAGGCCGAACAAAATGTGTCCACTTGTTTTTGTTCACATAAGCAGGGGCGAGTGAAGGCATCTGAATTTCTTTTAGGGGAACCCAGAGGTACCTGCAAGATTAGAATACATCTTGGGTATTGTTATTCATCTGCTATGTTTGTTGTACTTAAGACTTCAATTGATTTTGGGTTTTATCGTGTGAGTACAATTTAAGATATTTGAAGATCGAGATCAGTTAACGGCATGGTGCATTTTTAAAGGTGGTACCGGAATGGGGCGCGTCAACCTCTTTTTGATATAATCGTACAAGCAGCAAACTGTTATAAAAACATTACGGTATTCAAAATGTATGCGAATTTCACGCTTTGGATAACAAGTAATGTGGGTTGGTAGCTGAACTGAACGAAAGTCATTTGTGTGGGAGGTACCAGAAGGGGCGTGGCTAGGAATCCAATTATTTGCCACTTAGTTAAGCTTATAACTTTGATTTTAAGTATTGATTTTGGGCTAGATCATATGCATAGTATTAAAAGTATTTCAAGATATTAAAAGTAGGCGTAGTGGTACATTTGGTACCACAAGTCGTGGGGCGATATGGCCCATTTTCAATCACATAGGCAGTTTCGAAAAATATAACATAGCTCAAATGACTTTAAATGGAATGAAACGTATTTGGGCAAAACATCTGTAGTGTCTAAAATGTTCTTTGATGTGTTAGACTTTTTGTCCGTACCAAAAGATGTATATCCTCTTATTGGATGGTTACATAGCCTGCGCGAAATATATCCCCTTTCACTCTTAAAGTCACATATTAAGACCGAGTCTGCTCCAATTTCGGGCAGAGCTGCGGAAACTGAATAAAATATTGTTTTAGATTATTGTTCATAGTCGTGCCTATACGACTTACGTGTTTGCGACTTGTTTCTGTTTTATAAAGCGTGAACCCATCTAATAATGTAAAGATGTCAGTACTAGAATCTTTAGTGTGTCCTTTCGTGTAGGTACTCCTAGGGATCTGTTATAAATTGGCTCAACTACAGATGCATTAATCATTTGTAAATAATTATGTGATTCAATAAAGTAACACACGTTGAATGCTCCTTACATGCCCCTGTGTTAAACCATGGTCAGAGAGAGTAAAAAGAGTTCCTAATTCATCGAAAAGAAAGGACAATGGTCTCCCTCCTTCTTGCTTAGCCACAAAAAATATTTTTGGCAGATAGAGATGTTTTTCATTCTTCCTGTCTGGCTGCGTGCGCGTGTCCTTCTCGGGTTTCCTTTTGTTTGCTCAAGACCATAATTTGTCATTACAGTTGGGGTACTTTATTGGGAAAGTTTTTTCTTTTGATTCTTTTTGGCTGGCGTGTATGTGTGTGGCTTGGTTATACAATACTCTTTGGTAAATTTGTTTTCGAGGTCATGGATGGGGTCAATGCCGTTGGTGAGCGAAAATGTGTTGAAGATAAGATTAGAAAATGAATCAATGTTTTTTTCTTTGCAGATTTTAAGAGGAAAAAAATTTTGCTATTGCTCTCTGGTTTAGAAAAAGGTAAGATTAAATGTATACGAAAAATTGATTGCTCAAAATAGTTGCGGACTTTTCCTTTAGCGAAGCATCAAAAGCAAAGACATTTTTCTCGAACGGCTTCAGTTCTTCTCAAACTTATTAGACACCGGCAATGCCAATCATATTTGGCAATTTCAATCAGATTAGAACTTTACTGTGTCAATCAATCAGATTATAGCCGGGCCTGGTTTATGTTATGTTTTCCTTTCTGTGTAATACCAAATTTCCGAAGCAAATGCTATTTAGAGAAAAGGTTTTGGTCAATCTGACCTAAACTCTTAATCACAGCCAATGACCTTTAACTACCTTTAGCTGGCCCCCATCTTAAGGGCCCTTAAGAGGCCCTCAAAACAAGGACAGAAAGAAGTACTCTAGGATATATCGTCTGCCTGCCAAAACGTATATACGATCGTGCAATTTGTACTCGCACATGCTGTTACTTGGCTACCGCATCCATAGCATATACGAGGGCGGTTCGGAAACTTCTTAGCCTAGCACAAAAAGCGCGGTATAAACAGAAAAAAGTTAAGTGTTTTGGAAACATTCATCTCTGCTATGAACACATGTTAAATTTTGTTTCGATTTTTTTACAATGAAAAAATTAGAAATGCGTGGTGTCATTAAATATTTACATAAAAAAGGTTTATCGGGACACGAAATTCATAATGATATGGTGAATGTGTTAGGTGAAAGTGCTCCTTTATATGCAACAGTAAAAAATTGGGTTGCTGAATTTAAACGTGGTCGTACAAGCATTGAAGATGAACCACGTAGTGGACGTCCAAAAACAGCAACAACAACAGAAATTGTAGCCAAAGTGCATGATATGGTATTAAATGATCGACGAATAAAAGTGCGTGAAATAGCTAATATCATGGGCATCTCAAATGATCGGGTCCATTTAATTTTGCATGAAGAACTGTAGATGAAAAAGCTTTCTGCAAGAAGGGTGCCGGACTTGTTAACAGTCGACCAAAAACGCATAAGAATGAACATTTCTCAAGCTTATTTGGATCGTTTTCAGCGTTTCCTAACTGTTGATGAAACATGGATCCACCACTATACTCCAGAGACAAAATACAATCCAAACAATGTAATGAAGCTGGAGGAAGTGCCCCAAAGAAGGCAAAAACAATTCAATCGACTGGTATGGTTATGGCAACGGTTTTTTTTGGACTTCAAATGTATTTTATTGATTGACTATCTGCAAAAGGGTGAAACAATAAATTCAGAGTACTATTGCAACCTTTTAGATCAATTAAATGTACAAATTCGAGAAAAACGTCCTGGCTTACAACGCAAAGAAATAATTTTTCATCAAGTCAACGCACCAGCACATAAAATCAACGAATTAAAGTACGAGCTGCTTGACCACCCACCTTATTCTCCTGATTTAGCTCCCAGTTACTTTTACCTGTTCCCAAATCTAAAAAAATTCCTTGCTGGCAAGCGTTTTACCTCAAATGAAGATGCAATTACAGTTATTTTGAAGACCTTGAGGAAAACTATTTTAATCAAGGGATAGAATTGCTAGATAAGCGTTGGACTAAGTGTATTGAAGTTTCAGGAAAAATAATTTTGAAAAACTAACTATTCTCTTTCATTGATAGGCTAAGAACTTTCCGAACCGCCCTCGTACTTGACAAATTGTTATAAGCAAGTAAAAAACTGGGGTAAGGCCGACGACTTTGTTAAACAGAAAATTCCGCGGCTCTGTCTGGAGTTTGAGTACGGTTAGGGCTTTAAGTTCGTATGGGGGCTATATAAAAAGATGGACCAATATGGTCGAGCTTCGCTATCAATGGCTATATCATTCATAACGCAACATGATAAATTTGAGCAAAATCGGCAGTTTTGAGCACTTCAATAGCGGGATATATCTTTTTTTGGCCCATATGAAAAGATTGACTGTTATTTTCCAGTTCTATCTGAATTAATTAGTGGTAGTTAAAAATTGGAACTTACTGGTATTTGTATGAGGACTACGAGGGTTTATATTTCGGGTCCTGACAATACTAGTGTTCCCAGATGCAAATTGGAACATTCATTGGAAACTTTGACATTTTTTAGCATAACTTCACTCAGAACGTCTTGTCATTTGAGGGTGAATTGTTTTGTTTACAGTATGTTGAACAATTTATTTCAGTCAAAAAATGGAATTATCCCATTAAAATTTTCGTGCGATGATTTTTTACGATTTTTTGAGTGGGCTATCTAGACAAGAGTGTTTAAATCAACTTGTTTCGACTTTTGTCAAAGAAGCACCATCAAAAACCACTGATAATCGCTGGTACCAAGAGTTCAGTCTCGGACACCGTTCGCTCCAGGATGAATTTCGTGAAGGACGTCCAACTTTGGTCACTTTGCCAGAAACCATCGATGCTGTGCGTGAACTGTTTAAGAAAGACCGATATGTGGCATACCGCGAGATTGAGGCATCCTTGGGCATTGGTATGACAAGAATCTATCAGATATTGCATGTTCATGTGGCCGTGAAAAAAATTTGTTCTCGTTGGATCCCACATAATTTGACGAACGCTCATAAAAAAGGCTCGTATGGATTGGTGCAAAGAGATGCTGAAAAAGTATAACTGCGGAACCTCAAAGGCAGTGTATAACATTGTCACAAGTGACGAATCATGGATCTATGCATATGAACCCGAAATAAAACAGCAATCGACCGTATGGGTCTTTCAAGACGAGCCAAATCCAACAAAACTTGTTCGAGGAAGAAGTAAGCGAAGCAAATGATTGCGTTTTTTTTCGGTATAACCAGCCATGTTGCCACAGTGCCTTTAGTAGAAGGTAGGATGGTCAATTCCGAGTGGTATACAAACATCTGTTTACCAGCAGTGTTCAAAGATAAGAGAAAAAAGATCATTTTGCAGCACGACAATGCGAGCTTACACATCAGCTGAAACGATGAGCTATTTGCCCACTCAAAATGTCGAATTGATGGCACGTATTGATTTGGCACCCAATGACTTCTTCTTATTCTCTAGCATCAAAAAAATGTGTGGTCAACGTTTTCATCGCCCAAAGCAGATTTTGAAGCGTTCAAAAATCATGTTTTGGAGATGTCTCAATCGGAATGGAAAGAGTGCTTCGAAAATTGGTTTGTGCAAAAGCAAAAGTGTATTGATTTTAAAGGAGAATATTTTGAAAAACAATAAATTCATTTCCAACGATAAATTATTCCTGGCTTTAAGATCATTTGAATCAAAGAAATGAATTTCCACGCTTTCGAAAAGTTGCTATGTCTCAAATTAAATTAAATACCTTGGACAGGAACTTCACGGAAATAAAAGGAAGTTCCACGACAATCTTTTTTTTGAGCGTTTGGTTGAAGATGTAGGTGTAAGACTTTCGATATAGTTTCCATGCTGTCTACTGTGTTCGTTTCTAATTGTCATAAAACATTATTTTTTGCAGAGAAAAACGTCAAGCAAATCATGGACAGGCTAGATTACTGCTCTGAGGCCTCTACACCATCGATTTCATTGTTAAAAAATTAGTTTACTTACCTTCGTTGAGGTTGCGAAAGTTCAAATGACGCTGAACCTTCTAGACATTTACCTATTGAAGTCAATACATCTGAAAATGTCGAAAAAATCAACGATATGGTGTTGGGCGATCGTCGAGTAAAAGTGCGTGAGATTGTTAATGCCATACGCATTTCATATGCTTTCATGTGGTTTCGATTTTACATGATCAGTTGGGTTTAAGAAAGCAGTATGCTACAGCTCTCAACTGACCTTAAACGTAATCGTGTGACAACTTAAAGGATTGTTTGGAGTTGTTTAACCGTAATCCGAATGAGTTTTTTCGGCGTTTTGGAACTGTGGATGAAACGTGGATCCATAAGAACACTCCGGAGACCAAGCAGCAGTCTGAAGAATAGAACCGGCTCCGAAGAAGGTCAAGTAGACTTTGTCGGCCAATAAGGTTATGTGAACAGTTTTTTGGAATGCACGAGACATAACCCACATGGATTACCTTCAAAAGGGAAAAATAACAAACGGCGAATATTATGCGAACTTATTATTGTACCCATTTAACGAGGATTTGAAAAACACGACCCTCATATGGCCAAAAAACGAAGATAATGCACGTGTGCAGTCTCAATGGCAAAATTGCATGTATTGGGTTACGAATAGGTACCTCATCCGCCATATTCTACGGATTTAGCCCGCAGTGACTATATCCAAACCTATTGGACCCATTTAACGAGGATTTGAAAAAAACGACCCCATATGGCCAAAAAACGAATATAATGCACGTGTGCAGTCTCAATGGCAAAATTGCATGAATTGGGCTACGAATAGGTACCTCATCCGCCATATTCTACGGATTTAGCCAGCAGTGACTATATCTAAACCTAAAGAAATCGCTCTGTGCAAAGAGTTTCAGTTCCGACGATAAAATTATTAATCAAACAAATGCCTTTTAGAAATTATGTTTAAAAAATATATATTTTTTTTAAAAGAAAAACTGTGTATTTTTTAAAAAGTCACAGAATTATAAATATGCCCTCGAGGCATGCGTCGAGAACAACGTATAGCAGAAATGTTGTTTGTTTAGAAAATACATAGCAACGTTTCCTTCAACATGGTTGTATTGCTACAAGGCTAGCCTGGTGTGCATCCCGCATAAGGACACATTGTAAATCTAATCGTCCTCAAATAAAGCGTAGTACGTTATACTCGTATGCCACCTAAAATTATCCCTAGGGAAATTAGGATGTTCTGTGTTTCATATATTCCCTCGAAGTATGTTGTTCCCGCTCTAGAAGTAAGAAATTAAGTTCGATCTTACCTTAGCTTCAGACTGCAGCGAGAAGTCTTTTAAAAAGCAGTGTTAAGTTAAGTCTTTTATGAGATACCCATAAGAGACCGTTCCGAACTCTGGCCTTTGTTACTTGTTTGTATTTAGTTTTGTAGCATTTTCCCTAAATCCATGTATAATTCAATCAAAACTGGCTTAAAATATTTAAAATTTTCTAAATATTAATTAAAACTATGACAAATTATTTAACTTTTCCCCGATACTACCTAAAGTTAGGATGAGTTTTACTAACCAACATAATCTCTCCAAAACCATACAAAATCCCACAAGTTTCCATTAAAAAAAAACGCAGTTTACGAGCAACTTTCACAATTAAATTTGGAGGTCCCATATGAAACGAGTACCAACAGCGATAGCTAAGTTTCCTAAATCCATTTAGGAAACTTTATTCGCCTTGAACAACTTTTGCGTGCTCTCTTCTCTGCCATTGGCGTTGGCTTTGATTCGCAAGGTCATGTTGTATGAATATTTTAATTTATGATAGAAACAAAAGGCATCTGTAATTACTTCTGCATACGTATGGAATATTGTTTTTTCAATTCCCGCCCTTTAGAAATGAAACACAAAAAGTCGTAGGATTATCAGTTTGAGATCACTTTGTTTGATGTGTATGAGAACACACACAAGTTTCCAGACTCTCATTATTTGTTCTTAACGGCCGAGCCTGGTGCTCGCTTTGCGTTTATTCTAGGAGGGTAAAGGATGCCCCTTTCCTGCCCCATCATAGAAAGAGGGCTTTTAGTTGTTGGTAAGCAGACTTTGGTTAATTTAATATCTATATGGGCGCTCGTGTGGTTGTGGGCGATTGTTATGTACGCACGGCTTTTAATATGTTATCCATGCCATGTCTGGCGGTCATGCCATTGATTCATTTGTGCTTCTTTGATTGTTTATATCACATATTATGTAAAAAGCCAACGAAATGCTATGGCAACGTTAACAAGGCGAACAAGGCTCGCAAGGGCGGCAGCAATAATAGCAACAACAACAATGATAAGCGAATAAATTTTGTTATAAAATTACCGCAATCACTATCGTTTACTTAAATTGTTTGTAACTTTTTCCCCCGTCTGTCTGCTTCATTATCAATTTGGTTGCTCAGAGCAGTGAATCCGTTCCGAAAAGACTAGCGTTATTGTCATTGTATGGCAACACACATATACAATGTGTGTGTGATTATGTAGAAGCATTCGTATATGTGTGTATATTAGTGTGAACTGTAAAATTCGAGATATATTAATGTAATGGTGTGGAAACGAATCGTCGTAATTTTTTTTTTTAAAAAACCTAACTTGACAATTTTAGATATATATATACAGGGTAGTCCACAATGCTAGTTTCTTAAAAAAAACAGAAAAGAACAAGTTTTTTAAGACTGAATTACTGTACAACCTAATAAGATAGGGGTTGTTGTTGTTTGTCATATGGGGAAGGAAAAGTAAGTCAGCGAAGTTATAGCAAACAGATCAATGTCTGGTAGACTCATGTGATCGTTTCAGCTAGCAAGTTAGCCTTAACACGCTAAAGAAAAACAGAAACAGATTTATTTTTTCTACAAACAAAAAACATGATACACCCTGCTTAATAAAAACATGTGGTTCTTGGTATGCATACAGAAAAATAATAAAACAAGAAGTGGTCTCATCGGCGAATTCGTAGTGGGAACATAGGCACGGGATTTGATAAGTAAACCTAATAATGGAGCATCGTCGGAAACGCGGTTTTATCGCTTCTTCCATGGTGTGTGTTCTTCAGGCATTCGTGGTCTTATTCCTGACGTGAAGATGCTCGGCAGGGATACACGTCTTTCCAGAAACTCACACCCATTTGTTATCGATTGACCGGTTGACTGGACTATGCACTACAGATCGAATTCGTCTTTCGCCCGTACTGTCCGTATGTGGAATCGACTTCCGGCCAATGTATTTCCCACCAATTACGACATCCAGAAATTTAAGGCAAATATCAATAAACATTACTCCCTCTTTTCTCCCTTCGATCCCTTGCTTTCCAACGACCAACGCAATGCAATGCATGTATAGGGGAAAACCCCTGAGTGTTGGCTAATTACAAAAAAAAACCAGTCGTTGGTCAACATTTCGGTCTAGACAGCGGCAAGTTAAAAGAACAAAACAAGGACAAAGAAACAAAAACAGGTGGACACAGGTGGAGTTCGGTCGTGCCGATGCTTTTATACCCTTCATCATGGACAACGTTCCAGTAAGAAAAATTTGCCATGGTGGCACCGGCCTTTTTTCTATCAAGGTGTATTTCATTTCATACCAACGGCATACCAACTACTATCGTCACATCGGCATTAGTTCACGAAATAAAGCCTTTCAAAGTTCAATGCCGTATGGGTGGGGCCGCGCCCCTTTGTCCAATTTGTGCACCTTATAGTTCATATTAATATTCTGATCATTGATTAAATTCTTTTAAAATTATATAACGATCGGCCTTCTTCTTCGACCTTAAATGCCATTTTTGAAAGGGCGTGGCACCGCCCACTTTTCAGAAAAAAATGTGTCAAAGAAAAATCAAAAAACATGTTGGCATGTATCATCGTCATTTTTCTAATAGTTCTCGAGATATCGTTTTTTTAGTTTCAAGGTTGTGTAGGTGGTACCACGACCCCTTGTCCACTTTTACCATCACATATTCTATAATAACTTCCAACACGCAGAGAAAATAATGGTTGTGGTGACAATATTCGAAGAGGATAATACTATTGTTGGGTGTATGGTTGTGGTACAACGAAAATGTAATCCTCACAATAAGAGTATTATTCAAAAACAACCATACTATGATCCTCACAACCATACTTTGATCCTCACTACAATAGTATGATTCACACATAACCATACTATGATCCCCACAATCATAGTATAATTCATACTCAACCATACTAAGATATCCGCAATCATATTATGATTCTCACAACTATAGTATGTTTTACATGCAACCATAGTATGATAATCGCAACCATAGTCTGATTCACATATAACCATGTTATGATCCCCACATCCGTATGATCACACACAATTATACAATGATCCCCAAAATAATTTATTAGAATTGGGTAAAGTTGCCAGCAACAGATATGAATTATGAAAATGATTTAAAAATACTTTAAACTCAAAATAATAGACTTGATTTATTTATTTAACAGTAAAACAAATTAGTTTAAAAAACGTAAGGGTTTTTATAAAAAAAAATTCAGTTAAACACAGCCAAAGCATTTGTTTGAAAATTTTTAAATTCCGTTTGAAAATTACTATTATTGAATTAGATCCGTAAAAATATCATTGTCCTGAAGATTAATTAAAGAAAAAATACAATCAGACAGCATGATTGCCGCAATCATATTATTGTAAACATAAGGTCCAAAAAACAGTACTTTTGTAGCACCAGCCATATTTATATTTGTTGCTACAACAAAATTTTACATTTGGAAACAATACTATTGTTACATTTCAACAATATTAATATTGCGGCAATTATACTATTGTCAAAATTAAATTCAGTAAACAATACTATGGTTGCGATGGACATACTTTTGTTGCGGAGAACATACTATTATTGCCGTCACCATATAGTAACCATGTTTTTTCTGTAGTCATTGATTTCATTCTGTTTACATTTTTTAACGATTTCCCATTTCTATGGCCATTAATG
Source organism: Hydrotaea diabolus (assembly GCA_963513945.1). Classification (NCBI taxonomy): domain Eukaryota; kingdom Metazoa; phylum Arthropoda; class Insecta; order Diptera; family Muscidae; genus Hydrotaea; species Hydrotaea diabolus. The sequence goes on from OY740716.1 coordinate 49,038,843, forward strand.
ACATTTTTCAATGCTAAGATCACATGTTTCAAATATCGCCGTCATTTTTCTAATAGTTTATGAGATATGGTGTTGTTAAGTTTAGAAATGTTTAATTTTGCTGAGTTTGACCCAGTCCTAGTTAGGGACAAATTTTTACCTCATCGCCAATCTGATCCATTTTTAATGCCAGCCGTTTTGGTCTCCGACCAGTATTTCGCGGTGTTGCAAACGGAATGACAAAGTGCATATTCCCTCTAACCAACACAAAGACAATGAAAAACCTTATGATGTAACTTCTGCAACATCCTGTAGGAGAAAAAGCTGTGGAAAATGCTTAAGAAAATTCCAAGCTCCACATCCAAAGATATTGTCGGGAGAATAGAACGAATATACCTGAAGCTTTATGAAATTAAATTAAAGTCTTCTTATATTTCTGATGATAAAGGAGGACTAGACCGAACGTATTTAAGCATCTGCTAAAGAAGTCTTTCGAAAAAAAAAACCCGACAGCTGAGATGGTAGAGGAAATTGTATAACCCGTCAAAACCCAAAAAAATAAAATAAAGTGGTCATTGCATTATTTCAGCATCCTTTTCGTGTTCCGTTTTTTGTCGATCCGATACCAGCCCCAACGTAAACGATTTGTATTTATGAAAAGGAACGATGGGCCGAGCTCAACCACTTTTTCTGGTACTTCTTTAGCAATGCTTTCTTTTCTAATAACGACTTAAAATCTGAGGCTGAAATAATCGAAAATAAAATTTCATTTGTAATTTGTACATTTACTATTCCAACTTAAATTAGGTCGGGTAAAGCAGCCAAAAACAGTTGGTTTAACTGGACATGCACATATGCTGTAGGGTCCAAAGATGGGGCATTCATAAATCTGCGTTTCAACAAAATTGCCAACACAGGCACGAACTTCGTTTATCAGAGCGCTTTGGCGTGAATAGCTTCTTCAAAAGCAACGTCTAGGTACAAATATTTTTACTTCTGTCAGGGAAATACAAAATCATTGTCGGTTTTAAGAAGAATAAACGATAGTTCTTCATTTATCTCTACCCTTGTTTGAGAGGGCAAGGCATGTACCAACCCAGTTGATAAAGCCAACCTATCGGACGAAATGTTTCCAGAGAATTCGTCCTTGCTGAAAAGCAATTAACCACTCCTAGTGATAGTAAACGTTTCTTGTTTCATGCCTCAAATAATTTTTCAAACATTTGGAGATAAAAGGGTTCTTGCGAATCTCGATGTACTTCGGTGTGGGGGCCAACCAACCAATTGTGACGAACATGTTACTTTGGTACCAATAATTAGTGGTGACAACAGATTAGTTCTTTGTAGTGATCAAATCCTGTTTTGTTGACTGTTGTAACATAGTATTGGTTATTCCAATATAAAACCTATAATATTTTATTTAAAATTTATCCAAACAAAATAAATGGTCAGACAGTTAAAGTTTGGATACTGCCATATAAATAAACGAACTATAAATAAAACAATTTTTTCCAGAAAAGGATAACAGGCTTAACTGAAATTTAGTGGCATTTCTTAGACTTGATCAGTGACCCATTTTTTCTGAGTTTCGGCCACCCAATAAATATTGTTATATACCTTAATTAATTTTTTTCCGATTGGGGCATCACTGCAATGCTTATCAAAACATCCATTGATGACGTATTTCCTTTACTGATCAGTTGGCCCGTTGCAAGGCGGTAAAATATATTTTTTTTTAAAAAAGTACTTAAAACCAATAGTCTATAACAACAACCAATACATGTCAAATTTATTTCCAATAATCATCTTAGTCTGTTAGGATTACCGATACTTGTTTTCTTCAACCGAATGTGTCAGTTTCCCTTACTGAAAGTTGCTGTGCGCCCAATCAACATTCGGTTGTAACAATCGAATACATAGATAGTTCGTGCAACCACCGACATTCGGATGACAATAAAATTCTGTTGTGACAACAAATCAATTTTCTGTGTGCAGGTACGATATTCAGCTCGGCGGACCACAATCAGCCAATGTAGGTCGATTTTCGCACAGACTCCATTTAATTGGCCAACATAGGTCCAAATTTTCCCACTGACTCCAGTCAAAGCATTATAGCGATTTAAAATCCAACCGCTCCACAAGCTACATTTGATAACCAATAACCCTTACTTTTATCACAGTGTTTTGCGAGAGATTTATAATCAGCCATGGTAAAATATAGCATATTCGTATAGTCCGCATGCAAAGGACCCTTAGGATTGACAATATGGCAGAACGTATGTGGCAGAACAGATAATATCGTTCTACATCCAGTATTCTCTTGGTCCTTTTCTGAAGTTTGCCGTTAAACAGCAATTAGTACGATAGGTTTTGTGTGCTAATATTTAGTTTATTTCGACGGGACACACTATTATGCGTATGTATATACTTTAATAAAGCTATAAGTGAGTGTATACAACATTTTTGCACACGATATGTAAAACGTATGTCACATCTGTGTGTAATATGAGATATATTTAGAAACACACACTCATGCATAAAAGACATCATATGTATACGAGTATCTATGTGTACGTGTTCTTATGTGAACGTTAGCATTTTTAAGTTGTTTTAAAACAAAAAAAATCTTTTTCTTGACTTTTGTTTATCAACTTTGTCGTCGTCGTCTTTTTTTTGTTTTTTCTCAATGGGAACCAAATATCAACTAACGAGACCTGTACGCCTACCATCACACAGTGTTTCTAAATCACAACAAATATGTCTATAAGTATATAAAGTGAAATCTTAAGCCTTTATTGAAGATGTTACATATTGGACCACCAAAAACGCAATAGCAGTTGATACCGAAAACTGAATGTTTGGTGGGCTTCATGGTGATTTTTTGTGATATCGGTCGGAGCATTACAGTAAGAGAATAGTCTGTGGTGAGCAACAAAAAGAAAAATGGAAAGGAGCAAATTAATTAAAGAGTCAAACATCTGGAAATAAAGCTTTTATTATATTTGAGTTAATTGGAATTTAACTTCTACATTTTTGTCGAAAACAGCGGTTAGACATATAATCGATAAAGTACTGGTATATATCGGTTTGCATCTTGTGTGTATTTTTCCGGATATAGCTGAGTGTGATTAATTGTTATTTTTTCGGAAAAAAAACCACACCAGTCGGATCAGATTGGCGAGTTTCGTCCTCAATTTTTCATGCAGTATCGTCAATAGCATTTAAATATATAAGTATATTCGCCATATGTGACAGCGCATAGAGAAAGGGATCTAAGGGTAAAAAAAAATCAATTTTCACTTTTTTATTTTTTTGATGTGGACAACATATGAGCATAGAATGAGACCGACACCATGCCCTAAAAGTGTTCCCTCCCAGAGATATGCGCGTTTTATGAAAGTGATGGTACACCAAAGATAAACGTATTTAAATCTTTAAAATGGCTCTCCTGAACAAAACTGGTTTTTACCCTTAGGTCCCTTTCTATTTTGCGCTTCACATATATAAAAATGGTGTGAAAATGTATAGTAATTCATTAATTGAGAACGGCAGCGTCAATTTGGCTCAACTTTATTTTCGGTTGTTCGGAGATGGTTTCTACGAAAGAAAAATTTGAGAAAACCCTCTGGAAAAGTCGAGAAATTGGAAAAAGTCGTAAATTTATTTATTGTATGGAATTTTGTGAGCAACTGTTCCGGAATTGCTTTTTGAATAACAAAATAGCAAACTCTTTGTGATAAACTCAGAAAAACGTGAGCAATTTAAATCTTTGTCGACGAGATTTTGCATTTTAAAGCATGATTTTATGATTTTGGCCGATGTAAAGGTAGAAAATTTGTTGTGGAGCGCGCTTTAAAACTGCCGATGACAGTATATCGTAAGTAATTAATGGATGAACATTACATGCATAACTTGAAATCGTATGCTGGTAACGTAACGAAAACCTGGCAATTTCTTAATAAGGAACTTGGCCGAGGAAAAGAACCGCTCAATATTCTATTGCGGAAGATGGCGTTGTTTCTGATGAGGAGAAAGCGGCAGACTTCAATAGACATTTCCTTGATTCAATGAACACTCTGAAACGAAATATTGCACAACTCCCTGATGATAACATTAATATGTTTAGAACTCTTATACTTGAGAAAAGCTGCTTCAGTATTCAACTCGTAAAAATTGTGGAACTTAAAAGTATTATGGACACATTGAATGTGAAAAAAAAGTTAAAAGTTAAAAAGTTAAATCATATTATGCTCTATTTTTTTAGATTTGTCTAAATTAAAGACCCAAATCTACACGTAGAAAAAAAGATTATTTGGGATAACAATATTCGAAGATCATCATACTGTTGTTGGATATATGGTTGTGGTACAACAATATGATGACCCTCACAAAAATAGTATGATGTTTCACATACAACCATAGTATGATCCTCACATCCATAGTATGAGCCTCACAACCATAGTATGATCCTCACAATCCTAGTATGATTTAAACGAAACCATGTTACAACCATTGTACACACCATTGTACATTCTACACACACAATTACGCTATGATCCCCAAAATTATTTATTACAACTGGTTTAAGCTGTCAGAAATAGATTTGAATTAGGAAAATTATTTAAAAATACATTTATTTTTAACAGTAGAAAAAATCAGTTAAAAAAACTTAAGCACTTTTATTAAAAATATTTTTTTCATAGAAAAATTTTAATTTCCATATATAAGTAAAAAAAACTTTTCTTGCATACGATTCGCAACAATCAAATTGTTTTGATTTTGCCGGAATGATTGCCGTATTCATATTATTGTTAACATAAAACCAAAAAACAATACGTTTGTCGCACCAACCATATTTATATTGTTGCTACAACCATATTTTTATATTTGGCAATAATACTATTGTTACATTTCAACAATATTAATATTGCGGCAATCATACAATTGTCAAAATTAAATTCAAAAAACAATACTATGGTTGCAACGAACATACTTTAATTGCAGGGAACATATTATTATTGCCTTGATCATATAGTACCATATTTTTTCTTTGCGTGTATGGGCTTTCTTTGCTCGCTCAACAATGGTCATATGGGTTCTACAAAACATTAAATTGTAAAGCTCGTTTGATTCGAAATCATGATAAAAGCAGTGTGCAGCCACGAAAATCAATGTTACTTTGCCATTTTGTTAAAAACTTATCTTCTATTTAAATATAGAAGCAAGAGGTCTTGAGCCGGTTAATCCCTGATCAATGTGTAAAAACATTAAATTCTCAAATCTAAAAAGGATAACGGTTTATGGGGCCCAGAACTACATTAGTTCTGCTAAACATGGAACCACCATAACAACCATTTTCCTTATCCTGCCAATTCCTTACTACAACGGAATCCATGGCATAGAGTATACAAGTTTCGGCCGACCGAACTTACGAATTGTACACTTGTTGAATTTTTGGTTGAACTCCATGGCTGAAAATTGAATTTAGAAGTGAAGCTTATTTTGCAATATTTAATGGTAGAATGGAAATTTCATTGCGGTGCCCATGCTTTAACTTCATTTAAAACAAATAGATATATTTTTTTTCGGAAGCCAAAATCGATCCAAGACTGGAGTCTAGAGCAGACTTTCTGCAATACTCCACAGCCCTGAATACGAGGGTTGCTTTATATATTTCTGGCCTAGGCAGCACTAAGTGGTGCCTGGCGCCATCTGACATTTCCATTGGAAAGTTTGACATTTTTAAGCATAAACTCAGAACGTTTTGACGTACGACCATCCATTGTGTTGTTTACAGTGACTTGAAAAAATCAATTTGGCAAAAAAAAAAATGGAAATAACTGGTGAAAGTTTTTCTGTTAATTTTCACAACTTTCGACGTGGATGACAAGAGTGCATCGATGAACTTATATCTTTGTATGGCGATGAAGCGTCATTCTATAGCACTGTGAAAAACTGGTTAAAAGAATTCAATCGTGGCCGAAGACGAATGACGTGAAAGTCGTCCAAAAACGGCCATTGTGCCAGAGAACATTGATGCCGTGCGTGAACTGATAATGCAAGATTATCATGTGACATACTGTAAGATAGAGGCATCCGTCGGCATTTCTTTCACCGGCATACACTCGATATTGCATGAACATCTGGCCTTAAAAAAGGTTTGTTCTCGTTGGATCCCGCACAATTTGACAATCGCTCAAAAAAAGGCTCGTGTCGATTTGTGCAATAAATTTTGAAAATATACGATCGCGGTGCTTTGAAACACGTTTATAAGATCGTCACAGGTGACGAATCTTGGATCTATGCGTATGAGCTCGAAAAAAAACAGCAATCGACCAGGTGGGTCTTCGAAGACGAGCCAAAGCCAACCAAAGTTGTTCGTGAAAGAAGCACTTCGAAGTAAATGGTCGCCTGTTTCTTCGGCAAAACTGGTCATGTGGCGACTGTTCTACTTGAGCAACGTAGGACGGTCAATAATGATTGGAACACCACAGTTTGTTTGCCTAAAGTATTCGGAGAAATTCGAAAAACAAACAAGAGAAGACGAATCATTGTTCACCATGACAGGGCGAGCTCTCACACATTGGTTGAAACCAGTGCCTTTATGACTGGCCAAAACGTCGAATTGATGGGTCATCCACCGTACAGCCCTGACTTGGCACCCAATGACTTCTTTTTATTCCCGCACATCAAGAAACAAATGCGTGGTCAACGATTTTCGTCGCCAGAAGATGCTGTTGAAGCGTTTAAAAACCATGTTTTGGAGGTGTCTCAATAGGAGTGGAAAAAGTGCTTCCACAATTGGTTTGAGCACATGCAAAAGTGTATAAACCATGCTGGAGAATACGTTTAAAAACAATAAAAACCATTTTTAAAAAATATATATAGCAGCCGTATCAATTGATTTTGCGTGCTTATCTCTTGAGGCTCTTGTGACGCGTGTGGCCTACATTACATTCAATCTTAATAAGTTTTTACAGAATTAGTTTATGTAGGCAAAAGATAGACGCTATTGAAATTGAAGAAAATCGGCTCAGATTAATATGGAGCTCTCACAATACATATGTTTACTCGATTTTATGTTTTTATCTCTTGAAGCCAAATACTGCATCCAATCGTGATGAAATTTTGCACATTTCATTTTGATTGATTAGTGACTATCTCAGACACAAATAGGTTATATCAGTCTCCGTGTTGGAGCCCCCATATAAATTCTCTAGAACCCCCATATAAATTCCGATTTCGGGCAAATTTGTAAATATAAGCCCCTATTTTGTGATAAAGAATACATAACAAACTAATGTGCCCGAAAACGGCTTCCTGTGTTAGTCATAAAAGGTGTTTTTTTTGAACGGATGGTTTTCAATCTTGCCACACATTTTTCGGTTTTGGTATTTTTGACAACTATCACTTGATTTATGCTCAGTTTAGTTTGCCATTTCATTACAAATAGACTTGCTTCGGGACAACGCAAATCGTAGTGAATGGACCCAAAACGAGATGGCCTGATTTTAAAAAGAAAATGTTGTTTAGCGATAAAGGTCACTTTTAGTTGAATGGGTACGTAATAACCAAAATTGTAGTATTTGGATTCATCAAAATTCACAAACCATTTTTGAGACGCCCTTACATCCTCCCTGTCACTGTTTGGTGTGCTCTATGGGCAGAATGAATCATTGGTCTATATTTCTTCAAAAATCAATGAATAGCAAACGGTCCCAAATGCTGTAAAAAGTGGTCGAAAATGAGGCCTCTCGGCTGACCAAATTCATTTTAAAAAAATAATGGCAAACTCTAATCTTTATAATAAAGCTCAATTTTTCACCACAACATTGAATCATATGCGTTTCATTTCAACCCGAAAATCACACGTCTGAAAAATCCCCTTCATAACAGAGTAGCTGAATATAAAATTATTTTTTTTTAAAGGCCGGATCCTTCCCATTTTTATTCTCTTAACTTCGCAGAGAATTGTATGTGACATTATTTTGAAAGCTTCAATAAATTAAGAGCCAATTCAAAGGGTCGAAAACACTGTTTTCAGTTGGCTTTTCAGCATATCCAGAAGTACCGGCATAATATAGACGGCCAAATCCGTAGTTTCGCTTTGGTATGACGCTGGCGCTCATGACATTTATGCCAGTTAACACAGGTTGAACTCCGGGGAGAAACTTTAACAATTTCTCATAGGCGGGTTTCCACCTCGTTTATGCCGGCGACTTTACGAGTAAGAGGTTATTTACCTCTAAGCCATGCTCTCTACAAAATGCAGTAGCCGTTCGGAGCCGGCTTTAAACAGTAGGCCCTGGTTAGTGAGTATTCTTATACTTGTGCAACGTTGACTGATTTGAGAGTGGTTTCCCCTGGTTCCTTAATGGGATGTTATGGAAATTAAGGAAGTAAAGCCGGTTTTGGATTTTTAACAATTTTTCTATTTTTTAATTTTTCAATTTAAATTTCACTTTTTTTTTAAATACAGTGTTGAAAAAACCGGACATGCCGATAACCTCAACAACCCCGGGTTTTTCGACACTCTTTTAAAGACATCTCATCACCAAAATTTGCCAAATGAAGGAGAACTACTAGCATCCTGTCCGTTAAGGAATTAACTAGAACTAGCCAAGTCTTTCATTTCCAGAATGAATATTTTTAAAGCTCATAATCATGTTTTCAACTCCCAATGCATTGCTCGACTATCGGATTTATAAATCTGTTATGCATCCTGTGACAGGATTCCTTTAGAGCGATATTTAAGAAAACATGTACTCGGAGGAAGAACAGCTGCCCTTGCTGCAAACCTATTATGTTTGGTTAAAACGTCAATATGACTGCGCACATTTTAAACCCACTTATATTTCAATTACAATAGGTTAGACCAAATAGTATTGTCATCTATGTACGAAATGGGTTCCAAAGTAACTCCTCCCGTTAATCAGCCTATCGCTAACAAATACTGCTATTTTGTTTTGCGTTTAGAGCCACTGTGCGTCGCCTTCCATTCGTCGTCTTTTTCTGTGAGTGTGTTCTTCGAAATGCGTAGAGGTCACACGAGTTGTTGTGTTCTTTTTTTGTTGTCTCCTCCACATTTTGTTTACATTCACTTATAGAAGAAAGTGAAAGGACCCTGCAGAAGAAGGCATAGGAGACAACGGCAACAACTGCGTCAAATAAGATTAGAAATAAGAATAATGTCAGTTTGTATTTCATAAATACAATTTTTAATGCTTACACAGACACAAAATGGAATCTCTAAAGATATGTCACTGGGTCGCAAGGATGTGGCTGTGTATGAGGATGTGGGTGTGGAAGTGTAAGTCGAGGATCATGGTATCGTAGGGGCAGGGGGAGTAGTATGACATACATACATGAATACAAGTATGAAGACTGGCCCACGGTACGCATGAAGTTTGCGTATTTAACTTTATATGGAACTAATTTATGTAATGCCACAGTGGGTCGAAAGATAATCTTTTTTGTAGGTTCATTTGAAGTGAAGATGTTATAACGAAGACATGATTCGTGCTACGAAAGGCCAAACAGGCTCAATAGAAGACTTTACTTAAAATTGAGACCAAAGTCTAAAGTATCGCGTATTTAGTTTTGGGTAGGTTTGTGGGGAGGACATATTTCGTAGGGCTACATAGAGGGCTACCGGCTAAATAATACCATGGGTAGGTCGTACTTAACGTACTTATCTTCATTAAAGCTAGATTGGATTTACAATTTTCCCTTTATGACGGGACTATTCGAAAACATGGACCGACTGGTATGGTCCAACTGCACTAAAGATGGAAGTTGGTCGCTCGTAACGCTACATGTGGAATCGGGTATAATATGTGGCATTTAGTAGTGTAGGTTATTAATATTAAAACATGCATCGATATGAACCCATTTCAATATAATTGTCTATGGAATATTTTTAGATGTTCTTAGATGAATTTGTTTGTTTGATAGTCGTGCTCACTACTATCAAATCAACTGTCAAACTATGGCTTCAAAAACTAAAGGGGGAGCTAAACCTAAATCTTTTGCCAAATTTCATGAAAGTCGAACAACAATAACAAACTTTAAATTGACGGACAGACAGAAATCGTTAAATCGAAACTGCTAGTAGTTCTGAATCGATCGGCAATCTTAAAGATGGGTCTAGCTCTTCAATTTTTAGTAGTTACAAACATTTGCCATTAAACTAAATTATAATACCCTGTTCCACAGACTGATGCAGCGTATAATTACCAAAATTCCGCTAAATGAACACTCCCTTGGCGAACGCCTATGCCGTTTTAAGAATACCAGAACAATTTTTAAAAGCACTTGGTTGGCACTATCGCACATGCCTAAATTCTTGTTGTCGTGTTTGGCGTTATGTTTTTTTTTTGTTTTGTTCTCTCACTTGTGCCTACCAATAAATCTTCGACATTGAGAGGACATCAACAGCAACAACATGAACATGAATGAAAACAGACTTACCAACATTGTAATCGTACAAAACAGCATGCCCTCGTGTCCCTGGCTCGAACATACATCATGCCCTCGTGTCTCTTACGAACAAAATCACCCGAGAGATATAATATGAATTCACGTGTGTGTTTGTGTGTATACAAACGACATGGCGGCAGACAAAAAGGCCAACAAGAACAACAAAAACCAGGGAAATAACGCGACCAAGATTTCATATATGGTTGACTTGTGTTTTGGCGTTTCAATTTTATGGAAAAACTTCATTGTCGTTCGTGTTCGTTTCGGTTTCCTTCTTTTCTTGTCTGTTCTTCTGTTTGTTGATATTGTTATTATTATGATGATTGTTGTTATTGTTGTTTCCTGGTGGTATTTTTCTTAAAATCAAAATCAGAACCAGCAGCGAGGCCAGCTGTAGACGCACTTTGCGAAGCAGCAAAATATGGGGAGAGTTTATATTTTGGCGCCCGATGTGAGTACTCCAGTTATTGTAGGACAGAATTGTTGTTGTCGTTACACCAACATCTATTGAGGGAGTGACTCGGCGGATGAGAAGTTATGTGTGTACATACGAGGGTTGCTATTTATATATCGGGAAATAGTTTTATTGTTTTTCATTGGAAATGGTTTTATTGTTTTTGAAAATATTCTCCTTTAAGATCAAAAAACTTTTGCATGCGCACAAACCAATATTCGAAGCACTTTTTTCACTCCGATTGAGGCATCTCCAAACATGATTTTTGAACGCTTCAACAGCTGCTTCGGGCGATGAAAAACGCGGACTACGCATTTTTTTCTTGATGCTAGGGCATAAGAAGAAGTCATTGGGTGCCAAATCGGGGTTGTACGGTCAAATAGCTCATCGTTTCAGCTGGTGTGTGAGAGCTCGCATTGGAGAGATACAAAATGATCCATCTTCTCTTATTATCTTTCCTCATTTCTTCGAACACTGCTGACCACTCCGAATTGACCATCCTACGATTCACAAAAGGCACTGTGGCAACATGGCCGGTTATACCGAAAAAAACGCAATCATATGTTTCGATGTACTTCTTCCACAAACAACTTTTGTTGGGTTTGGCTCGTCTTGAAAGACCCATACGGTCGATTGCTCGGTTTCGAATGCATAGATCCATGATTCGGCACCTGTGACAATGTTATACACTGCCTTTAAGCTACCGCAGTTTTAGTTTTTCAACATCACTTTGCACCAATCCATACGAGCTTTTTTTTGAGCATTCGTCAAATTATGTGGGATCCAACGAGAAACAATTTTTTTTCACGGCGAAATGAATATGCAATATCTTATTGATGATTGTCATTCTAATGCCCAAGGATGCCTCAATCTCACGGTATGTTACATGTCGGTCATGCTTAAACAGTTCACGCACAGCATCGTTGGTTTCTGGCAAAGTGGCCGAAATTGGACGTCCTACACGAAATTCATCTTGGAGCGAACGGCGTTCGAGACTGAACTCTTGGTACCAGTAATTAACAGTGGTTTTGTGAAGGTGCTTCATAGCTAATAGTCGAAACAAGTTTATTTAAACACTCTTGTTGATAACCCTCTCCGAAAATCGTAAAAAATCGTCGAACGAAAATGTTCACGGGATAATTCCATTTTTTGACTGAGGTGAATTTTTCAATACACTGTAAGCAAAACAATTCGTCCTCAAATGACAAAACGTTCTGAGTGAAGTTATGCTAAAAAATGTCAAAGTTTTCAATGGAGGTTCCAGTTTGCATCTGGGAACACTAGTATTGTCAGGACCCTAAATATAAATAGCAACCCCCGATACATACATGTCAAATGTTTCGTGCTGCCTGTTTCGGTGTTCTTCTGCTGTTTGGCGTACTTTCTGCTGTTTTCTTACATACATACTCACTTGCACGCATACATATGTATGTACACATGTATAATAGTTCAGCTGTAGTATTGTCATTTATGTCAATTTTCATTTCTCCCGTTCCATTTTTTCGGTTTGTTATTCGAACTGCGACATGTTAATGTCTGTGTCTCCTCATCTATGCGTGTATGTTTGTGCGAACATAGTCTTATGTGTTTTAGTCTGACGTTATGCGTGTATGCTGTAGCTTGTATAAATAAATTTGCATGCCAAATGAGTTTTTATGAATTGTGGTTGGATTTGTGCTTTTCCTTTCTGCTGTTGTGTGTGTGTGTGTTTCTATTGTTCTTCGCTATCATCATCATCTATGTTCGCTTCTCTACTGCTGTATCTTTTTCACCTATCATAGGTTGTGCAGCGATGAATTAGATTTAACATTTGAAATGTAATATGACTCTTTTTGACAGAGCCCTGTTGTAATAACCTCCCGCCTAGAATTGAGGATATACATATTAATTTTGTCATTACGTTTGGAAAAGTTTGAAATGCTTTGTAGACCATTTGGTGGACACGAATGGGCTACTTAGTTTCTCATAACAAATGCTTAACTGAACTGTCATACAAGGCTTCATGTCGTACTTGTTTAGAAAAAAAGGTATTAACTCAAATTGTTTAATATATTTAGAGAGGCAAATAACGGTTTACTTACGCCTTTTAAGTACGCCTGAGAGTGTCATGTCCATTTTATAACTTTACCATGGTGTAGGGTACAGGGGTGTCTCAAAGCAGAATAAAAAATGTTCAAGTCATAATAATGATTAAAGACCGAATGAAAACTATATTTTTTTGTTTTCGTTATATCGCTTCATTATCACGGTGAGGGAAACGGGCCGTTTGAACTTGATGCGTCCAAAGAGACCTGGGGCTCTGCTGAGTCGGCATGGCCTGACAATTGAAGAAGTAGTCCCTGATGGCTGGCAGGACAAATGCCGAAACGTTAGTATTAATTCAAGCTCAATACGAATTCAGGCATTTGCACCATTCAGATCTCAGCTGAGCCAGAATCACGCGTGCTGTCTCCTCTGGTGAAATCTTTGGAGTATGTTTCCCTAGAAAAACATTTTAACTACAGCTGGATACTGCTACGAGTAAGACTTCATCAGCGTGATTGTCTTTTAGAACTACCTGGTTGGCTCAATGATGTGAAGGCTCGTTCTTGTACAGCTGGACTTCTCTCTCTAGACTGCTGCAACGAGAGCAGATACTGGCCAGAATTTTCTTCCGCTCACAGTCGCTGATCACAACAGCGCTGCGTAGTTCGCTACAGACCGAGCTATAGCTTTTTAAGAGGTTTCAAAATTTCTTTGTCGGCTCCCAAAGTACTACCGGCTAGTGACTCGAAAATCTTGTTCCTACTTTAAAGCTTATCGCATATAGCTCGAAAAAGGCTGTCCAATGTGACCCCAAGGATTTTGATATACGATATGGGTACATGGGAGGACTACTAAAAGTGACAATCAAAAAAAGTCCAAATATTACACATAGGCCTTCTGCTGGGAACTACGGCGAAATATCTTCTTCGCTTTCCGGTGTTGTAAAAAATACTTTTGAATATACCTCTTGATACGTACAATTTCGCCCGGTAACTTTCTTGGTGTAGCGAATGCAATATTCGTTTTCACCAAAACATTAAGCCATCTGTACTTGGGCATCATTGACAATGTTTTTCCTCCGCGTGTATTTTGATGTAGTTCTGGCTATGACACTGTTCTTCTTCCTGTTGTTGTTGTTGTGATATTTATTGTCATCTTGATATGTGTGCGTGTGTGTGCCTGAGTGCCTTTATGCATGGGTGTTTGTTTGCCAGTTTTTCTTCCTCTTAACCCAAGTAATAAAAAAATGAGCAGAAAAGGGGGAAAGCGTTACAAAACAAAACAAACAAATAAACAATCACAACAACGATACTAGAACAACAACGACAATGAGGACCAGCATATTTGCACAGTGGGTAAAAAATTCCACAAAAAAGTTCCAAAATCTTTAACAAGAGATTATTTTACAGATTTATAAGGTGTGGACCGCAGAGGCCTGATAGGCAAATAACACATATATGATAATTTTTATAAAATGTATGTCCAAATCACGACTATTAGACAGTCTGCGATGATCGAGTCAACCTATACAGGGTGGCGGATGAATATTGCTACATTAAGAAACTCAAATTACTTTTTTTTAGTGATTGGAATTCATTATTATTTTAATCATGTTTAAGCTCATTCAATTTTCATTAATACGAGGGCCACCGCAAAAGTAACTGCCCTAACATAAAAAGAACCGTTTTTTTGGAATTATTATTATTTCTTTTTCAACATAATCTCCTTTCAACTCAATACACTTCATCAAACGTTTTTCAAGTTTTTTTAATTCCATCCGAAAAATAAGATTTTCAAGACCTTCAAAATATGCCTCAGTTTCAGCAATAACCTCGCTATTCGACGAACATTTTTTGACACCGATTTTTTTTTTAAATTTGGAAACAAGAAATAATCAGAAGGAGCTAAATCTGGACATATGGTGGATGCGGAGCAATTTCAAATCGTAATTCGGCCAGTTTTTGTTGAGTTAAAAATGCAGTGTGTGAAGGAATTATCTTGATGAAAAAGAACGTTTTTTTTCTAAATGCGGTCGTTTTATCTTGATGTCTTCACTCAGCCGATCCAATAATGCACAATAATATTCACTATTTATAGTTTTTCCTTTCTCAAGATAATCAATAAATATTATACCCCTTGCATCCCAAAATACTGTGGTCATTACTTTTCCTGCTGACTTAAAAGTTTTCGCCTTTTTGGGACCACTTTTACCAGCTTCTATCCATTGTTTTGACTGTTCTTTGCATTCTGGAATGTAGTGATGGATCCATGTTTCATCAACAGTTATGAATCGGCGCAAGAACTCTATTGGATTACGCTGATAAATCGCTAAAAGCTCGGAATTGGTCCAACGGACGATTTTTTGGGGCAAAGTCAACAAACGCGGCGGATCTCTTGCGGATAGCTTTTTCATGTGGAGTTCATCAAGTAAAATACTCCAAACTTGTTTTTCGTGTATTTAAACAATATCAGCAAGTTCTCTGAGCTTTATTCGTATATCTTTAGTCACTTCATTAAATATTTTTCTAATGTTTTCAATAGTAGTAGCAGTTTTAGGTCTTCCAGAGCGTTGTTCATCTTCCGTACTTGAACGACCCATTCTAAATTGTTGAACCCTGTATTTCACGGTGGAGTATGATGGTGCATTATCACCATGAACAGAATCCAATTCATCTTTGATTAATTGTGGCGTATAACCTTTCATATAAAAGTGTTTAATTACCGCACTAAACTCTTTATTTGCCATTTTTCAAAAATTATAAAACTTGTTTACTTCAATCACCTGTAACAAAGAAAATAATCATTAAATATTCCGTAAATTTTGACAGATGGCGTATAAAAGATTGCTTTTAAAAAACAAAAAAAAGTTGCTAGTAAAACAGAAAATCTGCCAGGCCAGCTAGTTTTGCGGTCGCCCTCGTATAGCTAAATTAGTTTTAAACATAATGGATTTAAATGCACCCCGTGTTCGTTAATGCGTGTAGAACAAACATTTGTTCATTACTGCTTGGAGTGTTGAGATAGTTTCTCGAATGGATTGCTTTAGTTCGCCGTTTTCTCCGAATAGGTAGGGCCCGACAATGCAGCGTAATGAAACTGAAACCACACTGTCACGAAGTGGAGACAATTCCGTCGCATGGAGTGTCTGTGGGTTGTAAGCACTCGACTTATTTGTTTGTGTACTCGTATGTTGCTGTTAAAATCGATATGGACCTCGCCAGCTATGAACAGACAGTTCAACATGTTTCCGTCCCCTTCCAGCATTTGAGGCATCTTCTGGCAAAATTCCAAGCAAATCGGGAAGTTTGCTGCGTTCAGTTTATCGACCATTGGAATTTATATGGAATAACTCCAAATATTTGTGCATAATTGACTGCAATTGCTGCCTGCTTATACCCATTTTGGATTGGTTTTGTATGGCAGCAGCTACAGCAGCGATTGTTTCCTCCGTCCGAACTGAAGGGTTTTCGATAGACTGTCCCATGCTCGGCAAAACTGTTAACAAGTCTCATTTTGGTCCATCAGCTGGGAGGATTGCCGCCAAATGTGCGCCTAAACTCTCTTTGAACCGAAACTACGGACTCCAGTGCGTGATAGCGGCGGACTATCCAAATTCTTGTTTCAGTGTCCCAGTTACCCATTTTTTTCAATCTAAAAACCAATCTGCAAAATAAAAGAAATAACCAGATTCATTAAATAGAAAAAGGGTTATAAATTTTGTTTTGGTAGCGGCTTTCATCAGCCACCCTGTACGAACAGGATAAATAACAAGGAAATTATCGGGAAGAAAATTGAATGTGGTATGGATTTATCAGTGAGTTAGAACGTGAACGTGTTCAGCCAGTGAACACAAACTAAAATTTGATATTAAAATGTTCAAATTCAAAAGACGCTACAAATAGTGAAGACCAATAAAATGACCATTTCAAGCACATATTCCAACTCACCATATATTCCTTCGGTAATTCATGCTGGGTCTACTGCGTCTGGTATTTGCTGTGACAGAATGCACTATGTTATGGACTCATTAGCTACAGGGCCTGTATATCAGTCAATTTATTAACCTTACATATAAGAACACAACGGGACGGAGCACTTGGAGACTTGTTACAACCATAACCCAGTTTAATTTGTGTTATTTGTCAAGTTAACCTGTCGCATTGTCATACAGAGTGGTCCAAATCAAAGTATATTTTTGAAAAATCAAGTGAACCATCAAGGAATACAGTTGCAGGTGCTTGGTTCATGTTAGACGGTCTAAGCGCACGACCCTCAACTCAGCCAAAACTTATAAATTTATTCGACCCTCAACTCAGCCAAAACTTATAAAATTATTCATATTTGGATTCAAATCAAAAATGGCTTGAATTTGAGTTCCCTTATGTTTTTCGATAGCTCGATCGTACCTCATAAGCCTAAATGCCTAGACATTATTGTTTTTTAACTAGTCCCCTTCTTTGTTCACTAAAAATTATGAATTGTTTAACCAACACTCAAAAAGTGTACTTTTTCCCGAGGTTTTGATAGTCCTTTAAGGGGAAACTTTCCCCCCTAGTTTTAGTTTACCCAGCATCATAGCCTAATTCGTTTCGTGCTATCGTTTTAGAATATTTCGACGATAAATAATTTATCTTTTTAATAGGGTGTCCGATTAATGTTTCAAAGTCTTGCAAACGAAATGGCAAATCTCGTATACATTCCATTGTGCAGTGGAGGAGATCGATTGTAGCGTTGACTATGTGGCAGAGCGCACCATCGTGCTGATACCAAAGATCGTCTTAGTACAATCCTACAATCAGCGGTCACAAAAAATATCTTATTACGAGTATGCTTATATTGTGATCAAAGTTAACAGAAATGCCACTACCTAGAGCCTACAAAAAACAAAACAAATCTGACAAGTCTGGCGATCGCGCTGGCAAAATAATTTCCGAAGTTCTCGTAATTATTCGCTCTTCAAGAATTTGACTTAAAAGTGTCATTGTGTCTCGAACAGTGTGGCAGTGGCTTGGTCCTGCTGAAACCACATCTCAGGGATGTTTTCAAGAGCAGGACGTAAAAAATATTCTATCATAAACCGATACCGCTTTCTATTTGCGGTTACAGCACTTCCATCTTCATTCTCGAAGATGTAAGGCCCAAAAATATTTGCAGATGTGATCCCACACCATACTGTACATTTGACGTTGATGAATGGCTCTTGGATTTTCAGAACCTACAGTTTTACTTATCGTATTAACAAAGCCATTCAATTGAAAATGAGCTTCATCATTTTGCGTTAAAATAATTGATTGTTGATTTAGATAATAAAATTGTATTATTCTGGTTGTTTGTTCAGTTGTGAATCTTTCCATAATTTATTCTCCAAGTGTTATTTATATAATCTGAAAAAAAAATATAAAAAAAGTTATAAAATTTTTAAACCCTTTGAACAGGGATTATCCGGCTCAAGACCTCTTGCAACTAAATTTAAATAGAAGACAAGTTTTTAACAAAATGGCAAAGTGACATTGATTTTCGTGGCTGCATACTGCTTTTATCATGATTTCTGGTCTGTGACAACCCTCTTCAGAAAGCTTTGTAGCTATTGTTGAAAGTAAAACCGAACTCTATAAGGCCAGGCTCTCTCCAAACGAATGATAACTACTGTCGTAAACCTTACTTTTCAACCATGGTAGCGTTTGGCCTACCCTGTATATGCAACGAATTCCAAAAAAATCCTATATTACCGTTCATAAAAATTATTTTTATAACAGTAGCTACTTCACTAGGTCTTCGATTTGTGAAAAGTAGGAAAAAGGTCCAAAACGGACAAAAAAAGGGGCAGTAATAGTCGCACGGCACAACGGTAACGCTGGTAGTAGTACTCTTTTTTATACACGCAGAAAAAAAGTATGGTTGGGGTGACAATATTCGAAGAGGATCATACTATTTTTGAGCATATGGTTGTGGCACAACAATATTATGATCCCCACAACAATAGTATGATTCACACATAACCATACTATGATCCCCACAACCAAAATATGATTCACACTCAACCATACTATGATCTCCACAACCATACTATGATCTGCACAACAATAGAATGATTCGCACTCAACCATACTATTATCTCCACAACCATATTATGATCCTTACAACCATAGCATATTTCTCATACAACCATATTATGATCCTCACATCCATAGTATGATTCACACGCAACCATACTATGATCCCCTCAACCATAGTTTAATTCACTCAACCATACTATGATCCCCAAAATTATTTATTAGGATTGGGTAATGTTGTTATTCAAAAATGGAGATTTTTATCAATCAAGTTATTTTAAATTTCATTACACTTAGCCAGATTTGAGGCCATGTTTTTATTGAACATTTCATTCAAGAAACAAAAATATATATTCCAACGGCAGCCGACAATACTTTTAGTTGCCAGCAGGGGTGAATGCTACTGCACCATTCTTAGATCCCAAGTAACGAATGTGATTAAACCATGATCAATGGCTATATACTTAAGTGCAGGCAGATTTTAAATGAACGAGAACTAGTCGGTAGTACAGTATTTCTCCGAACAAAGTAAACACAATAAATGTCCCTCGAACTACCTTCCGATTGTTGTTGTGTTTTATAATGGACAACAACCATGCACGTGTATCGTGTGTATGTTTTTTTAGTACTTATATACCAAAAAAACATACGCACACATACATGCTTATATGCTCTTTAAAACCTGTTTTGTTATATTTATAGTCGTAACCATACGGTATGATTGCCATACTCATATTATTGTTAACGTAAATTTTAAACAACATTACTTTTGTTGCACCAATCATGTTAATATGGTTGGTTGTAGCATATATTTATATTTTATATTTTCATTTCTACATTTGGCAATAATAATATTGTTACATTTCAACAATATTAATATTGCCGCAATCTTACTGTTGTCAAAATGAAATTCAAAAAGCAATACTATGGTTGCGACGAACATGCTTTTATTGTAGAGAACATATTATTGTTGCGGTGACCATATAGTAACCATATCTTTTCTCTGCGCGTAGAGGGGGTTATATCTTTGTTATGGACGATGGGAGCAAACGGTGGAATATTTTAACAGTGAGTACAAACGACCTCAGAAAACTGTTTATTTTTACAAGAGATTTACTTTACTTTTTTTCTTTATAAAATGTCATATGGATTTTACTTTATATTTTGTTTAAATTATCTGATTTTTTTACGAGTAGTTTTATTTTATTAAACTTTTTCTAGCGAAATTTTTGCCTTTTTTGGTTGTTTTTGAAAAAAGTTAGCCACCAAGTTCTGGCAACACTGAGTGATATGTATCGGAATAATGCTCCTATACATATTCCACACCCCCCTGCGTGGGCATATAACATTTGGCCTGATGTTGAGGGTAAACAAATTTACATACAATAAGGCGTTCTGTAAGAGACCTAAATGCTAAAAGAATTTTTACTTTATCTCTAAGAAAATTCTTGAAAATGCTAAAATATTGATATATTATTTTTAAAATTGTTTCTGCCATTTTGAATTGTGTTAGCACTGTGCGATGGCAACGGCATCAGAAAGAAGAGCATCTAAAACACGGTATGGTATGGCAGCAAAACAACAGAAGCGATGATAAAATTATCATATTTTAGTACAAAGAATGAGAATGAATGTTCGCATACTCATCCATGGCGAAATTAGACATGATTTGTATGTATACATATGTTAAATACGAATTTATATACTAACCTACATACATCTGTATGTAAAAAGATTCCCCTACATATGTACATTGAAGTGGGTAGCATTGATTCTTTTATACCTTAAAGCTTGTGCCAAATAAATCTAAGAAGATCTACCCATTTCTGTCACTCTGTCTGAGGAAAGCAAACGACATAAACAAATACAAGACAGGCGGCATTGTTGTTGCTAGTTGGCTGTTGGCAAAAAGATGTCCTCTAAAACTGTTGGTATTGAAATTGGTCCAAATCGATCTAGAAGTAATAGTTTTGCACTCAAAAGGACTAAGTCAGCTTCAACAAAAATCACGATATTTGCCGCATGTTTTGGTTTTTTTTTTGCTAATACAGGGTGGAGCGCAAACATTTGCGAATTTTGGAATGAAATAAAAAATAATGAACCTTAGAAAAACTTATTACATATTTTAATTATTTTAAGGAAATAAGGCTATTTAAAAAAAAAAAAACATGATTTTAAATAGTGTGTCTGGCAAATGTCGACCTTCGCTATTCACAAACTGCTGCATACGTTTTTTGAAGTTTTTATGAACTCTAACAAGCATGTCGACTTATATTCTGCCAATTTCAGCCTCAATATTGTTAATTTGGTCTTCCAAGGTGTTGGGACTGTTAATATGCACCTTCGACTTCAGGTAACCCCAAAGAACAAAAAATCGCATGGGGCTAAGTCTGGCGAGCGTGCCGGCCAGTTCACAGCACCCCTTAAAGAGATAAGCCGTCCAGGAAATATTTTCCTTAAACAATTTATCGTAACCGTCGCTGTGTGTGCAGTGTCACCATACTGCTGGAATCATGTATCCTCCTATTGCATTGCCTCAAGAGCCGACTGAAAAAAGTCTGGAAATGTAAAAGCAAGATACTACTTCCGAGCAGAGCGTTTCGATTGCAGTACTGCTGCTCTAATTCTCTCGATGTTTTGTGGTGTTGAAATACTTCTCTCAGGTCCCCTTGGTACACGTGACACATTACCTGCTGTTCTCAATAAAGTTACCCAATTTATAATTAATTGCCGTCCAGGAACACGTCCGAGTGGGGGAACAGAGAATCGTAAACGAAAAGCACGCTGCACTGCAATGATCGCATTTGAAAAATATGCTGCAACACAAAATGACGTATCCTCACGTGTCCAATGCTAGTGGCAACTGAAGGGCAGACGAATACAAATCTCCCGTCATTTACTATAAGCCACGAATACTCTCCACTCTCAGATTAACAGTGCCGCCACAGCCTGCAGTGCAAAAAAGCAAAAAACTGCGCTCCACCCTGCACTAAAACAAGAATTTGGATTATACGGCGCTATCACGCACTGTCGTCCGTAGTTTCGGTTCAAAGAGAGTATAGGTGCACGTTTGGCGGCAATCCTCCGAGCAAATGGACCATTAGAAGACTTGCCACCAATTTTTCTGAGCATGGGACAGTCAACAGAAGACCTTACCATCGAAACCCTTCAGTTCGGATGGAGGAAACAATCGCTGCTGCCACTCAAAACAATCCAAGAGTTTCGACAAGAAGCTTATCTGGTGAAATGGGTATAAACAGACAGTCATTGCAGTCAATTATGCACATGGATTTGGACTTATTCCTATATAAAATTCAAATGGCCAACAAACTAAATGCAGCAGACTTCCCGATTCGATTGGAATTTTTCCAGAATATGCTTCAAGAGGACGCAAACATGTTGAACTGTATTTGCATGTCTGACGAGGGCCATTTCGATTTAAACGCAACATAAACAAACAAAATTGTCGAATATGGAGTGCTTCCAACAATGGGACGGAGTTGCATCCACTTCGTGTCACAGTGTGGTGTGCAGTTTCATCATGCTGCATTGTCGGGACCTAATGCGTCGTTACGGCTACGAGGGCGGCTCGGAAACTTCTTAGCCTAGCCCAAAAAGCGCGGTATAAACAGAAACAATTTAAATGTTTTGGAAACTTCCATCTCTGCTATGAACACATGTTAAATTTTGTTTCGATCTGGCAACTCCTTCATATAGAAACAGGTGTTTACAAAAGCCGTATCCTCGATTTTTTTACAATGGAAAAACTAGAAATGCGTGGTGTCATTAAATATTTACATAAAAAAGGTTTATCGGGACAAGAAATTCATAATGATATGGTGAATGTGTTAGGTGAAAGTGCTCCTTTATATGCAACAGTAAAAAATTGGGTTGCTGAATTTAAACGTGGTCGTTCAAGCAGTGAAGATGAACCACGTAGTGGACGTCCAAAAACAGCAACAACAACAGAAATTTTAGCCAAAGTGCATGATATGGTAATAAATGATCGACGAATAAAAGTGCGTGAAATAGCTAATATCATGGGCATCTCAAATGATCGAGTCCATTTAATTTTTTATGAAGAACTACAGATAAAAAAGCTTTCTGCAAGATGGGTGCCGCACTTGTTAACAGTCGGACAAAAACGCATAAGAATGAACATTTCTCCAGCTTGTTTGGATCGTTTTCAGCGAAATAAAATGGATTTTAAGCTTCGTTTCATAACTGTTGATGAGACATGGATCCACCACTATACTCCAGAGACAAAAGAACAATCCAAACAATGGACTGAAGCTGCAGGAAGTGTCCCAAAGAAGGCAAAAACAATTCAATCGGCTGGTAAGGTTATGGCAATGGTTTTTTGGGACTTCAAAGGTATTTTATTGATTGACTATCTGCAAAAGGGTAAAACAATAAATTCAGAGTACTATTGCAACCTTTTAGATCAATTAAATGTACAAATTCGAGAAAAACGTCCTGGCTTACAACACAAAAAAATAATTTTTCATCAAGATAACGCACCAGCTTACAAGAGTGTTTTAACAATGGCTAAAATCAAGGAATTAAAGTACGAGTTGCTTGACCACCCACCTTATTCTCCTGATTTAGCTCCCAGTGACTTTTATCTGTTCCCAAATCTAAAAAAATTCCTTGCTGGCAAGCGTTTTACCTCAAATGAAGATGCAATTACAGTTGTAAACCACTATTTTGAAGACCTTAAGGAAAACTATTTTAATTAAGGGATAGAATTGCTAGATAAGCGTTGGACTAAGTGTATTGAAGTTTCAGGAGATTATATTGAAAAATAAAAATATTTTTGAAAAACTAACTATTCTTTTTCATTGATAGGCTAAGAACTTTCCGAACCGCCCTCGTACTAGTGACCGTTACTTGAGCATGTTGAGAGAGTTTTTTATGCAGAATAACGTCGAATGAGAATTTCTTTCAACTCTGTGTAGTTTCAGCAACTCCTCACATAGCCCGGACTGTTTTGACGAATTGCGACGAAAATGTCCCAGTAAGCTGATATCCAGAAACTCCACATTTCGTTGGCTTCTCTGGTCGCCTGGTACTCGTAGTACAGCACCTGACTTTTTCTTGTGTTGTTATTGCAAACAGGAAGTACAAAGCAAACCCAATAAATTTGACTGAACTAAGGCAATCCATTCGAGAAACAATTGCGGCTATTCCTGTCTCAACTCTCCAAGCAGTAATGAACAACATTTTGGTAACATGCTGCACATGCATTAACAAGCAAGGGGTGCATTTAAATCCATTATTTTTAAAACTAATTTCGCTATATTTATTAAAATTGAATAAGCTTTAACATAAATAAAAAAATAATTCCATACACTGAAAAAAGTTATTATATTTTCTTTATGTAGCAATATTTATCAGCCACCCTGTATCTTTGAGGCCACTTGAAGTTGCTGGGTTTTGTTATCAGACCGAAGACAATCGCAAACCTTGAGGAGAGTATTCGACGGGAATGTGGTGAAACGGGCACAAATGTGTATCAACTGGGGGCAGACACTTAATGGATGTCATGCTTTCAACGTAGGAGACACCATTTTTAAGCTCCAAATAACTATTTCCATCACTCAAAATGATGTCTTTATTTAGTAAAATGTTTTTTTTTAAACAAGATTGAACGAAAAGTTTTGCGACACCTGGTATATTACTACTACGTATTGACTCCCACCGTTACGAAATTTTCACATTGTGTTACGATCGGCCAGGTAATATTTGATAGGAACATTACGATATAAGTGGTACGAAGGGACTTGCCACCGTCCATTTAATCCTGAATTTAGAAAGACTATATCTTAAGAACTGTTATGCTAGATAGACACAATGCTACCGTTGCAGCATAACAGCCATGTTTAAGCAAAAGTTTTTTGTGAGTAGCTGCGTTAAAAACTAAACACTTGCTTTAACACGTTGCTGTCTACTGATACCTAGAGATATGTCGGTAAAATTTTGTAAATATCATATTAGTACGAGTATAAAACAAAACACATCCTGATGAAAAGTGGTCGATACCTCGCTCCCTTTAAAAATTCGTATTTATGGCCCAAGTTATGAGTCGGTCCTTTTAAAATTTTAGTAAAACAAAATTTATGGCTAGGAAATTATTACATACTCGTACTATGTTATATTGAAATTGGTCAAAAGTTGTGCTGCCGCCCATTCAACTCTGAACTTTAAAAGGCCATATCTTGTGAACTAAAATCGATATTACGTTTGTAGGTGGCATATTTGACATTGAAATGGAAAAAAATGGAGAAGTATGCGGTGCCATGCTTCCCCTAAAAATTATATATTGGATCGGAAGCCTTGATGGTGGAGATATAAGCTAGACCCGGCCGAATTTAATTTGTGCATTGGTTGTAGATTAATATTTTTATATTCTCCGACAAGGAGGGTATAATATCGTAAAATATTAATGGAAGACTCATACATCGGGTTATCAGTCTAGAGTATTTTTTTATAAAAGAAAATCGTAATCGTTGCCAAAGACTGCTGAAGAAAAACCTTGGCGGATTTAGAAGCAGCTGTACAGTCTGCCTGGCAACCGTAGCAAAACATTTCACGAATTTCTTGTTTTTACGAATAAAAACTGTTCAAGTCATAAGAAAAAAAAAATACGAAAATTAAAATCAAGTGTGGAATCTTTTTGTTTATTCGAAAGGACATTTTATGCCATTAATTTTTTGAATTTAATTTTATCCAAATTTTGGCCGCAACTACGTCTCAGGGTGTTCATTCTGAGGGTCCACATTTGGATGACTCGTTCGAGCATTTCGACCTGTGTGGCTTTAATGACACGAGTAATATTGACTTTCAAACCTTTAGACCGTTTGTCAGCATAGACTTTGGAATTTACGTAGCCCCAAAGAAAAAAGTCTAAAAGTGTGATATCACACCATCTAGGCGACCAATTCGCCGGTCCAAAACGAAAAATTAGCTGCTCTTCGAAATGACCTGTCAATAGATCCATTGTTTGAGCTGTTTGCACCGCCCTATTTAAACCAAATGTCGTCAAGATGACGGGCTTCAATTTCAGGTAGCAAAGAGTCCGATACCATAGCGCGATAGCGAGAACTATTCAGTGGTTGGTTCCGGCCATCATCATTTCTGAAAAACTATGGACGGATGATAACACCAGCCCATAAACCGCACCAAACCGTAGTGTTCTCCGGGTATAATGACACCTCCTGAATCTCTTCTGGTTGCTCCTTAGCCCAAATGCGGACAATTTGTTTATTGACGTTGCCGCTGAGCCAGAAATGGGTCTTATTACTGAATAAAATTTTGGTAAAAAACAGCGGTTCTTCTCATTTCCATAATACAGTTGCACAATTAACAATCTTTCCATGATGAAATGGCAAACAATACTGAAAAGAAAAAAAATAAATGAAGTTGAACACAACTCACGCATAATCTGTGAAAAACCCCCTAATGAAAAAATACCTCTAGATTGATCAGCCATTGTATAAAAACCCGTACCCGCCCGTCCTTCAATCGGCGTATCTGTCAAAATGACAATACCCTTCAAAAGAAAAGAGCTAGGACTCTGAAATTCGTACAACGGGGGCTAATGGTTATTAGCCATTTTGGATTGTAAATAGGAAAAAATCTGCCTGCATATGGGTACTCAAGTTAAAGAAAATTTTCTACGAATCAAACAATTTATTTATTTTGAAATTTTGGTTGAGACTGCGGTCAGAAGCATGTTAGGGGGCGCCCAAAAAAGTTCCTGATGTTTAAAAGAAGGGACCACTGGTGATTATGGAAATATGTGTACTGAAATGAAACTAATTGCTTAAAGAAGGTAAATATGGATTTGTTTTGAATATTTAGCTAAGGTAAATCTCTTCATTTACGGAATTAAAGATTATTATATGTTCTTACTATGATATGAAACTGGGTTTAGATGTGTGATAGTCGCGCACACTACCCATCTTAGCACAGCAGCCTAATTTACTAAACTGAATTTTCAGAGACCTATAATTAATCGTGTTAATATAAGACATGTCGTCCAAATTTTTTCATATTAATCTCAAACAAAGGTCCTTCTCAGTTTGAAACCCTGCCACTCCAGAAGTAGTAAATTACGATCTTAATTTAGCATAGGACATTGTAAACGGTCTTTAAAAAGTTTGGGAAAATTGTACCTTATTTTTACATACATGATTTTTCAATACTCCCACACAAGAGCACCTCAAGAGCTATGTAAAAACACCTCTATGCTAAGCATTTGCCCTTCATAGCTGGCAGTAGGGGCTGGTCAGTTAGTATAAGAAGTATATTATGTACAGCTTACTGACAGGAAAATCCCTAATGCTGAGAGATGGTGAGGAAAATATGTGTCTCGTCATGCTTAATTTCGGATAAAAAAATATCGCCACCAGGTTCATGTTTCCCTAAAGCCCTCATGCAATGGTCGCTCCCAGTTCGAGGTCTTGTCCTTCTACAAGCTATCTATTATATCCGTAGTACTCGCAGTACTCGTATTATGAGCAATTTATGTTTTACAACCAATAATCAACTATAGTGAAATGTGACCTTCTATGGTGATATTTTAATTTAGCTATTTAGACGACACCTGAGCTACTCCCGGAGGTCTGTGTCCACTTGAGATAAAGATTGACCATGTTAAGTACTGGAATTTCATAGATTGAAAACAATCAAAATCTTGCTTGGTACCCAATTTCCCCCTACGTTACCCAGAAATCTTCTCGAAATGCCACTTGCCTATAGAAACATGTACAGGTCCTACGGTTGGAATTGGCAACTAAGTATGCCGTAGAATCAGAGGGGTTCTCAATGGACGAAGTGGATCTAGAACTAGACAAAAATTCTCTTCATTTGCTTGAGAGAAAAGCTTAACTGTAGATGGCGCTTATTGACTCATTAAACATTAGCCACCTATGAAAACTGTTTGGCTTTAGTTTGAAAATCCACTTGTCAAAACATTAGGATTATTACCAAGCGATTCGTTTACTTGGAGAAAACTCCCAGTAAACCAAATTTGCCGACAATGTCTGATATCAGACAATTCTGAACAATATCTGAACTCTATCGAGAACTCTTACCGAAATCGTTACAAATTCTGTTCGATTTGTCTGAGGATTTTTTATTTATTACGCTAAGAAATATCTGAACTAATTTGGGCCGAATTCTGTTAGACTTGTCTGTGGGATTTTTATTAATTTTTTGTTCAGACTTCTCTTATCGAACTCGCAACGAATTCTGACCTATTTATCTGAGGTATTCTATTCGTTTCATTTTTTTTTTACTTGCTTCATATTTTACAGTTGGTGTTCTTGTGTTCAGACATGTCGGAAATAATTCTGAACGAAATCTTAACTGTTTGTCTGAAGTATTTTTATATTTCAAATTCACATTCTGAACGTTAACTGCTAAGCGAGGGATTTTTAATGTGTTCGGAGGAAAACTCTACTACCGGCAGTTCTCGTTAAATGCAAAACTGGTTGCCCTTAAGTGTTTAGCCACTAAACATGGCTACAGCAAAATTATTTCTTGCAAAACTGCAGACACCCCTGCTTGTAACTAAAAGTCTTTCCGAACGCTTTTTGAAAATGTTTTACAACATTTTTTTGTAGATCAAAAATATTTTCTTCTTTTTGATTGTTTACATTCAGAATTTACCATGACATAAGCTCAGAATTTTTTCAGAAATCGGTTCGAAATGTCGGTAAAAACTTCAGAATTTAATAACACCTAATGCCAGAATTCTGACCGAAGTCGTTCAGAATTAGTTCAGAATTCGATACGAGAAATCGAAATTTCCTTTCGAATTTCCTACGACTACAGTTCAGAATTCGGCCAGAAATCGGTTCGAAATGTCGGCAAAAACATCAGAATTCCCTCAGAGAAGTAGTTCAGAATTCGTGTCAACCTTCTCATATGTTTTTCGTTACGAACTCGCAAAGAATTCTGATCCTAAATCGGAACATTTTACCGATTGTCGTACAGAATTCTGAAGATTTGGTTGGCTGGGCTCTGACGCATTCTAATATACATCCATGTGTATGTACATATGTTTGTATATACGCACATATATGTATGAGGGCGTGTGTCTATGTCTGAGTGCTGTTGTATACGACGAACATGCGAAAAGAACAACACAAATAAAATTGTAATTGAACTTTAACCTACACCAATAGCAAACAACACATCCTTCAAAAAACAAAAAGCAAACAAAATTTAATTTGACAAAATTCACAAATTATGACATTTTTGTTTTCTTTTCTGTTTCGCAAAATTTCATTAGGGTAGATTCCCTGTACAATAAAAATTTTTTTTTTTACTTGTTGTTTTTAAAAATATTTAAGGACTTTTGGGATTTCTCCAAATTGTAGAACATTAAAATTGTTCATTATGAGTGTACTCGTGTACATTTTAGGGGAAGGGAGGGAAATTTACGAGTCCTTTCTACTTCGCTAAGGAAACTTTTGATTATAGGGGAATCTGTACAAAATGACATAAGCCATATTTTATTTGAAATTTACGAGTAGTATTTAGAAATGAAAGTATGTATAACCAAAGCAAAGCTGGGCTCTGAAACCACTTTACTTTTTAGGAAATATTAAAGTGCTGCAGTTATTATTGTTGTGCGCCATTGAGACGTTATCGTTGGTGTGCACATGCATCACACAAGTAACCTTGATTCAAACCGGGGTAGGAACATTTAATATTTTTCCACCTGTGTGGTCTTCCACCTTCTTAAGACCGGAAACTTTAAGGCATAGAGACTTATCGCTTTGTTATGTTAAAGATGCTTTATGAAGTAGCCACACAAAGAGAATAAATTTGTTGCCACAACCGTGTACGCAAAATTTCAGTTCAGGTGAATAATTGGTACTTAGTAGGGACACACATACTGTTACAACATTGAACACACCCATTTCAATAGTAGAACTGAACATACCATGTTAATGTCATATGGGTCTTGAAAGCAAACCTCAATAGCGTTAGTCTGTAACGGGATTTTGAAATTGTTTCAACTTTCATCATGGAGTGGTCAGATAATGAGAACCGTGTCGCTGTAATAGCGCTTTTCAAGTGTGAAATGAAAAAACGATATTTTCAAAACGCTCCGGTCACTAGGGATTAGCCGCATGTTTGTCTACCGATGCATAAAACTGTTTGAGGAGACAGGAGATGTAAAAGACCGCCACCAGTCGGGCCACCCACGCTCTATTCGAACACCGCATGTCATCAAAGCTGTTAAATCAAGAATTTACAGAAATCCGCCCCGAAAACAGAAAATCATGGCCCGTGAGACGAATATCACGCACAACTTCATGAGTCGAACCATTAAACAAGACTTGGGACTTGGGGCTTTCAATCGACTTACCGGACATTTATTGACTGCAGCTTTAAAAAAAAAATAGGATTAAAAAATGCAAACGTCTTTTGGTGAAGAACGCTGATAACTTGCACAGAAAAATTTTTGTTCACCGATGAAAAATTTTTACCGTTCAGGAATGACAATGATAGAGTGTATGTGCGGTCATCTAAGGAAGCATCTGAACTGATCCCAAGGGTGGAAAAGGGTCATCACCCAGCTTCAGTCATGGTTTGGCATTTCTGCGAACAAGGTGTCATAACATCGGCCAAAGTTTACCAAGAAACCGTTTTGGAAGCCTTTTAACAATTGCCTGATCCAAAACCAGCCATGGACTTTCCAGCAGGATTCTGCGCCTACCCTTAAGGCTAAAACGTCCAAGGCCTGACTTCGAAACAATTTGCCAGCGTTCATTTCCTCTGAAGAATGGCCCTCAGGCAGTCCAGATTTAAACCCATTGAATTACAAATTGTGCACGGTTTTAGAGGACAAGGTTTGTCCCAAAAGATACCCCAACATTGGATCTCTTAAGACTGATTTGGTTCGAGCTGTGGCCAATTTTCCAATGGAGCTATTGACAATTGGCCAGTGCCAATTGACTTAAGGCGTGTGTAAAGGCAAAAGGCGGACATTTCGAATAAGTAGATTCTTTTTTTTTAATATATTTATTGATGTATATTGTAACATCAATAAATATATTAAAAAATATTTGCTCCAAAAACATTCAGTACTTTCATTTTACAGCATAAATCGTGTGTAACCGTATCTTTGTCCCTACTAAGTATAATGTGGTGAATCGCCGAAGAAAAAAGCAAACGTAATTCTGTTTCAAATACTCGAGAAGAAAACTCGATAAAAAGAAAAGAGGGCAGCCATATTTAGGATTTTCTTTTAGGGAAGGAGTATACAAACAAAATTGTAAAAGATCACAAAGAATAATGGGATTATCGTGCACATCAAAGTTTTGTATAAAAAGTAAGTTACGACACTGTCAAAAAATTGATCAAGAAACCAGAAGCAATATATTCACAATGTGTTGGAATATGTCGTGGGAAGCCAAACAAGAGTTTGTAAAAAGCTACTTCCCCTGTTGCCTGTTCAAAAAAGCAGAAAAGTTTTATATTTACCCTTCCTAAAAATATGTCGTTTTACATTTCTCTCCACTTTGTCTGTAAACGCGGATATGGTCAGAGGTTGGTTAAAGCCGAAACAACCATCAGTTACTCCATATAAAACCACAATTTCCGAGAATAACGTTCACTTAAAAGAATATTTTGACCAATTAGAGAAAATGGAGAGTCACTACTGTCGCAAGACAACTAATAAATTATATATCGTAGCTGCTTTTAAAACTAAGGCTGATGTATTTAAAGATTATTGCAATTACTCTTCTCAAAAGTAGGTGCAAGCAGTTTCGATATTCACATTTTATAAAATGTTTGAAAAAGAGAATTTGGCTTTATATATGCCTCGAAAAGATGAATGCACATTTTATAAAATGTTTGAAAAAGAGAATTTGGCTTTATATATGCCTCGAATATATGAATGCGACATTTGTGTTGGATTTAAGTGCAATCAAGTTATGGTTAGTGATTTCGACGTGCATATGTGACAGCGCATAGAGAAAGGAACCTAAGGGTAAAAAAATTAATTTTCACTTTTTTTTTTGATGTGGACAACATTAGAGCATCGAATGAGACCGATCCCATGCTCTAAAAGTGTTTTTTTCCAGAGATATGCGCGTTTTATGAAAGTGATGGTACACCAAAGATACACGTATTTAAATCTTTAAAATGGCTCTCCTGAACAAAACTGGTTTTTACCTTTAGGTCCCTTTCTATTTTGCGCGTCACATATTTTAAATAAAAACCGGTCACAACACGAAAAAAATTTGGACAAACTTAAAGCTGAGGAAGGCAAGCGCCACACGCAGAAAAAAAGTATGGTTGTGGTGACAATATTCTAAGAGGATAATACTATTGTTGGGTATATGGTTGTGGTACAATAATATTATGATCCTTACAACAATAGTATGATTCAAATACAACCATACTATGATCCTCACAACAATAGTATGATTCACACATAACCATACTATGATCCCCACAACCGTAGTATTTTTCACACTCAACCATACTATGATCTCCACAACCATAGTATGATCCTCACAAACATACTATGTTTCATATACAACCATAGTATGATTCTCACAACCATAGTATGATTCACACGCAACCATGTTATGATCCCTACAACCATAGTATTATCACACACAATTATACTATGATCCCCAGTATAATTTATTAGAATTGGTTTAAGTTGTCACAAATAGATTTGAATTAGGAAAATTTTTCAAAAATACATTAAATTCAAAATAATAGGAGTGATTTATTTCACAGAAGAAAAAATAAGTTTAAATAAACGTAAGCGTTTTTTTAAAAAAAAAATCAGTTAAACAAAGCCAAAAAAACTTGTTAAAAAATTTTAATTTCGATAGTACTATTATTTCATTAGATCCGTACCAATAACATTTGGTTTTAAAAGCATATTTAAATATAGAAAAATTGCCGTAATCATATTATTGTTAACATAAAACGCCAAATACAATACTTTTGTCGCACCAACCATATTAATATTGTTGCTATAACCATATTTTCATTTTTAAATTTGACAATAATACTATTGTTACATTTCAACAATATTAATATTGCAGCAATTATACTATTGTCAAAAATAAATTCAGTTAACAATGCTATGGTTGCGACGAACATACTTTTATTGCGGAAAACATATTATTATTGCCGTGACCATGTAGTAACCATGTTTTTTCTCTGCATGCATGTTTTCACAATGGATGCACGGGCTGTAAAATTGTGTCCTAACATAAATGCAACGTACAAATTATTGGTGGGTTGAAGTCAATGGAGATTTGTCCGCCTCAGTGTTCATTTCCTGCATAATTAATCACTTAGAAACGTTTTGCTTTGCAGATTTATTGCCACAAACAATTTTCTCAGACGGTTGTGGATATCAAAACCGAAACCATTATTTGGCTAATGCCTTATCCAATTTTGCGATAAAAAATCAAAAAGTCATAGAACAAAATTTTTTAGAAAAAGGTCATACACAAATGGAGTGTGATACTGCACATGCACACGCAGAAAAAAAGTATGGTATGGTGACAATATTCGAAGATGATCATACTATTGTTGGGTATATGGTTGTGGCACAACAATATTATTATCCTCACAACCATAGTATGTTTCTCATACAACCATAGTATGATTCACACGCAGCCATAATATGATCCCCAAAACCATAATTTGATTCACAATCAACCATACTATGATCCCCAAAATTATTAGGCATGTATAATGTTGTTTTTCAAAAATAGAGATTTTTATCAAGTAAATTGTTTTAAGTTGCCTTAATATTAGTTCATAGCCAGATTTGAGGCCATGTTTTAATTGAACATTTCATTCAAAAAAAAAACAAAAATATGTATTCCAACGTTAGTCGAAAATACTTTTAGTTGCCCGCAGGGGTGAATGCTACTTCATTATCCGTAGACCTCAAGTAACGAATGTGATTAAACCATGATCAATGGCTATATACTTAAGTGCATGCAGATTTTAAATAAACGGGAACCAGTCGGTAGTAGAGTATTTAACTGAACAAAATTAACACAATTAAAATCCTTCGTACTACCTTCCGTTTGTTGTTGTTTTTATAAAGGACAACAACCATGCAATTTATCGTGAGTATGTGTTTTTTTTGGTATATCAAAAAAACATACATAAAACACACAATACATGTATGCAGTATAAAACCTATTTTGTTATGTTCACATTCGCAACCATACGGTATGTTTGCCGTAGTCATATTGTTGTTAACGTATATTTTACACAACAATACTTTTGTTGCACCAACCATGTTTATATGGTTGCTACAACCATATTTTCATTTCTAAATTTGGCAACAATACTATTGTTACATTTCAACAATATTAATATTGCCGCAATCATACTTTTGTCAAAATTAAATTCAAAAAACAATACTATGGTTACGACGAACATGCTTTTATTGTAGAGAACATATTATTGTTGCGGTGACCATATAGTAACCATAATTTTTCTCTGCGTGCAAAAATTAAGATCAGATTAAAAAATCAATTAATTTACTTGCCACATGATTACTTTCAGCTTACTTAAGAGGCCACGCAAACTTTTAAAGTCAACCTCAAAGTTATAAAAAATCATTCGGCTCATTGTATTTAAACTACGATTTTTTTAAAAATTACAACGATGATGAAATTCTACGTTTTTCAACCATTAGATCAAGTCGTGTAAAAAATTATCATACAGTATCTGACTTAAGATCACTGTTAAATCTTCCAAATGGCAGTGTTAAATATAAAGTTAACTTCGATTAAAAACATATACTCTTGCCATATAGAACCAAAACCTTTTTTTCTGAAGCACTTGCAGTACCCCCGAATAAATGGAAAAATTTACAAGATTTGAAACCTGTGATTCCGCAAGGATACTATTTTTTTCAATGAAAATTTGAAAATAGATTCAAAAATGAACCCCAAGAAATAGATAATACTTAAATAAAAAATTAATCATTAATTCATTGTTTTTATTATTTTTATTAAAACAGGTATAGTAATATATAAAAAAAATTGTGGAATTCATAAATAATTTTTTTTACGGTGCAAAACCCTCTATCTTTTTTATACATGAAGAATTTTTGAATCGCAATATGCTCTATCTTCCATAAAATGGCTCGTGGTGCAAATATTAAAAAAAAAATATTATTATACCCTCCACCATATAATGGAGGGTATATTAGTTTTGTCATTCTGTCTGTAACGCTTTGAAATAATCATCGGAGACCCATCAAAGTAAATATATTCTTGATCCTCGTAGAATTCTAAGACGATCTAGCCATGTTGTCTGGCTGTCCGTCTGTTGAAAACAAGATAGAATCTGCATGAATACAGCTAGGGAGCTGAAATTTGGCACAAACATGTGTAGTTAACCTAGCATGGTTGGTATTGAAAATGGGCTATATAGCTCTACGGAAAGTTGGTGTTGGAGACCCTCAACCGACACTAACTCATAAAAATTAGTTTTTTTATTTGGAAATATCCGCCCAGTTTCTTGAGCAAAATCACTGAAATTTTGCAAATAATAGTCTCTATATAGGCGCAATCATCTATGTAAAAATGGTTTAGATTGGCCTACCATTTCTTGTACCTCCCATACAAACGGCCTTGAGAAATAATATGACTATAACTCACCACAAACGAAATGAAATTTTACACATCATATATTATATACAAATATTATATACAATACATATACAACACACTTCTACGCTGAATTCGGTTGAGATCGGAAAAGTTCTACTGGTACATCCCACACAAACGGTCTCATGGGCCTTGAAAAATAATATGACAATAACTCACTACAAACTTGGCCTATCGAAATGAAATTTTCTACATAAAGATTTTTATATAGAACACACCTCTGCGCCAAATTTTGTTGAGATCGGAAAAGTCCTACCGGTACCTCCCACACAAACGGTCTCATGGGCTTTGAGAAATAATATGACGATAACTCACCACAAGCTTGACCTATCGAAATTATTTGCACATAAAGATTTCTATATAGAACACACTTCCGCACCAAATTTGGTTTTATTTGGGAATCTGGTGGAGGGTATCCAAGGTTCGGCACAGCCAAATTTAACAGTTTTTACTTGTTTAGTAGTTCACGTAGTTAGGTGTAATAAACATTGTAGAACAAACAATTTTAATTTTCTTTAAAATTAGGGATAAAAACGGTTTTTGGCTTTACTGAACAATTGTGTTTTTTTTTAAAATAGAGGATATTGAATATAAACTGTCGATATGCAAAATTTTTTTGTGGAATTTCAAATACAGTGGAACTGATGCAAATTC
Organism: Hydrotaea diabolus; assembly: GCA_963513945.1. NCBI lineage: Eukaryota > Metazoa > Arthropoda > Insecta > Diptera > Muscidae > Hydrotaea > Hydrotaea diabolus. Next base: position 49,075,178 of record OY740716.1, read on the forward strand.
CGTTAAGAGATTTTCCTAAAACTCGAACTTCCATAACTAAAACTCCTCCATACCTCGAATAATAAAATGGTTCAACTCCCAGTAGTCGAATAAAATTCAGAATTTCAATAAAAAACGACACTTAATGGTAAAATTGTCATTTATATGTAAGCGTCATTTTGGGTTTTCGCTTAGGCATATAGAATTTAATTTATTTTATAACTTCAAGTTGACCCTCGAACTATGGGAATGAATCTCGGCCCCAATAGTGCTCTTCAGGATTGCATTGAGGTGGGTAATAAATTTATTAAATCAGGATTTTCCCCTACGGATAACGATATTATTGACCTCCGCCCAAAAAACTTACGCAGAAAGCGTAATAAGTGATAAGGAAGACTCGATAGAAGAATTTATAATACAACCCTAACGCAAAGGTTTTGAGGAATCCTTTGCGAATATAAAAGGTTCGTTTTTATACATGAAGGAACGTACAACTGCTCCTTTTCATACACAAAAAATCCGCCTTAAATTTGTGTTTCAAGTATTTAGAGCTGAAAAGAAAAAAATACTTAATTTGAATTTTAGTTAAATTTTTAAAAATATGAAAAATCTTTTATAAACATTTGTCTAAGTTCCCATAAGTCGATTTTTCTTCGAAATAATAGAGGTTTGCGTTATATAAGTTTAACTGTACGTCAGCAATCTACGTCATACTGCTTCCATGTTTATTTCGATTAAATTGTACTTTCCACATTGCTACCTTTAGTCGTAACGCCGCCAGTATTCTCAGATACAACTTTCGCCCACTACCACGCAATGGAGATCGACGGAAGGTGACGCAAATATGCGTAATGCCTATTGGCAGTTGCTACAAACTGATGATATTACTCGCTAGCGCGTAGTCCCAGACATGGTCGTAATTTCACAATTTATTTTTAGATTTCCCACTACATATAGATATAGGCTGACATTAAATTGACAGCAAAATCGCCATAACTGTATAAATATACGTAAGCTTGCTTATACTTATATACACACAAACACACATTCCAATAACATCCACTACCGCAGTTATTGGTCATTACGTTGCAAAAATTAAATTATAAAAAATGGAATTGAAGCATAAAACTGCAGGTAGACGTGGTTGGATCTGATACAGTTTTTGCGAAGGGAGTTCGCGAAAAACCAACCATTCAACCAATGAGTGAGTATAATCCACTAAACGAATGTGCATTCAGAGTAACTTCATTCGCTGTCTGCACCATGGCATGGAGAGTAGATAGATGTGAAATATTTTTTAAATTTTCACATTTTTCCAAACTCACCCCATCGCTGAACAAAATTTAGGTCGTAAACAGCGGATCTTCCTGTTTCGAACCGAACGCTTATTTCCATAATACAGTTGCCAACATTTGAAGGTAAATATTTTCAAAAAATAAATGCCATAAAATGTCCATTCAAATTACCAATAAATATTCCGCACTTGATTTGAATTTTTATACTTATACTTAGTAGGGACATAGATACTGTTACACACGTTTTATGCTGTGAAACAAAAAGTACTGAATGTTTTTGGATCAAATATTTTTTAATATATTTATTGATGTATATTGTATATAAAAAAATCTACTTATTCAAAATGTCCGCCTTTTGCCTTTACAGACGCCTAAAGTCGCGCTGGTCAATCGTCAATAGCTGCACGAACCTCGTCCATTGGAAAATTGGCCACAGCTCGAACCTAAGAAGTCTTAAGAGATCCATTGTTGGGGTATCTTTTGTGACAAACCTTATCCTCTAAAACCGTCCACAATATGTAATCCAATGGGTTCAAATCTGGACTGTCTGAGGGCCATTCTTCAGAGTAAATGAACGCGTGCATATTGTTTCGAAGCCAGGCCTGGGACGCTTTAGCCGCATGGGCCGGCGCAGAATCCTGCTGGAAAGTCCATGGCTGGTTTTAGAACAGGGAATTGTTAAGAGGATGCACACCAGCTTACAAAACGTTTTCTTGTTAAACTTTGGCCGATATTTTGACTCCTTGTTCGCAGAAATGCTGGTAAGTGACCCCATCGTAAGAGACGCCCCAACAAACCATGACTGAAGCTGGGTGATGACACTTTTCCACCCATGGGATCAGTTCAGATGCTTCCTAAGATGACCGCGCATACACTCTATCATTTTGCTTGCTAAATATTTTCTGAGCGGTAAAATTTTTTTTATCGGTGAACAAAATTTTCTGTGCAAGTTATCAGCGTGCTTCACCAAAAGACGTTTGCGTTTTTCAATCCTATTTTTTTCTAAGGCTGCAGTCAATAAATGTCCGGTACGTCGTTTGAAAGCCCCAAGTCCCCAGCCTTTCTTAATGATTTGACTCATGGACTTTTGCGTGATATTCATCTCACGGGCCATGATTTTCTGTTTTCGGAGCGGATTTCTGTGAATTCTTGATTCAACGGCTTTGATGGCATGCGGTGTTCGAACAGAGCGGGGCGGCCCGACCGGTGGCGGTCTTTTACATCTCCAGTCTCCTCAAATAGTTTTATTCATCGGTAGATGCACATGCGGCTAATCGCTTTTTTCATTTCACACTTGAAAAGCGCGATAATAGCGATGCGGTTCTCATAATCTGACCACTCTATGATGAAAGTTGAAACAATTTTATAATCCAGTTATAGACTAACGCTATTGAGATTAGATTTCAAAACCCATATGACATTAACGTGGTATGTTCAGTTCTACTATTGAAATTGGTGTGTTCAATGTTGTAACAGTATTTATGTCCCTACTAAGTATATTTTTTTTTTGTTCTGAAAAAATACCTCTAGATGGATCACCAATCAATACAACCAAAAATGGCTCTGTGTAATTCTACAATCTACAAGGTAGCAATACTCTACGCGAATTCATTTACTTGGGATGGTTCCAGTTAAAAGTACTATGGTCTTGGGAGTTTTTTCACCCATACTAACTGTTCTCGCATCCCCTGCCACTTGGTTTCTTTACCGGAGTTTAAGTCTTTCCTGTCCGTGCAATCCGTGGTAAATATCGTCGCATGTGTTGTTGGCTAGAGCTTTTTTCGTTCAACTCATATGTCCTAGCAGGTGCTAAACTACATTCAAGTCGGCATAAAGCTCATACAGCTCACGCTGCTCCCCGTCTACTCAGTTTGGACGAAGGATACAATAGAAACTCATGCGCTTTTGATCGCATGCTTTGGCGGTGTATAGAGGCTCCCGTGGCATTAGCATATGGTAAGCGACATTTTAACATTTTAAATTTGAATCGGCTGTTTAGAAAATGTACCGATAATTTTTAAATGTCTGGGTATATTTAAGGTTGAACTTTGTAGTTTAAAAATGGAACACCATTCGATGCGTTTTCGTTTCGTCCAATAACCTGAAGATTGTTTGGAAGGAGATGAAGAATTTCACCGAAAAATTTCAAATGTTTTCAGATGAAGCTCATTTTCGTCTCGGTGGTTTTGTCGATAAGATAAATTGCCGCATATGGGGTTAAGAGAACCCTCACATGACTTTTGAGAATCCAATGCATCACTGTTTCGTATGGATTTTAGGCTGGTGGTATCATTGGGCCATTCGCGGTAACGGTGAGTGTACCGCGCCATGCTCAACAAAATGTTGTTTTCAAAACTTCAAGTGAATGAAATGGACGAAATTTGCTTTCAACAAGACGGGGCCACATGTCACCCAGCCAACGCAAACATCGAGATTTTATGCACTGTTGAAACTCTAATAATCAGCCGAAATTGTGATGTCAATTGGCCGCCTAGGAGCTGTAATTTGAGCCCTGTGATATATTTTCTGTGGGGAGATGTTAAGAATAAATATTACGCAAAGCATTCAAAGTAAATTGAAGCGTTGAAACATGAAAACGAAGTTGCCATTAAAGAGATTCGACCCAAAACAAACCAAAATCTGCAGAAAAATTTCGAAGAAGTACGACAATGTAGCGTGATGAAACTGCACACCACACTGTGACTCGAAGTGGATGCAATTCCGTCTCATGGAGTATCTGTGGGTTGGAAGCCCTCCATATTCGATAATTTTGTTTGTCTATGTTGCCGTTTAAATCAAAATGGGCCTCGCCAGACATGAAAAGACAGTTCAACATGTTTCCGTCCTCTTCCACCATTTGAAGCATGTTCTGACAATATTCCAAGTAAATCGGGAAGTCAGCTGCGTTCAGTTTCTTGGCCATTTAAATTTTATATGGGAATAAGTCCAAATCTTTATGCACAATTGACTGCAATGACTGTCTGCTTATACCAATTTGAGCAGATAAGCTTCTTGTCGAAACTCTTGGATTATTTTGTATGGCAAAAGCGATCATTTTCTCCGTCCGAACTGAAGGGTTTCTATGGTAAGGGGTTCTGTTAAATGCCCCATTTTGGTCCATCTGCTCGAAGGATAGCCGCCAAATGTGTGCCTGTACTCTCTTTGAACCGGAACTACGGCTACCAGGGATAGCGGCGGACAATCTAATTTTTTGTTTCAGTTATGCATCTTGTCCCAGTTATTAGATTTATTTTTGTTAAATCTAAAAATCAATCTGGAAAAAAAGTAAAATGGTAAAGGATACGATCGCAGTGCTTTAAAAGACGTCCATACGTATGAGCCCAAAACAGCAATCTACCGTATGGGTCTCGAAGACGAGCCAAATCCAACGAAAGTTGTTCTTGGAAGGAGCACTTCAAAGCAAATGGTCGCCTGTTTCTGCGGCAAAACTGGTCATGTAGCGACTGTTCCGCTTGATCAGCGTAGGAGGTCAATTCTGAGTGGTACACCACAATTTGTTTGCCTGCAGTTTTCGGAGAAATTCGAAAAACGAAGAAGAGAAGACGAATCATTGTGAACCGTAAGAATGCGAGCTCTCACACATCGGCTCAAACCAGTACAACCCTGACTTGGCACCCAATGACTTCTTTTTATTCCCGCACATCAAGAAAAAGATGCCTGGTCAACGATTTTCGACGCCACAAGAAGCTGTTGAAGCGTTTAAAAACCATGTTTTGGAGGTGTCTCAATCGGAGTAGAAAAAGTGCTTAGACAATTCAGCGCATGCAAAAGTGTATAAATCATGCTGGAGAATATTTTGAAAAGCAATAAAACCATTTTTGATAATAAATATTCGCGTTTTCATTATTAGGCCAGAAATGTATATAGTAGCCCGCTTACTACCTCAAATGCCCACAATTAACTAAACTGACCAATTAAAGAGTGATTTAATTAGAATTTTATCAATAAAATTTATTTTGTAGCTTTTGTGATTACAAGGGCGACCGTAAAAGTAACTGGCCTAACATAAAAAGAACCGTTTTTTTTTTTGGAATTATTATTATTTATTTTTCAACCTAATCTCCTTCCAACTCAATACACTTCATCAAACGTTTTTCAAGTTGTTTAATTCCATCCGAAAAATAAGATTTTTCAAGACCTTCAAAATATGCCTCAGTTTCAGCAATAACCTCGATATTGGACGAAAATTTTTTGCCACCGAGAAATTTTTTTAAATTTGGAAACAAGAAATAATCAGAAGGAGCTAAATCTGGACTATATGGTGGATGCGGAGCAATTTAAATCGTAATTCGGCCAGTTTTTGTTGAGTTAAAAATGCAGTGTGTGAAGGAACATCTTGATGAAAAAGAACTTTTTTTTTCTAAATGCGGTCGTTTTATCTTGATTTCTTTACTCAACGGATCCAATAATGCACAATAATATTCACTATTTATAGTTTTTCCTTTCTCAAGATAATCAATAAATATTATACCCTTTGCATCCCAAAATACTGTGGCCATTACTTTTCCTGCTGACTTAACAGTTTTCGCCTTCTTGGGGCCACTTTTACCAGCTTCTATCCATTGTTTTGACTGTTCTTTGCATTCTGGGATGTAGTGATGGATCCATGTTTCATCAACAGTTATGAATCGGCGCAAGAACTCTATTAGATTACGTTGATAAATCGCTAAAACACTCCTTGGAATTGGTCCAACGGACGATTTTTGGGGCAAAGTCAACAAGCGCGGCACCTTTTACGCGGATAGCTTTTTCATGTGGAGTTCATCATGTAAAATACTCCAAACTTGTTTTTCGTGTATTTAAACAATATCAGCAAGTTCTCTGAGCTTTATTCGTCTATCTTTAGTCACTTCATTAAATATGTTTCTAATGTTTTCAATAGTAGTAGCAGTTTTCGGTCTTCCAGAGCGTTGTTCATCTTCCGTACTTGAACGACCCATTTTAAATTGTTGAACCCAGGATTTCACGGTGGAGTATGATAATGCATGATCACCATGAACAGAATCCAATTCGTCTTTGATTAATTGTGGCGTATAACCTTTCATATAAAAGTGTTTAATTACCGCACGAAACTCTTTATTTTCCATTTTTCAAAAATTATAAAACTTGTTTACTTCAATCACCTGTCACAAAGAAAATAATCATTAAATATTTCGGAAATTTTGACAGATGGCTTATAAAAGATTTCTTTTAAAAAAAAAAAAAAAAAAACAAAAGTTGCTAGTAAAACAGAAAATGTGTCAGGCCAGTTAGTTTTGCGGTCGCCCTCGTAAATTTTCCGAAAGAATCAGCTTTGATTTGTTTGTATTGAAAAAGGGGGTGGGGGTCCACATCTAGACTTTTCGTATTCATTAAAGATTAGACTCATTTGTTGTAATTGTAGGTGTTCAATTGTATCCTATTGAAAGCCATTTCGTTTTTGACTTTCAGATTAAGACTGAGGACATTTCGCACTTGTTCCGATAAAAGGTATAACATAACTTAAATTTTAATGTTATGAGGAAAGGCAATAGAGTATGAGTTTGTAATACTCTTAAACATTCAAAGTAATGTGTTTTTTTTTTTTTGATAGAAGATTGGTGATATTGAATTTAGATGTATTTAGAAGGTAGAGATGGCCACTGTGAATCCTTTTTAGTACAAAAGTAGAATTCTGAAAAGCCCTTGCGATATTTTATACAGAAAACCAGAATTCCCTTATAGTCACATCTTTCCAAACGTTAATTTTAACTAAAGCCTTGTTAAAGGGGACGCATTTATTCGGATGTATTGTCAACATTTTTCTATTGACTTCGTTTTTCTTACTTATGAAGCAAGAGAGCAATCCATGGTGCACAATGACCGAATAGACGACACAGAAAAACCATTATAACCTTTTTGCATCATCCTTAATTTTCAAATTTCGATTGTGGTTTTCACGCATTACGAAATCCCCAAAATGGAACGTTGTCATTTCGCAGGACATGTGTGAATGCGTTTGTATTTGTGTCTGTTTGTTTTGGAGTATAAGAGCTCATAGGTCTGTGTGTGTTTGTCTATGTGAAAGGTCCCCTGCAAACATTTTGAGAATGATTGGGTGATAGAAGAACGTCTGCTTGAAAATTCCGCGAATCGTATTGACGGTCTTTAGAGGATGAAAATATTTTCTTTTAAAAGTTTTTAAAAACTTGAACATGAATAAAGTGCTACCAACTTGCGTTATATGATGATTTTTTCAATCACTCTTATTCTTTTAATAAAAGTGTAATACAAACAACGGGCGAGAGTAGCCAAACTAGGATAGTTTTAAGTTAGTACTCCTTTTTTACATATTTTCGCTGAGGATGCAATTCCAAGAATTCAGAAATATTGGAAACCAATATATTCAAATAATGCATTATTAAATCTGACCTCGATCTCGATAACACAGTGTAACACAAAAAAATATACCACTACGTGATAAAAGACCAAAAAAAAGACCCCTGTGTCCCAGTTTTGTCCAAAGTCATGCTCTCATGGGCCCCCAAAGATTTGGGGCCTCGGTGTCATTTTTGTAAAAAAGTTATCATTTTTTCAGACTCATATCTTGCAAACCGTTACTCTCTGAGCCAAAGTTGTAGCGCTTGTCATAAAGAACAAATATTGTAAACATACGAGCATAAAATCAAAAAAAAACCTCCTTCATCTTCATGGTCATAATCGCAAAAGACTTTATATATTCAATTTTTTTTTAACCTTTTCCCCCAGTTCAGGTCTTTAGGTTGCAAACCGTTCAAAATTCAAGGAAACAATCAACTACAAAAATGTACCTAAGATCTCAATAAACGTACTTATGATGAACTTCATAGGAATGACTCTAAATACGGTTAAGGTAGTCGCAAAAGTGAAAAAATTCCCAAAATTTTTTAATTTCGTGTTTTTTTCTTTACTTCAACATTGTTAAAGCATGTTAATATTTCTGTTCTTTATGAATAGAGCTACAACTTTACTTCAGGGAGTGGATCAAAATTCCGAATGGTTTGCAAAATATGAGCCTGAGAAAATGATCACTTTTTTGCAAAAATGACATCGAGGCCCCAATCATTTGGGGGCCAAAATATCCAAATACCTCAAGTATTTTTTCAATAGTCTTTTTTCACAGATTTCGCGTAAGTTGAGTTCAACTTTATTTTTTTTCATTTCAGTATTGTTTGCCATTTCATCATGAAAAGACTTACAGCGAAATAACGTCTCAAAATTTTGCAACTGTTTAATGCAAATGAGGATTCGGTGAGAAACTGTTTTCGACTACGATTTTGTTCAGGCACATTTCTGGCTCAACGACAACGTCAATAAACATAATTGCCGCAACTTGGGTAAAGAGCAACCATAAGGATTCAAGAGGTGTCATTATACCCAGAGAAAACCACGGTCTCTTGCGGTTTAGGGGCTGATGGAATAATCGGTACATATTTTTTTTTAAAAGGATGATGGTCGGAACGTAACCGTGAATGGAGCTCGCTGTCGCACATTGATATCGGACTTTTTGCTTCCTGAAATTGAAGACCGTAATCTTGACGACATTTGGATTTAACAGGACGGCTCCACTGGCCACACTTCTGCTCAAGAAATGGATCTATTAAGAGGTCATTACGAAGTGCAGCCAATTTCATGTTTTGGACAGGTGAGTGGGCTGCCTAGATTGTGTAATGTCAAAGCTATAGACTTATTTCTTTGGGGCTACGCAAAGTCCAAATTCTATGCTGACAAACCAGCTACGATTCGAAGGCAACGGTTTTGGAAGCCAACATTATTTATTTATTTATTTATTTATTTCAATCTATTGGGCTGAGCCCTTACAGATCCATTCTTAAAACAACGTACTTATTTCTAAAACAATATATTCGAATAGTGCCTTCTTAAAGATAGGCCGATTCGTGAAAAAATCTAAATGATTGCATGCTTTGTTACACAAACTTATATCCCTTGTAATAACTTCATTCAAACTATAATTATATCTATGAAAATATTCATAAAAAATTTCATGGTCCCTCAGATTTCTCCTTGGAACATTAAATGGTATCAGTTGTAGAAGCTCCGGTGAATCAATTCTACTATCCATAATATCCTTGATAAATATAATATTATGTGCAACTCTTCGTTGTGACAGGGTATTTAAACTGAGCAGCTGACAACGAGTTTTGTAGTCAGGCATGTTAATGAAGTTATATAAATAACGTAAGGCAAACCTAGAAAATCTTTTTTGGACTCTTTCAATCCTGTATTTATGTATATAGTATCTCGGGTCCCATATAATATCGCAATATTCCAATTGTGATCGAACAAATGCAAAAAATAATATTTTCAATGTAAAGTAGTCTTTGAAATCAGTAGCATTCCGTTTCAAAAAACCAAGCTGAGAATTTGCCTTGCTGGCAATATATTCAAAATGGGGAAGAAATGAAAGTTTAGAGTCAATATAAACTCCAAGGTCCTTTGTTATCATATCTCTTACAAAGGTGGCATCAAAAAATGTATACTCATGCAACAATGGGAGCTTTCTACGCGTAATCGTTAACATTTTACATTTAGGAAAATTTAAATTCATACCATTGTGAATACACCATTGCAAAAAACTATCAATGTCTCTTTGAATTAATATGCAATCATTTAGGTTTTGAACAATAGAATATACCTTTAAATCATCGGCATATAATAAAATATTACAAAATTTAAATACAGAGGGAATATCATTAATAAAAAGTAAAAATAAAAGTGGGCGAAGGTGGCTACCTTGTGGTACACCAGATGTTGCATTAATAGGTTTAGAAGTACGATTACCTATTTTTACAAATAGTATTCTGTTTGATAAATATGACTTTAACCAGCTAAGCATGTTGGAATGAAACCCTAACGTTTTTAGTTTATAAATTAACAGACCATGATTAAGCTTATCAAATGCCTTTATAAAATCTGTATATAATACATCTACCTGAAACCCTTTTTCTAAAGCATTAACGCAATAGTTACAAAAAATGGCTAAATTTGTTGATGTGGACCTACCACTATAAAAGCCATGTTGTTGAGTATTTATAAAATTTTTTACTATACTAAATAATTTATTATTTACTAATTTATCGAATAGTTTTGGTATAGCCGATAGTTTAACAATTGGTCTATAACGTGTGTCTTTAAAGCCATACCGGTCGAAATGCCCGAACAAGTCATCCAAAATTGGACCCCCAGAATGGACAACCTGAAGCGTAGTTGAGGCCATTAATTAAAGGAAATTATATTCAAAAAATAAATGCCATATTAAATCGTTTCGAAAGAACCACAAATATTCCACATTTTATTTGATTTTTTTATTTTTTTTATTTTGAAAAAGTACCTTTAGATTAATCACCCGATATTTTTTTTCAAGAAAACTGTGTTTTTTATATCAAGAAAACTGGTTTTTATACTAAGTAGGGACATAAATACTGTTACACACGTTTTATGCTGTAAAATAAAAAGTACTGAATGTTTTTGGACCAAATACTTTTTAATATATTTATGGATGTATATTGTATCCAAAAAGAATCTACTTATTCGAAATGTCCGCCTTTTGCCTTTACACACGCCTTAAGTCGCACTGGCCAATCGTCAATAGATGCACGAACCTCGTCCATTGGATAATTGGCTACAGCTCGAACCAAAGCAGTCTTAAGAGATCCAATGTTGGGGTATTTTTTGTGACAATCCTTGTCCTCTAAAACCGTCCACTATTTTGAATCCAATGAGTTCAGATCTGGACTGCCTGACTGAAGCTGGGTGATGACACTTGTCCACCCTTAGTATCAGTTTAGATGCTTTCTTAGATGACCGCGGATACATTCTATCATTTTGCATGTTAAATTTTTCCTAAACGATAAAAAAATTTTCATCGGTGAACAAAATTTTTCTGTGCAAGTTATCAGAGTGCTTCACCAAAAGACGTTTGCACTTTTCAATCCTATTTTTTTAAAGCCGCAGTCAATAAATGTCCGGTACGTCGTTTGAAAGTCCCAAGTCTTTTTTAATGATTCGACTTATGCACTTATGCGTGATATTCATCTCACGGGCCATGATGTTCTATTTTTAGAGCGGATTTCTCTGAATTCTTGATTTAAGGGCTTTGATGACATGCGGTGTTCAAACAGAGCTTGGGCGGCCTGACCGGTGGCGGTCTTTTACATCTCCAGTCTCCTCAACCAATTTGCATGCATCGGTAGATGAACATACGGCTAATCCCTAGTGGCCGGAGCGTTTTAAAAATATCGCTTCTTTTCATTTCACACTTGAAACGCGCTATTGCAGCGATGCGGTTCTCATTATCTGACCACTCCATGATGAAAGTTAAAACAATTTTAAAATCCCTTTACAGACTAACGCTATTGAAGTTAGCTTTCAAAACCCATATGACATTAACGGGGTATGTTCAGTTCTGCTATTGAAATGGGTGTGTTCAATGTTGTAACAGTATTTATGTCCCTACTAAGTATATTGAATCCTTTTTACTTCGCAAGGAACTACATTTTGTAAATACACTTCCTGCTTCATACAATGCAACGAAACGAGACCTTCAGCTTAATTTAAGGCAGAACAACGTTTACTGGGTCAGCTAGTACAGGGTGGGTCAAAAGTTACCATGGGGTTTAAAAATTTTATAACTTCATTTATATATTTTATTTAGTTTTTTTCAGATTATACGAGTATAAATAGCACTTTGAGAATAAATAATGGAGAGATTCACAACTGAACAAAGAACGAGGATAATAGAATTTTATTATTAAAATCAGCGATCAGTTATTTTAACGCAAACGCATGAGTGATGAAGTTCATTTGAATGGCTTTATTAATAAGTAGAACTGTAGGTTCTGGGATTCTGAAAATCCAAGAGTCATTCATCAACGCTAGTTGCGCCACATTAGATGTGGGATCACATCTGCAAATATCTAGGGCTTTACTTCTTCGATAATAAAGATGGAAGTGCTGCAACCGTAAATGGAGAGCGGTATTGGTTTATGATAGAAAATATTTTACGTCCTGCTCTTGAAAACAGACCTGAAATTTAGTTTCAGCAGGACGGAACCACTGCCCACACTGCCCGAGACACAATAGCACTTTTAAATCAAATTTTGGGAGATCGAATATGTTCCAGAAATGCGGAAATTATTTGGACAGATATGTCAGCATCCGACTATTTTCTTTGGGGTTATTTGAAGGACCGAGGACCGAGTGTGAACAAGCCCGAGACAATCGTCTAACTCAAGGCCACAAATTTTGTAAGATGTTATCGAAAATGCTCTAAAACGAGTTCATCATTGCGAAGCTGAAAACGGGGGTCATTTAAGTGATATTATTTTGTATACTTATCGTAAGAAAATTTCCATTTTGTATACTACATAATCTGAGAAAAAAAAAATAAACAAACAAAAAAGTTGTTAAAGTTTTGTAACTTTTGGCCCAAATAAGAAAAATAAATAAACAAAAAAGTTGTTAATGTTTTTAGCCCCATGGTAACTTTTGGCCAACCCTGTACTTTGTTTTACTTCTCTGATATTTTTTGAGTGAATATATATTCCATGCAATTCCTCTTCCTACAGTCATTTATTACTTTTTAGTGATTCGCCACAGAGACTTATTCACAACTCCCGTAAATAAATATTAGGATCACTTCTTAGGAATTAGGAATCATTTTTAAGGATTTGCCAACGAATATTTTTGACTATTCGCTTTGGATTTTCTACAGTACACGATTCCTCGTTGCAAATCGTTTTGAACGGTTTGCCAAATATGGACCTGAACATGGAAAAAAAGTTAAATATCAATTTTTTTTAAAGATTATTGCAATTTTGACTTTGAGGATGATTTTTTTTTGTATTCTATATGCCAAGATATTCCGAACGGTGTGCAAGATATGAGCCTAAGAAAATGATAACTTTTTTTTGCAAAAATTACAACGAGCTCCAAAATTTTTGGGGGCCTATAAAAAAAGTGCATGACTTTGGGCAAAACTGAGAGACACGGGTCTTTTTTTTGGTGTCCGAATATAATTATATTTCTTCGTGTTGCACTGTGCTATAGCCTGGGAGAATCGGGGTAGCCTCGCTTAGACGGTCAATCATTCCAGCATCATCCAGCTGATTGCTGAATGATTCAGCGGCTCATAAATTCATCGCCCAGGTAATGAATAAGCAACCCATCTACAAAATGTAGCCGATAGAACCACGGAGAATCGCTTCTAATCTATCGAGAATTCTTACCGAAATCGTTACAAAATCTGTTCGATTTGTCTGAGGATTTTTTATTTATTATGTTAAGAAATATCTGAACGAATTCGGCCCGAATTTTGTTAGACTTGCCCGTGGGATTTTTATTAATTTTTTGTTCAGACTTCTCATATCGAACTCGCAACGAATTCTGAACTATTTATCTAAGGTAGTCTATTCGTTTAAAATTTTTGTTATTTGCTTCATATTTTACAGTTGTTGTTCTTGTGTTCAGACATGTCGGAACTAATTCTGAATGAATTCTTAACTGTTTGTCTCAGGTATTTTTATATTTCAAATTCAAATTCTGAACGTTTGGTTAGCTTAGATGTGCAAGGAATTTTATTGTGTTCGGAGGAAAACTCTACTGCCGGCAGTTCTCATTAAATGCAAAACTGGTTGCCCTTAAGTGTATAGCCTTTAAACATAGTTACAGCACAATAATTGCTTGCGAAACTGCAGACATCGCTGCTTGTAACTAAAAGTCTTTCCGAACGCTTTTTTAAAATGTTTTACAACTTTTTTTTGTAGAACAAAAATATTTTCTTCTTTTTGATTGTTTACATTGAGAATTTACCATAACATAAGCTCAGAATTCGTTTAGAATTCGGTTCGAAATGTCGGTAAAAACATCAGATTTTAATAAGACTTAATGCCAGAATTCTGACCGAAATCGTTCAGAATTAGTTCAGAATTCGATACGAGAAATCGAAATTTCCTTTCGAATTTCCCTAGACAGTTCAGAATTCGGTCAGAAATCGGTTCGAAATGTCGGCAAAAACATCAGAATTCCCTCAGAGAAGTAGTTCAGAATTCGTGTCAACTTTCTCATATGTTTTTCGTTACGAACTCGCTAAGAATTCTGATCCGAAATCGGAACATTTTGCCGATTGTCGTACAGAATTCTGACCGAATTCTGAAGGTTTGGTTTGCTGGGTTGTTTGTTCATGCTTGTCTGTGTGTGTTTATGTATCCCGTGGACGATCCATTATCCAACAATCAGAAAATTGTTTGCAGGGTTGGCTACTGCCGGTGAATTGTGTGTTTATGCATGTCTGTGCACTCGTGTATTTGTGTTTGTCTACTTTTGTGGAAAACATTTTTCATTTGTCCGCAACTTTTTTTTAGTAATTTGTGAATTTGAATCTGCTTGGATTCCACTCGTGCACGGTGGTTTCCGATGGAATGAACATCTGAATTTTTATTTCGTGGCGGTTGACCTTGTATACCTGCGAAGTTTCGCCTATAAATATCATGAAAGTACTTCTTTAGAAGTGTTTTGGTGTAGCGAAGTCAGTTGCAAACTGTAGCTCCTGATAAGGGTTACACAAAACGGCTTTCAGAGGGAACAAATTAAAAGTCCTTATTCACTTTAATGCAGTAAATTACTCGAATAGTCAATTCTTAATGCCGACTTATTTTTTGATAGATAGACAACAAACATTATATCATTATTAGAACTCAAAGACATAGCGACATTATTGTTATTTGACATTCGTTTTTGAGGGTGATGGTGGCATTCAATTATTTAGCTTCTTTTAATTAGACAAAAAGGTAGATACGCTGTTGTTTCTTTCATTTAAGCTTATCTGCTACTATCTTTGATTCATTTTCCGAAACAAGCTTTTAGAATAAGAAAAAGAGAGTTAAGGGTGATCAATCTAGAGGTATTTTTTTCAATAGGTTTGTTTTTACAGATTACACTTGAGTTGTGTTAAACTTAGTTTTTTTACTTTTTTGTATTGCTTGCCATTTTATCGTGGAAAGACTTACACCGCGAAAACCAAGGCATTCGAGCATTTCGCCATACCGGTCGAAATTCTCGAACGAGTCATCCAAAATGGACGCTCAGCATAGACACACTAAGGCGTAGTTTCTGCCAACATTTGAAGATATTTTTTTCTACTGATTTCTGGCTGAGAAAAAGAAATCAGTAGAAAAAAATACATTTAGGTAGACTATCCGTATAAAAGCTGATTTTATGCCTCCTACGAAAAAGCTGTCAATAGTACGAGTGTTTGTAACACCTCGGAAAACTGGTCGGATAAAGTATAAATATTCTGAATCGTCATAAAATTCGAAGTTGATCTACCAATTTCCGTCTTTCTGTAAAAAAGTACAGGTTGCACTAATTAACCTAGTTGGCTGAAATTTGGCAGAAACATGTGTTGGCGAACTGAAACGATTGGTATTGGTTAGGGGCCAGATGGCTCAAGAGGTAAAAATTTTTCCTTCGCAAGGACTGGGTCAGCCTATGGAAAAAATTAACAATCCAGAACATAAATATGCAATATCTCATAAAATATTATAGTTAAGAGACTGGTAGCCGGAATTAATGATACTGACATGGACGGAATATAGTCCGGAGGCAGAGAGGGCGGTGCCACTCCCCTTTAAAAAATCGCATGTCTGGCCTAAGTAATGGACTGATTCATTTTTTAAATTTAAGCAGAATATAATCAATCATTAGAAATTTATTATAGACTATATAAGGGTTAAATTAGATAATGGGGCGGGGCACTGCACACACAACGCTTAACTTAAAAAGACAATATGTCGTGAACTAATAGAGATATGACGTAGATATTCAAAACCCATAATGTTGGCATGGATTGAAACAAACCATGGATTATCGCATTTTTCACCTAAATAATAGGCGAATCGCTTTAAAATAAAAAAAAACACAGAATGACATAAAGGGTTAAAAAATTACTAGCTGACCCGCCAAACGTTGTTTTGCCTTATCCCGCCCACATTTTAAGCATAACTTAAAATATATACACAAAATCATCATACCTAATTTTGTTCAAGAAGCAGAAATAACGGATTTTTAAGGGAGGTACCACGCCCACCGCTTTCATGCAAACTACACATAAACCATGTACAGACCATCCCCAACGTACCCTAAAATTTTGTACCAATTGTCAGACTTCTAGCTTAAAACACAGTTTTGTCACGCCCTCCGCCCACAGTCCATAATTTCGACTTTTCTTTTTTCCAAAAGCTTAGCGTAGCAATTGTAAACAAACAGGCAGAAGGAAGTAACCAGTTTGCCCAGTTTAAGCGTTGTAACATACCACATTTCATTTTTATATACACTTGTGACCTGCAAAATAGAAAGGGACCTAAGGGAAAACCAAGTTTTGTTCAGGAGAGCCATTTTAAAGATTTAAATACGTGTATCTTTGGTGTACCATCACTTTCATAAAACGCGCATATCTCTGGGGGGAAACAATTTGGGGCATGGGATCGGCCTCATTCGATGCTCAGATGTTGCCCACATAAAAAAAAGTGAAAAGTTGATGAAAAGTTTTGTTCAGGAGAGCCATTTTAAAGATTAGGTCCCTTTCTATTTGCGCTTAGAATCGTCGACTTCACTTTCTTAAAACGCGCATATCTCTGGGAGGGAATACTTTTGGGTCATGGGATCGGTCTCATTCGATGCTCAGATGTTGTCCACATCAAAAAAAAAAGTGAAAAGTTGTGAAAAGTTTTGTTCAGGAGTGCCATTTGGTCCATTTCTATTTGCGCTTAGAATCGTCGACTTCACTTTCATAAAACGGGCATATCTCTGGGAGGGAACACTTTTGGGGCATGGGATCGGTCCCATTCGATGCTCAGATGTTTTCCACATCAAAAAAAAGTGAAAATTGATTTTTTTACCCTTAGGTCCCTTTCTCTATGCGCTTTCACATATATAGATATTGTGTTAATATTGTATTTGAGGGCGTGGCCCCGCCCATACACACCTAAACTTTAAAAGGATATATCTCGCGATTTAATACCAATATGACGATAGTAGTTGGTATGTATGATGTTGGTATGGAAAGAAACACTGCCTGATGGCAAAGAGGCCGATGCCATTTAATACAATTTTCATTTTGTACCGTAAGCCATGGTGGAGGGTATATAAACTTTGGCACTGACACAGTGATAACACCAACTATCCTATGGTAGAGAGTATAAAAACATATTCTCTGTGATTGAAATGGAAACCTTTATTTCGTTCACCTTTCACTCTCCAGTATCATTTAAAATTAAAGATATAGATATATCCAAAAAATGTCTGAAGTTACCACAAGAATTTATTCTAATGAATTAAATACTCTTTAAAGAGTATTGCTGTTAGTTTATAAAAAATATACTCGTAGTACTCTGTCTAGACACATTTCGCAGTAAACGGCAAACGTTTGCACAAATAACGTTTCAACGTTATTCGGGCTAAATTTAAGTGAATGACATACATTAGATTGGTCTTAGGAAGACAAATTATGACTTTTCCTATTTAAGCAATTAATATTTTTAAGTCAATTATACTGCGGCGTTTTTGTGAACAATCGTTGAACATACAGGATGTCTATTGAATACAGCTGCTTGCGGTAAATGGAGATCATTACGTGAAAGGATGCTCAAAGAGTATTTCCTTACAGAATTGCACTGAAAGATAATTCCTTTCGACACTATGAGGTTTCAACAAGATGGTACATCTTGTCATAAAAATGTAGCGAATATTTCCTAATAAGCTGGCCCCAACATTTCGTTGAGGCCCAAGTTCTCCCAGCCTTACTTGATGGTTATACACTCCAGCATAGTACAGATAGTACTATACATAAGTTTGTCATTAAGATTGTAACTTTGCAAAATACTTATCAGCGACCCTATTTAGTGTACTCGTATACGAGTTTAAGGAGTTCTCTGCAAAACGGATCAGAAAATAAACTTTTTATACGACTTATTTAATTAAGCACAAGAGGAAACTTCTCTCAAGTCAGTGAGCTGTGTACGATAAATTTCTTAAATTCACAGACCGGGCCCTTTTGAGAGATAAATCTCTTTCTCGTAAAGTCGCCAGGACTTACATGGTGGAAATTCGCCGCCGAAATTTGGTAGATGTTTTTACCTGGATTTGAAAGGCTTTACTAGCAGGATCGATGCATCGCTTGTAAGCAACGAGCTGCTGTAGTTTTCGGTGAGATATAGAAAACATTGCTTTGAAATGCCCACAACTTCGACTGAGTTAAGATATATTGCAGCCAACATTTGTATAATCAACTTAAAAGTAATAATTGATTTAATAGGAAAAATCTCATTAAGACCAATCTTATGTATGTTATGTTTACACCCTATTAAGTAAAGGGTGAGCCAAATGTTACCATTGGGTTAAAAACTAAAATAAATTATTTGTTTCTTTTTTTTCTCAGATTATATAATATATAATATGGATTTTTTTACACTAAGCATGAAAAACAATGGCACTTTAAGACCCCCGTTTTCAGCTTTGCATTGATGGGTTCATTTTAGAGCATTTTCCATAACATCTTTCAAAATTTGTGGCTGTAGCCTTCGAATTTCTGCAACAATGTTGACCTTGAGTTGAAGGTTTGTCTCAGGCTTGTTCATATATGCTCGCTCCTTCAAATATCCCCTAAGAAAATAGTCGGGTGCTGACAAATCTGGCGATCGCGCTGGCCAAATAATCGCGCTGGCGATTATTTGCTTATTAACAAATAATCTTTGCTCTTTGCTTTAAAATAATTGATGGCTGATTTTAATAATAAAATTCTATTATTCTGGTTCTTTGTTCAGTTGTAAAGCTCTCCATTATTTGTTCTCCAACTGTTATTTATATAAGCTGAAAAAAAAATAAAAGCAATACTATATATAAACGAAAAAGTTACTAAATTTTTAAACCCCATGGTAACTTTTGTATATCGATTTTGATTCACTATCTAAATCCATTGTGTTATGTCTGGTCGTCACATAAAACATTAAATTTGGGCCAAACAGAGCAGCCACAAAACATTAAGAGCAACCATCACTGAAGAAAATGAACCGTTTGGGTGGGTCCATGTTCTCGAATAGCCTCCATACAAATTGTCCTCCCGATTTCAGATACGTCAGCTAAACACCACACATTTAATCCGCTCGAATTTAGCTTGGTACGCTATGAGCGGCCATTATTAACTCTGGTGAAACTGAACCTATTTATTATGGACCAATACATTTGTACAGCGCCATACAAATGTATTTTCCAATTTTAGGACCTTCAGCGTTAGAAGCCCCATTTCCAATAAATTTCCGTGAAGCATTATATGCGGCGAACACTCATCTCTGGTGAAAAAAGACCACATGGGTCTACGTTTTAGATAGCCCCACACAACGATCGTTCACGTTTTGTAGTCGTGTAACTCTGAAAACCACAAATTAAATACGATCGTGGACACTTTTTTTTTGGTACGTTATGAGCGAACATACAACGGTCCAGCACAAAACCTGCAGCATCTGAAGATACACATTTTATTCGATTTCGATCCAATTTGTCGAAAAGTCTGATATCGTTTAAATCTCCATCCTTTGGGGCTGAATCTCTTGAAAAACTTAGTTTATTAGGCCGCCTCATAGTCGGGCACCTTCATTTGTTATATTTTTTTAATTTTTATTTTTAAAAAAATAAAGAAAATGTGTTTGTTTTATTTTTTTTTAATTAATAATTAATATAATTACTGCTTTGATTTAAAATAATTTGTACCCCCAATCAAAATTTGGGTGCTATACTTAGTTTGTCATTACGTTTACAATACCACGAAATACTGGTCGGAGACCCTACAAGTATAACGTATACTTAGTAGGGACATAACTACTGTTACAACATTGAACACACCCATTTCAATAGTAGAACTGAACATACCCCGTTAATGTCATATGGATTTTGAAAGCTTACCTCAATAGCGTTAGTCTGTAATGGCATTTTAAAATTGTTTCAACTTTCATTATGGAGTGGTCAGATAATGAAAGTGTGAAATGAAAAAAGCGATATTTTCAAAACGCTCCAGCCACTAGGGATTATCCGCATGTTCGTCTACCAATGCATAAAACTTGAGGAGACTGGAGATTAATAGACCGCCAGCGGTCGGGCCGCCCACGCTCTGTTCGAACACCGCATGTCATCAAAGCCGTTAAATCAAGAATTCACAGAAATCCGCTTCGAAAACAGAAAATCATGGCCCGTGAGATGAATATCACGCAAACGTCAATGAATCGAATAATTGAAAAGGCTTCGGACGTAATAAGGACGTACCCGACATTTATTGACTGCAGCTTTAAAAAAATAGGATTGAAAAATGCAAACGTCTTTGGGTGAAGCACGCTGCTAACTTGCACAGAAAAATGTTGTTCACCGATGAAAACATTTGTACCGTTCAGGAAAAATTTAACAAGCAAAATGAAAGAGAGTATGCGCGGTCATCTAAGGAAGCATCTGAACTGATCCCAAGGGTGGAAGAGGGCCAGCTTTAGTCATGGTTTGGTGGGGTATCTCTTATGATGGGGTCACTGACCTGCATTTCTGCGAACAAGGAGTCAAAACATCGGCCACAGTTTACCAAGAAACCGTTTTGGAAGCTGCCATGGACTATCCAGCAGGATTCTGCGCCGGAAAATTAGGCTAAAACGGCCCAGGCCTGGTTTCGAAACAATTTGCAGCGTTCATTTCCTCTGAAGAATGACCCTCAGGCAGTCCAGATTTGAGCCCATTGGATTACAAATTGTGGACGGTTTTAGAGGACAAGGTTTGTCACAAAAGATACCCCAACATTGGATCTCTTAAGACTGCTTTGGTAGGAGCTGTGTCTAATTTTTCAATGGACGAGGTTCGTGCAGCTATTGACGATTGGCCAGTGCGACTTAAGGCGTGTATAAAGGCAAAAGGCGGACATTTCGAATAATTAGATTCTTTTTGGATACAATATACATCAATAAATATACTAAAAAAAATATTTGGTCCAAAAACATTCAGTACTTTTTATTGTACAGCATAAAACGTGTGTAACAGTATTTATGTCCCACTAAGGATATGTGTAAGTATATGGTGCTCTCCACAGTATTTTAGCAAGTGGTCCAACCTCAACCTATCCTAATGATTTTCTTTTAATTTTTTGTATGACCTTGGACCGTTAGCAATTTTTTCATTTTTTTTTTTTTTAATTTTTGCGTTTTTTTTTGTATTGGTTATGTAAAATGACGTTGTTTTCTGTTTTGTAATCCGTACAACCAAGAACAGTGCCATTTTAAAAAGACCTTGGATCACCCAAAATTAAGCTATAACACAGTACAACAGCCAATCTGGGGGGTGAGAAATTCCAAGTCAGGGTGATGGTACTAGGTCAGTATATTCAAACCCTCAACGGGTTTTTCGTTCGTATGTGCCAGTTTTTTTATGACCTTTTACATTTTTTCCTTATCTTGATGTTTTTTCGCTTAGTTGTAAAATGTTGGCAAAAACATAGTTTGACATAACTCGATAACTACTAGTTCGATTTTGCTGAAATAAATTGAGAAAAATTAATAATTACATTTTCTTTAATCCATTAATATACTGTTTCTCTACCAAATCAACATTTTTGCAATTAGAAATAAATTTATGAAGAAAATTTCGCCAAAAAAATTTTTTTTAAACATATAAATCCCAAACGGAAAAACGTAAAGAGTCTTATAACTTTCACGTAAAGTCACATAACCTATAAACAAAATGCGACATAGATCATAGAAATCTATTAACGCGCTCTGCTTTTATTTACAATTAAGTAACTTCACTTTTCTTACCCCCCAGACAATAACCCCAAAAATGTTCCACAGTGTTATGGAGCTGAGCGTTCGGTTACGGAGCTGAGCGTTCGGTACTGCTTTCGACCAAAATTTTGTTTAGGGATACGTCCATAAACAAAATTGTCACATTTGGGCTGAAGAGCAATCAGAAGAGGTTCAAGTGGTGCCATAATACACAGATAGAAACAATGTTTTGATGCGGATTATGGGCTGGTGGCATCATCGGTCAATATTTTTTTAAAAATGATGATGGCCGGAACGTAGCCTTAAATGGTGGTTACTATTGCGCAATATCGGACTTGTTGCTACCTGAAGCCCTTAATCTTGCC
The DNA here is from genome assembly GCA_963513945.1 of Hydrotaea diabolus. Lineage (NCBI taxonomy): Eukaryota > Metazoa > Arthropoda > Insecta > Diptera > Muscidae > Hydrotaea > Hydrotaea diabolus. The sequence goes on from OY740716.1 coordinate 49,097,657, forward strand.
AATATTTGGTTTCAACAGCACGGTGCCACTTGCCTTACAGCTGCTCAAACAATGGATCCATTGACGTTTTGGACCGGTGCGTTGGACGCCTAGATCGTGTGATATCACGAGTTTAGTTTTTTTTGGGGCTACATTAAATACAAAGTTTATGCTTACAAACCAGCTACGACTCAGGTTTTGGAAGCCAACATTACGCGTGTCATTAACGCCATACCGGTGGAAATGCTCGAACGAGTCATCCATAATTGGAACCTCAGAATGAACACCTAGAGAGTAGTGGTTGCGGCCAACACTCAAAGGAAATTATTTCCACAAAATAAACGGCATAAATTGTCCTTTCGAGCGAACAGTTAAGATTCCACACTTGATTTGAATTTTTGTATTCTTTTTTATTTTGAAAAAATACCTTCAGATTAATCACCCATTGCTTTATAGAATCTCCGATTAAGATTTAAAAGTGTTGCTAATGGAAAGAACAATTTCGTATACATACCATTGTGCGGTATCTGATTTCCTTTTAATGAAACATTTCTCTACTAGCCCTCAAATTTGATAACAAATTTTTCTATTTAAACACACTGTCCGCTGATATTTGTTTTATACAGAAATAACGACATCCGCCACAGCGACAAGAACAACAAACAACAGTTTTGTTTTTTTGATTAATTTATTATTTAATTTAAGATAAACATTACGCATTTCTCTTTTTCTGAGCCTGCCTATAAAATAAACAAGGCGTTAGACAGAATTCACGGGGGAAATGTTAATGAATTTTTCACCGAGGTTAGAGACTGCCGCAGGACTGACCTTCGGCAAATAATTCCTGTTTTAAAATTTTGTACGGCTGTTTGTATCTCTGAATGTGGTAATTTTGCCTGCAATATTGTGCGTGGTGTACTGAACTGTTGTCTCTGTTCGCTTTGTTTTGTGCTATTGTAAGAGATTTAAATTGAAACAGTTTCCAGGAATTAAATGCACGGAACCGGAAATACGTGTTGCCTAAGATTATTTTTCTACAATTTAAACGAGTATAATCCAATTTATGTTTGTTGTCTAATGTTTGTAATATATTTACAGTCAGTCTTACATAGGCATAACCAAGAGAAACTTAATAACTTGTGAAATGATTTGTATACTTATAGGGCAGAATCATAGTGCTGGACACACATTTTTGGTTGCTCTAGAGGAAACAGGCGTTCACGTTGTGTGGAGTAATTAATTAAAAAATTGTGTAAACCATAGAGGAAATCACTTACATAGCTGGAGACATGCTGTCCTATGAGTTTTATGAGAAATGATTGTTTTATCTCATCACCACAAGAGGAAAATTTGCAACAGCTTTGGGCCAATATGAATGTACACTTGAATTTCAGCTCAAACATTGTGTTGAACTTCATGTTTTGTTCCGTATATTAAGTTTTTTGTTAAAAAGATTAAAATTTTAGCTAATTGGTTTCACATTTTGTATATTTTTACAGGGTGATTCATTCATTCATTAAGGTATTTTTGGTAGGAATATCTATTAAGAGAAAAAGATTATAAAAATCCGACGACCCTAGTACCCTATGATCACCAATTCGAAAATTGTCAAACCGCTGCCATTTAGCCCTCTTGCATTTTCGGGCATATTCGTAGAAACATATATTACTAAATGAACTAAGGAATACGCTGGTGAAATTTGTCCAGTCGTTAATGAATCATCCGCAAAATAGAAAGGGACCTAAGGGTAAAAACCAGTTTTGTTCAGGAGAGCCATTTTAAAGATTTAAATACGTCTATCTTTGGTGTACCATCACTTTTATATAACGCGCTTATCTCTGGGAGGGAACACTCTTGGGGCACCGATACCAGTCTCATTCAATGCTCAGATGTTGTCCACATCAAAAAAAAAAGTGAAAACTGATTTTTTTACCCTTAGGTCCCTTTCTCAATGCACTGTCACAAATAGCGAACTAAAAATGAAAAGGCCATCATGCTAGATTAGGTAGAAATGCAGCAACTTAGAAGCAAACACAAAAGTAACAATTTTCATCCGGTTGATCCTAACATATACCCTCAACAATGTATGGATTTAAATGGGCGTGGCATTCACTTGTTTCTTGTGCGCATACAAAGATAATACACATAATTCAGAAATTAAGTTTTAAGCTAAATGCATTGAAAAAGAAAAAATCTAGGTTTCAATCTAGTAAATTGTATGTAGAAGGTACAAGAAGGGGCGGATAAGGGGTTCAATATTTCGCTAGCTAGTCTTATTGATAATCTATGTTCACACACTTATTTTCAGCAGAATCGTATTAATAGTATTTAGTTTATAAGTCGAATACCAAAAGTGGTCGGAATGGTGCATTTGCACTGGAGGTACCAGTATGGGTCAAATCAACCTCCCATTAAGTACATGGAACTAAAGCCGCTGTACAAGTATTATGGAATTTATAAGTTCAGCGAATTGCATATAAAGGGTGTTTTTTCAGACAAGAAGAAATAAAACTAATATAATTTCTTAGAGTCGACGCCACACGCCCACGACGCGAGATAATTCGCTCACCAACAGTTTCGTTGGCTGTATGGAATGTAGCGACGCACAGTAGCGCCCATGTTATAGGAAACTTTTCAACGATTTCAAATCTGCCACTCTTAATAATATCACATTTTTAGTTTAGAAGATATAGCCGTTCAAAGTTGACCGACTTTCGGTTTTCAAAAAAACACACAATTTTTAGTGAATTTGTTGCGATTTCAGGTGTAATATCACGAGAAATAGGTAACGAATCGCCTTATTTTTTGTTTTTATTGATTGATGTATTTATTAAATGTATAATGATAAAAAAATTAACTGTTTGCTTTGTGTTTCTCCTGGTAAATCACTATTTAAAAACTATCCGTTTTTTCACTATTTTTCAACTTTGACGGAAAATAAAAAAAATCTATATTTTTCTATATTTGCCATATTTGCAAAACCTGTTCATTGATTATTTCTTTACATAATTCAAAAATTTTAGCTGCCCGTATGTGCCCGTTTGGCTTCTAGAGGTAAAAAAGGTTAAAAAGACATGGTTGCTGAAATTGTATGGCGTCCATCCCTTATATGTTTTGACTGACAGTAGTTTGATCTAATAGTTTAAAAAAAACTGCTACAAAGCTGCAAATTGGAGAAGGAAAATATATTGAATGCAATTACGAGTTCCATCTGACCATGGTTGACGGAAAAGTCGTAAACGAACTGACAGGAACAACCTCAACAATGTCATGCCCGATTTGCAAAAAGAGTCAGAAGAACTTTGGTAATTTAAACGATTCTACAAATGAGGAGAATTACGAATATGGAATGTCACTATTGCACGCAAGGATAAGGTGTATGGAATTCTTGCTAAAACTGGCGTATACCCTACCACAAGAGGAGGAAAACTTCGATGAAAATACATCAATAAAGGATAAGGAAAAGATCAGAAAGAAGCAAATACAGGATGCTTTTTTTAAACAAGTTGGACTAAAAGTAGACTGTCCCAAGCACGGATACGGTAACGTTTGGAAATGATGAGGCAGTAACTAGAATCACTGGAATTGACAATCAAATCGTGAAAAGATTGGGAACGATCTTAGATGTTTTAAACTGCAAAGAAAATGTCAATTCTACAAAATATGGAGAATATGCGTCGAAAACTGCATCTCTTTTAGCAGAAATGTATCCACAGAAGAAATTGACCCCGACCGTCCATAAAATATTGGCGCATGGCAAAGATATAATTGAGTACCAGTCTTAGCCAATTGGAGAGCTTTCTGAAGAAGCACAGGAGTCTCTTAACAAATTTGATAAAAAATATAGATTGCAGAACACATTCAAAGCATCAAGGGTAAGGCAAAATGAGGACCTCTTCAACATGTTGGCAGCATCTTCCGATCCACTTATTTCTTCCCTGCGGCATGTGAAGTCAAGAATAGAGTTAGAAAATAATTGTAGTTTAGAAATGGTTAGTCTTTTAGATATACCTTTTCTTACGAGCTGTGATGAATATTTTACAGAAAATTGAAAAAATAAATTTAAAAAAAAATATTTTTTTTTTAATTTGTTGGGTAATAATTTAAAACATAAAACCCTAAAGAAAAAAAATAAAAACAATCTAAAAATTTAAAAATAATTTTTTTTAGTTACCATAAAATTGTTTTTTCTACTAATTTTAACTTTGATAACCCATAATTAGGCCCCTACAGAGCGTAGCACCCTTTCCAAACGCTCATTTCATAGGCTGAATAGTTATCTATCATATGCTGTTTAAACTGTTCAATTATCTTATTCGGTTCAAAAGATATGATTTTTGCAACGAAAAAACTCAAATGGCGCCACTGTGCGACGTCTTGTTAGAACCAAAGGTCGTCCACATCAATATCCTACAAGTCATTATTCATGGCTCTATAGCGTTTCCCATTGACTGTGACATTATGGCCGTCTTCATCTTTGAAGAAATATGGACCAATGATTCCCTCTGCCCAGAGACCACACCGAACAGTGACTTTTTGAGGATGTAACGGCGTCTCAATAATGGCTTGTGGATGTTTTTACTCCAAATGCGACTGTTTTGGGTATTAACGTACCCATTCAAGCAAAAGTGAGTGAGCTTTATAGCTGAACATACTTTTCTTGTAAAAATCAGCATCGGTGGCCATCTCAGATTGGGCCCATTCACCACGATTAGTAAATTAAAGTATGCAGAGTCTTCTATATAGAAGCAAGTAAAACGTTGCAAAGTTCGGGCAGCTTGAATCTTAACAACCCTTCACCGTTAAAATACAAAAAAAGTTTAATATTTTCCGTGGCGGATTAAGTCAACTGATTTGAAATATTTTTTGCTCTTGACCATTTTAGAACAATTCACCAAGCTATAAGCCGTTATCGTGTACAATTTAAGGGTAACTTATTTCGTTTGACTGCTACCGAGCTTTTAACGGACCCAGAGACGGATGGCCATGGATCCATGTCATCTTACGTTGTCTTACGATGATTAGTAATAATGGGTGAACCATCTACAGGTATTTTTTCAGAACAAAAAATAAAATATAATAATTCAAGTCAAGTGTGGAATCCTTAATGGTAATTTGAAAGGACATTTAATGGCATTAATTTTTTGAAAATAATTTCGTTCAAACGTTGGCAACTGTATTATGGAAATGAGCATTCAGTGAGAAATGGGAAGATCCGCTGTTTTCGACCAACATTTTGTTCAGTGATGAGGCCCATTTCTGGCTCAACGGCAAAGTCAATAAATTGTCGCATTTGGGCTGAAGAGCAACAAGAAAAGGTTCAAGAGGTGTCATTATACCCAGAGAAAACCACGGTTCGGTGCGGTTTATGAGCTGGTGGAATCATCGGTGCATATTTTTTCAAAAATGATGATGGTCAGAACGTAGCCGTAAATGGTGCTTGCTATCGCGCCATTATATCGATCTTAATTCTGAAATTGAAGCCCCTAATCTTGACGACACTTTGTTTTAACAGGACGGTGCCACTTGCCATACAGCTGCTCAAACAATGGATATTTTCAAAGATCATTTCGAAGGCTAGCTGATTTCACGTTTTTGACAGGTGAGTTGGCCGCCTTGATCGAGTGATATCACACCTTAAGGCATTTTTCTTTGGGGTTACGTAAAGTCCAAAGTCTACGCTGACAAACCAGCTACGATTCAGGTTTTGGAATCCAACGATACGCGTGGCATTAAAGCCACGAGTCATCCAAAATTGGACCCTCAGAATGAAAACCCTGAGGCGTAGTTGCGGCCAACATTTGAAGGAACTTATATTCAAAAAATAAATGCCATAAAATGTCCTTTCAAATTACCAATAAAGATTCCAGACTTGATTTGAATTTTTATATATTTTTTTGCTCTGAAAAAATACCTCTAGATGAATATTTTATAGGGCCTATGATCAATATTTCAAGGCGTTGCAAACATAAATTTAGTATACACATCATCCTTTGGTGGAGAGGATAATCAACTTAATATGAAAAGACAGTAGAAAGTATTACATTAACTTTGAGTAAAATGCTGGAAAGCTTCACATTTGAATATATGCTTTCATGCATAATCCAAAAGTTTTGGAAAAGCAAATACTCGTACATATGTAGTTTGTTTTACATGCAACTTGTCATGATATGGCATCGTTCCTTTGAAGAATTTTGACATAATATATCCAATACAATATCCTGATTTCTTATTTCTTACTAACTTGCTATTTACTTTGAGGTCGGTAGTTTCTTTATTTTATGTCCGCAAAAAATAATGTTATATGAGCACTCGATATTCACTTTTTTCCATTTTTAACAAAATCCACGAAGTTGTATGTTTTGAACAGCTGTTAAATACAAACTAAATGACGGAACTCTCTCAAAATTTGACAGTAGTCTATCAACAGATGATACTTGATGTAAGCAGTGTTGTATTTCATATAACTTCCTGGGGAGGTGGAAAAGTCATGGAATTATTAATATGTATGTATCGTATGTATTTCGTTGCAACTAAATTTTTAAAAACGCGTTGTAAAGTAATTTAGAAGATTTAAAAATTAGCTTTCAATTTTTGTTTACATTTATTCGATCTCTATCTTTATTATGACTTGAACCATTATATTTTTTGGTTCGAGACCTTTTTTCATTTATTATTATATTCGATATTGTTGTAAGTGATTAGTTGACCTTAAGTGTTGTTATTTTATAAAATTATTATTCGGCTTGAGGTCAACAGTTGACAGCGATAATCAGACGGACGACATTGTTTTGTTAATTGATTGACGAAGTCAATCGAAATATTGGGATAAATAAAACTTAAACAACACAGAACAACGAGATGAAATAAATGACCTCAAACAGAATAATAATTTGATAATATATTCGATAATATTTACATTTGGCGTTGTTTTGTAATTTATATTTTAAGAGTTTAAAAATAATATCTTCTTCTTCTATAAAATAAATATTAATTCACAAAATATATTATTTTTTAGTAAGACATTAATATACAATAGGTATATATAGTGGAAGGAAAAAAAATTACAAAAACCTATATGAACCATTTTCTGTTGATAAAGATAAAAACTTAAAACCTTTCCAATTCATAAATATTAGTATATATACGAAGGCGACCGCAAAACAAACTGGCCTGGCACATTTTCTGTTTTACTAGCAACTTTCTTTTTGTTTTTTAAAAGTAATCTTTTATAAGCCATCTATTAAAATTTCCGAAATATTTAATGATTATTTTCTTTGTTACAGGTGATTGAAGTAAACAAGATTTATAATTTTTGAAAAATGGAAAATAAAGAGTTTCGTGCGGTAATTAAACACATTGATATGAAAGGTTATACGCCACAATTAATCAAAGATAAATTGGATTCTGTTCATGGTGATAATGCACCATCATACTCCACCGTAAAATCCTGGGTTCAACAATTTAAAATGGGTCGTTCAAGTACGGAAGATGAACAACGCTCTGGAAGACCGAAAACTGCTACTACTATTGAAAACATTAGAAAAATATTTAATGAAGTGACTAAAGATAGACGAATAAAGCTCAGAGAACTTGCTGATATTGTTTAAATACACGAAAAACAAGTTTGGAGTATTTTTCATGATGAACTCTACATGAAAAAGCTATCCGCAAGAACGCTGCCGCGTTTGTTGACTTTGCCCCAAAAATCGTCCGTTGGACCAATTCCGAGGAGCTTTTAGCGATTTATCAGCGTAATCTAATAGAGTTCTTGCGCCGATTCATAACTGTTGATGAAACATGGATCCATCACTACATCCCAGAATGCAAAGAACAGTCAAAACAATGGATAGAAGCTGGTAAAAGTGGTCCCAAGAAGGCGAAAACTGTTAAGTCAGCAGGAAAAGAAATGGCCACAGTATTTTGGGATGCAAGGGGTATAATATTTATTGATTATCTTGAGAAAGGAAAAACTATAAATAGTGAATATTATTGTGCATTATTGTATCGGTTGAGTGAAGAAATAAAGATAAACGACCGTATTTAGAAAAAATAAAAGTTCTTTTTCATCAGGATAATGCTCTTTCACACACTGAAACACAAAAACTGGCCGAATTACGATTTGAAATTGCTCCACATCCACCATATAGTCCAGATTTAGCTGTTTCTGATTATTTCTTGTTTCCAAATTCAAAAAAAATTCTCGGTGGCAAAAAATTTTCGTCCAATAGCGAGATTATTGCTGAAACTGAGGCATATTTTGAAGGTCTTGAAAAATCTTATTTTTCGGATGGAATTAAAAAACTTGAAAAACGTTTGATGAAGTGTATTGCGTTGGAAGGAGATTATGTTGAAAAATAAATAATAATAATTCAAAAAAAAACGGTTCTTTTTATGTAGACCAGTTACTTTTGCGGTCGCCCTCGTAGATGTAGAACATTTCGTCCTAAAATTCCGTGATAATCTTTTAATCTTATCGATTACAAGTTCAATTCCCGCGTTTTTATGAAGACGTTTCGTAAAATAGATAATCTTCCGCTTATGAAGGTAACTTAGTAATACCGTTATTGCTGAATTAAGGTTTCTGATGACGTCTGTAGCCATGTATTTATTAAGCTGAGGAATGTCGGCCGTATAAAGATTATATAGTATAGTACGATCATTGTGGGTAACCCGCAGTAATGGGCGCAATGCCTGAACAAACTGAATTGATATGAACTCCGAACGTTCTATCCTGTAAAAAGCTTTAAACTAGTAAAGTGAGCTCTCCTGGAAAATTCAGCTTGATAAGTTTATAATTTAGGCCATCGTGCCAAACGGTATCGAAAGCTGCCTTGATGTCGAATAAAATCATGCCTGAAGGCTTTTTTTCATTAAATTTCGAATTGATTATTTTTTTATTCTTACTAGCGGCTGAATTGTGTGGTGTTTCCTACTAAACCCGTACTATTGCGATCAAAGAATATCATTTGCATCGACAAAATCTGTTACTTTTTACTTGATAACTTTTTCTAAAATTTTGATAATCGAGAAAAGAAAACACACTGGTCTATATGAACTGGGACAGTCTAGTGGTTTGTTCGGTTTTCTTATTAACAGTTTTAGTATTAACATAAACAACATGTGGAATTTTCTATTTTACGTTAAACCAATCGTGATTTAAATGCTCTCACAAGTGATCCTTACAGCAGTCAAAACACAAAACAAAAAAGTCTGGCTATAATCTCTAATTTACAAGGCTTAAACCAAATCTGGTTCAAAATTCTAAGTTATGTGTGCATTCAGTGGCCTAAAGTAGTACGTACCACACCGCGCAAAAGAATAAAATCGACTCTACCAAACTAGAGTTATCCGTTATAAAAAACTAGAGTTCTCAACTCTACAAGTCTAGAGCTCTGTTTACTCTTCAAGTTTAGTGTTTTCCACTCTACAATCAAAAATATCCCGAAACGTTATAAATGACTGAGACCCCTAGGCCTTTATAAGTTAAGCTAAATTAAGCTTAAAATTCTCAAACGTTTGATCTAATTCATTTTACGATACCACTGTCAACAAATTAATGAAAATCCCGTCAAAAAGACACATAGAGCCGCATTAAATAGAAATCCATTTCGGAATTCACTATTGGATTTTACTTTAAGTTTCGTACGTATACTAGTTGTTGGGCTCCTATGGAACAGATTCAATAATACCAAATAAAGCATTATTGAAAAAAGTGTATTGGATGTGGTTGCCAGCACAGTCTGTCTGGCAACTAAAACCAGTAAATTTCACCAATTTTTACAACAAAGTTCTCGAACCAGTATAAAAAACTGTTCAAGTCATATAAAATAAAAAAATGTGATGTAAAAATCGGCACAACTTTATCTTACACCGCCACGAAAAGCAAGATTTTTTTCAATTTAACTGCTGAAATATTTGTTTTTCCTTTAATCAAACTACGTTCGTATAGAGAGCAGGAACTTATTCTAAAAAAATTATATTTTTTTAAGCCATAATTGAGAACGCATATGAAGTTTGGATTGGGGGAACGAGTTTTGGAGTTTCTCCCTTACACAACTCCTCACCAGCTTGTATTTTCATCAATTCATTAACATCATTTTCACGCAACTGACATGTCTTGAGGACAGTCTAATGTGGGATCATATTGATCTGCCTTGTGCTTGAGCCATATTGATTTGCCTTATATCAAAATCTTTGAACTTTAAAAACAAATGAGCAGGTTTCTATCTGCTGATCGGACTTACATAAACTTTCATTCTTAGGGGGCGTGGCTACATTTTAAATTATTCGTCGTTCAGTTTATCTTACAAATATCTATAACCACTAACTACTACTATCATTGCCTGAAATCTAATGAAGAGTCGTTTTTGTGTGAGGCACTAAAATAGGGCGTGGCAACCATCAAAGAGTACACAAAAATGAAATAAACATATTGCATATTACAAGAGTAATTCAAGCTCTAGGTTTGACGTTATGTCGTCAAACCTAGAGCTCTAGGTTTGACGTTATGTCGTCAAACCTTACGAGTATTTTTAATCGATTTTCTAATATCAACAGCATCCCAGAAACAGTATTAAAAATATTATGCTAATGTCAAAAGATTGTCGAATAGAGAATTTGCAAGGAGGGTGCCAGAAGGGGGCGTGTCTTCCCTTCTTTTTGCACACACTTTAAAAAATGTTGTGAAGTCTTTCGGAATTTACAATTCAAGCGAATATCATGTATTAGATGACAAGTTACGAGTATTTCTAAGTTCTAATCTGCACTATAACAGGGTCATTTGTGTGGGGCGTAACCAAAGGACGTGGCCAGAAATGTTTTGGACCAAATTTACTGATGTTTTTGGACCAATTTTTTTTAATATATTTATTGATCTATATTGTATCCAAAAAGAATCTACTTATTCGAAATGTCCGCCTTTTGCCTTTATATACGCCTTAAGTCGCACTGGCCAATCGTCAATAGCTGCACGAACCTCGTCCATTGGAAAATTGGCCACAGCTCGAACCAAAGCAGTCTTTAGAGATCCAATGTTGTGGTATCTTTTGTGACAAACCTTGTCCTCTAAAACCGTCCACAATTTGTAATCCAATGGCTTCAAATCTGGACTGCCTGAGGGCCATTCTTCAGAGGAAATGAACGCTGGAAAATTGTTTCGAAGCCAGGCCTGGGACGTTTTAGTATTATGGGCCAGCGCAGAATCCTGCTGGAAAGTCCATGGCTGGTTTTGGAACAGGGAATTGTTAAGAGGCTTCACAACAGCTTCCGAAACGTTTTCTTTAAAAACTTTGGCCGATGTTTTGACTCCTTGTTTGCAGAAATGCAGGTCAGTGACCCCATCGTAAGAGACACCTTACCAAACCATGACTGAAGCTGATGTGATGACCCTTTTCCATCCTTGGGATCAGTTCAGATGCTTCCTTAGATGACCGCGCATACACTCTATCATTTTGCTTGTTAAATTTTTCCTGAACGGTAAAAATTTTTTCATCGGTGAACAATATTTTTCTGTGCAAGTTATCGCATCTTGCAGACAAATACAATTTTCAGATACCTAATTTTAGATTTTAAGGTACTCACCAGCCCGACGGTAAGGCTCATGGGGGCACTGGTATCCTAATACGACAACGTATTAAATATGAAGTCGCTGAAGGAGTCTCACAAAACTAACTTCAAGTGACAACAATTCGTACCCAGATTAAAGGTAGTTTTTTTTTGCCATTTCAGCAATATATTTCCCCCCGCTGTTCGCGATATCAGAAGGTATACTTCTGAACTTTTTCAATGGTCTCGGTCGCAACTTTATTGCTGCTGGTGACTACAATGCTAAACATGCGCACTGGGGATACCGTTTAGCAAACCCTACCGTTTAGGAAACCAGATGTATAAATGTCAATACGACGTCAAAATAAATTGGACTTTATATCTCCCAGTCAACCTAGATATTGGCCTTCTGATATTAACGAAAAGCCTGAGGAGTTAAGAGGAGTTAGTAAAGCTAACTTATCTGCTAGTACCTACCCTGACTTATCGTCATCCCACTCGCCAGTTATATTTCTTCTTCAAGAGAAGACAGTACTTGTAGATGACCCACTAAGGCTTACTTCATACACAACTAACTGGTTAAAATACAGGAAGTACATAAGCAGTCATTTAGATTCGAATCATCTAATTTCTAACGCGGAAGAGATCGATAACAACGTATCCAACTTGAACGTGATCCTGGAACAGGCGGCCATTCACGCTACACACAGACAAAAAAAAGCGACATATAGTTTAAAGATTTACACTTACCGGGAAAAAGAGCACCTTGTAAGTGAAAAAGGGGGTTCCGTCGCGAATGACAGCGATATAGGTCACCAGCGGCCCGACTAAGACTGGCTGAAGCTACTATAAGGTTGCAAAGCGCACTTAGAAATGAAGACAGTAGACAGCATGCTAGTTTTATTGCGAGTTTAATTCCGATAGCTTCAAACAAAATCTCATTAACATTAAGAAAACATTAAGAAATACTAGCATGCCCACCGAAACGCAATTTCCAATACGCGACGTCAATGGCGAGTGGGCAATATCAGCTGCGGAAAAAGTCAATGTTTTTGCAAACCATCTGTCCCAGGTATTTCGCCCGAGTCCTGCAAGTAGCGACCTCCTTCCACCTGATGATAAAATGTCTGCCGTAATTCCATTGTTTACTAACGCAAATGAAGTTCTGAATGTCATTAAAGAAACCGTGAATCCAGGTTAAGCACCTGGATATGATTTTATCACGCCTAAAATAATCTTGGAACTTACCTATATTGCTGTGAAGTTTCTGGCAAAATTATTTAACTCTATTTTGAGACATGGTTACTTTCCTAAAGTGTGGAAAATTTCTCTGATTCAAATGATTTTAAAGCCATGAAAGGAAAAATCAATTCCTTCCTCATACAGGCCGATCTGTTTGCTTCCCTGCTTATCCAAACTATTTGAAAAAGTTCTTTTATCGAAAATAAAACCGTTCCTCGTGCCAAATAACATAATAGCAGACCATCAGTTTGGATTCCGCGAAGGTCACAGCACTATCGAACAAGTAAACCGTCTGATCCAAGCAATTGAAAAATCATTTGAACGGCGAGAATATTGCTGCGCCGTATTTCTGGATGTTGCTCAAGCATTTGACAAAGTCTGGCACTATGGCTCGACCTACAAAATTTGCAAATACTTACCGGCAAATACGCATCGAATTCTTGAGTCTTACTTAGAAAACCGCTGATTCAGAGTCAAATGTTATCTACATTATCCACACACGTCACCAATGACCGCGAAATACAAGCAGGTATGTCCTGTGGCCTATCCTTTACCTTCTGTTTACCGCAGATATCGCTACCAGCCCAAACGTGCTTACATCCACTTTTGCCGACGATACCGCAATAATGGCCGCACATAAAAAGCAGGATATTGCATCTATGAATCTAGGTGTATATCTCAGACGAGAAGAATCTTGGCTCTCTGACTGGAGAATAAAAGTCAATGAGGCTAAATGCACACAGGTAACTTTCACACTGTATTTTAGCACTTGCAAGCAGAAAAAAATAAAAAAAAATATGGGTAATATATGGTCACGGCAATAATAATATGTTCTCCGCAATTTTGACAATGGTATGATTGCCGCAATATTCATATTGTTGAAATGTAACAATAGTATTATTTCCATATTTAGAAATGGAAATATGGTTGTAGCAACCACATGGACATAGATGAATCATCAAAAGTATTGTTATTTAAAATTTACGTTAACAATAATATCATTACGGCAATCATACCGTATGGTTGCGACTATAAACATAACAAAACAGGTTTTATAGAGCACACATATATGTGTGTGCGTATGTTTTTTTTGGTATACCAAAAAAAAAACACATGCACACGATACAGTGCATGGTTGTTGTCCATTTTAAAAAACAACAATCGGAAGGTCGTTCGAGGGATTTTTATTGTGTTTATTTTGTTTGGTAAAATACTCTACTGCCGATTGGCTCTCGTGTTTTTAAAATCTGACTGCACTTAAGTTTAATCGCATTCGTTGCTAGGGGTCTACGGTTGGTGAAGTAGCATTTTCCCCAGCTGGCAACTAAAAGTACTTTCGACTGCCGTTGGAATATATATTTTTGTTTCTTGAATGAAATGTTCAATAAAAGCAAGGCCTCAAATTTGGCCTCAAATTGTAATGAAATTTAAAATAACTTGCTAGATTAAAATCTCTATTTTTGAACAACAACATTACCCAATCCTAATAAATAATTTTGGGGATCATAGTGTGGTTGAGTGAATCATACTATGGTTGTATGAATAATATCATGGTTGCGTGTGAATCATACTATGGTTGTGAAGATCATATTATTGTTGTTTGAGAAAAATACTATGGTTGTGAGGATCATAATATGGTTGTGGATATAATAGTATGGTTGAGTGTGAATCATACTATGGTTGTGAGGATCATAGTATGGTTGTGTGTGAATAATACTATTGTTGTGAGGATCATAATATTGTTGTGGCACAACCATATACCCAACAATAGTATGATCCTCTTCGAATATTGTCACCACAACCATACTTTTTTTCTGCGTGTGTGCGACATTGTAACTAAACGATATCCCTTTTTCTCAATCTGATTATGTTACATACCTTGGAATCTACCTGGAGAAGTCATATCGAAATCAAGAAAACTCAACTGAAACTTAAGGTCCGTCAACTGCACTGGCTCCTAAACGCGAACTCAAAACTAAGCCTTGAATATAAGGTCCTGCTGTACAACAGTGCAATCAAAGCTATCTGGTTATACGGTGCCCAGCTATGGGGCAAGGCAAGCTCGAGCAATCTCGACAAAATCCAAAGAGTCCAATCGAAGACATTGCGGCTCCTTAATGGTGCCTCTTCGTATATGAGGAACGAAAAGACCCATCGAGACTTAAAAATACCTCTCGTTAAAGAGGCAATTCAAAAAATCAATATAGAGCACAAAGAGAAGATCAAACGTCATGAAAGCATACTTGCTAGACAATAATTGTGCAGTCCAAGCTCTTTAAGACTTCGGAGAAACGAACGCCGTGCTTTCTAATCTACACTTGTGCTTCTTCAGTATCAGTAATCGCGAATGCAAGTGCCCGAAAGACCGTGTAGAATTTTTTTTCTACGTCATGTGGCTTAAATGCTCTTATACGTGATCTTTAAAATAGTCAATATCAATCGCGGACGAATACTCAAAAAAGCCAGTGTAGAATCCTTTATTCTACGTCACGTGGCCTAAATGCTCTCACACAAAACTTAAATTACGTCTTCCACTCTGCTATTCTAGAGTTATCCGTTGTACATACATAACTAGAGTTTTTAGCTCTACATAATATCGCGTACAGTCTGTAAATGATTGTAAGGGTCCTCTGGCCCTTTATCACGAGGTTTAAGCCAAACCAGGTTTAAAATTCTCAGACATGTGATCCATACCAGTTATATACTATTGTGTCCAAATTAATGCAAATTCCTGTCAATTAGCAGAGATCCACATAACAAGAAATCCATACTAGGATTCATTATTGAATTATACTTACGATTCGTATACTTATTGTTAGGCTCTTTTGGAGCAGATTCAATAATTCAAATAAAGCACATATATAAAAAAATCGGTTGATACGTATAAGCCACATGTAGTTTGATTCCATGAGAAAATAGACAGATGGATAGACATCGCTCAATGTGATCAGAACGTAATTTTGAATTGATCGGTATAATAAAAATGGTATTACAAGCATTAGCATTTACAGTGTGATGCAGGTTACGCAAATTACCAATATTTCTGATTCCGTTGATAAAGGATAAATCTTCCCGTCTGATTTGAATTTGTTTTGGCTATGTTGTACTTGACCATTCTTTTATTTCAAAGCATGTATATCTTATACTACGCTTAACCACCCTTTATTTTCTCCCTAATACCCATGATCTGAATTTTCGTGGCATGGAATTACAGAAAGGCTTTTTGGAATGCTGTTAAACCACCCTGGCCGTAAGTAAAATCCAGAGTTTAATATTCAAGAGATTATATGGTATTATGGAATTTACTAACGATAATTTCCTGTTTTTGCTTAACCTTTTCTTGTGTTCCTATCTTATCTTAGTACATTAAAATTCATAAATATTTCCTTGTTTCATAAAATAATTTCAATTAAGTTCTACAGTCCATAAAGAACACCATCGCACAAAACAAAACAACACTGTCAGGGTGCCTGTGTGTGTATGTTGTGTTGTATTTATATTCGGGAAATTTTTAATTCAATTTAAAATAATTCCCCAATAGCAGTTTCTAAAGAATAAATGATACGAATACAGACAGCACACCTTTTATGTTTTTTTTCTTGAACGAAACACAAAAAAAAGAAAAACAAAATATCGTATTAAAATTAAAGAAAATAATTATGAACCTAAAAAAAACGAAGAGAACAGAAAGCGTGGGAGAGTAGAGTAATGAAAACAAAATGAAAATGCTCCACATTTTGGTGTTGTGCCAAATGAGATTTTTTACATTTTTTTGTAGTAGGGAATGCGGCTACCATATCCAGCTCACCCACTCACTGTCTGTCATCTACATCCCGTGCTCCCATTACGTTTACCGCCACCATCTTCATAATCATCGCTAAGCACACGCTTAAGGGCATTTGTATATCCATGCTGAGATTTGTGGATTCATTAGCCACCCGGGCTAATGGTTGGGTGCGGTAGCTACATATGGCGGCGCTACGGTACGTATGAGTGATATGGAACTTTCGTTACGTACTCGCAATTGTTTCACAAAAAGGTGGGCTGCAAAAAAAAAATGCAGACACCGAGAATGAAAGGAAAAAAAACGGAGGCGATAGAAAGGGAGCAAGAGAGAGACAAAGTGGGAAGGAGAGCGAAGAATAAAAAGCATGAAACATAATATAATAACAAACATACCAGAGATGTGAAGCGAAACATGTTAACGTCGGTTGCACGAAAAAATGTCTGCTGTGTTGTAGTATGTGTTGTTTTATGACTGGATATGCAAATTAAAATCTGGCTAAATTAACAAATTCCGCATGAATTGGGAGTGACAGCAAAAAGCCGCAGCCGAAGTGTTTTTATACCCTACGTCAATCTGTGCTACAGGGTTTTGGGTTTAAGAGCTAAGGTTTGTAACAACTTAAAGGAATGGAGTTAGACCCCATGTTTAGCATAACGATTGATTTAGAATCACAATCTGATTGCCTTCCGTCCGTCCATTAAAGTACAGGTTGCTATTATCAACCGACTTAGAAGATACCTGTTACTCAGGTTCAGGTTTGGGTCTACACCGGGCAATTTCAGAACCTACAGCTATAGAAGCCACTTATTAGATCTGATTCCGACCAAATTTCTTTCAGAACGTCACGAGCGACTTATACCCGTCTCTGGTGACAATCATATTCCATTTCATAGAACGGAATAGCCTCCGCACAAAGGTTCCTCCCGATTTGAAGTCCTGACTCTCTAAAATCCTTTTATAAACTCCGATGCTTGCTTACATAACGCATGGTAAGTTCTGAGTGACCTATTATTATTAGACAATAAATGTATCTGTTAAAAAAGCCCCACAAAAAATCCGATGGGTCTGAAATTGTGCATGGTACAGTTTAGGCGACCATAAGCCATATCGGTTCATATTATTATATAGCCATCACGTAAAGGTATAGAGCTTGAGAACTTAAGATGATTATATAAGAAAAATATTGTTGGGTGTCCATTTTTTATGAAAACCTAAAAGATAACGCCTTGGTATTGTTTTTTAAAAATAATATCCGGCATATGTCTGCCACGGCTACGAGTTACATAGTCCATTCGATCAGTTAAAGTAGTATGGCAGTATGTCGTCAATGGTGGCTTTCAGAAGTAATTCAGAGGCGTTAGATCGCACGAACTAGGGGCCAGTTAACAGGACCTAACGTGGAAATAAAGTTGTCACCAAATTGGCAATAAATCGATTAATAAGCACACTGACATGTTGAGCTGTCAAATAAAAATTCAGTCAGCCTGGCTAGATAGCGCTAGCCATTCACCATGACAAACCAGTTTGCAGTTGGCTGTTCTGACCATCTTAAAGAGCAGAATATAATACAGTCGGCCACGTCCATCTTTAGCATTAGTATTCCCTTACCCGTCTGGGTAAGGGGGTACGTATATTTTGGTAAGTACAAAAGTGTAACGCATTGCAAAAAAAACATTTAAAACTCTACATATGTTTTGACCTAATACGCTCATATCATAAGTCATTTGAGCCATGTCCCTCTGTGACGATAATCTCGAAAGGAGCTAAAAAATGTTTTTAAATTTTTTACTTACTGCTTATGGGTACCTTCTTCTTGTACCTCCCACACAAATGTTCCATTACTCCTACTTTTGGTAGTCTTGAAATATCTTTAACATTATTTGTACTATCTAACCCAACATCAGCAATTAAGATAAAGGTTTTAAGCTTAATTTAGTGGCATATAAATGGATTCCTTGCCACGCCCCTTCCGATACCTCCCAGACAGATGACTATTGTTTAATTCAGACTAGAGCCAACATCATTTGTTAATCGCGTTACAAAAATGGAGTTGATATGCCCTACTCTAATACATCCCACACAGATGCACTATTCTGGCCACTCAAAACAAAATTTTAAGCTAAATTGAATGGAAATTAATTAAATTCTTATCGAAAAGAGTGGATGACATGCCTTATTCTGGTACGTCCAGTGCAAATGCATCATTCCGCCCACTCAATAATTTGAGTAATTAGCAAAAAAAAAACAGAAATTAAAAAGGCGCCACGGCCCCTCTTGCACCTTCCACATACACGGTTTCATCAAAGTGCAGATTGAGGCCCACAAAACACCTCTAATGCAGGATTTTCTCTTGAATTTTGTTGTCTGCAATATACCTATATTACTCTTGTATTCGCCTAAAGAAAAAGTGGATACCAGACCCCATTCTAGCAACTTACAATCATTCAACCCTTTTCGATAAAACCTGTACACTTCGGGCAATGGAAGACGGCATGAAAATTTAATTGAGATGTATTGTTGAGAGAATATGGAAATCGGATCAACCGACAGAAAGTTGTTTTTTTCATGGATTTCCTAGTCTCAAAGACGATTGTTTTTATATAATCTAGTATTTTTTACCTCGACATACTAGGTTAGAGGGTATACTTATATATTATTTGGTACGGACAAAAAATGTAACGCATAGAAAAATCATTTTAGAAAACATATTAACATGTTTTTTACAAACTTGGTTTTCAGTCATTTGAGCCATGCTAGTGTGTCTGTCTGTCTATGCGGCTGGTTTGTATGATAACTGTCGAAAGAAGCTACCAATCGGTTTTAAATTTTGCATGTCAAAATCTTTTTCCGAAACTACCTGGGGGCCATTTGGCCACACGCCTTCTGGTTCCTCCCACACGAATGTACTATAGTATTATCATATTATCAACCATAGCATAGTCCCCTCAACCATACTATGATCCCTAAAATTATTTACTAAAATTGAGCTATGTTGTTAGCAACAGAGATTTGTATTAATTTTATTTATTGAAAAAAAAATTTAAAGTAGAAATAAAATCGTTTAAAAAAAGAATTTATTTATTAAAAATATTTCACTCACACAAAAATATTTTACTCGTATACGAGAAAAAATAGTTCAAATTGCATAAGATTCATTAGAACCATACAGTACAGTATACATCATACAGTATGATTGCCGTAATAATGTTATTGTAAACACAAAATCCAAAAACCAATACTATTGTCTCAGCAACCATATTTATATTGTAGCTACAACCATATTTTACATTTTTAAATTTGGCACTAATACCATTATATCATTTCAAAAATATTATTATTGCAGCAATCCTACTAATGTCAAAATAAAATTCAAAAAAAAAATGATATAACTGTAACGAACATACTTTGATTGCGGAAAACATATTTTTTGCCATAAAGTAGCCATATTTTTTCTCTCCAAATAACAATACTATTGTCTCAGCAACCATATTTATATTGTAGCTATAACCATATTTTAATTTTTAAATTTGTCACTAATACCATTATATCATTTTAAAAATATTATTATTGCAGCAATCCTACTAATGTCAAAATAAAATTCAAAAAAATGCTATAACTGTAACGAACATACTTTGATTGCGGAAAACATATTTTTTTGCCATATAGTAGCCATATTTTTTCTCTGCGTGTCGAATCAATCGGCTTTTTTACTTGTTTAGTGGATATTACTTATAATGAAACTCCGTCTTCTTCATTTCTCTTGAACAATATTTCTCGATAAAAAAAATCATTTTGTTTTGAGATTTTTTTTACAAAACTTTACTAACCGTTCTTATTCAGACTAAATGAGAAAAAGTATGCAAAGCAAAGGTCAATTGGACGTTGTCATTGACATACGTACGTACATAGCCAGGCGAATTGAGAAAAATTAAATTACAAACACTCCGTCGTACTGCCGAATGGTATGCAACTCTATGGGGATATAAAGGCTAAATTGGCAAATGGGTACGCTTAAAAAAGCTTACCACTAATTATGGTATATTTGTAAAGATGTCAAAAGAAATTGTGATACTTGTCGCATCATTAGTGTGAAAGTAATGCCAGTATCTGTGTTACTCTTGGCTACAGTCACACACCAACACTTCCACCGTCTAGAAACGCGCTGAAATACTAAGATACACGTACATACACACATATATAGGATTACACGTTGGCAAGGTAACATTAACTTTGCATAACGGTGATGTGAGCGAAGAGCAACAATTTCTCTTTTTTCCGAGTTTCCAGTATTTCTCATTCACCTCACTCCTCTGCTTTTGTGTGTATGATGCTCCGGACGTCAATGGCAGTTATTGCTGCTCTTCGTGATGTGCTTGTTCGCTGCTGCTGTTGTTGTTGTAACACAATTATCGTTGCATCACATACAATAAAACAAACACCGAAGCAAACAAACAAACAAACGAGAGGCCATGAAATGACAAACACTCAGAGGCAAAGGTCGTCGCTAAAAAGTTGTAGTACTTTTACATACATACATTTTACATGTGCATGTTACTCTCCCTCCCTCTTTCTGCGAATGTGTCGTATTGTATGAGTGCGTAACTTGAAGGTCTAACAACAAATCCATGCATACATGTATGAACTTGAGTACCATACAGGCAGGCCTACATTCATGCACATGTGCTCGCATCTTGAATATGGGACAATTTATACTTGTTCTAGGTATGCGTGTGAGTGTGTACGGTACCCTTAGCGCGTAAACAAACTGACACATGCTCTAGCACTACATTTGTCTGTGCTAGGACAAATGCAAAGGAAACAGCGCACTACACCAGCACTCAGAACAGTTAACAACATTCAGTGTTCTTTGGTAGATGGCAAAAACTACCAGTCTGTCTCACAACGATATACTGGGGATTTGGGAAAACGGGGGGACACTGGTGATGTAGCGGCTACATTATCAGGTGCCTAACAAATAAAAAAACAGTGGACCTCTAGTAGTCAGTGTGAGCCATATCCGTTTTCATATATACTTAGTATGTACATATTTTCCCCGAATTTACGTTAACATAATATAATTAACATATTGTATAATAATATGTACAAAAATTGGAAAATATTGTAGAAGTTCCTACTTTGAACCTGGCCGATTTGTGTGATAATCGTTTACTATACTGACAATCACATCGCGAAGCTTCGCCTAAACATGACATGCTTTAAATAGGTCATACGAGGATATTTTATATTAAATCATAGGGCATCATTGTTTCATTTCACCATGATAGGCTTCACATTAATGAACTTACATTGTCACTTGTTAAGATTTAATATCTGCAACCTTTTACACAAATTAAAGCTAACGCTACTGTATATTTTTATTAGCTCACGTTAGCCTCATATTTCGTATATTTTTATTAGCTCACGTTAGCCTTAGCCACAAAAAAACACGTACGTCCAGCTAACCACAGTCAGCAGCAGCCTTAAATTCTTTTTAGGCAGCTTACCATACAAAATAATTTAAGTGTTGATTTTTAGCTTACATGAGCTGAAGATGAATGGGCAGAAGAGGAAAAAATAAATAGCAAATAATGTGACAGAACCGCTAAATTGTGAACCATTTTGTGTCTGTGTAATAAAAAGAATCGATAAGCTGGCGACAAACAAAAATTCATAAATACATCAATAATTTCCTTTACTGTCTTGTTGAACTATTACCTTTATCTCTTTAAATAATAAGTAGTAAGCAATCAACATAAATGTATCCTGTGCAATAATTATAGCTATATGCTATAAATTGTCTCTGTTTAGCAAAATTATTTTTATTCTGCTTGGTAAAATAAACATATATGTGACAGCGCATAGAGAAAAGGGACCTAAGGGTAAAAAAATCAATTTTCATTTTTTTTTCTTTTTTTGATGTGGACAAGATCTGAGCATCGAATGAGACCGATCCCAAAAGTGTACTCTCCCAGAGATATGCGCGTTTTATGAAAGTGAAGTCGAGGATTCTAAGCGCAAATAAAAAGGGACCTAATCTTTTTAATGGCTTTCCTGAACAAAACTGGTTTTTAACATTAGGTCCCTTTCTATTTTGCGCGTCACATATACGTGTATTTGCAACAATATTTGTCAAATAAGTACATGAATATTTTTTGCTATTTATAAAAACCTCGATTCTTAATGCATGTCATATGGTGGGCACCTTCGGTAAGCAAGAGTGAACTAAACAAGATATATTTTTTTTGGCTGCGCAGAATCGCTGTCGCCTTGAAATCAGCAGCAGCAATCAAGCTGCTAAAAAAGGCTGCTTTTCGTTCTCTTTAGGGTTATTGCTAATGCTTTGTGTGATATTTTTTAGCTGGTCAGTGTTCTTTTGTATTAGCTTATAATGATTAGACACAGTAGCTTTCTTTAACTTTTGATTTTTGTGTTGGTAGTTTTAGCTACACCGCAGTTGAAAATTTTTTTTGGAGTTTTTTTTAAAAGTTTTTAAAAATTTGTGTCTTTCGTTTGGATATTATAGAGGGGCTTACGAAAACATGGACCAATATGGTTAAATTTTTTACTGATTGGTAACAGATTTTACATAACGCAAATCAGATGTCAAATATAAGTTGTAGAGCGACTAAACCTCAGCGTGAAGACTATTTGTATCGGGTGATCAATTCAAAGGTATTTTTTCAAAATAAAAAAATCAAATAAAATGTGGAACATTTGTGGTTCTTTCGAAAGCACATTTTATGTCATTTATTTTTTGAATATAATTTCCTTTAAATGTTGGCCGCATCTACGCTTCAGGTTGTCCGTTCTGGGGGTCCAATTTTGGATGACTTGTTCGAACATTTCGAACGGTATGGCTTTAAAGACACGAGTAATGTTTACTTCCAATACCTGAATCGTAGCTGGTTTGTCAGCGTATAATTTGGACTTGGCATAGCCCCAAAGGAAAATGTCTATAGCTGCAATATTACATGATCTAGGCGGCCAACTCACCGGTCGAAAATGTCAAATTGGCTGCTCTTCGTAATGACCTCGTAATAGATCCATTGCTTGAGCAGATGTATGGCAATTGGAGCAGTCCCGTTAAATCTAAATGTCGTCATGATTACGGGCTTTAATTTCAGGAAGCAAAAAGTCCGATATCAAGGCGCGACAGCGAGCTCCATTCACGGTTACGTTCCGACCATCATTATTTTTGAAAAAAAAATTATTCCACCAGCTCATAAACCGCACAAGACCGTGGTTTTCTTTGGGTATAATGGCACCTCTTGAACTTCTAATGTTGCTCTTCAGAAAAAAAGCGGAAATTTTGATTATTGACGTTGTCGAGGAGCCAGAAATGTGCCTCATCACTAAACAAAATTGTGGTCGAAATAAGTTTCTCACCGAACGCTCATTTCCATTATACAGCTGCACAATTTTGAGACGTTGTTTCGGTATAAGTCTTTCGATGATGAAATGGCAAACAATAATGAAAAGCAAAAAAAAAAATGAAGTTGAACACAAGTCACGCGAAATTTGTGAAAAAAGGCTATTGAAAAAAATTCATCAAGATGGATCACCCTATATAAGGGCTTTTGATAAACCTGGACAATTTTGTTCCGATTTCATCATGGATGGTTACTGGTAGCGTACCATGTGAATTTTAAGCATAACTGAATATAACTTGAAGCTTCTTCAGAGGCAGTGCAAAAGATCGGAAAGGAAGTTAATGTTTGGGCTATAAAAACATGGAGCAATATGACCTAATTCTACCAGGCACTCCTGGTGGACCTCAAATCGGTTGGGACCTAGTCTATCACAACCTTGCGGAATGTAAGCAAGAGCAGATTCAATTTGTGACATTTTAGGAGACGGAAACTAAAATCCAGAGTGATGTTAGAGATATGTCTTTAAGTCGCTCGAAACTCTTTGTAAGAAATTTGATAAAAATTGACCCTTCAACACTATTCAGAAAAAAAATCAAAAAAGATCAATAATAATTTCAATTCAAATTTCTGAATTTCTATTGATCTTTTCGGAATTTCCATTACATTTAAATTGATTTTTTTCTGAATAACATGTGGAAACACATTTTGAACACATCAATTGAAATTCTTTAATTACAATCAATTAAAATTCAGAAATAAAAATTTTAATTCGGAACACATAAATTGAAGTTCAAAAAAAAAAAAAATCGAAATTCAGAAAATATTAATAGAAATTTTCATTTGAAATTTAGAACAGAAGCGTTTTCATGACCTACTCGTAGAACCGACAGCATTTTCGGTGTGGAAAACAACCGTTAAAAAGTTGTGTATGTGTATGCGGACGGATGGACAGTCATGGATATGTAGGTGGTCTTAGAATTTTATGGTGATTGTGGCTTTACAATTAGAATGACAAAATTTAGTATGCACCTAGTCCTTGGCCATACTACCCCTAACATTTTCAAACAGCGTTTTATTACTGCATGTCTCTTATTAAGGGTTTCTCTTAAAATTACAAAAGGTATGACCGATCATAACTGTTGTTATCTATACTTAAAGGAGATGACATTGGATGTACGGCATAAGTTTAATCAATTAATTTAGTAAACATCCTTCCAATACTACATACATTTAATTAGCATGGTAATTTTTATTTATACTATGAAATTTAGATGAGTTTTTTTCCGAATTTGAATTAAAATTTCTGAATTTTAATTGATGTTTTCAGAATTTTAATGTTATTTCTGAACTTGAATTGTTATTTCTGAATTTCAATTGTAATTTCTAAATTTCAATTGTAATTTTTAAATTTCAATTGTAATTTCTAAATTTAAATTTTAATTTCTAAATTTCAATTGTAATTTCTAAATTTCAATTGTAATTTTTAAATTTCAATTGTAATTTCTAAATTTCAATTGTAATTTCTAAATTTTAATGGTAATTTCTAAATTTCAATTGATAGGTTCTGAGTGTTGATAGGTTCTGAATGTTGTAATTTCTGAATTTCAAGTGATGTGATCTGAATTTCAATCTGGTTCTGAAATCAGTTCGTAAATTATACCAAAACATATACTTATAGCTGTCGTGGTTCGATGGCTTGCGTACATAACAAAACCCAGGATCAACTCCGTGTAAGAACGTCAAAACATTTTTTTTACCCGGTGAGTTTCCAGTTCGAAAATGCCAGTGGATTTGTACTCAACAAATCCCTAAGTCATATAAACCATACGGGAAATGTGGATACAAATACTCGGAATTTACTGAATCAAGGATGGGTAAAAAAAGAAACCGTCACAGAATTTGTTCGGTGTGGATAAAATGATGACAATTCCTTGAAATTTCTAAATCGTCAAATTCGCGGTATTACTTTGCTCATAACACAAAAGATTTTACAAATATGCTGTTTTTGGCTATCTTTGAAACAAAATCCACTTGAGCGGACTTTGTTTAGAAATCTATTCAAATTTATATTAAAATAATCAGACTAATCGTTAAATTGAACTGATGTGATGGGTAGGATGCGCTCGGTAATAGGCATTCTATGATGGATACAATGACACGTTCGGAACCAGTTATTTTTGATCAGTCTCGTGATTTATCACAGTGTACACGCAGAAAAAAAGTATGGTTGGGGTAACAATATTCGAAGAGCACTATACTATTGTTGGTTAGATGGTTGTGGCACAACAATATTATAATCATCACAACAATAGTATGGTTCAAACACAACCATACTATGATCCCCATAACAATATTATGGTCCTCACAACAATAGAAGCATTCACACACAACCATACTATGATCCCCATAACCATATTATTATTCACATTCAACCATATAATGATCCCCACAACCATATTATGATCCTCATAACCATAGTATGTTTAACGTACAACCATAGTATGATCCTCACAACCATAGTATAATCCTCACACCATAGTATGACTTACGCACAACCATACAATGTTCCCCAAAATTGTTTGTAAAGACTAAAATAAGTTTTTATTCCACAATAAAGAGTTTTATTAAGTAAGCTATGTAACAATAGGAGTGATTTATTTAAAAGTAAAAAAAAATCATTTATTAAAAATATTTTAGTTGTACTAATCCGTAGTTTTTTTTTGAAAAAAATTATTTTTTATTACTATTATTGCGTAGGAACTATTATTGCGTAAAAATAACATTGTTAAATTAAAAAAATAAGGTTTTGTCGATATGATTGCCTTAATCATGTTATTGTTAACATAAAACCCATGAAAGCAATACTTTTGTCCCACCAACCATATTTATATTGTTGCTACAACCATATTATCATTTTTAAATTTGGCAACTACACTTTTGTTACATTTTAACTATATTAATATTGCCGCAATCATACTATTGTCAAAATTAAATTCAAAAAACAATACTATGGTTGCGACGACCATACTTTTACTGCAGAGAACATACTATTGTTGCCGTGACCATATAGTAACCATATCTTTTCTCTGCGTATATCTGAGTAGTTCCAATTGACTCCCTCTAATGACAAAGCCATGTAAAAGTTACGGGTTCTTTTCATATAGTTGGATCGGTACTGGGAACGGTCCCCATCCATAAAGGGACCTATCGCGTGACTGCTTTTGCATCAGTCCAATTTCCCGTAGGGAATACATCTGTATACAAATATACATTAGTCATTCACAGCGGCCATTAAACAGTAAATATTCGAAATATATGGTGTAATCTGTGGAATAAAATATATTATACAGGTTTATACAGTTAATACATGGGGCAATTTTTTGAAAGTTTAAATATCCCCGACAAGACACGATTATGACTTGGTATTTCATTGAGATTGTACAATATTTGTAGCAGTAGTTTTGTATTCCGTTTGGACTATAGCTCCTTATGGTTTCGTACTGTTTCTTAGATAGATCAGCTTCTATTAACATGGATAAAGCTTCTTGCGGTGTTAGTTGTTCTTTCTCATTCGAATGACTACTGGAATATGCCTTTTTATATTCTGTAGCTCCTTTTGGGGTAGAAACGATTTCCTTGAGGACAAGTGAAGCATCTCGTTTTCCTTGCTGAGCTAAAAAGTAAATTATAATTGAATTTTTTTATAGTTATTATTGTAAGTTTAGTGTCATACCCAAGAGACTACAGAAGCAGATTTTCTTACTCACCTAGCTTGGTTTGAGTTGCAAATGTAAGCATTTCTAAGTTATTTTCTTTTCTTAAAGTTTCCGTTTTCCTCCTCTTGCTTCTCTCGCAAGATTCAGAAAACAATTTCTGTGGCCGCCCACCTGACACTATTTTCATTTTATTCGGTATCGTAAATGCAATGTTCAACCAAGATTCATTTTGTTTCAGAAAGCGATCTTTCTTATAGGAGGCTGAGATCCATCGCGTTTTCAAATCAGATTTGAGGTGTTTAAAATCATTATTGAATTTACGGGAATCCTCTTCTGAAAAAGGCCCAAAAGTAAGGAGATATTCTTCCAATTTCTTCATTTTTCCATCAAAATTGGTTGCCTCTGATTCAATCAAGTACGTAAATATATCTTTACGTGTCTTTACAAGACATCTGGACGAACCTAAAGACCGATTAAATCACAATATATAAGAAAAATAAAGAATTAATATTTAAGTCAGTACTATTTAACTTTCCTAAAATGTTTTTTTTTCAAAACGCGGAAAGAGGCGGAACAAATTCTTTTTGTTCCTATTACAGGACAGTATAGGCTATATAACAACACAAAAATCAGCGCGGGACCGCATCGGACTATATAACAAAATCACATTTGAACATGAAAAACTAGGTTTTAAAAAATGTCTTTTAATTGTGAATAAAATTCACATACCTTCCTTCTTAAGGCACTGAAATATGAGTTTAATGTTCACACTTACTTGCTGCACCAGAATCCATCGCTTTGTCTTCCAAAAATTGCACCAAAAACTGTAAAATTAAGAGTCAATTGGATAAATTTACAGTCATTGAACTACGCACTTTGTACATGGTCAACTTTACACTACTGGAAATGAGTTGAATATTTGTCTCGAAGGTTAATGTCTTATTGATAATAATGAAATGTATTCTTGGTAACATAAAACAAAAAAGTATTCGTACCCAGGGTCGATTTTAAAAAATGGGGTTTTGTCCAGCTATATCAGCCAAATACTCCTATGTGCGTTGGTCGTATTGAGGGAGTGGATTTGTTTGTTAGCAGTGGATTTATGTTTAACAGAACTGCTTTTTCGTGAATTTTAGAAGCGGGCCCTCTTGAGCACGCAAATTCGGGACTTATGTATATTCAAACAAAATTTTTAAAGATAAACCACATTGAGATCACTGTTAAACTACTTATATAAGTAATATCACTTTTTCTGAGTATCTCATTTTCAGCGTTCTGGGGACCTTTGACCCATAGGGCCAATAACTTATATATGTGACGCGCAAAATAGGAAGGGACCTAAGGGTAAAAACCAGTTTTGTTCAGGAGAGCCATTTTAAAGATTTAAATACGTGTATGGTGTACCATCACTTTCATAAGACGCACATATCTCTGGGAGAGAACACTTTTGGGGCATGGGATCGGTCTCATTCGATGCTCAGATGTTGTCCACTTCAAAAAAAAGGTGAAAATTGATTTTTTACCCTTAGGTCTCTTTCTCTATGCGCTGTCACATAGCGAATCTTAAAGGTGTTTTCGTATTCATGACGAATTTTGTTGTTGTTATATAGGGTGGTCCATCTAGAGGTATTTTTTCAGAACAAAAAAAATATAAAAACTCAAATCAAGTGTGGAATCTTTATTGGTAATTTGAAAGGACATTTTATGCATTTATTTTTTTAATATAATTTCCTTTTAATGTTGGCCGCAACTAAGTCTCAGGGTTTCCATTCTGATTTTCTAATTTGGATGACTCATTCGAGCATTTCGACCGGTATGGCTTTAATGACACGCGTAATGTTGGTTTCCAAAACCTGAATCGTAGCTGTTTTGTCAGCATAGACTTTGGATTTAACGTAACCGCAAAGAAAAATGTCTAAAGTTGTGTTATCAATCGATCTAGGCGGCAAATTCACCTGTCCAAAACATGAAATTAGCTGCTTTTCGAAATGATCTCTCAATAGATCAATTGTTTGAGCAGCTGTATGGCAAGTGGCACCGTCCTGTCGAAACCAAGTGTCGTCAAGATTACGGGCTTCAATTTCAGGTAGCATATGGATCGATATCATGGCGGATAGCGAGCACCATTCACGGTTACGTTCCGGCCATCATAATTTTGCACCGATGATTCCACCAGTATATAAACCGCACCAAACAGTGGCTTTTTCTGGGTATAATGGCACCTCTTGAACCTCTTCTTGTTGCTCTTCAGCCCAAATGCGGCAATTTTGTTTATTGACTTTGCCGTTGAGCCAGAAATGGGCTTCATCACTGAACAAAGTTTTGGTCGAAAACAGCGGATCTTCGCGTTTCTCACCGAACGCTCATTTGTACAATATAGGCCCTAGCTGAAGCAGTCCGATTTTTTCACCTCTGTGGACTGTTCCGAGTGCAAAATTGGCCCAAACATTAATATCGGAACATATTTAGATTTGTAAGAAAATTTCACTTGTTTTTGAAGACCCATTTGTCTCCGGATATGACGGTTAATGGGCTCAGCCCATAGGTCAAGGCTCCACTTCAGCCAAATCGTTAAATTAATGCCATAGTCATATTCTTTAAAAATTCCACTATTTTTGATTACCCATATATCCATGTTCGGAGTCCGACACCCTCAAGATCTCGAACCATCCATTTAAGTTAAGTCGAATTGTAAAATAAACATGATATTGGGATCCGTGAAGAAATTTAAATGTTTTAATATTCCATTATAATAGGATAGAGGGTATATATATACACTTTTCCGTTTGAAACACATCGAAACTCTAGTCGAAGACCTATAAAGTTTATAAATTCTGAGTAGTTTGAAAGCTCTAAGATGATCTAGCCATGGGCGTCTATCTCTGGAAATCAAGCTGCAGTTTGCATTATTGAAGCTAGGTTGCTAGGCTGCAATTGTGCAGAAACATGTGTTACTGGACTGACATTGAAAATGGGTGAGGGGTAAAACTGTTCCCCTTCGTTGGACTGGGTCAACCTTTGGAAAAATCAGCAATTCTGAAATTTTAAACACAATTTCTCATGAACAGTTGAGATATGACGATGGTATGTGGAACACTTGATATTGACATGGATTAAAGCACATCCTGGGAAAAAGTGGGCGGTGCCATGCCCTCTTTAGAAATCGCAAACTTGTGGAGCGTTTGCTTCTAAGTTTTAACAGAATGAAATCAATCACTAAGCGACTTAACCAGCGCAAATTCTGCCCTAAACTTTTAAGTTCTATACTACGAGGGCGAACGCAAAACTAACTGGCCTGGCACATTTTCTGTTTTACTAGCAACTTTTTTTGTTTTGTTTTTTAAAAGCAATCTTTTATAAGCCATCTGTCAAAATTTCCTAAATATTTAATGATTGTTTTATTTGTTACAGGTGATTGAAGTAAACAAGTTTTATAATTTTTGAAAAATGGAAATAAAAAGTTTCGTGCGGTAATTAAACACTTTTATGTGAAAGGTTATACGCCACAATTAATCAAAGATGAATTGGATTCTGTTCATGGTTATAATGCACCATCATACTCCACCGTGAAATTTTGGGTTCAACAATTTAAAATGGGTCGTTCAAGTACGGAAGATGAACAACGCTCTGGAAGACCTAAAACTGCTACTACTATTGAAAACATTAGAAAAATATTTAATGAAGTGACTAAAGATAAACGAATTAAGCTCAGAGAACTTGCTGATATTGTTAAAATACACGAAAAACAAGTTTGGAGTATTTTACATGATGAACTCCACATGAAAATACTATCCGCAAGAACGCTGCCTCGTTTGTTGAATTTGCCCGAAAAAATCGTCCGTTGGACCAATTCCGAGGAGCTTTTAGCGATTTATCAGCGTAATCCAATAGAGTTCATGCGCCGATTCATAACTGTTGCTGAAACATGGATCCATCACTACATCCCAGAATGCAAAGAACAGTCAAAACAATGGATAGAAGCTGGTAAAAGTGGTCCCAAGAAGGCGAAAACTGTTAAGTCAGCAGGAAAAGTAATGGCCACAGTTTTTTTTGGATGCAAGGGGTATAATATTTATTGATTATCTTGAGAATGGAAAAAACTATAAATAGTGAATATTATTGTGCATTATTGTATCGGTTGAGTGAAGAAATCAAGATAAAACTACCGCATTTAGAAAACAAGTTATTTTTCATCAAGATAATGCTCCTTGTACGTTCAAATATACTGCTATGATAGTAGTTGATATATAAGAGACACACTCAGATAAAAAAGAGGCGGATGCCACGCCCCTTGTAAACATTTCAATATTGGAACATATATCGAACTTAATTTTCCCACTTGTTTAATATCCATATACTTATACACGCAGAGAAAAGATATGGTTACTATATGGTCACGGCAACAATAGTATGTTTCCTGCAGTAAAAGTATGGTCGTCGCAACCATAGTATTGTTTTTTGAATTTCATTTTGACAATAGTATAATTGCGGCAATATTAATATTGTTGAAATGTAACAAAAGTATTGTTGCCAAATTTAAAAAATGAAAATATGGTTGTAGCAACGATATAAATATGGTTGGTGGGACAAAAGTATTGTTTTCATGGGTTTTATGTTAACAATAACATAAGTACGGCAATCATACCGGCAAAACCTTAATATTTTTTTTAAATTGACAATATTATTTTCACGATTCTTACGCAATAATGGCAATAAAAATTATATTTAAAAAAACTACGGATTAGTATAACTAAAATATTTTTAATGAATGATTTTTTTACTGTTAAATAAATCACTCCTATTGTTACATAACTTACCTAATAAAATTCTTTATTGTTGAATAACAACGTATTCCAGTCTTTACAAACAATTTTGGAGATCATAGTATGATTGTGCGTCAGTCATACTATGGTTGTGAGGATCATACTATGGTTGTACATTAAATAAACTATGGTTATGAGGATCATAATGTGGTTGTGGAGATCATAGTATGGTTGAATGTGAATAATAATAAGGTTGTGGGGATCATAGTATGGTTGTGTGTGAATGATTATATTGTTGTGAGGACCATAATATTGTTATGGGGATCATAGTACGGTTGTGTGTGAACCATACAATTGTTGTGATGATCATAATATTGTTGTGCCACAACCATATAACCAACAATAGTATGGTGCTCTTCGAATATTGTTGCCCCAACCATACTTTTTTTCTGCGTGTATACGTAAATCAAGGCCGATTTTGGACTCCTTGGGCCTATATGGGCCGGTACAAATTCCAAATCGGTTTCTTCATATCCATTCTATGTAAAATAGATTAATGGGCCTTATAGGCTTTGTATATTACAATGAAATAAATATGTCCGCTAACATGAACACGCAGAGAAAAAAAAGGTTACTACATGGTCACGCCAATAATAATGTGTTATCCGCAATAAAAGTATGTTTGTCGTATGTTCGTAGCATTGTTAACTGAATTTATTTTTGACAATAGTATAACTGCTGCAATATTAATATTGTTGAAATGTAACAATAGTATTATTGCCAATTTTAAAAATGAAAATATGGTTATAACAACAATATAAATATGGTTGGTGCGACAAAAGTATTGTGTTTTGCGTTTTATCTTAACAATAATATGATTACGGCAATCATACTCTATGATTGTAATTTTTCTTCAGTTAAATATGCTTTTAAGAACAAATGTTATTGGTATGGATCTAATGCTATAATAGTACTTTTTTTTGTTGAAATTAAAAATTTTTAAACAAGCTGCTTTGGCTTTGTTTAACTGAAATATTTTTAATAAAAACGCTTACGTTTATTTAAACCTATTTTTTTCTACTGTGAACTAAATCATTATTTTGAATTTAATGTATTTTTGAATAATTTTCATAATTCAAATCTTAATAGTGATTATACTATGGTTGTAGGGATCATAACATGGTTGCGTGTGATTCGTTGTATGGTTGTGAGGATCATACTATGGTTGTATATGGAACATACTATGGTTGTGAGGATCATACTATGGTTGTGGAGATCATAGTATGGTTGAGTGTGAATCATACTATGGTTGTGGGGATCATAGTATGGTTATGTGTAAATCATACTATTCTTGTGAAGATCATAGTATGGTTGTATTTGAATCATACTATTGTTCTGAGGATCATAATATTGTTGTATCACAACCATATACCCGACAATAGTATTATCCTCTTCGAATATTGTCAGCACAACCATACTTTTTTTCTGCGTGAACAGAATGCTTTTGATTGACCCCTACGCACGAAAGGCCCACTGATCAAAGCCATTTTTAAGAAAGTAAATACATCTATGCTTGCTATAAAAGTCAATTAATTAAATTAAAAAGTGGAAATGTCAAAAAATTTAAAATTGGTCCGGAATTTG
Organism: Hydrotaea diabolus; assembly: GCA_963513945.1. Classification (NCBI taxonomy): domain Eukaryota; kingdom Metazoa; phylum Arthropoda; class Insecta; order Diptera; family Muscidae; genus Hydrotaea; species Hydrotaea diabolus. The sequence goes on from OY740716.1 coordinate 49,131,705, forward strand.
TTTAGTCCCTCGTCATGAAAATTTTACTTTTTGGCCGATTTAGTCTACCGATCATGAATATAAATCTGATTAGTTTGAACACTCTTTCTCGTTTCGTTTGGACTGAATTGTGAATTGCTTTGAACAGACGTTCAGAAAGACATGGCAAGATCGTCTTAGCAATTTATGACCATCACCAATATATAAACTTTATATAAACGCATATAACTTGCAAAGTAATTGAGAAACTTATATGTGACAGCGCATAGAGAAAGGGTTAAAAAAAATCAATTTTCACTTTTTTTGTTGATGTGGACAACATCTGAGCATCGAATGAGACCGATCCCATGCCCCAAAAGTGTTCCCTCCCAGAGATATGCACGTTTTATGAAAGTGGTGGTACACCAAAGATACACTTATTTAAATCTTCAAAATGGCTCTCCTGAACAAAACTGGTTTTTAACCTTAGGTCCCTTTCTATTTTGCGCGTCACATATATATCCCATCCTGTGGTGAAGAGCATACAAATTTATTTATTCTTCTAATTTGCTTAAGGTTATCCATTCTTATTAACTATTCGCAAATCTTCTCTAAATGCCTACAGCACCCATTAGGGTTAATCAAATGTTAAAAATCCACAGTATTAGTTTCATCTTGATTTAAATACAAAATAATATTAATTGAATGACTTTGTTTAATTGATCCTTAAGTGTTAAATATAATTTATTTTTTATCTGAGGTTTCATGTGCTAAAAAGTGTAGTCTACGATTCGATGTAATTCTAGGAGTACACCGAACCATAATCATTCAAATATTTCCTCTGTGTGTATTTGAATGCCGTTTAAAAACTTTCTAACTGAATTCCTTTTGTCTTAACGTTTTTGTGCCACAATTGTACTCCATGGGTCTTTTGACGTGTCACTATTTTCTTGCGGCTGAAGAAGTCTTATAAACGAACTCAAAGCATTGAGTTTAGCTATGATGGAATATCATTCCACTCAGTGTTTTTTTGTTAGTCGCAAATCGTATGTGGCAACATGTCCTTAACCCATATCTTGTGGGAGTAACTAAATGACATATGAATGCCACAGTGACGGTTTACCCTAAAACCGGTTATCAGTGTGTAAGCAGCAGTAAGCCCCGGTGGTTGGCTTTTTCTTTGAAACGCAGAAAAGTGGCAGTCGTGGAGGGATTTTCCGTCTTTCCTCGCAAGCATTAACGTGGCTCTATTTGCGTAAAGTGGAGCACCATCAACTTTTGTGCTAGAGTATGACAAACACACACACACAAGCATCCACTTGCACGTTAACGCAGTTACACAATCGCAAAAGCATGCTCACACCAACACACAAATAAGGGAAATAGAAAGGGAAAAGTGTCTATAAACGTTGGAGCCCATCAACATTTTCCTTTATTTTTATAACGATAACAAAACGAAAGTGAAACAAACACACACACAGAAACACAAACCAACATCCCCCCTAAATAGGTACCGGCAGTGGAATAACGAGTATAACGGGCACAAGAATATCACTCGCCAGATAGTTTAAGAATGACTCTGAAGCATAACTTGTGCGGTTTATGGGACTCATATACTGCAGGCATAATTTGTTTATGCTACCATTAAAGGTATGATATGTTGTTACCACCACCAGCAGCACGACCACCACCAACATCGTCACCATCACGACCTCCACCAACACTAGCACCATCACGACCACCAGCAACGTCACCATATCCCTGTCCATGTCCACGTTCGCCGTTGTTGGCGCGAGGGGGTGCACCAAAGTTTTTAGCAGTGGGGGCTAGAGAGAGCGAAAAAGGATTATTTTGTTTGTTTGCAAACAAGATAGTGCGGTAAAGATGTCATTCTGGCTCATACTAATTGGATGTCCCATAAATTTCGTTAGTTTTAGCTAACAACTTTAACAAGCGAACAAAAAAAAAAGCAAAAACCAAAAAGTTTTGGTTTGGATGCGACGCCACAAATTCTGTTTGCTGTGTGCTGATTTGGCTGTTTTGTTTAGGCCGATTAGGTAGGTAGGCCTGACAGCTTTACCACATAGACACATTTATTATTTATGATAACTTTTCGCAAACTTTCCAAATTCAAATGAATTTCCTACATTCTGATAATGGGTAGACAAACTAAGACATATGGGAGTTTCCAATAATTCCAACGCACTACACAAGGTGGTTGGAATAGTCAGCATGTACATGTGAGTTAAGTTTCAAAATAAATTTAGTACGAGTTGTGCCATCTGTCGAAAAAATGGGCTGCCATTGGCTGCATGTGGTCATTCTCATATTATTTGGCACGGCACAAATATTGCATTAGAGACCCTCATTATGCTACGCACACACACACCATAAACTGTTAGTTTGCATCGGTTGGGACTAGAAAAATTCTGTTGGTTAAGAAAGCAATCTGTTATACTCAGCAAATGTTAATAATCTTGATGGAAATTCGGCTATCAATTGAAATCCATGTAGTATTAGATAAAATGTCATCTGAGTTTTCATCTACGCTCGGGGATCGCGAATGCCAGAAACAGTAACATTTTCTGTCGACTCAGAATGTGATTTAAATTTTTCGATTTTGGTAAACAGGAGCCCTTAAAAAATGGTCGTGGTCTTTGGACCCAGGGGCTCAAAAACACTCCCCTATTGTTCGGGGACATATGGGTATCCAGAAATAGTAACAATTTCGTACAAATTCAAATGTGTACCTTTTTAAGGATTGAGCAAATTTGGATCTGGCTAGAACCGGCCCAAGCCCATAAAATTGGCCATAAAATTGGTCTTTTTGAACGATGGACATATGGATATTATAAAACATTAAATTTTTTTTACGAATCATATAATATATTTCAGAGTTGACCGATAGAGACCTTCCGAACATAGACGTATGTTTTCTTAGAAACCGTGGAATTGCCTACCAATCTCAATATGCTTTATTTTTTAAGATTTGCAGAAATTAAAGATGGAAATGTACGGACTCCATAGAGTCTTTTCGGCCCCTCTCAACAATGACCATATGGGTTCAATTTTGCCAGTCAAAAACGGACGAGTCCAAAAAGTAGTTCTGTCAAACAGGGACGTACCACCAAAAACTAATCCATTAATACTTGTTCTATAAATGCCATATTTAAGGGCCGATGTTTAATGTGAACCACACCAAAACGTCATTTTTTTTCTGCATTTCATTTGATATTTCTCAATTTCAGACTAACTCAATTTGAACCAAGATACACAAGCGAGCAACGCGTTAAAGTTATTCAGGCTTATTATGAAGTGGATGATCAATTTTCGAAGAAAAATCATCTTCAGTGATGAGGCACATTTTCACCTCAGTGGATTCGTCAATTAGCATTCGTCGCATTTGGGCGAATGATTACCCAAGAGTGATTGTCGAAAAATACAATGCACCCACAACGAGTGACTGTTTGGTGCGTTTTATAAGCTGGCGGCATCATCGGGCCGTATTTTTTCCAAAATGAGGCCGGTCAGGCAGTGGCTGTAAATAGTGTTCGCTATTGTAACTTGTTATGGCCCGAATTGGAAGATATGGATGTGGACGATATGTGGTTTCAACAGGAAGGTGCCACTTGTCACACAGCTAACGAAGCAATAGCTCTTTTGCGCGAAAAATTCAATCGCCGTGTTATCTCCCGTGGTGGCTATGTTAATTATTCGCCAAAATCATGTGATTTGACATAGTTAGACATCTTTCTTTGGAGTTATTTGGAAGAAAATGTGTACGTCGATTAGCCAGCAACAATTCAAGAGCTAAAGGATGAGATAGTTTGGCATATTAATGGCATACAACCACAATTATGCCTCAGCGTCATCGAAAATTTGGACCATCGGAACGAGGTGTACGGCCGAGGTCGCGGCGGCCATTTGGCCAATATTTTGTTCAATACATAACTGAACCATACCAATATTATCATAATAAATAGAAATGACAATAATTTCCTAAATAATTTGGGTTTTAATCAAAATCAACGTCGGCGCTTAAAATTTAACCACCCTTTACAACGCAATTCATGGTGTGGGGTATACAAGTTTTAGCCAGGTTGCTCGTTCAAATTGTCGACTTAAATGTCTTTGGTTTTCATGCTGGGGTAACCCTTACGAAGATGCTTATTAAAAAAAATTGTTTGTTATCTTTACCACTAACACGTGTCATAAACAAAAAAATATTTCCATTTCAGTTCTGCAACTAGTGGGTTCAAAAAAAGAAGGGTTTTTAGAAAACCACCGCGTTTTAAAAAACTGGTCTGTCGGTTTGTTTTCAAAAGTAAAGGTAAAAAGCGTAGGAATGGAAATTAATTTTCCAAGCTTGAAATTAACCCAGTTTTAAAAATAAGGTCATATTTGAAGTTTTGTTTTCGGTGGCTATAAGGCCATGTTTAGATTTGCGGATAAGAGGACCGTCACCGAAATGTAGCCAAACTGCAAAAATAGTTTTAGTTTTTTTAATAACTTATTTTAAGACCACATACCTATATGTGACGCGCAAAATAGAAAGGGACCTAAAGTTAAAAACCAGTTCTGTTCAGGAGAGCCATTTTAAAGATTAGGTCCCTTTCTATTTGCGCTTAGAATCGTCGACTTCACTGTCATATAAAGCGCATATCTCTGGGAGGGAACACTTTTTGGGCATGGGATCGGTCTCATTCGATGCTCAGATGTTGTCCACATCAAAAAAAAAGTGAAAAGTTGATGAAAAGTTTTGTTCAGGAGAGCCATTTTAAAGATTAGGTGCCTTTCTATTTGCGCTTAGAATCGTCGACTTCTCTTTCATAAAACGTGCATATCTCTGGGAGGGAACACTTTTGGGGCATGGGATCGGTCTCATTCGATGCTCAGATGTTGTCCACATCAAAAAAAGAAAAAAAAAATGAAAATTGATTTTTTTTACCCTTAGGCCCCTTTCTCTATGCGCTGCCACACATGGGTTGCTATTTATTGGGCTTCCCAAATTCGTGAAACAACCAGTATCACTCTACCCTAATCTACTTGCTTATATATTATATTGATACATTTTTAATACATCAACATTTGTTCGCATACATATATAAATTGTTTGAAAATTCAATTTAACAATGTGGTTAAGATTCTCGAACTTAATAGCAGCACCTTCAACTTTCCGTATAACCCCACGTAGCGACAAGTATCTGTGTTTTGTGGGCTTAAAAATGTGTGAGAATACAGGGCTCCAACGTAAGGTTGAGTATACGGAATGTTGATGTGTCTGTAAGAACGAACAATTGCATACATGCGGACATACTCGTACTACAAATGAATGCACACAGCCCCACACACTATTTTAAAAGCATTTGAGTGAGTGTTTTCATCGCCTACGACATATATTGATTTCATAGTCACTTCTAAAAGTTTGTTAAACGATAGTAGGCTATATTACAATAATAAAGTATAAGTACGCTACTATCGTATTGTCATATCTTACGCATGTAACGGGTGACGGAACTTTGTTTTAAATAAAAAAAAAAATAAAATTCAAACCATGTGTGGAATCTTTATTGTTCATTCGAAAGGACATTTTATGTCATTTATTTTTTGAATATAATTTCCTTCAAATGTTGGCAACAGTATTAGGGAAATAAGCGTTCGGTGAGAATCGGTAAGATCCGCTGTTTTCGACCAACATTTTGTTCGGTGATGAGGCCCATTCCTGGCCAACGGCAACGTCATTAAACAAAGTTGCATCGTTTAGGCTTACGAGCAACCAGAAGCGGTCCAAGAGGTGGCATTTTATCCAGAAAACCCCACGGTTTAGTGCGATTCATGGCTGGTGGAATCATCGTTCCATATTTTTTCAAACATGATAATTGTCGGAACGTTACCGTGAATGGTTCTTACCATCGCGCCATGATATCGCACCTTTTGCTGCTTGAAATTGAAGCCCATACGAGGCTGCTATATATATTTCTGGCCTAATAATGAAAATATGAATATTTATCATCAAGAATTGTTTTATTGTTTTTCAAAGTATTCTCCAGCTTGACATACTTTATACAATTTTGCATGCGCTCAGACCAATTCTCGAAGCACTTTTTTCACTCTGATTGAAACATCTCCAAAACATGTTTTTTGAATGCTTCAACAGCATCTTCTGGCGGTGAAAATCGTTGACCACGCATTTCTTTCTTGATGTGCGGAAATAAAAAGAAGTCATTGGGTGCCAAGTCAGGGCTGTACGGTGGATGATCCACCAATTCGATGTTTTGGCTGGTCAAAAATGCGCTCGCATTGTCATGGTGCAAAATGATTCGTCTTCTCTTGTTCGTTTTTCGAATTTCTCCGAAGACTTCAGCAAAAACTTATTGTGGTGTACCACTCCGAACTGACCTCCTACGCTGCTCAAGCGGAACAGTCGCCACATGACCAGTTTTGCTGAAGAAACAGGCGACCATTTGCTGCGAAGTGCTTCTTCCACGAACAACTTTCGTTGGATTTGGCTAGTCTTCGAAGACCCACACGTTCGATTGCTGTTTTGTTTCGGGCTCACACACATAGATTCATAATCCGTCACCTGTGACGATCTTATAAACGTCGTTTGAAGCACCGCAATCGTAGTTTTAAAATTTCTTTGCACCAATCGACACAAGCCTTTTTTTGAGCGATTGCGACGAATTCTTGAATGGCATAAACCATAGAATATTACCTTATTTTAGATAAGCTGATCTCTTCTATGTCAAGAGGTATTTGGAGTTTATGTTTGATTATAATTTAATATTACTCGTATGTCCGTGTTTCCAGTGTTGTCATCAATATGAGTGTTGCTATTTATATTTCGGGTCCGGCAATAAAACACAATAATTTATCATTGGACATGGTTTTATTGTTTTTCAAAATATTCTCCTTTAAGATCAATACACTTTTGCATGCGCACAAACCAATTTTCGAAGCACTTTTTCCACTCCGATTCACACACCTCTGAAACATGATATTTGAACGCTTCAACAGCTGCTTCGGGCGATTAAAAAAGTTAGCCATACATTTTTTTCTTGATGCTAGGGAATAATTGGGTGCCAAATCATTGCTGTACGGTGGATGGTCCATCAATTCTACATCTTGAGTGGTCAAATATCTCATCGTTTCAGCTGGTGTATGAAAGCTCCATTGTCGTTATGCAAAATGACCCGTCTTCTCTTATTATCTTTCCTCAATTCATCGAACACTGTCAGCAAACAGATAATTTGTACCACTCAGAATCGACCTCCTACGTTCCACTAAAGGCACGGTGGCAACATGGCCAGTTATACCGAAAAAAAAGCGCAATCATTTGCTTCGATATACTTCTTCCACGAACAACTTTTGGCTCGTCTTGAAAGACACATACGGTCGATTTCTGTTTTGTTTCGGGTTCATATGCATAGATTCATGATTCGTCACTGGTGACAATGTTATACACTGCCTTTGATCTACCGCAGTTATACTTTTTCAACATCTCTGAACCAATCCATACGAGTCTTTTTTAAACATTTGTCAAATTATATGGGATCCAACGAGAACAACTTTTTTTCAAGGTCAAATTAACATGCACGGTATGTCACATGTCGGTCTTGCTTAATCAGTTCACGCGCAGCATCGATGGTTTCTGGCAATGTGACCGAAGTTGGACGTCCTTCACGAAATTCATCCTCGAGCGAACGGCGTCCGAGATTGAACTCTTGGTACCAGCGATTAACTGTGGTTTTAGATGGTGCTTCATCGCCAAGAGTCGAAACAAGTTGATTAAAACACTATTGTCTTGAAAACCCACGCCGAAAATCGTAAAAAATCATTGCACGAAAATGTTCACGGGATAATTCCATTTTTTTACTGAGATTAATTTTTCAGCACACTGTAAACAAAACAATTCGCCCTCAAATGACAAAACGTTCTGAGTGAATTTTGTGCTAAAAATGTCAAAGTTTCTAATGGAAGTTACACTTTTTGTGTGGAAAAGCTGGGAAACACCCGAAATATAAATAGCAACCCTCGTATCTTTCTAAAATTAAACAATCGAAAATGGGTTTTTATATTGTTATTGTTTAAGCAGGACTCTTTAAATATTACAGTCTTAAACATTGACCCTTATTTAGTCCTGAACACTTTAAAATCTCACATTTTTCAATATCATTACTACAATCAATGAAAAAAAGGTTTGTTTTTAATAAGAAATATTTTTCATAGTCTTTAAAGTGTTTTAAACTATTGGACTTCGACACATGTAAAATACACTTTTTCGCCACTTTTAAAATACTCTTATACAACATTTTACATAGAATCGTTATATACGAGTAGTAGTTAGTTGCTAAATAGTTACGGGGTGCATTTCCTCATAAGGCACGACACTTTTAAGACACTAAATGGATATCGTGTACGAGTTTGGATAGAAAATGTTTGTAGGGTAAGTAAATAACATACGTTCACATACAGATATACATCCATTGTCAGCATTCTACATACCAGCGCAAGCGGAAAGTCGTTTAATTCATAAAAATATCTTATCGCCAACAATATTGTAAGCAAGCAAGTAAGCAGGCAAGGAGCGAGGACAAAAGCACACTCTCACATGGAAAGCAGCAAAATAAATAATGGAAATGAAATGAATGAAGAGCTGTAACGAAGGAGCGACAACTACAAAGAAAGAAATACGGCAAATGGAGTAAGTGACAGAAAATAAAAAAACACACACACACAAAAACAACGAGAAGAATGCGATGCGATGACAATAACAACAAACTTGGGAAATGTATGACGATGGAAGGAGTGAGTTGAATGAAGGGCGAATGGGTTGACATGTGAACAACAATACGTACCCGTGCGACGAAGAATAATCATAAGCAGTGCCAGGAACAGGGAGCGAGGATGGACAAAAGCACCGACGACAAGTTTTCGTATTAAAATACAGTCATTAAGACAGAAACAAACACACACGAGTTCACTCATTTGTTTGTTAAATTGAAGATGTCTTCCTCTTCTACTACGAGGGCGACCGCAAAACTAACTACTGGCCTGGCACATTTTCTGTATTACTAGCAACTTTTTTTTTGTTTTTTAAAAGCAATCTTTTATAAGCCACCAGTCAAAATTTCCGAAATATTTAATGATTATTTTCTTTGTGATTGAAGTAAACAAGTTTTATAATTATTGAAAAATGGAAAATAAAGAGTTTCGTGCGGTAATTAAACACTTTTATATGAAAGGTTATACGCCACAATTAATGAATTGGATTCTGTTTATGGTGATAATGCACCATCATTCTCCACCGTGAAATCCTGGATTCAACAATTTAAAATGGGTCGTTCAAGTACAGAAGATAAACAACGCTCTGGAAGACCGAAAACTGCTACTACTATTGAAAACATTAGAAAAATATTTAATGAAGTGACTAAAGATAGACGAATAAAGCTCAGAGAACTTGCTGATATTGTTAAAATACACGAAAAACAAGTTTGGAGTATTTTACATGATGAACTCCACATGAAAAAGCTATCCGCAAGATGGGTGCCGCGTTTGTTGACTTTGCCCCAAAAAATCGTCCGTTGGACCAATTCCGAGGAGCTTTTAGCGATTTATCAGCGTAATCCAATAGAGTTCTTGCGCCGATTCATAACTGTTGATGAAACATGGATCCATCACTACATCCCAGAATGCAAAGAACAGTCAAAACAATGGATAGAAGCTGGTAAAAGTGGTCCCAAGAAGGCGAAAACTGTTAAGTCAGCAGGAAAAGTAATGGTCACAGTATTTTAGGATGCAAGGGGTATAATATTTATTTATTATCTTGAGAAAGGAAAAACTATAAATAGTGAATATTATTGTGCATTATTGGATCGGTTGAGTGAAGAAATCAAGATAAAACGAACGCATTTAGAAAAAAAAGTAATTTTTCATCAAGATAATGCTCCTTCACACACTGCATTTTTTACTCAACAAAAACTGGCCGAATTATGATTTGAAATTGCTCCGCATCCACCATATAGTCCAGATTTAGCTCCTTCTGATTATTTCTTGTTTCCAAATTTAAGAAAAATTCTCGGTGGCAAAAAATTTTCGTCCAATAGCGAGGTTATTGCTGAAACTGAGGCATATTTAGAAGGTCTTGAAAAATCTTATTTTTCGGATGGAATTAAAAAACTTGAAAAACGTTTGATGAAGTGTATTGAGTTGGAAGGAGATTACGCTGAAAAATAAATAATAATAATTCCAAAAAACGGTTCTTTTTTTGTTAGGTCAGTTACTTTTGCGGTCGCCCTCGTACGAGTACTCTTTTTTTGTTTTGTTTAATTTCTTCTTTCGTCATTGGTTGTATACCCTACCGCCTTCCTTAAATTTACCAGCGATCTAAAGGTATGCCTTGTGACAAGAAGCACCCTTCTTTCTTTTGTGTAAAGCTTAGACTTTGGAAAGATATTCCAATATTCAGACATTATTGGACAGTTTATACACTCGAAAACATAAATAATTGTACATACAAACACACACACACCACACTCAACGACATGCGAGTAGGTATCAATACGTTCGACCATACAAATTCAACCCACCTAAAGATCCAGGTCTACCCAGACACTCAAACACACCCTTGTTTTTTGCTAAACCGTGTGTCATTTGCTTACTTGCTTTATTTAAGTAATTGATTTCGAGAACATCTAGAAAATGCCCCGCTATAAATTTGACGACGGAAAGTCCGCGCGAACATTTAGCAAATTGACGACCCATTGGGGATGGGCGACTTAACCTTTTCCTAAGATTAGCTAGATTCAAAATCGCTAATCTCCAGAGCGTCATTACTGCGATTCTCTTTAACTATAATTTTTCGGTGCATTGCATTAGCAACGGTTTCGCAATCTGAGAGTATCACACAGAATCGCTTAGATATCGCCAAAGCGATCCAGTAAAACTTTGAGTCAAACTACTAGTAACTTTAAGTAAAAAACTAGTAAAAAAAAGCCAAAAACGGTTGTTAATGATTATACCCTGTACATCTGAATGTTCAGAAAAGCCACAAAAAAAGGTTTTAAACCCCAGTTACCTATATTTTTAACTAATGTCATATTTGAATTTGAGAAAAAAAATGTCATTGCTTTTGGAAAAATCGATTGAACATGTATGCTTTAACATAAAGTATGTCTCAGTAGGAATGGTTTTTCCAGTTTAAAATAAAAACCCATTTTTTAAGATAGTTGTGCTTATCACTTAGTAAAGAAAACATGTTAAAATTTGTCATGCATTTTTTACTGAGAAGTGACTGTATCTCACCGTTGACGCGTTAAATCTCGGATTTACGCTCAGGAGTTGTTTTCTTGTTTTTTTGGGTTTTGTGAAATATCGGGTTTAAGCGAAACAATTCCTGAGCTTAAATCCGAGATCCAACGCGTCATCGGTGAGGTACAGTCAGATCTCAGTGAAAAGTCATTGCAAATTTCATTAAAGAGAAAAGATCTTTCGTCAGAGCTGTAGGGCCATACTTTTGCATTCTCACTGAGGCAACTTTTATATACTTATACATATGCAAGTATCGAATTGTAATAAATTGTGATTTTCGTTTAATGGTTATTTAGTAAATTTGACCCATGTTTATTGGTAAATATTTGTTAGGAACATCTGGTAAGTTTAGCAGTCCCCATTTAAGCAATGTTTTTTGTCCATGGGATATTACGGTATGTCGAACAAATATTCAAGAAATATATATATTTTTCCCAAGATATTTTAAGTAACTTTGTGGGAAGATTTTTCCAAGCAGCTACCGACTATTATTTGATCGTCTTAGATCTACACGTAAAGGAAAATCATGGTTACTATATGGTCACGGCAATAATAATATGTTCTCTGCAATAAAAGTATGTTCGTCGCAACCATAGTATTGTTTACTGAATTTAATTTTGACAATAGTATGATTGCCGCAATATTAATATTGTTGAAATGTATTTAATAATGAAAATATGGCTATAGCAACAATATAAATATGGTTGGTGCGACAAAAGTATTGTTTTCTGGGTTTTATGTTAACAATAATATGATAACGGTAATCATACTGTATGATTGTAATTTTCTCTCATTTAAAAATGCTTTTTACAAGAATGTTACGAGTATTGTTAAGGATCTAATGCAATAATAGTACTTTTTATGTGGAAATTAAAAATGTTCAAACAAACGGCTTTTGCTTTGTTGAACTGGAAGATTTAAAAAAAACGCTTACGTTTTTTTAAACTATTTTTTTCTACTATTAAATAAATCGCTTCTATAATTTTGAATTTAAAGTATTTTGAAATAATTTTCATAATTCAAATCTATTGTTGACAACTTAACCCAATTCTAATAAATAATATTGGGGATCATATTATATTTGTGTGTGGTCATAATATGGTTGCAAGGATCATAACATGGTTGCGTGTGAATCATATAATAGTTGTGAGGATCATACTATGGTTGTATGTGAAACATACTATGGTAGTAAGGATCATAATATGGTTGTGGAGATCACAGTTTGGTTGAGTGTGAATCATACCATGGTTGTGGGGATCATAGTATGGGGATCATAGTATGGCTATTTGTGAATCATACTATTGTTGTGAGGATCAAAGTATGGTTGTATTTGAATCATACTATTATTGTCAGGATCATAATGTGAGGATCATATGTACCACAACCATACACCCAACAATATGGAATATTGTCACCACAAACAATTTTTTCATGTGGCAAGATCGTTTAGAATTTGGCGCCTATTGGTAACATATTTTCTTTTAAAATTCACAGATCAACATTTTAAGGTGTTTCAAAGGAAAAAAACACTATAAGTAATCACAAACATTGATTCCTGCAAAAAGTATATGCCGCTATTACCAAGCATAGCGTACAGTTAATAATAACCAATAACGAACGGACTAAACCCACGAATTACATATTTTTTGAATTGGCTTCACTCCCTCTCCAGGATTCTATCACTCATCCGGCATAACGGAAAAAGGCAACATCTATTATTGCAAATATTTTCGGAAATTTTCTAAATGACCCTTCACAAAGTCGCCAAGTGTGTGCACTCAATGGAAGAAAAGGGCCATTTCGTGATTTCATAAGTGTTTTTCACTGAACTAAAAAGTAATCTTCAAATTATGCAATAAAAAAATTCAATATATTTCCAAAGAGAAAAATAAAACACAAGTAGCATGAAGGATGTAGCCTGGAGGCCCTTCCAGACAAATGTCCTGTTATTGAAAGCATTTCAATCTAATGTTGCTGCTACTAAATAACAACGTATTGCTTTGTCCCTATCCCCCACAGCCCTTTCGAAGAGAAATGTTGTCAACATAGTAAATAATTTCTCTCAGGTTCACTTCGAGTTTTGTCCCCTCCCCCGAAACGATGAGATCACAAGATAGGCGGTCTCTATTTGGTAGTGTGTTCTCGTGGGTGAATGTAAAAACTCCTAACTAAGCAATTATAGTTTGAAAGCTGAGTCGCACAGTTTTTTCTGTACTTCTGTTGCCCCTGGCAACATGGAATTCTCCACGGTCCATGATGGCTGATGGATGAATGAACAAATCAATTGTGATGACGCACACTGTCCCATCCAAACTAAAGTTTATTAGTAATGACAGACAATTTATGTTGTCCAACAGTAGCAGACCAATTGTCAGCTGTTTTCCTTTGTTCTGCTTCCCTTTCTGTTCCGTCCCACCCACACTCAGCCGGTAAATATTTCAATATGAAACATGTTATAACCGGAAAGGGAAATGAAATTGCAAACATTATTTTGCGATGGGACAAATAAGCGGAAGATGTCAAACTTTCGGCAGGGGAAGTGTAGAAAACAATATGTTGCGAACAATTTTGTAATATTCTACAAACAAAAAAAAAATAGTTATTTCAAACAGGTAGAAACACTAATTGGATCATTTAAACTAAAAAACACCATCGCTATCTTACATAGTTAGTCTTTTTAATACTGAATCCTTGTAAAATTCTTAGATGATCTAGCCATGTACGTCTGTCTGTCTGTCTGTGGAAAGAAAATTTAAATCGCTATCCCCAAAGGTCCTAGCTGTTGAAGCTAGGAGGCTAAAATTTTGCAGAAACATGTGTTAATGGTTGGTATTAAAAATTAGTCAGATTGCTCAAGCTATAAAATTTTTCCCACACAAGGACTGAGTCAACCTTTGGAAAAATCGACAATTTAAAAACACAATATCTCATGTACAACAATATTTGGAACATATACGAGGGTTGCTATTTATATTCCGGGTACTGACAATATTCTTTCTAGTGTTCCCAGATGCAAACTGGAACTTCCAGTGGAAACTTTGACATTTTTTAGCATTACTGTTTGAGGGCGAATTGTTTTGTTTATATTTATCTGAGTCAAACAATAGAATCATCCCGTGAACATTTTCGTGCGATGATTTTATACGATTTTCGGCATGGGTTATCGAGACAAGGGTGTTTAAATCAACTTGCTTCGACTTTTGGCGATGAAGCACCATCAAAAACCACTATTAATCGCTAGTACCAAGAGTTCGTTCTGGGAAGAATTTCGTGAAGGTCGTCCAACTTCAATCACTTTGCCAGAAACCCTCGATGCTGTGCTTGAACTGATTAAGTAAGACCTATATGTGGCATACCGTGAGATTGAGGCATCATTGGGAATTAGTATGACAAGCATCAATAAGATATTGCATGTTCATTTGGCCGTGAATAAAATTTGTTCTCGTTGGATCCCATATAATTTGACGAATGCTCAAAAAAAAGGCTCGTATGGATTGGTGCAAAAAGATGTTGAAAAAATATAACTGTGGTAGCTCAGAGGCAGTGTATAACATTGTCACAGGTGACGAATAATGGATCTACGATATGAACCCGAAACAAAACAGCAATCGACCGTATGGTCTCTCTAGACGAGCCAAATCCAACAAAAATTGTTCGTGGAAGAAGTACATCGAAGCAAATGATTGCGTTTTTTTCGGTATATCCGGCCATGTTGCCACAGTGCCTTGAGTGCAACGTAGGACATTCAATTTTGAGTGGTATATACTCGTATTCACCTGTTTGCCAACAGTGTTCGATAAAATGAGGAAAGATAATAAGATAAGACTGATCATTTTGCACCACGACAATTCGAGCTCTCACACATCAGCTGAAAAGATGAGCTATTTGACCACTCAAGATATCGAATTGATAGGCCATTCACCAAACAGCCAATGAATTCTTCTTATTCCCTAGCATCAAGAAAAAAAAGCGTGATCTACGTTTTTCATCACAGACTATTACTATTCAAGTTAAACAAAATTGGGTTAAGTAATAATTTCATAAATTGGCTTTCCTCCTACCTAATTGGGAGGGAACAAATAGTTTTATTTGAAAAAATTCTTTCCTGATCAATTCGTATTTCCTCTGGTGTCCCACAGGGCAGCCACCTTGGACCTATTCTCCTTTTACTATTCATTAACGACTTGCCCGACTCTATTATAAACTCTAATTTACTAATGTTTGCAGACGACGTTAAATTATTTTCCTCTTATGCTAGCATTGCGGACAGTCACATACTGCAGGGTGATTTGGACAGATTTAGTACTTGGTGTGAATTTAATTTTATGGAATTAAACCTTAAAAAGTGTAAGCATATGTGCTTTTCTAGACGTAGTTTGTTGGCTACTAAATTTAATTTATGTGGCTCTGAATTGGCATCGGTTGATTCATTTATTGATCTCGGTTTTATGGTGGATAGAAAGTTGAATTTTAATAACCATATCATTACTATGGTAAATAAAGCGTATGGTGTCTTTTATTTTGTGAGACGCTGGGCAAAAGAGTTTACTGATCCATATACTTTACTGATCCATATCCGTGCAGAAAATTTTTTTAATATTCTGCTTAAGAGGTTTTCACTGGAATACTGGTTATGAACTTCCTTCTTATAATGGCAGGTTAAATCTTATTAAATTGCGCTCATTGAAGAGTAGGCGGACTATGATGAATACGATGATGGTATATAAAATTATATGTAGGGTTGTGGCTTCTGAATACTTAATATCAAAAATTTCTATTAACGTCCCATTTAGACCTACTAGATACTATCAGTTCTTACACTTGGATTTTCAAAGGCACAATTATGCATGTGGTGACCCACTTCGTAGAATGTGTGCTGATTTTAATTCGTTATATCATTTAATTGATTTCTCCTTAGGTTTTGATTCATTAAAAACTGTAATAATTTTTTATTTAAACTCATTACACCAAGGCTCATTGTCTTCATAACAATTTAGGCTGCTATAAACAAATTTAGTTATTGTTATTATTCGTAAATACTTATGTATATTATGCTTTATATTATTTTTATTAGATTTTAATATTGTAATAAAGAAAGGTGGTGGTTATATTTTGATTTTGTATTGCATGCTTCTAGTCCTTCTCATACTATGATTGGATTGTATTATTGTATTAAATTAAGGTGGTGGTTATATTATAAAGTATTAATTTGGTGTTTATATTTTCTAGTGATTATTATTAATATTTTTTTTGTACTGATTGGATGTTGATAAATATCTGTAGCTAATTTACATGGATGACGTTTCTTGTCATCTCCATTATGGATCGGTCCATAATGTGTACGTTGTCCCTACGTCATGGTGACGTGGCCTCCTTGGTCGGCAGGGGCGGGTGTGAGTGGCGTGGGAACGTTCGTCTAAATAAAAAAAAGCAGCTGTTGAAGCGTTAAAAAAATCATGTTTTGGAGATGTCTCAATTGGAGTGGAAAAAGTGCTTCAAAAATTGGTTTGTACGCAAGCAAAAGTGGATTGATCTTAAAGGAGAATATTTTGGAAAACAATAAAACCATTTCCAATGATAAATTATTGTGTTTTTTTCCTGGACCCGAAATATAAATAGCAACCTTCGTAATGTGGCTATGTATCGAAATACATCTAAGGAGGATAACCAAAAGAACGATACACTTATTAATCGATCACTTAAAAATGTAAACAGAGTAAAATCAATGACTAGGAAATTAGTATAGACTATAAGTTTATTACGGTAAAATTGGACAAGAGGGCGTGGCACCATTTATTTTGTTTCTATGATGTTAACTGTGGTACAATTTTGTAGTCTTTTTGGTACAATTTCCAAATTATGAAACGGTTTTACTGATGTCTACTCGAATTAAATGCAATTTAGCTTCGTAAAGGAATGTGTATTTTATAAGGAGCTTTGGTTTAGGTTATGGTCGGGCACATGGACTGAAGAGCCCCAAGAACAGGCCATTATTTGTAAACCTCTCACTGTGGTATAGGGTATTATGACTTAGTGCTGATGTTCGCAATACCTTACAGAATTGGAGTAGACGCTATGGTAAGTATACCGATCGATTCAATTGTGGTTCCATTGAGTGAAGTCCGGCAGTCCATCCCATCTTCGTGGGATGGACGCACTTAGTTTACGGTTGACCGGACATTCTGCCAGCAAAACATCCTGGAAACATTCACGGCCTGTTAGAAAATTATTTTGTCCAGAATTTGACATCGCCGATATGTGGTTCAACATGACGATGCCACTAGCCACACAGAACGCGTTACAATCGATTTAATAAAAGTCAAATTCGGTGAAGGTGTTATCTCGAGAAATGAGAGATGGTCACCTCGTTCATGCGATTAACGCCATTGGATTTCTTTTTATGGGGCCACATCAAGTCATTGGTCTATGCCAACAAACCAACAACTTTAGGCGAGCTCAGAGACAACATCCAACGCAAAATGCCAACGCTCCGGTCAAAATGTGTGCAAGAGTGGTAGAAAATTGGGTCATAGATTAGATTACTGTACACGTGTTGTTCAAATGACCGAAATCGAATTTCATTCTTAAAATGTAACATTTGCACTACACCTGGAATAAAATTGAACTTTATATCTTAAATATTCTGTGTTTTATTAATATATAAAAATGTTATAACCTTAATGGAAAACCCTGTATTGAATGAGATGTTTAATAGAAACAGGGTCTCAAATCTAACTATGACTTAAGCAAGAATCTAGAATTTAATTAAATTGATGCATGGAATTGCGGAATAATTGATGGACACTTCTACATCAAAGTAAAGAACATTTTTTTAACTAGAAAATTCGAATACCAAATTTATCGAAATCATCAAATTGAAGAACCTTAATTTTTGAAATCCCAAGCTGCTTAAGACCATAAGCCATCATGATGCAAAATTTCGTGATTCGTGCTTTCAGCAGACATACGGACGGGCATGACCAGATCGTCTTAGACGTCTAATTAGAGAAGTAAACCCTGAACAAGATAAAGGTGAGAAAAAGTTATTTAAATACAATTAAAGGACTTTTTTTAATTATAAACGTACGTCACGCTGAATTGATTTTATTTCAATTAATTTCCAATCATAGATTTTATTGTTAATTATTTTCATTAGCAAAATGATTAATGATTTAGTTTGGACTAAAATTCATTTGAATTTAAGCCATTCCATTTAAGAGATATTATCTCTGCCACCCGACAGATGCTCTTGTGCATTTCGTTTTTATATTTTTTTATGTGATTTTATTTTCTATGTTTTGTTTAATTTCTTTTGTTGCTTGTGTTTATTTTTTTAAACAGAGAATGGAGGGTATATTAATTTATTGAATCAGTATGTAACACTTCAAAATATTATAATCGAAGGTTAGTTTTTTTAAATTTTTCGATAATACCAATAAATGACGTACTGAAAGTTGGAGACCAAGAATTGACATAATTGCTTTTAAGCTGACAAAATCCAGTACTTACCTTGGTCATGCCATATCTTATGTGGATACAGTCCTCCGAGAGTAGCACTTGGTAGCAACTTCTAAACACCCGTTGGATGGTAAATTAATTTATTGAGTCAGTATGTACAACTTCAAAATGTTATAATCGAAGGTTAGTTTTTTAAATTTTTCGATAATACCAATAAATGACGTATTGAAAGTTGGAGACCAAGAATTGACCTAATTGGTTTTAAGCTGACAAAATCCAGTACTTACCTTGGTCATGCCATATCTTATGTGGATACAGTCCTCCGAGAGTAGCACTTGGTAGCAACTTCTAAACACCCGTTGGGGTAGTAAGGTAACTTGTACCGCGCGTTCATCAGAAGAATGGTGTGTCAAAGAGGATTACCTTTAGAAGAAGAAATCACAACGAAAACGAAAACAAGAATTTAAAACCAAATACCTCAAACTGTTGACGCATACTTTATCAGAACCATGATTTGCAGTTTTGCATTTGGTTGATGACCTCGAAAGATACAATATATATATCACCGTCATACATGTGGTGCGATGGAAAGGACAAGGCGACATATATTACACATTGAACAGTGATTGCTATTTTGTTAAAAACTTGTCTTCTATTTAAATATAGATGCAAGAGGTATTGAAACGGTTAATCCCTGTTCAATGTGTAAAATCAACAGACCGAAATAAAACTAACGAGCTAGACATATATTACAGTTGTCATAAAATTATGCACGAATTTTGGTTTCATTTCGTGGTAAAGAAGAGGCTGCAACCCCTTGACTCCAGATTCACCCCTATAGATAAACGACTGGCCACAATCCAGATCAAGGCAAAACATATTTGTAAATCAGCCAACTTCATTCACGCTCTTTGAGAAAAGAGAGTGGCGATAATGCCAAAGAAAGCTTTTATGGACGTTTAGAGCAGACATATGACCGCTGTCCCCGCCATGACATTAAAATTGTTCTAGGGGATTTTAATGCTTAAATCTCATTTTAACATCCGCAAGGCTTCTTGGATATTTTCAGGTCTTCAAAGGTGAAATTAAATTAATCATGTTGATGTAGACGGATTTAGATCATTGTATTAGACCTTAAAGCGACCCGATGTAGCAATACAGATTCGGAGCATTCATTAGCAAGTAGAAGCGAAGATAAACACCAGCATAAATAAGTGTAGCTAAAGTTCTCCATCCAAGTCTCCCAAAAGCTTTGACAATGCCCAAAAAGTCCAAGAATTTTTCGGATCGGCTCTCTAGCTGTTTTCATGCAGGCTCAGACGGACAGCCGGACAACATGGCTAGATCGTCTTAGAATTTTACGAGGATCAAGAATATATATACTTTGTTGGGTCTCCGATGGTTATTACAAGGTGTTACAGACAGAATGACAAAACTAATATACCCTCCATTGTATGGTGGAGGGTATAAAAATGCCCCAGCACAGAAAAATATCTACGGCGAGTTTGTGTGCGCATGCAGTAGGGACCGACTGAGACTTCGGGGAAAGTCCAAGATCTCCGTAGGTACCGATTTATGGGTCTAAGTTTCTCTATAAATACCTCTCGTATTAAAAAGAAGTACACAGAGAAATAACCAGTTGAAATGGGTCGGAACTATAAAAATTCGGTTGGCTTAACATTACTTCTATGGCAATCACCAACATTCCATAATATTAGTGGCAACATCGCTCGAAATATCATAAGATGGAAGGTACAATAATATAATGATTCTTACAACCAATGAAATTTTTATAACAAATAAATTCAGTAAAAAATCGGTGCTTATGGAAACCAACCAATTATGATTTACTTTACATGTTCTTTAGTATTAATAATCCGTGGTGACAACAGATAAGTTCTTTGTAGGAACCATATCCCATTTATTGATTATCCCAAAATCAGAATATTTTCCCTATAATTATTTATGGGTTCAGGACGCTAGAAAATCTTCATTTAAGATGAAAACACATTTAGAAATCCCATAACAAAAACGATAAGAAACAAAAATATGTGTGACAGTGCATAGAGAAAGGGACCTAAGGGTAAAAAAAACAATTTTCACTCTTTTTTGATGTGGACAACAGTTGAGCATCGAATGAGACCGATCCCATGCCCCCAAAGCGTTCCCTCCTAGATATATGCGCGTTTTATGAAAGTGATGGTACACCAAAGATGCACGTATTTAAATCTTTAAAATGGCTTTCCTGAACAAAACTGGTTTTTACCCTTAGGTCCCTTTCTATTTTGCGCGTCACATATCTATTTATTTTGTTTTGATTTCTTTTTGTGTATGACAGTTTAAGTTTTTTGGGCCAGGCGCTTACTTTTTTCAAGCAACTAAAGGGTGGTTAAGTTTTGAGGGCCGATGTTGAATGAGAACCACACCTAAACGTCAAGTTTTCTTCTGCATTTCAGACTAAGTCAATTTGAATCAGGATAGATACCCAAGCGGGCAACGCTTTAAAGTTGTTTAGGCTTATTATGAAAATGCATATCGTGCACTTTGTGATTTTTTTTGGGTCAATTTAATCGTCCAAATGTGCGTACAATCGGAAAAATCGTGCAAAAATTTGAGCAAACCGGGTCTGTATGAGATGTGAAAACAGCAGTGCATGCTCGTACAGCTCGTACTGCAGAAAATATTGTTGCTGTTTATCTCGTCGTCGTGCCCAACAATTGCACCTCTCACGATCGTCGTTAATAAACATAAAGACTTGCATTTACAAGCTTACAATGTGCAATTGACTCAAGAACTAAAGCCTCTTGACTTTTCAAACGTCACCAATGGTCAGGATGGTGGCAAGAAATGGCATCGGCCCTTAAAATTTAATATCCTTTTATAATGAAACAATTATTTTCCGGAATATTGAAACAGGCATAACTGTTTTTTAGCGACATTACTCAGTCTTGATTCTGTATTTTCACCATAAATAATGCAAATCAATAAACGGTTTATTTTTCCCATATTCCCTGAATTACGCGGGTAACCTAAAGCTTGACAATAAATATTGTTATACTTTTTTCAATTCTTAACAGAAAAGGGTAATAGGGACATCATTTTAACGCCAGTATTTATTTTATTGTTCTAAACGCTATTCTTCACACCTTCTTTGAAAATAGCCCACTGTGCCGATATTGTGGAATATATATTTTATTTCATATCCGCTGCAGAGTCAACTCATGTCACATTTTCCATGAGAGTCGGAGATTGTCCTAGGCTAATAATTAGCAATAGTTCCATACCACACGAATCGAGCGTTAAATATTTGGATATGCATACTGACAGAAGATTACTTATACTTAGTAGGGACATAAATACTGTTACAACATTGAACACACCCATTTCAATAGTGAAACTGAACATACCCCGTTAATGTAATATGGGTTTTGAAATCTAACCTCAATAGCGTTAGTCTGTAACGGGATTTTGAAATTGTTTCAACTTTCATCATCGAGTGGTCAGATAATGAGAACCGTATCGCTGTAATAGCGCTTTTCAAGTGTGAAATGAAAAAAAACACGCTCAGTTCGAACACCGCATGTCATCAAAGCCGATAAAATGAATAATTCACAGAAATCCGCTCCGAAAACAGAAAATCGTGGCCCGTGAGATGAATATAACGCAAAAGTCCATGAGTCGAATCATTAAAAAAGACTTGGGAGTTGGGGCTTTCAAACGACGTACCGGACATTTATTAACTGTAGCTTTAAAAAAATAGGATTAAAAAATGCAAACGTCTTTTAGTGAAGCACGCTGATAACTTGCACAGAAAAATTTTGTTTACCGATGAAAAAATGTTTACCGTTCAGGAATAATTTAACTAGCAAAATGATTGAGTGTATGCTCGGTCATCTAAGGAAGCATCTGAACTAATCCGAAGGGTGGAAAGGGGTCATCACCCAGCTTCAGTCATGGTGTGGTGTCTCTTACGACGCGGTTACAGTTCTGTATTTCTGCGAACAAGGAGTGAAAACATCGGCCAAAGTTTACCAAGAAACCGTTTTGGAAGCTCTTGTGAAGCCTCTTAACAATTCCCTGTCCCAAAACCAGCCATGGACTTTCCAGCAGGATTCTGTGCCAGCCCATAAGGCTAAAACGTCCCAGGCCTGGTTTCGAAACAATTTGCCAGCGTTCATTTCCTCTGAAGAATGACCCTCAGGCAGTCGAGATTTGAACCCATTGGATTACAAATTGTGGACGGTTTTAGAGGATAAGGCTTGTCACAAAAGATACCCGAACATTGGATCTCTTTAGACTGCTTTGGTTCGAACTGTGGTCAATTTTCCAATGGGCGAGGTTCGTGCAGCTATTGACGATTGGCTAGTGCGATTTAAGGCGTGTGTAAAGGCAAAAAGCGGACATTTCGAATCAGTAGATTCTTTTTGGATACAATATACATCAATAAACATATTAAAAAATATTTGCTCCAATAACATTCAGTACTTTTTATTTTACAGCATAAAACGTGTGTTACAGTTTTTATGTCCCTACTAAGTATATTAAAATATTTTCAAAATCATTAAATAAATGTAAATAATCTTAAAATAAATTAAGATATTTTTATATTATTGTTCTCGTTGGAGCTCAGCAATCAATGTAATTTTTAAATTCGATATAAAATTTGATTATTGTCCTCAACTGGGCAGATCGTAAATAAAAGTTTTCAAAACAAAAAAATATTTCATATCCAAGACTTTCATTTAAAGTCTTTTGTGTCACTCTAACCCAACAATTTATTACAACAATCAGAACATGAAAAATCAATTACAATACTTATCTTCGTGGTAATGACAACTAATTTCTCTGAGACTTATAACCAACATTCTATTACAACAATTAATACACGAAAAATTCAGTTCCAATACTCATCTTAATTTGTAAGGGATACCGATAATTTGTCTCTTCAATTGATAGTGTAATTGTCCTCTACTAAATATTGCCGTGAACCCAATCAACAGTCGGTTGCAGCGATAGCATACATCTATAATACGTACGACCACCAACATTCGGTTGGCAAAAAAAATCGCTTTTGATAAAAAAGCAGTTTTCTGTGTGCGCCTTTTAATTAATAAAACGAATCTTCAGGAAAACACGCATTTAAGATTCGTTATGACCTAACGTTAAGCCATTTTTTACATTTGTTTGTTGTTATATTTTTTTGTTGCCTCAGTTGTTCAAATTCAATTTTCCGCGATTGTTGTGTGATGTGGAGCGTTATTCTCATTAGAGCAAAATCCACAAGGATTTGTTTGATCAAGTGTACACAATGGACATACCACTGTACGGTTATGGGATTCAGACTGTTTGTGTGTATTCACACACTAACACACACATACATACAGTACACGTGCAATTTGTATCAATTTTTTAATTTTTATATCTAGCAGACATACAAACGTTGCAAGCCATGCAACATATACACTGAGCGATAAATATGATGTTTTTCTTATTTTTTACATAAAGTGTTAACTTCTTTTTTTTTTGAAAATAAACCCTTGGAGTGTTACCTTAAAAAAATTATATTTGGATTGGTAGAGACAATTGCTTTAAATTTGACCAACCATATGTGTGACGCGCAAAATAGAAAGAGACCTAAGGTTAAAAACCACACGCAGAGAAAAGATATGGTTACACTATGGTCACCGCAACAATACTGTGTTCTCTACAATAAAAGCATGTTCGTCGCAACCATAGTATTGTTTTTTGAATTTCATTTTGACAATGGTATGATTGCGACAATATTGCTACTGTTGAAATGTAACAATAGTATTATTGCCAAATTTAGAAATGAAAATATGGTTGTAGCAACCATATAAACATGGTTGGTACAACAACAGTATTGTTGTTTAAAATTTACGTTAACAATAATTTGATTACGGCAATCATACAGTATGGTTGCGACTATGAACATAACAAAACAGGTTTTATAGAGCATACATGTATGTGTGTGCGTATGTTTTTTGATATACAAAAAAAAACACATACCCACGATACAGTGATTGGTTGTTGACCATTAAAAAAACAATAACAGTTGGAAGGTAGTTCGAGGGATTTTTATTGTGTTTACTTTGTTTGGTAAAATACTCTAAAATCGACTGGTTCTCGTTTATTTAAAATCTGCCTGCACTTAAGTACATAGCCTTCGAGTGAATGCTACACTTGGTGAAGTAGCATTCACTCCTGATGGCAACTAAAAGTATTTTTGACCGTTGGAATATATATTGTTGTTTCTTGAATGAAATGTTTAATAAAACATGGCCTCAAATCTGGCTATGAACTAATAGTAATGAAATTTAAAATAACAAACTTTATAAAACTCTCTATTTTTGAATAAAACAAAAACCAATCCTAACAAATAATTTTGGGGATCATAGTATGGTTGAGTGTGAATCATTCTATGGTTGTGGGGATCATAGTATGGATGCGTGTGAATCATACTATGGTTGTGAGGATCATACTATGGTTGTATGAGAAACATACTATTGTTGTGACGATCATAGTATGGTTGTGGACATCATAGTATGGTTGAGTGTGAATCATATTATGTTTGTGGGGATCATAGTATGGTAATGTGTGAATCATACTATTTTTGTGAGGATCCTAATATTGTTGTGTCACAACCATATACCCAACAATAATATGATCCTCTTCAAATATTGTCACCCCAACCATACTTTTTTTCTGCGTGCAGTTTTATTCAGGAGAGCCATTTTAAAGAATAAGTCCCTTTCTATTTGCGCTTAGAATCGTCGACTTCTCTTTCATAAAACGCGCATATCTCTGGGAGGGAACACTTTTGGGCATGGGATCGGTCTCATTCGATGCTCAGATGTTGTCCACATCAAAAAAAAAATTAAAATTAATTTTTTTACCCTTAGTTCCCTTTCTCTATGCGCTGTTACATATAATGCTTTTTTAGGGCCAATGTCCTATCTCTAAACTGAGTTAAATCTTAAAATGGAATTCATTTTAGATAAAGGGAAAACTTTGCTTTAATCTATATGTTCATAGGTACCAGTTGTAGCACGTATGTGTTTACTATACACGCAGAAAAAAAGTATGGTTGTGGTGACAATATTCGAAGAGGATAATACTATTGTCGAGTATATGGTTGTGGTACAACAATATTATGATCCTCACAACAATAGTATGATTCAAATACAACCATACTATGATCCTCACAACAACAGTATGATTCACATATAACCATACTATGGTCCCCACAACTATAGTATGATTCACACTCAACCATACTATGATCTCCACAACCATAGTATGATCCTCACAACCATAGACTGTTTCATATATAACCATAGTATGATCCTCACAACCATACCATGATTTACACGCAACAATGTTATGATCCCTACAACCATAGTATAATCAGTATTTAGATTTGAATTATGTATATTATTCAAAAATACATTAAATTCAAAATAATAGGAAGTGATTTATTTCGCAGTAGAAAACATATGTTTAAATAAACGTAATCGTTTTTATAAAAAATATTTCAGTTAAACAAAGCCAAATCAACTTGTTAAAAAAATTTTATTTTCGATAATAAAAAGTACTATTATTGCATTAGATCCATACCAATAACATTTGTTTTTAAAAGCATAATTTAATAAAGAAAAATTACAATCATACAGTATGATTGCCGTAATCATATTATTGTTAACATAAAACGCAACCATATTTATATTGTTGCTATAACCATATTTTCATTCTTAAATTTGTGCAATAATACTATTGTTACATTTCAACAATATTAATATTGCAGCAATTATACTATTGTCAAAAATAGATTCAGTTAACAGTGCTATGGTTGTGACGAACATACTTTTATTGCGGAGAACATTTTATTATTGCCGTGACCATGTAGTATCCATGTTTTTTCTCTGCGTGAAGCGGCTGTTCTTTGGGAACCCAAGGGCCCATGAGTCGGAGAGTGTCAAAAAAAACGGGGTTTTCCGAAAACCGGAATTTTGGGTATTTTAAAAACCGTGATTTGAAAAACCTACTGTCGGTTTTTTTAAAGTGAAAACCAGTCATGAACCTAAAAAATATTTTTCTTACCAATAGTGATGTAATTCTGCACTGGAACTGGTTTTTCTTTTTCCCAGATGTTAAAAAGGTCTTATATAAAATTGCTTTGGGTTTGGTGTCCATATATCAAAATCCAAATTTTCCGACCGTAACTCAAAATTAGCCAAACTGCAAAAATAATTTTTTTTTTAGCTTCGTGCTCAAGTTTTATACTTATTTTAAAGAGATATATCCATGTACTCGTATATAAGTATGTAAAGTCGGACATACATTGGGTTTTTTTTATAAGTGTGATTTTCAAAAGAATAAAATGCTTATAACTTAATGCATCTTCTCACCAAATGGTGAGAAGACGCTCACCAAAAATCTCCTTCAATAAATTGATTGTTTCGTTGGCTGTATGGCATGTAGCGCCATATTGATGGAACCAAATGTCGACAAGATTACGGGCTTTAATTTCAGGTTGCAAAAAGGTTCAATTATCCAAAAATCGCAATTGCGAGCACCATTTACAATAACGTTTCGGCTACCATTGTTTTTGAAAATATTGACCGATGATTCCAACAGTCAATAAACCACACCAAGCCGTGGTTTTTTCTGCGTGTAATGGCACCTCTTAAACCTCTTTTGGTTCCTTAATGCGGCAATTTGGTTTATTGACGTTACCGTTGCGCCAGACAAAATTTTGATTAAAAACAGCGGATCTTCCCTTCTCTGACCGAACGCTCAGTTGCCAACACTTGTTCAATCGAACAACAAAGATTCCACAGTTGAATTGAATTTTTATATTTTTATTTTATTTTGAAAAAAACATCTATATTGATCACCCATTAGATATCGTTCAATCGAATTACCTGGTGATTTGAAGTCAAAGAATGAACTTAAAGACGGGTCCAGTTTAAATATTTTTGCTAGTTACGCATTTCGTACTTATAAATTATGAATTTTCTTTGTTTAACATACAACGACCCAAAAAAACCGGAAAACCTGGTAGCAAAACACCGGGTAAACCGACATGATGGCTTTACTTAAGAAACCAGCAATTCATTTGAATGGCTTTGTTAATAAGCAGAACTGTAATTTCAGGGGTTCTGAAAATCTAAGAGCCATTTATCAACGCCAGTTGCACCCACCACATTAGGTGTAGAGTATGGTGTGGGATCACATCTGCAAATATCATTAGGCCTTACTTCATCGAGAATGAAGATGGAAGTGCTGTAAATGGAGAGTGGTTTCGGTAAATGATATACAATTTTGTACTTTCTGCTCTTAAAAACACACCTGAGATGTGGTTTCATCATTACGGAGCCACTGTCCGAGACACAATGGCACTTTTAAATTAAATTTTTAGAGAGCGAATAATACAGAAATTCGGAAATTATTTGGCTAGCGCGATCGCAATATTTGTCAGCACCCGACTATTTTCTTTGGGGTTATTTGAAGGAGCCAGTCCGAGACAGTCCTTTGGCTAGCGCGATCGCAATATTTGTCAGCACCCGACTATTTTCTTTGGGGTTATTTGAAGGAGCCAGCCCGAGACAGTCCTTCAAATCGAGGTCAACATTGTTTCCGAAATTCGAACGCTACTGCCACAAATTTTGAAAGACGGAAAATGCTCTAAAACGAGCCAATCATTGCGAAGCTGAAAACGGGGCTCATTTAAGTTACATTATGTTTCAACTTAATGTAAAAAGATTTCCGTTTTGCATATTATAGTATAATCTGAGAAAAAAAAAATTAATAAATCAAAAACTTATTAATGGTTTTAATCCCATGGTAACTTTAACTGTATAAATTATATACTTTATGGGGTTTCCGACCAGTATTTCGAGGTGCTGCGAACGGAATGACAAAGTGAATATACCCTTAATTCTATGTTCGAGGGTAAGCTATAAGCAAGCAATGTTATTAAAGCGACTTGCTAGTTTCATAAAAATTGGATGTGCCAACCATTTGATGAATATGTACTCGTGTAAAAAAAGGCCTTTAGACTGTGTTAACACATGATATTGCGAACGATTTGTATTTCCATAACTATATCAATCATAATAGGGAATATATAATATAATTATAGCCAAAGGATTTAGAAATTTGTAATATAACCACATCTATATCCTGCTTAAGAGGCGACTTGCAAAAAGCCAACAGAGATTTAGAAGCAGAAATCAGTATAAACGATTAAGTAGTTAATCGACTTCCGCTTATGCCATTGCCTTCGATATTTCGAAGTTACTTTGCTTTCTGTTCATGCTTCATTGACGCAGCAAATAGGCATGGAGTTTCCTCAACGCCAAACGGATTTCCGATTCGATTAGATATTTATTGGCTTTACAATCGCTTCCTGGCACTTATGACGAAGAGCTTGATGGCTGACACCCCACGGGAATCGTGGCGTTCGAAAAATTAAATTCTATCAGTGTACTATCAAAGAACATGCACAGAAAGAAGTATATAAACAATTACATACTGGTCTTATTATTGTATATAACACATTAGATTGGGTCTTTCTTAAGGAGGACGAAAAGGAAATACATTTGAACTTTGTACATAAGTTTGATTCTTGCCCAACTATGATTCTTGTCCAACACAGCGTGTCATTCTGATTACCCCCAAGAACGTGGAAGTCTTCCATCTCCGGGCACAAAAAAACTGATTTATAATGCCGTTTTGGTACTTAGAGCTGGAGAAAAAATCAAATGGAAATCGTTTGCCATCACCAAATGTTCTTAAATCCCAATGAATCTTGGATTCATCATGTCACTAGATGATACGTGTAAATATTAAAAAAGTATGGTGCACGGTCGTAATAATTAAATGCGGTCACAGCAACGAATAGTTTTGCCTAAAATTTATTGCTGCAATTAATTTTTGGGAATGATAAGAAACAAATTATAATATAATGATGGGTTGTGTTTTCTTTTTTTGAATTTTTTTTAAATTTGCCTGCTTTCGAAAGCAAATTTAAAAATGAACTCAAACAAAATTCAAGTAGGGTGGTTACATTTTAAGGGCCGATGTTGATTTTGAACAAAACACAAATTATTAAGGAAGTTATTGTCATTGTTTTTCATTATAAAATATACAAAAACTCGGCCAAATGGCCGCCGCGATCTCGGCGGCACATCTCCATCCGATGATTCAAATTTTCGATGACGCTGCGGCATAATTGAGGTTCTATGCCGTGAATGTGCCGAATAATCTCATCCTTTAGCTCTTGAGTTGTTGCTGGCTTATCGACGTACACGCTTTCTTTCAAATAACCCTAAATAAAGAAATCCAACGGTGTCAAATCACATGATCTTGGCGGCCAATTAACATCGCCACGACATGAGATAACACGGCCATTGAATATGTCGCGCAAAAGATCCCGTAAGGCTAAAACGTCCCAGGCCTGGTTTCGAAACAATTTGCCAGCGTTCATTTCCTCTGAAGAATGACCCTCAGGCAGTCGAGATTTGAACCCATTGGATTACAAATTGTGGACGGTTTTAGAGGATAAGGCTTGTCACAAAAGATACCCGAACATTGGATCTCTTTAGACTGCTTTGGTTCGAACTGTGGCCAATTTTCCAATGGGCGAGGTTCGTGCAGCTGTTGACGATTGGCTAGTGCGATTTAAGGCGTGTGTAAAGGCAAAAAGCGGACATTTCGAATCAGTAGATTCTTTTTGGATACAATATACATCAATAAACATATTAAAAAATATTTGGTCCAATAACATTCAGTACTTTTTATTTTACAGCATAAAACGTGTGTTACAGTTTTTATGTCCCTACTAAGTATATTAAAATATTTTCAAAATCATTAAATAAATGTAAATAATCTTAAAATAAATTAAGATATTTTTATATTATTGTTCTCGTTGGAGCTCAGCAATCAATGTAATTTTTAAATTCTATATAAAATTTGATTATTGTCCTCAACTGGGCAGATCGTTAATAAAAGTTTTCAAAACAAAAAAATATTTCATATCCAAGACTTTCATTTAAAGTCTTTTGTGTCACTCTAACCCAACAATTTATTACAACAATCAGAACATGAAAAATCAATTACAATACTTATCTTCGTGGTAATGACAACTAATTTCTCTGAGACTTATAACCAACATTCTATTACAACAATTAATACACGAAAAATTCAGTTCCAATACTCATCTTAATTTGTAAGGGATACCGATAATTTGTCTCTTCAATTGATAGTGTAATTGTCCTCTACTAAATATTGCCGTGAACCCAATCAACAGTCGGTTGCAGCGATAGCATACATGGATAATACGTACGACCACCAACATTCGGTTGGCAAAAAAAAATCGCTTTTGATAAAAAAGCAGTTCTCTGTGTGCGCCTTTTAATTAATGAAACGAATCTTCAGGAAAACACGCATTTAAGATTCGTTATGACCTAACGTTAAGCCATTTTTTACATTTGTTTGTTGTTATATTTTTTTGTTGCCTCAGTTGTTCAAATTCAATTTTCCGCGATTGTTGTGTGATGTGGAGCGTTATTCTCATTAGAGCAAAATCCACAAGGATTTGTTTGATCAAGTGTACACAATGGACATACCACTGTACGGTTATGGGATTCAGGCTGTTTGTGTGTATTCACACACTAACACACACACATACATACAGTGCACGTGCAATTTGTATCAATTTTTTAATTTTTATATCTGGCAGACATACAAACGTTGCAAGCCATGTAACATATACACTGAGCGATAAATATGATGTTTTTCTTATTTTTTACATAAAGTGTTACCTTCTTTTTTTTGAAAATAAACCCTTGGAGTGTTACCTTAAAAAATTATATTTGGATTGGTAGAGACAATTGTTTTAATTTGACCAACCATATGTGTGACGCGCAAAATAGAAAGAGACCTAAGGTTAAAAACCACACGCAGAGAAAAGATATGGTTACACTATGGTCACCGCAACAATACTGTGTCCTCTACAATAAAAGCATGTTCGTCGCAACCATAGTATTGTTTTTTGAATTTCATTTTGACAATAGTATGATTGCGACAATATTGCTACTGTTGAAATGTAACAATAGTATTATTGCCAAATTTAGAAATGAAAATATGGTTGTAGCAACCATATAAACATGGTTGGTACAACAACAGTATTGTTGTTTAAAATTTACGTTAACAATAATTTGATTACGGCAATCATACAGTATGGTTGCGACTATGAACATAACGAAACAGGTTTTATAGAGCATACATGTATGTGTGTGCGTATGTTTTTTTGATATACAAAAAAAAACACATACCCACGATACAGTGATTGGTTGTTGACCATTAAAAAAACAATAACAGTTGGAAGGTAGTTCGAGGGATTTTTATTGTGTTTACTTTGTTCGGTGAAATACTCTAATACCGACTGGTTCTCGTTTATTTAAAATCTGCCTGCACTTAAGTACATAGCCTTCGATCATGGGGTTTAATCGCATTCTTTACAGGAGTGAATGCTACACTTGGTGAAGTAGCATTCACTCCTGATGGCAACTAAAAGTATTTTTGACCGTTGGAATATATATTGTTGTTTCTTGAATGAAATGTTTAATAAAAACATGGCCTCAAATCTGGCTATGAACTAATAGTAATGGAATTTAAAATAACAAACTTTATAAAACTCTCTATTTTTGAATAAAACAAAAACCAATCCTAACAAATAATTTTGGGGATCATAGTATGGTTGAGTGTGAATCATTCTATGGTTGTGGGGATCATAGTATGGATGCGTGTGAATCATACTATGGTTGTGAGGATCATACTATGGTTGTATGAGAAACATACTATTGTTGTGAGGATCATAGTATGGTTGTGGAGATCATATTATGGTTGAGTGTGAATCATATTATGTTTGTGAGTAATGTGTGAATCATACTATTTTTGTGAGGATCATAATATTGTTGTGTCACAACCATATACCCAACAATAGTATGATCCTCTTCGATTATTGTCACCCCAACCATACTTTTTTTCTGCGTGCAGTTTTATTCAGGAGAGCCATTTTAAAGAATAAGTCCCTTTCTATTTGCGCTTAGAATCGTCGACTTCACTTTCATAAAACGCGCATATCTCTGGGAGGGTACACTTTCGGGCATGGGATCGGTCTCATTCGATGCTCAGATGTTGTCCACATCAAAAAAAATTAAAATTAATTTTTTTACCTTTAGTTCCCTTTCTCTATGCGCTGTTACATATAATGCTTTATTAGGGCCAATGTCCTATCTCTAAACTGAGTTAAATCTTAAAATGGAATTCAATTTAGATAAAGGGAAAACTTTGCTTTAATCTATATGTTCATAGGTACCAGTTGTAGCACGTATGTGTTTACTATACACGCAGAAAAAAAGTATGGTTGTGGTGACAATATTCGAAGAGGATAATACTATTGTTGAGTATATGGTTGTGGTACAACAATATTATGAACCTCACAACAATAGTATGATTCAAATACAACCATACTATGATCCTCACAACAATAGTATGATTCACACATAACCATACTATGATCCCCACGACTATAGTATGATTCACACTCAACCATACTATGATCTCCACTACCATAGTATGATCCTCACAACCATAGAATGTTTCATATACAACCACAGTATGATCCTCACAACCATACTATGATTTACACGCAACCATGTTATGATCCCTACAACCATAGTATAATCAGTATTTAGATTTGAATTAAGAATATTATTCAAAAATACATTAAATTCAAGATAATAGGAAGTGATTTATTTCACAGTAGAAAAAATATGTTTAAATAAACGTAATCGTTTTTATAAAAAATATTTCAGTTAAACAAAGCCAAATCAGCTTGTTAAAAAAAATTTTATTTTCGATAATAAAAAGTACTATTATTGCATTAAATTCATACCAATAACATTTGTTTTTAAAAGCATAATTTAATGAAGAAAAATTACAATCATACAGTATGATTGCCGTAATCATATTATTGTTAACATAAAACGCAACCATATTTATATTGTTGCTATAACCATATTTTCATTCTTAAATTTGTGCAATACTACTATTGTTACATTTCAACAATATTAATATTGCAGCAATTATACTATAGTCAAAAATAAATTCAGTTAACAATGCTATGGTTGTGACGAACATACTTTTATTGCGGAAAAAATTTTATTATTGCCGTGACCAGGTAGTATCCATGAGTCGGAGAGTGTCAAAAAACGGGGTTTTCCGAAAACCGGAAGTTTGGGTATTTTAAAAACCGTGATTTAAAATACCTACTGTCGGTTTTTTTAAAGTGAAAACCAGTCATGAACCTAAAAAATATTTTTCTTACCAATAGTGATGTAATTCTGCTCTGAAACTGGTTTTTCTTTTTCCCAGATGTTAAAAAGGTCATATATAAATTGCTTTGGGTTTGGTGTCCATATATCCAAATCCAAATTTTCCGACATAGTGACCGTAACTCAAAATTAGCCAAACTGCAAATATAATTTTTTTTAGCTTCGTGCTCAAGCTTTATACTTATTTTAAAGAGATATATCCATGTACTCGTATATAAGTATGTAAAGTCGGGCATATATTGGGGGTTTTTTTTATAAGTGTGATTTTCAAAAGAATAAAATGCTTATAACTTAATGCATCTTCTCACCAAATGGTGAGAAGGCGCTCACCAAAAATCTCCTTCAATAAATTGATTGTTTCATTGGCTGTATGGCATGTAGCGCCATAGATTACGGGCTTTAATTTCAGGTTGCAAAAAGGTTCAATTGTCCAAAAATCGTAATTGCGAGCACCACTCACAATAACGTTTCGGCTATCATCATGTTTGAAAAAATATTGACCGATTATTCCAACAGTTCATAAACCGCACCAAACCTTGTTTTTTCTGGATGTAGTGGCACCTCTTAAACCTCTTTTGGTTCCTTAATGCGGCAATTTGGTTTTTTGACGTTACCGTTGCGCCAGACAAAGTTTTGATTGAAAACAGCGGATCTTTCCTTCTCTGACCGAACGCTCAGTTGCCAAGACTTGAAGGAAATTATATTCAAAAAATAAATGGCATTAAATGTCCTTTCAATCGAACAACAAAGATTCCACCGTTGAATTGAATTTTTATATTTTATTTAATTTTGAAAAAAAACCTCTATGTTGATCACCCATTAGATATCGTTAAATCGAATTACCTGGTGATTTGAAGTCAAAGAATGAACTTAAAGACGGGTCCAGTTTAAATATTTTTGCTAGTTACGCATTTCGTACTTTTAAATTATGAATTTTCTTTGTTTAACATACAACGACCCAAAAAAAAACGGAAAACCTGGTAGCAAAACACCGGGTAAACCGACATGATGGCTTTTCTAAGAAACCAGCAATTCATTTGAATGGCTTTGTTAATAAGCAGAACTGTATGTTCAGGTGTTCTGAAAATCCAAGAGCCATTTATCAACGTCAGTTGCACCCCGTTAGGTGTAGAGTATGGTGTGGGATCGCATCTGCAAATATCATTGGGCCTTACTTCATCAAGAATGAAGAAGGAAATGCTGTAAATGGAGAGTGGTTTCGGTAAATGATAGAAAATTTTGTACGTCCTGCTCTTGTAAACAGACCTGAGATGTGGTTTCATCAGGACGGAACCACTGCCCGAGACATAATGGCACTTTTAAGTCAAATTTTTAGAGATCGAATAATACAGAAATTCGGATATTATTTGGCCAGCGCGATCGCCATATTTGTCAGCACCCGACTATTTTCTTTGGGGTTATTTGAAGGAGCCAGTATATGCGAACAAGCCCGAGACAATCCTTCAAATCGAGGGCAACATTGTTTCCGAAATTCGAACGCTACTGACACAAATTTTGAAAGACGGAAAATGCTCTAAAACGAGCCAATCATTGCGAAGCTGAAAACGGGGCTCATTTAAGTTACATTATGTTTCAACTTAATGTAAAAAGATTTCCGTTTTGCATATTATAGTATAATCTGAGAAAAAAAAATTAATAACCCAAAAACTTATTAATGGTTTTAATCCCATGGTAACTTTAACTGTATAAATTATATACTTTATGGGGTTTCCGACCAGTATTTCGAGGTGCTGCGAACGGAATGACAAAGTGAATATACCCTTAATTCTATGTTCGAGGGTAAGCTATAAATTGAGCAAGCAATGTTATTAAAGCGACTTGCTAGTTTCATAAAAATTGGATGTGCCAACCATTTGATGAATATGTACTCGTGTAAAAAAAGGCCTTTAGACTGTGTTAACACATGATATTGCCAACGATTTGTATTTCCATAACTATATCAATCATAATTGGGAATATTTAATATAATTATAGCCATAGGATTTAGAAATTTGTAATATAACCACAGTTATATCCTGCTTAAGAGGCGACTTGCAAAAAGCCAACAGAGATTTAGAAGCAGAAATCCGTATAAACGATTAAGTAGTTAATCGACTTCCACTTATGCCATTGCCTTCGATATTTCGAAGTTACTTTGCTTTCTGTTCATGCTTCATTGACGCAGCAAATAGGCATGGAGTTTCCTCAACGCCAAACGGATTTCCGATTCGATTAGATATTTATTGGCTTTACAATCGCTTCCTGGCACTTATGACGAAGAGCTTGATGGCTGACACCCCACGGGAATCGTGGCGTTCGAAAAATTAAATTCTATCAGTGTACTATCAAAGAACATGCACAGAAAGAAGTATATAAACAATTACATACTGGTCTTATTATTGTATATAACACATTAGATTGGGTCTTTCTTAAGGAGGACGAAAAGGAAATACATTTGAACTTTGTACATAAGTTTGATTCTTGCCCAACTATGATTCTTGTCCAACACAGCGTGTCATTCTGATTACCCCCAAGAACGTGGAAGTCTTCCATCTCCGGGCACAAAAAAACTGATTTATAATGCCGTTTTGGTACTTAGAGCTGGAGAAAAAATCAAATGGAAATCGTTTGCCATCACCAAATGTTCTTAAATCCCAATGAATCTTGGATTCATCATGTCACTAGATGATACGTGTAAATATTAAAAAAGTATGGTGCACGGTCGTAATAATTAAATGCGGTCACAGCAACGAATAGTTTTGCCTAAAATTTATTGCTGCAATTAATTTTTGGGAATGATAAGAAACAAATTATAATATAATGATGGGTTGTGTTTTCTTTTTTTGAATTTTTTTTAAATTTGCCTGCTTTCGAAAGCAAATTTAAAAATGAACTCAAACAAAATTCAAGTAGGGTGGTTACATTTTAAGGGCCGATGTTGATTTTGAACAAAACACAAATTATTAAGGAAGTTATTGTCATTGTTTTTCATTATAAAATATACAAAAACTCGGCCAAATGGCCGCCGCGATCTCGGCGGCACATCTCCATCCGATGATTCAAATTTTCGATGACGCTGCGGCATAATTGAGGTTCTATGCCGTGAATGTGCCGAATAATCTCATCCTTTAGCTCTTGAGTTGTTGCTGGCTTATCGACGTACACGCTTTCTTTCAAATAACCCTAAATAAAGAAATCCAACGGTGTCAAATCACATGATCTTGGCGGCCAATTAACATCGCCACGACATGAGATAACACGGCCATTGAATATGTCGCGCAAAAGATCCATTGTTTCGTTAGCTGTGTGGCAAGTGGCACCGTCGTGTAGAAACCATATATTGTCCACATCCATATCTTCCAATTCGGGCCATAAAAAGTTCGTTATTATCTCACTATAGCGAGCACCATTCTCAGTAACAGCCTGACCGGCCTCATTTTTGAAAAAATACGGCCCGATGAAGCCACCAGCCCATAAACCACACCAAACAGTCACTCTTTGTGGTTGTATTGTTTTTTCGACAATCACTTTTAGATTATCATTCGCCCAAATGCGGCAATTCTGCTTATTGACGAATACACAGCAGATGATTTTCTTTAAAAATTGATATCATTTTTATAATAAGACTGAATAACTTTATTGCGATACTCGCTTGCGTATCTTTCCATGGTTGAAATTAATTTAGTCTGAAATTGAGAAATATCAAATGAAATGCAGAAAAAAACTTGACGTTTAGGTGTGGCTGACATTCAACATCGGCCCTTAAAATTTAACCACCCTTTATTTATATTGTTTAGCCAATCAGGACAAAGAATATAAAAAAATGTTATATTTGAGTTTGTGAGAAAATGTCATTGTTTTCTTGGTTCCCATATTTCTATGCTTTAGTGGCACGGATGCTCCGCCCGTTGTCTGCCACCATATTATTAGACAAATTGTAAAAACATTCTTATTACGATCTTATTTTGTTTCAAAAAATAGGCGTATATGGCCCAATTGGCCAAAGATTCGTTGTTAGTTCATCGCAATGTATGTAAAAACTAAAGCTACGAGTACAAAAATCGAATAAAAACTTGGACCGACGCGATGCATTTTTATCTGAGCTGGTAATGAACTATCGTATGAACTATGCTTAATACCATCAAGATTGTATTTTATATGTGGCATCCAGAGCTAAAGAACTAGATCCGGTATAAATGTGTGGAAGCTATATCTATCTGATCTGAAATGATTTTCTTTAATTTCAGTAACATTGTGCCAAATTTCATCAGGATGAAAAGCCACATCAATGTGTGCACACAGAAGAAGAATCTGTTAGAAATCGGTCCGAACTATAAATATTCGGTTGGATAAGCATACTTTCTGCTGCAATCACCAACACCAACCATAAGATGGTACCTACAATAATATTACGATACTTACAACCGATAAGTCAATTATACCAAATGAATTCAGTAAAACTACTGATTGCTTAAACTGGTAGTTATGACAACCAACCAATTGGTGGTGATAACTGATAAATTCTTTGTAGTAACCAAATCCCGATTATTTCGCTGTTTTAACATATTGCACTAGGCAACAAAATTTTGGACTTTCTTTGGGGGGTGAATGATTTCTTCTGGAAATGGAAGACTAACTTAAATTCTCATAAGGACGATCCTAGTAGCATTTGAAAATCTTATTTCTAGCATTCGAGTCTCCGTATCGTTCTGTTTTCAAAAGGTGAAAAAATTATTCTTTAATTAATTTTTTTATCCAAATTTTTTTCTGATTAATTTCAGTTGGGGTGTATCCTTTTTTATAGTATAAAAATTGTATTGCATAAAAAATTGACGCTTTTCCATTTAACCGAAAAATTTCTCATATTTTTTATTTACTTGCATACTCGTATTTATTACAATTAAAATTATGTTTAGCTCGTTTGTTTAATTTCGGTCTGTTGTTTTTACACATTGAACAGGGATTTACCGGCTCAAGACCTCTTGCTTCTATATTTAAATAGAAGACAAGTTTTTAACAAAATGGCAAAGTGACATTGATTTCCGTGGCTGCACACTGCTTTTATCATGATTTCGGGTCCGTGACAACCCTCTTCAGAAAGCTTTGCTGCAATTACTAAAAGTAAAACCGAACTGTATAAGCCCAGGCTCTCCCCAAACGAATGAGAACTACTGTTGTAAACCTTACTTTTCAAGTTTTCTTCACACAACAGTAGTTCAGGTTTACAACAGTAGTTCTCATTCGTTTGGGGAGAGCCTGGCCTTATAGAGCTCGGTTTTACTTTCAACAATTGCAGCAAAGCTTTCTGAAGAGGGTTGTCACGGACCCGAAATCATGATAAAAGCAGTGTGCAGCCACGAAAATCAATGTCATTTTGCCATTTTGTTAAAAACTTGTCTTCTATTTAAATATAGAAGCAAGAGGTCTTGAAACAGCAAATCCCTGTTCAATGATTAAAATTATGATAAACCAAGTGAAAGGGCCGTAGCATCGACTTGGACAAAGTGAAGATATTAGACAAAGAGAAGAAACGATTTATAATAGAAAGCTTACGTATACAACAGAAAATAGAAAAAACAATGAATTTAAAAGAGGACACGAGCAACATTAGCGTCAGATCCCGTGTTGCAATATAAGCTTCTGTGATATTAATTTTAAGTTGTCAGTGTTGACGTTATGTGTCTGAAATTGTGTGTTTATGAGAAACATTTAGTGTAATAAGAGTCCTATATTGTAAGTTATAATATTTGTAATTTGTAATGTTTTTATCTAAATAGACGTATCCCTAAAGAAGTCAATAAAACATTCACGAAACGTCGGGAAGAATGGAATTTAAAGGGATTTTTATTTACAAATATTAAGTCATATTAGCTTAAAAAACAAAAATACAAAATCAGTATATTTGCTAGTAAAACTGGTCATGTTCGTCTTTTTTCAAAAAAAAAAAATTATAAAAAAATTTAATGAATAAGAAATGTTCAGAACGGAAATCAAAATCGATACAGAGGAGCGATTTAATATTGAAATCGCTATTGGTTACCGTTCGGGATTTTTTCTACACATTGTTTTTAAATTATCTACAAAATATGACCGACACGAAAGTATATTTTTTTATCACATCTGCAGCCAAGACTTCAAGTATTCATTTGGGATATTTAGCGCTACATAAACCTTAAGAAGCCGTAAATATTTAGGATCAATTCAACTTAACTTCGCATAAATAATTCATGCATGCAAACTTTATTAGATTCGAAAGTAAAAACCAAAATTTAAAAAAAAACCTGCTTATAATTAAAATTACAGAATAACTATTTTTAAATCTTGAAATACAAGTAAATAAAATTTCGGTCAGATAACCGAAAACATAAAATATAACCATTACTTGGTCCAGTTAACCATAAACAGTTAACATAAAATATAACCATTAGTTGGTCCAGTTAACAAATGCTCGTGGTAACTACAACCAAATTCTAAAAGTAATTACAGCTAATAATCTATAATAACAACATTTACATGTAACAATTTTGTTCCAATAATTAGTAACAATTACCGATACTTTGTCTCTTTAACCGATACTATCAGTTCCCACTACTGAAAATTGCCGAGTACCCAATAAACATTCAGTTGTAGCGATGAAATACATGGATAGTACGTACAGTACCGAAAAGACAGACATCGTTAAATCAAATCAACTGTAGAGAACGAAGATGGCAAATCTCGGCCAACTTCGCAAATAATCACTGGGCAGCTGCTAAAAGTCCACTCTAGCCGCGGCGGCTTAAAGTCGATTACAGCCGTTGAAGTTACAAAAAAACGCGTATAGCCTTAATTTATTTGATTTTATTAATTTATAGTAAAATGATTTTAGTTCGACGATTCAAACGGTTCTACAATCGCAGTGTTGTCATAAACGACAGTTGTTATTGGTTTTTTTACCCTACAACTCCATCGGCACAGGGTGAACCAAATTTCCCTTTAATAGACCTAAGGTACCTCGGAAAAAGGTACACTCTTTTGAGTACTCTTTTGAGAGCAAAGTTGCTGGAATTTTTGACTCATGTGGCCTAAAAAACGTCCCGCAGTTTCAAAACGGGCGTTTACATGTCAATATAGGTACTCAAATAAAAATTTTGCTACGAATCCAAATACAGAGTAATTTTAGAGTTTTTTTATGAGATTATGGTCGGACGCATGGGCCCAAAGAATAGTAATGGGCGCATTTTTAGTTGTTGCTTAAGAGGCGTATAAACATTGGAGATTATAAAAGGTTTGTCCTGTCTCAAACTCAAAATATGTACTCGTATCTATATTTAAAATTTGGTGGAATTCTTAACTCGGACTCCTTCAACTATGGACTTATGGGTATTAAATAACAACAAAAATGTTGGCCAAGAAGCGGAAAATATCGTTATTAGACTATATTAGACTTATTAGACTATATTAAAAGTCTTGGCCCATATATTAAAGGTCCTTAGAGTGCCAAGACTGAGGTCCCTTCGAACATCGATATATGGTTACTCAGAAACAGTGCAATTTCCTTACTTACCTCAATATGCTTTAATTTTTAAGATTTCCCTACATTTAAGGTCCGAATCTACGAGCTCTTGGGGCCCTCTTTAATAATGCCCATATGGATTATTCAAAACAATAAAATTACGAATAAATGAAGAGGAGAACAGTTAAACGGATCACAAAAATTGAGTGCTGTAAAACATGGGCCCACCATCAAGAACCATATCGCCGTCACTGTCAACAGGCGGACAGACCGTCTTCGTTGAATGGAAACAGCAGGTGTATAATCACATCGATCGGTATTTTTAAAGGTCGGTCTAGCTCAAATACTTTTGGTATTTACATACATTTGCCATGAAACTAACTTATAATAACCTGTTCCGCAGAGTATAATAAACAGCAATGACTTTGGAAATTGGTTTGCATTATATCCCAACCTTGTTCAACGGTTGATGATTTATTTCGTTTCACGCAGATATGATACTGATCTTCAGTCAAGATTTTTAGCGGGAAAAGCTGTGATAGCGAAACCACAGAATGGTTTACCCGCGAGCCACTTTAATATACATAAGTAAACATGTGTTTGTACTGCTTTTGTGTGTTCGTGTCTGGCACAAAGTTATCCTTTGCGTGTGCGTGTGAGCGTGTGAGTATAAATGCAAATAAAACTGAACCGTTTGACGAAAAGCAAACAACCTTCGAGTCATTTCGATGCTACGAGTGTAAACATTTTTGCACATTAACATTTGATCAACGTCGACGGCAAAACGTCAAGTAAGACGTTTGTTTGTCTTTCAACTTTCATACTGGGCGTGTAGAAAATGAAGCAATAACAAAGAACACTCTCGGGCAGGGCATTAAAGAAATCGTTTTTTTCCATGTTTGTAAATATTCACAGAAGCGTAGGTGTACTGGA
Source organism: Hydrotaea diabolus (assembly GCA_963513945.1). Lineage (NCBI taxonomy): Eukaryota > Metazoa > Arthropoda > Insecta > Diptera > Muscidae > Hydrotaea > Hydrotaea diabolus. The sequence continues at coordinate 49,174,281 of OY740716.1, forward strand.
ACAAAGTGATGCAATGCGTGCATACGTGTGAGCGTAACAGATATTCCCCTCATTGTCATGCCCCCTCTGTCAAAAGGGAGCTCATTAAATGTACACAAGAAGCACAAGCAAAAGTTTTTGTCTAAATCTTTCTGCCCAAGTTCTATTTCAATCTTTACAGTGAATTAAGCAATTTTTTGCCTTCGTGTGGGTGTGAGGAAGCAGGATACTGTGGAACTGTTGGCAATATTATGTAATTGCTTTGATTTTATGCGAATAATTTGTGAAATGATGGCCGATTCAAAATTCCTTTTAACTGGTTACAGAAAACAGATTCGTTGTTAATTTTTCTTCCCAACGCTATTAATGGGTTGCGTTTACTCCAAGTAGTCGATTCGTATAACCGAATGTTAGTTCGAGTACTTTAGTTTTACTTCAATTAAATATGAGAAAACAGATTTGTTGCCGCAGCCGAATTCTTTACCAACCAAATGTTGAAGTCCTAAATTTCCTCACGACAACAAAATGCTGATAAGATACACTGCAACTTTCATTAGATGGAGCTGACACTTTCAGTTAAGTAGACAAATATTGGTGACCCTAACCATAAAATACTATTATTTGAACAGAATTTGTACAACTATTGGTTGCTGTTTTACATTGTTGGTTTAAAGTTCTCTTTTTCGGTTGTCATAACCACGAACGTTTGTTAACTAGACCAACTAAGGGTCAGCAAGCAGTAAGGTTTTCATTGAAATTCATATATTTTTATTTCGGGCTCATACGCGTAGATCCATGATTCGTCACCTGTGACGATCTTATAAACATCTTTTGAACCACCGCGAAATCAAAATTTCTTTGCACCAATCGACACGAGCTTTTTTTTTTGAGCCATTGAGCACGACATCAAATTTATCTGGCACAACGGTCGTTTTTGGACGACCTTCGTCTTTGAGCGAGCGTCGGCCACGATTGAATGTATTAAACAAGTTTTTCACAGTGCTATAGGATGGTGCTACATCGCCATACAAAGATTTATGTTCATCGATGCACTCTTGTCGTTATAATCCGCGTCGAAAGATGTGATAAATGATCGCACGAAAATGTTTACGAGTTAATTCCCTTTTTTTGCCAATTGATTGATTGATTTCAAGTCACTGTACACAACACAAATGATGGTCGTGCGTCAAATCATTCTGTACGCACGTTTGTGCTAAACAATTTCAAACTTTTCAATGGAAATGTCAAATGGCGCCAGAAATATATATATATAGAAACCCTCGTAACTTGATACATTTCATTTTTTTTGGTATTACTAAATCTGTTTTTTTTTTTAATAAAAAATTTAGTAGTAATTAAAACCGATACGTGTTTATTGCGATTATATTCTTATTATGGGATTCCGATATGTTACTATAGTAAACTAAACGAGGTTGGTTACTTAGAAGAACTTCTTTGTTGGCACCACCAATTATTGGTACCAATACTTGCACTTCATAGCCAATACATAGTCTTACTTAATTCAAGTCGTATAACTTAAATTAACTATAAATTTATTAGCTGCGATATGTCGAACCATGTAACCCTCAATACATTGAAGTGATGGTAATTGCAACAGAAAGGGTGTTTATCCAACCGAATTTGTATAGTTCAGACCTATTTTCAACTGCCTTATTCTCTGTGTGTGGAGTTCACAAAACCGCAGTCATTCGGTTGTGGCAATAACTGGCATTCATTCTAAATCAAATATAGCTGAAATATTTGCAATTTGTCCTACAGTAGAAATGTTTTTTTCTTTCAGTATTTGTTTCTTTTAATAATATTTAACGAAATTTATCTTGGAGAATTGAAATTACAGTGCCACCACCCCTAAGTATTACCCTCCCTTTTTTGATGAAGGTTTGGAAAAAATAGGGGGGGGGGGGGGGTTCAGCATAGGCTGAGAACCACAAAAAGGCAGCAACCGAAAAGTGTACAGCAAAAATCTGTAATTTCACATCGTCGGTTACGGTCCAGAAACCGCCAGCGTAATACCTGAAACGAAAAACAAACAAATGAATTATTTCGCCCTGAAGAGCAACGTAGCAGATAGAGTGTATTGCTCTTGTAGGTGTTTAATATGGCTGTGGAAATAATAAACATTTGCTTTTTCTACGCCTTTATCGTAAGGCGTATATGAGCAAAAAGGTACAGTAAGAGAAAAAGTTGGTTTGCAATCGGTACGGATTAGAAAAATTCCGTTGGGCAAGAAGACTGTCCTCTCACTCTCTCCTTTTGCAAGAATCACCAAATTCTGGTAAGTTGGCAATCGAAATGGAAATTTGGTTCGAAACACTATAAGATAAAAGTTTTAATAATAGTTTAGCAGATATAAGTAACTATAAGTATTGTATTACACAGTGGCAATTTGGATCAAGTTATTGATTTATCGCATTGCAAATTTGTTGTTTCTAAGTGAATTATTAGCACTTTTTTATAACTTTGAGACGGCTATATCTCGCTTTACCGAGATAAAGATATATAGATATAAGCTATAAGCAAAGTTATAGCTTTTAATAGAAGATAAAAACGCAAAAAATGCATCCACTGCCTCAAAATAACAAAAATGCTAGTTTTTCACCTTGCTTGGTTCATAACTTGGCTAAACTTCCACAAATTTGTTTTTATTATATTAATTGTTAACTTTGTTTAAAATCAATGTTTTTCGATTCATGTATAGTTATTATAAAAGAGAATGGTTTTATGGTTGTATGTATGAAAAAAAAGAATTTTTATTATGTATCCAAGCCAAAAGAGTATTGCAGCATTTTTGCACACTGTATTCATACCTGCATCAGGTACTTTTAAATAAAGAGTATGCTAATTTGAGTTCCGCAGAAAAATCAGTTGATCGATTTGGCGTTCATTTCATTTGCGGTGTTCACAGTTAAAAGAAGAATCTTTCCATTACAGAAAATTTTTAGAAATCTATTAAAAAAAGTCGGAAAGTTTTAAAAAAATATTTTTTTTGTATGAGATTGCAAAAAAAAAAAATTAAAATCGGAGTAGAATACATAAACCTTAACTAGAGGTCGGCATTGGGTTCTTGATTTTGATAGAGGAGTTGTGATCTATAATTTTAGTGTTAGTGCAAACGTCTTCATTTAACCGTGTGTGCAATCATGAGTTAGGGTGATAATGTAAACAAAGTACTTTGAATAAAAATGAACAAACCAACGTTGTATCACTAGAAAGTTGGTAAATATAAGTACTTAGTAGGGACATAAATACTGTTACACACGTTTTATGCTCTAAAATAAAAAGTACTGAATGTTTATAGACCAAATATTTTTAATATATTTATTGATGTATATTGTATCCAAAAAAAATCTACTTATTCGAAATGTCCGCCGTTTGCCTTTACACAAGCCTTTAGACGCACTGGCCAATCGTCAATAGCTGCACGGACCTCGTCCATTGGAAAATTGGCCACAGCTTGAACCAAAGCAGTCTTAAGAGATCCAATGTTGGGGTATCTTTTGTGACAAACCTTGTCCTCTAAAACCGCCCGCAATTTGTAATCCAATGGGTTCAAATCTCGACTGCTTGAGGGCCATTCTTCAAAGGAAATGAACGCTGGCAAATTGTTTCGAAGCCAGGCCTGAGACTTTTAGCCTTATGGGCCGGCGCAGAATGCTGCTGGAAAGTCCATGGCTGGTTTTGGAACAGGGAATTGTTAAGAGGCTTTAAAACAGCTTCCAAAACGGTTTATTGGTAAATTTTGGTCGATGGTTTGACTACTTGTTCGCAGAAATGCAGGTCAGTGACCCCATCGTAAGAGATACCCCACCAAACCATGAGTGAAGCTGGGTGATGACCCTTTTCCACCCTAGGGGTCAGCTCAGATGCTTCCTTAGATGACCGCGCATACAATCTATCATTTTGCTTGTTACATTTTTCCTGAAGGGTAAACATTTTTTTTATCGGTGAACAAAATTTTTCTGTGCAAGTTATCAGCGTGCTTCACCAAAAGACGTTTGCTTTTTTCAACCCTATTTTTTAAAGCTTCAGTCAATGTCCGGTACGTCGTTTGAAAGCCCCAAGTCCCAAGTCTTTTTTAATGATTCGACTCGTGGACTTTTGCTTGATATTCATCTCACGGGCCATGATTTTCTGTTTTCGGAGCGAATTTCTGTGAATTCTTGATTTAACGGCTTTGATGGCATGCGGTGTTCGAATAGAGCGTGGGCGGCCCGACCGGTGGCGGTCTTTTACATCTCCAGTCTCTTCAAATAGTTTTATGCATCGGTAGACGAACATGCGGCTAATCCCTAGAGCCAGAGCGTTTGAAAATATCGTTTTTTTTTTTTTTAATTTCACACTTGAAAAGCGCTATTACAGCGATACGGTTCTCATTATCTGACCACTCCATGATGAAAGTTGAAACAATTTTAAAGTCCCGTTGGAGGCTAACGCTATTAATGTTAGCTTTCAAAACCCATATGACAATAACGGGGTATGTGCAGTTCTGCTATTGAAATGTGTGTGTTGATTCGTGCACAATGTTAAAAGTTTAAACAGCTCAAACTTCCATTGAATTGGTTAACGATCGATAACCGTCAAATTTTTATTAAATTTGAAGGCTTTTGTATGCAATAGAATCAAGACATTATCAATAATGTACAAGAATGTAGATTTTCTGATTCCAGCCGACTTTTTATTCCTAATAATGCTGGTACTGGTTTAACATGTACTAATAATGATTATTAATGATTCCACAATAAAATGTGTGCCATTAGTTTATAGGACCAGCAATGCGGACAGGGTTCAGCCATGTCCGTCTCTGGAAAACAAACTACAGGTCAACCTATTAAAGCTAGGTGACTGAAATTTTTCCAAAACATGTGCTGTGGCTCAGAAACGCTTGGTATTGAAAAATACCAAATTGGCCAAGAGGTAAAAACTTTCCCCTTACAAGGACTGAGTCAATCACTAGAAAAGTCTATATAAAACAAAAAACGCAATATCTCATAAACTGTTAGAGATATAAGACTGATATTTAATACATATGAAACTCGACGATCGAAATACATTCCGGAGCAAAAGTGGATGAAAACACGACGCCTTTAAAAAATCGTATTTATTGCCAAAGTATAAGTAAACGACCGATTGTAATAACATTTGAAAAAAATGAAATCAATAACTAGGAATTTATTATAGACTATACTGTGGTAAAATTAGACATAGGGGCGTAGCACCACCCACACAACCATGAAAATAAATAATCAATATTAACTAATAGAGATATCACGACGATATTTGATGATGATCATTTGATGTTGCCATTGATCAAAAAACATTGTGGAGTAAAAGTGGGCGGTGCCGCTACCACTTTAAAAATCGAATTTATAGCAAAAGTAATGGACCGATCGATATACAGTATTTTCAGAATGAAATCATACAAACCTGAACATGATAGTCTATATATTGGAAACTAATACCAATATGGAGATAGTAGGTGGAATAACAAAAACATTTACTGCAATTATGTTGGAATGGAAAGAAACACACCCTGATAGAAAAGAGGCCGGTGCCAAAACTCTTGACAACATTTTCCTATTGAAACGTAATCCATGATTGAGCTTATATCGGGTGATCCATCTAGAAATATTTTTTCAAAATAAAAAAAAATTAAATCAAGTTTGGCATTATAATGTTTATTCGAAAGGACATTTTATGCCATTTATTTTTTTTTTTTTTTTGAATATAATTGCTTTCAAAGTATGGCCACAACAACGCCCAAAGGTGTCCATTTTGAGTGTCCAGTATTGAATGAATCATTCGAGCATTTCGATCGGCTTCCAAAACCTGAATCGTAGCTGGTTTGCCAGCATAGCCTTTAGACTTTACATAGCCCAAAAGAAAAAAGTTTAAAGGTGTGATATCACACGATCTAGGCGGCCAACTCACCGGTCCAAAACAAGAAATTAGCTAGTCTTCGAAATTACTTCTCAATAGATACATTGTTTGAGCAGTTGTAAGTGGCACTGTCATGTTAAAATCAAATTTCGTCAAAATTACCGGCTTCAATTTCAGGTAGCATAAAGATCGATATCGTGGCGCGATAGCTAGCACCATTCACGGTTACGTTCCGGCCATCATCTTTTTGGAAAAATATGGACCGATGATTCCCCTAGGCCATAAACTGCACCAAACTATGGTTTTCTCTGGGTTTAATGACACCTTTTGGACCTCTTCTGGTTGCTCTTTAGCCTAAATGTGGCAATTTTGTTTGTTGAAGTTGCTGTTGAGCCAGAAATGGGTACAGTTGCACAATTAGGAGACGTTGTTGCGGTGTAAGTCTTTCCATTATGAAATTTCAAACGTACAGAAAAAAATATAAAATAATGTTTAATATAACTCACGCGTAATCTGTGAAAAAAATCCTACTGAAAAAATACCTCTAGATGTACACCCTATACCATCGATTCCTCTAGAATGATGACAATAGCACTTCAATATCTTTAAACTAAATTAGATAACCAAGTCTGTTTAAAGAGACTCATAGAAAATATTGATGCAGCGTGTCGTGTACAATATATAGTACTGTCTCTGTTGCCGTATGTGACTGTTTGGGTGTTTAACAATGTAGCTGCCTGCTGCTGAGAAAGTTACAAATGGAATTCCTAGGAGACAGCCGACCGCAATATATAATTCAGCTGCAGAATGTTTAGATCATTCATTTTTATTTTTCCTTTTTTTTCGGACGTTAGTAGATGTTTGAAAGGAATGCCAAGAAATGAAAGGCGAACAATGTTACATACTAACTGACATATGTACACACACACACATAGACACGGTTTCAATTTAGGTTTTCTTGGGCACACGTTGCACACGTCGGCAAATTCCAGAGGCATGTTAAACATGTTTTTCCCCCTTTTGCAATTCATGAATTTCCTTAGCTTACTTTCTTTGGAATGTTTGTTTGTCGAACAAACGAAGACGACGAAGAAGACAACAACCACAGCGGAAGCAACGTTAGAACAACAATGAAGACGGCAACATGCAACACCAGCAATGACAACGACAGCAAGAGGTATACAATCATACAGAACATCGTTATCTTGAAAAAACAGTTTTTGGCAATTGTTGCAGTAAATGATAAAGAGCCTTCCTTGTGCCTTCTCATGCTGCCACGTTTTGTGGCAGTCATCATTTAAGTCCTCATCCTCGTCGGTTTGTGCTAGCTGTTTTGGGATTAATGCAGACACATCTCGTGCCAACAGAAAATTCTGGCACAGTTCACTTATTCATTCTCCGTAAGTTGCTTCAGTCCTTCCCATTTGGCCATACATTGCTGTCGTCGGCGCCTTCGTCGTTCTCGTCGCCCTCGTGCTCCGCGTCTTTGGCAACTGATGAACCAAGATTGTTATAACACAAAAAAGCAAGTGCAACATCGAAAGGCGACGACCGGTATGTAGCTTCCCCAAAAGAAGATGTTATTGCAACAGTTTCAGTGCACGTTCACCGTAGCCGGAAAGCACGGAAGGAAGCAAAGCTGGCCCGACAAAGAAAGGAAGCAGTACACAACAACAACAACAACAAAATCCTAATGGAAGTAAATGGGTGAGATGCAATTACTTTTTAATCTGAATGAGTTGTGAAAATTGTTTGGTATTTAAAACAATATTCTTGTCTTCCTTCTGCCGCCTCTTCCCGCCGTTTATCTTATGCTCTATATGTGTTCTCAGAATGCTTGCTTGTCTGTGAGTTTTGAGATTGAAAAAACAGCGCCGAACAAAAGCAGATAAGAGAGAACAACAAAAATACGTTAAGAAGGGAAAACAATTTTGGGGTTGTGATATATTGACACATACCATATTTTTGTAAGAAGATAAAAACCGAAACACAAGACAAACAACAACATCACGAATTTCAATTAATTCCTAGAAAGTAATGGTTACAGTGGGACGTTTAGGAAGAAACATTTAAAAAATCTTGTGTACTTGCTGCTCCTTTTGTTCATAAACTTCGTAATTCAAAAAATGAACAAAAAAGTAAAATCTTTGTTTATCCCGACTAGTCCGAATCTTTTATACATTCCACCATGAAGTCGTTATTGAAATGGCCCGCTTATTGTCCCTTTGGGTCCACGATTGTAATCCCAATCTTAGTGAAATACATCATCGAAATCGATTCGTTGTAAACATATATTCCGGTGGTGCCATTTTGTTCATAAAGGCCGTTTTTCGGTCCACGAGTGTGAACCTTATCTCAGACAAAACATCAAAATAATTACATGTTTTAATTCGTTTTGATCTGTTTTTTCGTTTCATTTGCCTAAATCACTCGTTTTGACATAGGGACCGTTTGTTGGGCCACATGACACAAAACATCCAATACTCAAAAAGGTGTACTTTTTCTCGAGATAACTTTAGTACCTAAAAGAAAAAAATTTTCACTCTGGGCCGATTTCGCCCTAAAAGTTTACAAGCCATCGACATGCTAAATTTCAGGATTAAAAATAAATTGTTTGACCGCTATCGTGGGCCGAAATCGGCCCACATGAAGAAAAAAAGTATGGTTGGGTTAATAATATTCTTAGGTCGTAAGATCGGCCACAACAATATTATAATCATCACAGCAATAGTTTTGTTCAACACAACCATACTACGATCGCCACAACAATATCATGGTCCTCACAACAATAGAATTATTCACTCCCCACAATAGAAATATGATCCCCACAAACACATAATGATTCTCACAGCCATAGTGTGTTTAACATACAACCATAGTATGATTATCACATCCATAGTATGACTCACACACAACCATACTATGGTCCCCAAAATGTTTTGTAAGGATTGGTTTAAGTTAATTTTCAACAATAGAGATTTTTATTAAGCTAATTTCACGTTTTGGACAGGTGAGTTGGCCGCCTAGATCAAGTGATAAACACCTTTATACATTTTTCTTTGGGGTTATGTGAAGTCCAAAGTCTATGTTGACAAACAAGCTACGATTCCTGTTTTGGAAGCCAACGCTACGCGTGTCATTAAAGCCATATCGGTCGAAATGCTCGAAGTCGTCCAAAATTAGACCCTCAGAATGGAAACCCTGAGGAGTAGTTACGGCCAACATTTGAAGGAAATTATATTCAAAAAATAAATGTCATAAAATGACCTTTCAAATTACCAATAAAGATTCCACACTTGATTTAAATTTTTATAATTTTTTGTTGTTCTAAAAAATACCTCTAGATGGATCACCCTATACTTCAATTGCTAAGGGTACAGCGGAGGGTAGCAGGTTCGACTTGGCCAAACTAGACGCCTTGGTCATCCCGAAACACGGGCATTAAAACGCGTTTAAACGTTAAAACGATTGCACTCCATTAGTCCCATTAAGGAATTAGGGGAGATTTCTCTCAAATGAGTGAACTTTCCACGATTCAATTTTTATAATCACTGACTGGGACTTGCTGTTTTACGCAGGCTCCGAATGACAACTGCACTTTATAGAGACGTTTTATCTCGTACATGGCTCAGAGGTAAATCTCTTACTCGTAAGGTCGCCGGCATTTACGGAGTGGAAAATCGCAGCTATAAAATTTTTAGATATTCACGCCCGGAGTTGAACCTGGGTTAACTGGCATAATAGCCGTGTACGCTTTTATTACAACACGCTGGTCCACAACAATTTAACTAAGGCTCATGCAATTTAGCATGATAATGGCTTTTGGTCATAAATTGTTTCGGATTGTCATTATGCTTTATCGGACCAGTTGGAATAGGGTAAAGTTTCTTGACGATTTGGCTAATATGGCCCCACAAAAAGGAAAGCATTTTAAAACTGGACACCATTACTCAATACAGAGATGAGCTCACTCAAATTAATGGAAAATTTTGTTATTTTTCAAGTTTTTGCTGGGATCAAAATTGGGCACATGAACCCGAAAACGGACCACTTTTGTTATATTTTTAAGCTTTAGAAGTGAACTAAACGACGTTTTAATTAGTTTGATAAAAAAATGATTTAATAATTTATATTTATAATAATCAAGCATAGTTTCATAAAAATGAAACAAACAATTTTGTCAAGGGTCGTGGCATCGGCCTCTTTTCTATCAGGTTGTGTTTCCTTCCTTACCAACATAATATCGTATATACCAACTACTACCGTAATATTGGTAATAGTTCACGAGATATGGTCTTTTAAAGTTCTGAGTAGTATAGCCGGGTTACGCCACGGCGCGCCGTTTTATTTTATATTTTTTGAGAAAAATTAATAAACACTTTTTATATAGCTAGTAAAGTAGGAACTAAAAGTGCACTGTCTAGCACTATAAAATTTTGCCGAAATTTTTGACTACTAGTTTTCGTAAACTCCATTCAGTTTTAGGCTGTTCGCAATTAAATCTGAAATATTTTGAGAGGTATATCCATGCCATCCGGTACTGACGTTAGCGTTAAGAGGGCAATTCCGGCATTAGATTAATTTTATATATTTCAAAAGTATTTTTTTTTACTTTAAAAATATCGTTAAAATACGTCAGTACACGCAGAGAAAAGACATGGTTACTATATGGTCACGGCAACAATAGTATGTTCTCTGCAATAAAAGTATGGTCGTCGCAACCAAAGTATTGTAGTATGACTGCTGTAGTATGACTGCTGAAATAATAATATTGTTGAATTGTAACAATACTATTGTTGCCAAATTTTAAAATGAATATATAGTTGTAGCAACAATGTAAAAATGGTTGGTGCGACAAATGTATTGTTTTTTTTTTTGAGTTTTATGTTAACAATAATATGATTACGGCAATTATACCGACAAAATCCTAATTTTTCTTAATATAACAATGTTATTGTTACGAATCTTACGCAATAATACTTGTAGTACTTTTTATATGAAAATTATTTTTCTTCAAAACAAACTACTTTGAATTAGTAAACCTGAAATATTTTTTAAAATAGTTTTTTTCTACTGTTAAATAAATTACTCCTGTTAATAAGAGTTTAATGCCTTTTTCAATAATTTACTTAATACAATTCTCTATTGTTAAATAACAACTTAACTCAATCCTTACAAAAATTTTGGTGATCATAGTATGGTTGTGAGAATCATAATATGGTTATATGTGAAACATTCTATGGTTGTGAGAATAATAATATGGTTGTGGGGATCAAAGTATGGTTGAGTGAGAATAATAATATGATTGTGGGGTTCATAGTATGGTTGTGTGTGAATAATTGTATTGTTGTGAGGATCATAATATTGTTGTGAGAATCATAGTATGGTTGTGTGTAAACCATAATATTGTTGTGATGATCATTGTTGCGCCGCAACCATATATCCAACAATAGTATGATGCTCTTCGAATATTGTTATCCCAACCATACTTTTTTCTGTGTGTACGTCGTTTCCTCCGTTCACTTGACTTAATTTTTTTTATTATTGCTTTATTTGGTATTATTGGATCTGCTCCGTAGGAGCCTAACTATAAATATACGAATCTTGAAGTAAAATTCAATGGAGAATTCTGACATGGATTTCATTGGTGTGCGCTTCTCTGCGTTTTTTTGGCACGATTTGCATTGATTTAATCCTACTATATTAGTTTCATATTTTTGATTGTAGAGTAAAGAACTGTAGATTTGTGGTGTGGAGAACTCTAGTTTTATAAAACTCTTGATAAGTAGAGTCGAGAACAGAGAAATTTTCGTTTTGAGTTTTGACTGCGATAATCACTTGTCAGAGCGCGCGTACCTTCGCAATAAGCTACGACGAAAGACTCGCAGGTATAGATCAGAATACCTGGCGTTCAACTCCAAAGTCTTGATGTGCATGGAGTACATAGTTACTGTCCAGCTTATAACGGGTGACCCAAATAAAACCAGCTGATGTGAAACACAAATAACTTTTTTATTTTTAAATATAATTTATTTTTTCTTTTTGCAGATTATAACTGAACTCTTGGAAATTTAAAATGAATACGTACAGCCCACAACAACGCATTGAACTGCATTAAATAATCGCCGTTTTTTTAGCGTAAGATCAGCGCCCACATCTTCCATGATTACAAGTTTAGTTCGCCGTTTTGAGGAACTGGGTTCAGTTGCCGACCGTCCAGGAAGAGGTGCTCATCGAAATATTAGTACTGAAGAGAACGTGATAGCTGTGCAGCAGGTTGGCAGCTGTGCAGCAGCTTGGCGCTAAAAAGAGCCAATGCCTGTATCGATCAAAATGGTGTCATTTGTCTGATGTCATATTTCACACATAGTCACGTTAAATTTCCATAAAATGTATTTAGCATATAAAAATAAATCATTTAAAAAACCCATTATTACAAGAGTTATACGTGTTTAACATCACTAGGTCTCATTTGGGCCACCCTGTATGTTGCCATGTCGCTCGAGCTTCTGTTTGTGCATGATCTTGTTATCTTGAATTGCATCTTTGACGAGGGGTATTTTCAGATCTCGGTAGATGTTTTTATGCGCCGGCGATCAATATACTTCGGCGTCAAAGCTGCTTGAACTTGCTTTTTCCCATAGCTGGGCACCGTATAGCCAGATAGTTTAGACTTAAATTGACAGCATAAATTCTCGTTAAGAATAAATTCATTTACAACTTCTTTAATGTTTATAATTATGTTTTCTAGGGAGGCATGCGTTATTATTTCCGTAATAATACTGAAAAACTCGAAAACTACCTACCAAACTAAAGACCAACTCTAACAAGTTACAATATCTTATATAAAATTCACTTAATTTAATGTTCTATCACTATGAATTTTCAAAGTAAATCTGCTTTGTAGGTTTTATTTTAAAAAATCTCGTAAAACTTAAATAACTAAAATTCCCAGGATTTCCAGGGAAAAGTTCAAGTTTCGGCCCATGCTAACATCATACGCTTCAAATATCATGGCCATCTTTAATATTTTATGAAATAGTGCTTTTCTAAATTCGGGGTTGTGTAGGCGGTGCCCCTTGCCCAACTCTTTCCATAATACTTATATTGTCAATAATACACGCTAAGAATAAATATGGTTATTATATGGTCACGGCAATAATAATATGTTCTCCACAATAAAAGTTTATTCGTCGCAACCACAGTATCATTTTTTAATTTATTTTCGACAATAGTATGATAGAAATGTTGAAATGTACCAATAGTATTATTGCCAAATATATAGTTGTAGCGACAATATAAATATGATTGGTGCGGCAAAAGTATTGTTTTTTGGGGTTTTATGTTAACAATAATATAAACAATAAGGCAATCATACTGTATGATTGTAATTTTTTTTTATTGGAATATGCTTTTTAGAACAATGTTATAGTTACGGATCTAATGCAATAATAGTACTATTCACATGGAATTTAAAATTTTTCAAACGAACTACTTTGGCTTTGTTTAACAGAAATATTTTTAATACAAACGCTTACGTTGTTATAAATTATTTAATAAACAACTCCCATTATTTTGAATTTACTGTATTTTTAAATAATTTTCATAATTCAAATCTATTGTTGACAACTATACCGAATTCTAATAAATAATTTTGGGGATCGTAGTATAATTGTGTGTGATCATACCATGGTTGTAGGGATCATATCATGGTTGCGTGTTAATCATACTATGGTTGTGAGTCATACTATGGTTGTATGTGAAACGTACTATGGTTGTCGGGATCATAATATGGTTGTGGAGATCATGGTATGGTTAAGTGTGAATCATACTATGGCTGTGGGAATCATAGTATGGCTATGCGTCAATCATACTATTATTGTAAGGATCATAGCTTGGTTTTAGTTGAATCATACCATTGTTGTGAAGATAAAGTTGTATAACGATCGGTTCATTACTATAGCCACAATAGCGACTTTTTAAAGGGGGAGATCCACCACCCACTTTTCAGCCTGGGAATATTTCGTTCAATGCCATTATCTCGTATACGAGTACTAAATATCATGTTCAGAATTGTTCATTGAATATGGTCTTTCTAAGTTGAGGGTTGTGTGGGCAGTGTCAACCCAACGCTGGCTGTTATAATTTCTTAGTCATTGATTTTTTTTCTGTATATATATAACGAGGGCTGCTATATATATTTTTTGCCTAATAATGAAAACGCAAATATTTGTCATCAAAAATGGTTTTATTGTTTTTCAAAGTATTCTCCAGCATGATTTATACAATTTTGCAAGCGCTCAAACCAATTGTCGAAGCACTTTTTCCACTCCGATTGAGACACCTCCAAAACATGGTTTTTGAACGCTCCAACAGCGTCTTCTGGCGACGAAAATCGTTGACCACGCATTTTGTTCTTGATGTGCGGAATAAAAAGAAGTCATTGGGTGCCAAGTCCGGACTGTACGGTGGATGACTCATCAATTCGACGTTTTGGCCGGTCAAAAAGACTCTGGTTGGAGCCAATGTGTGGTGCACAATGATTCGTCTTCTCTTGTTCTTTTTTCGAATTTCTCCTAAGACTTTAGGCAAACAAATTGTGGTGTATCACTCAGAATTGACCGTCCTACTTTGCTCAAGTGGAACAGTCGCCACATCACCAGTTTACTTCGAAGTGCTTCTTCGACGAACAACTTTCGTTGGATTTGGCTCGGCTTCGTATTATTATCGGGTCATTACTTTGACCTCGCCAAACGAAAGTTAATGCGTAAATTTCGTAACGATCGATATTAGGAATTCTTTGAAGGTTGACTTGCGTGCGGAAAAGTTTTACCTCTTGACTTATTTTTGTAAAATTTCAGTCAGCTGGCGTCAACTGTGCAACCTGTAGTTTGCTTACCACGGACAGACAGACAGACGGAAATGGCTAGATCATCTTATAGTTTTACGACGAGGTCTCAGAACAGTAGTGTTGATGGTCCCATCTATGCTCTTAATAGCATAACAACAACATCTGCATAATTAAATTTATTTTGATATTTGGGTGTCATAAATTTCAATCGCATCCTTTTATACTTATAAAATGTTCTTGCTGCCTTCGTGCTAGGTGGGCATATGAATACTCAGAAATATAGAAATTTCCTCACGAATCTAAATATGCACTTAGTTTTAAGATTTGTCTTAATTTCGGGATCCGGAACCAGGAGGTACTTTCAACCTTTTCGGTCTTAAGTTGCCCTTCTTGCAAAGACATTTTTGGATGGCATATGACACTTTCAAGTCGACTACGAAAACTAACCAGCCAAGGAATCTAGTAAAAGAATAACTTTTAGTTGTGTTGGACATGGACGACCACTGTGGTCCTCAACTTTGTTTAGACACAAGAGTGAACAAACTGATAGCTATTTTATAAACATGGCAGGACGCAAGACTAATACTTCCACATCCTTGCGCTGGACCAGCAATATCTCCTTCGACAGCCAATGGACTGGTTGGTGTTCTAGCATACAAATACCTCATACATATTAACATGTGTTGTACACACACATACACGCACACACACATGTACATACAACGTTCACACAATTCGCTAGAAAGTAAATGGCTACAATTGTAGCAAAGCAACAACAACAACAGCAGCTACAACAACAAATTTAGGTACTAACTGTTTTCTTATGTTTCTCTCTTCGAGCTAGAAGATAATGGAAACAATTTCGTCTAGGACATACAAGCCGAAACGTATGCACCCTTCATCATGGATTTCCTTCAACAGTATTATGGGCGCCCGGTTTTTTGGCATGTTTTGCCTTATCCGCCTAAAATAATTCATGTATTATCTAGCATGCTCTACAAGGATGAGGGGCCAAACGGAAGGAAGGAAGAAAGCAAGATCATCTTTGATTTTTCAAGCGATCAGTTTAATATGACATATACTTCTATTGACGACATTCTATAATGTACATACCCACAACTATCCACAAATGGATAGAAGCTGAGCAGAGCGTTCCCATTTCCGTGTACTAAAGATGTGTAATGATGGCAGAACACACACTCACAACCAGCTGAATCATGCTGCTCATACTGGCCGACTGTCGAGCCAGATGCCGTATGTTCGCGTCGTTCTTATTTGTCGCTGGCGATACATGTGACGTTACGTTGAGATACGATACCATACGATTCGATGTCATAGATTTGGGTCATGTTTGCAATTGTAATGGAAAATGATTGCAACGACAACACCAGTCATACCTACAGACGGGAAAAAAACCGCATGCAACCGCGCCACATCGCACCACCCACAGCCAGTCCATGACATAGGGAGTTGCACAGCCTAAAAGAAAATTAATGCTAAATGAACCGAGCAGTTCGAGGAGCCACACACTCAGCTACGAAGGAAAGCGAAAAAAGAAGATTTAAAAAAAACTGGGAAACATTGATGCAACGAAACTGACAAAATGAAAACGGGTAGAAATAGCGGGGGCTGAGTGAAGGAATAAAAGAAGTGCAGAAGAGCATCTAAATCAGAGTTCCTCAAATGTTTGGTGGCACAGTGACTTCGAAATGAAAAGTCTTAATGGCAATCTCAAGGAAAGAGTGATATTCTGACCAGGTCGCCACACAGATTCAGGATGACTTTATGATAAAAAAATGAATTAACAACAGTATGATTGCGGCAATATTAATATTGTTGAAATGTAACAATACTATTATTGACAAATTTAGAACAGAAAATATGGTTGTAGCAGCTATCTAAATATTTTTGTTGCGACAAAAGTATTACTTGTATTGTTTAAGATGTATGTTAACAATAATATAATGACGCCAATCATACCGTATGGTTGTGACTATCAACATACCTGAACAGATTTTATAGACCAACTTTCATACATCTATGCAAAAAAAAACACACACACACGATACAGTACATGGTTCTTGTCCGTTTTAAAAAAACCACAAGGCAGTTTGAGAGATTTTTATTGAGTTTGCTTTGTTCGGTGGAACACTCTACTGCCGACTGATTCTCATTTATTTAAAATTGATCTTGCTTTAATCACGCTCATTACTTGTGGTCCACGGATGGTAAGGAGCATTCAGCCCCTGCAGTCACCCCTGCTTGCAACTAAAAGTCTTTTCGACTGTCTTTTGAATATTTTTTTGTTTCATTAACGAAATGTTCTAAAGAAACATTGTCCTAAATCTCACAGCTAGAGTTCTAATTGTATAGTAATTTAAAAAAAAATGCCTTATAAAAATCTCTATAGTTATAAGTGTTGTAAAAATCTCTTGTTCTCAGTAACAACATAACACATTTCTAATAAAAACTGTGGGAATCATAGAATGGTTGATTGCAATCATATTATCGTTGTAGGTATCATAACATGGTTGCTTTTGGTTCATACTAAGGTTATGAGAACCATACTATGGTTGTTTATGAAAGATAATATTGTTGTGAGGATCACAATATGGTTTTGGAGATCATAGCATGGTTGAGTGTGACTCATAACATGGTTGTGGGATCATAGTATGGTTGTGTGTGAATCATACTATTGTTGTAAGGATCATAGTATTGTTGTGGCACAACCATATACCCAACAATAGTATGATCCTATTCTAATATTGTCACCACAACCATACTTTTCTTCTGCGTGTAGTATCGCCAAAGCTTGACGCTACTACGGGACATTGACTTTGCTGCTCCTATAAATTTTTACGATATTATTAGACGCAAGCAGATTGACAAACTATGATGGTAAGTTTGCAAGATTATTACACATGTTACTCTGCTTTCAACCGATTTTTTTGAAGGGTATTACAATACTTTGTGGTACAGGCTAGTATGAGTTAGTTCTGATATTTTAACACATAAAAGAACATAGAAAGACTTAATGCTAATTATTTCGCTCGATTCAGAATCACTATCTGATTCCATAAAGCGATGTCCATTTATCCGTCTGCCCCTTTCTATATCGTTGTAGTCAAAGTACACGTTCTGTTTCGATAAAACTTGGTACATTTTTTAAGTTTGTGGCAAAGGCGGAGGCTTCAAATGTATAAGTATAGGGTTTTCCTGATTTCAGAACCAGCATCTCTAAATGCCACACATTACACCCGAATTCGACCAAAACCGTGTTGTAGCTGTCTCTGGTCATTTTGGGATCTTACCCCAAACAAACGTATACGTTTTGCCATATTGTCGGCCAATACTGGTATGCTGGCGTTTAGCGCGACAAAGCTCACCGGATAGGCGTGATTGTTGCCAGCAAACTGGACATGGAAACAGGTACAAATAACACACAGGGGAGGGACAACACGAAAGACAAGACAGTAGGCGAAAAACACGCTAGAGGGTTGGTATTTATAGTTCGGGTTCTGACAATACTAGTGTTCCCAGATGTAAACTGTAACTTCCATTGGAAACTTTATCATATTTAAGCATAACTTCACTCAGAACGTTTCGTCATTTGAGAGCGAATTGTTTTGTTTACAGTGTGTTGAAAAATTTATCTCAGTCAAAAAAATGGAATTATCCCGTGCACATTTTCGTGCGAATATTTTTTTTTACGATTTTCAGCGTTTGTTATCGAGACAATAGTGTTTAAATCAACTTGTTTCGACTTTTGGCGATGAAGCACCATCAAAAACCACTGTTAATCGCCATGAGTTCCGTTCGCTCCAAGATGAATTTCGTGAAGGACGTCCGACTTTAGTCACTTTGCCAGAAACCATCGATGCTGTGCGTGAACTGATAAAGCAAGACCGACATGTGACATGCCATGAGATTGAGGCATCCTTGGGAATTTTTATGACAATCATCAATAAGATATTGCATGTTCATTTGGCCGCGAATAAAATTTGTTCTCGTTGGATCCCAACGAATGCTCAAAAAAGGCTCGTATGGATTGGTACAAAGAGATGCTGAAAAAGTATAACTGCGGAACCTCAAAGGCAGTGTATAACATTGTCACAGGCGAAAAATCATGGATCTACACATATGAACCCTAAACAAAACATCAAACGACCGTATGGGTCTTTCAAGACGAGCCAAATCCAACAAAAGCTGTTCGTGGAAGAAGTACACCGAAGCGAGTGATTGCGTTTTTTGTTATAACTGGCAATGTTGCCAGAGTGCCATTAGTGGAACGTAGAAAGGTCAATTCTGAGTGGCATGCAACCATCTGTTAGCCAACAGTGTTCGAAGAAATGAGGAAAGATAATAAGAGAAGACGGATCATTTGGCATCACGACAATGCGAGCTCTCACACATCACCTACAACGATGAGCTATTTGCCCACTCAAGATGTCGAATGATGGGCCATCTACCGTACAGCCAATAAATTCTTTTTTTTCCCTAGCATCAAGAAGAAAATTCGTAGTCAACGCTTTTCATCACCCGAAGCAGCTGTTGAGGCGTTCAAGAATCATGTTTTGGAGGTGGGTGAATCGGAGTGGAAAAAGTGCTTCGAAAATTAGTTTGTGCGCATGCAAAAGTGTATTGCTCTTAAAGGAGAATATTTTGATAAACAATAAAACCATTTCCAACGATAAATAATTGTGGTAGCAACCTTCGTACTAACTTTAACCATCACGGACACTCACTTTTTGGCGGCAGTTCTGCCAAGGAAGTTATCACCCTCTTGAAGTCGGAGATCCCGGTCCTCCATGATACCTCCAATTTTTTTCGAGGTATCAAATTTCCAAAATCTCTACTTATTCCTTGCCTCCTACGAACTAAAAGTTCATATGAAAAACAATTCTTTTTCAATTTAAAGTGTCTTTACAGAATTTTTTTATTTATTGCTAATACATTTTTCGTCTTACGTTAAAAAACGTCAACCCAAATAAGAATTAAATTAATTTTTAAAGAAAATAAAGTTTTTTAAACAAATTTAATATTTTTTAAAAATTTACTATATCGACTTAATAAATAGGAAAGTTTTGGAAAAATATTAAATAAATTATTATTCTATTTTAAGGTTCGCGACGGCACCTCTGGAGCTATTGCAGGCAACCGTGTGGCAAGAATTTTTACAGGATGCCCGCCTGGCACTGTGTGTGATAAGTTGTACGTTCTCTGCAATAAGCAGTATTATGTGGAGCAAGTATTTTCTAAACTTGTTGTCCTTCTGTTTTTTTTTTGCTTTATTAAAAGAAAATTGACTTTTCTTCTGTGAAAAGGATATAGGCAAAAACCCTGCTTGACTTAAGATTTCCTTAGAGTTGAGCTCAAATGAGCTCAATATACTAATCGCGCATTTTCCTATTTTTTAATGAAATGTTGTTAATACTTTCTAATCACCGATATTTCTCTTTTTTTATGGTATTTCTTTTAATCAACAGAAAAACGGATTTATCCTTCTGCCATCAGGCTTGGCGCTGTTGGTTGCGGTGAAGGCGGAAATTTTGATAGATTTAAGTTTTGTGATTATTGATATATTTCATTATTTTATCCCTTTGTAAGTTAAAGTTTATTATGTTGTGTACTTTTGCTCACTAATGGATGTTTTGAATATAAATTTAAAAGAAAAACTTAACTCGCTAGACCAACCATGCGTTTTAGGATCAAAATTAAAAAAGTGCCGAAAAATAGGATGTTTCCATTTTCCCAATCAACTTCTCTTCCTCTTCTTTCTAATTTTCCTTGTTTATTTTTCCTTCCGCTCAACAGCTGTAAGACAAATTTCACACTTTTTTTGCGCTTTTTCTAAATTTTGAGCAAACGCTCTTAACCCTTAAAGGCGTACATGACAATCACACAGACCGTTAAAATCAAATAAAAGTCATCTTTGGTGATATTGGACACGTCTAGCTCTTTAAGGTATATGTGTCACAAATTATACCAGACTATGGAACGTTATCTTCTTCTTTATTGGCCAATTCGTTGGAGATGTCTTCAATCAAATTGAATTTTCTTAAATTCCATGTTTTAAAAGTACCTTACATTACAGGCCTTCCTCAAGGTTTTATTCGCCTTATTGTTTAAAACAGCGTACATTTTGAGTTCCTCATAATATCCGGGTGTCATTCTAGAGGTATTTTTTTCAAAATAAAAAAAAAAACTAAAATTTAAATCAAGTGTGAGATTTTCATTGTTCATTCGAAAGGATATTTTATGCCATTTACTTATAATTTTCTTCAAATGTTGGCTACAACAACGCCTTAGGGTGTTCATTCTGAGGGCCCAATTTTAGTTGACTCGTTCGAGCAATTTAACCTTATTTTTTATAAATTGGTGTAGTCTTTGGGGCCTGGAGCCAATCCCCTAACGTTTGTGTACACCCAGGCACGTTGAAATCTACTCACAAATATAAATATGTACCCATATTTAAGATTTGGGCCAATTTGTAATACGGACCTTAAAGATCCATATGTGTCATTCCAAGTGAAACCGAACGAAATTAGCCCATTTTTAACTTTCATGATTCCGATTTTTATGAAAAGTTCAGAATGTACCCCTCTTTTAACACTTATTTTCATGTGATAAATGAAAAAATTCTAAAAAAAAAAAATTTAATAGATATTCGTGTTTGAAATTTGCGAAAATCAAGAAAATTAGAGAGAGATGCATTAGTTCAAACCTTTGTTACTTGAACAGTTTTAAAGGGATTTTAAAGAATAGTATACCATTGTAAAGGTGAAAAGTTTTTTTTTTAGAGTAATGAAAAAAAACAATATATTGTCTCTGAAAAATTAAAAGATTTTTTTATATGATTTTTTTTTTAAATTTTCTCAAAGTATACCATTTTTTATTTTTCTCAAAAAATGTTTATATAATGCTTTGGAGTTTTATTATTTAACCCTGAAAATTTTAGAGTGGCATCTTTAAATGTTCTATTTTTTAAGATTTTTTAAAAAAAGAGTATATTGATATTCAACTAGAGACGTTGATAAATGTAAGCTGTGGTTAATGTGTTTCAGCTACAACAGATTTTAAAACAACAACGTTAACGAAGAACACTTTTACAAGATTTTTCAACTCTCTCAGTTCCAAATATTGAGTCTTCTTTCTAAGTTCTACTTTACTCTCAATTAATTTTTTGAAAAGAAATAAAAAAAGAAGGAAAGAAAAACAAAATGAAAGGTATGAATTAAAGAAAGAAAGAGAAAAAGAGAGTAAGAAAGAAAAAAATAATGAAAAAAAAGAAAAAAAAAGAAAGAAAGAAAGAAAGAAAGAAAGAAAGAAAGAAAGAAAGAAAGAAAAAAGGAAAGAAAGCTTGAAATAAAAAAAAACACTTGACTTTCGACAAGTTCTGTAATTGTAACGGAAAATGTAATAGAAGAGTAGAAAAGCGCTGAATTGATCGAATGACATTATTGTAATTGTTAGTCAGTCGCTTTGGTACAGCCACCTGTTATAGACTTCGTTAGAAATTTTAAATATTTTAAAAATGTCGCGGTTTGATTCTTGCTGTAACCCGTTTCAATTATCATTTCATAAACGGAACCCCAAAAAAAGTTTGAGAAATGTTAGTTCGAATATAATTAAACAGAAACTTAAAATAAGTTCGGAAAATTTTAATAAAAAACTTAAAATTTGTAATTCATGTCGCTTTAAATTAAATAAAATTAGTGAAACAAACCAAGAAAGTGATATAAATATGGATATAAATGACGAAATGTCAATTGATAATGATTCTCGGTTGCAGCAATTCTTCAACATGCAGCAATTCTTCGACGGAAAGTTTAAAACTTTCCAAATTAAAAGAATCTCTGTTACTTTATAATGCATCTCCTATAAATAAGAAGAAGCTGAAACGAAAGACTTACAATTCCGTTAAAAAACAACAAATTTGTGAATTAATCAGCGGAAAAGTCTTTCACAGTTCCAGCGAAATCATTGATAATGACTCACCTGATACTACAATATTAGACAAATTAATAGAAAAGTTTGCAACAACAACAGACAGACAAATGAAAATAAAAGTGTTAACCCTTTTTTCGGACTGGAGTTATTCAAAAATTAAAAATACTTTTACTGGTGCTACAAGCTTCATGATATCAACTGCAAAAAAAAACTTTTGAAGAAAAGGTATACTTGCCTCTACCAATCCAAAACCGGGTAGAAAAATTAGTGAAGTCGACTGCAAAAGGGTACTACAATTCTATACCTCTTCGTAAATCAGTAGAGCAATGCCAGGGATGAAAGACTGCGTTACAATTAGAACCGCAAACACAGAAGAAAAAATTCAAAAAAGATTGGTTCTCTGTAACCTGAAAGAGGCACACCGTCTTTTTAAGGAAAAATATCCTGAAGCCAAAGTTCAGTTCTCTAAATTTGCTGAACTAAGACCAAAGTATTGTGTTTTTGCCGGAGCAAGCGGCACTCACTCTGTTTGTGTTTGTTGTGTTCATCAAAATGTCAAACTAATGATTGACGGAGCCGGCCTACCAAAGCTCACCAACAGTAACTTAAATTTGAATGATTATAATGCCTGTATATCCAAAATAATCTGTAGTTCTCCTACAACAAATTGTTACTTTCTCAACTGCAACAAGTGTCCTGGAAGTGAAAATCTCGCCGAAAAATTAAAGGAAGTTTTTGAAGAGAGTATTGTTGATACAATTTCGTATAATCAATGGGTGGCAGTCGATAGGTGTTCACTGGAAAGAATTGTATCAACATCTGAAGAGTTTGTCGACAAATTTATGCAAAAACTTGATCGTTTGGTAACACACGAGTACATAGCGAAGCAGCAGAGCCGTTTTTATTATGAAACGAGGAGACAGTTGCGGCATGGCGAATGCGTCGTGATTTGCGATTTTTCAGAAAACTATGCATTCGTGATTCAGGACGCAGTCCAAGGAATTCATTGGAATAACGACCAAGTCACAATCCATTCATTTGCTGTTTATTACAAGGTAGATTATGAAGAGAGGTTCCTGAATTATGTAGCAATTTCAGACTGTTTAAAACATGACACAATAGCAGTGCATCTTTTTCAAAAAGGTCTCATAAGACATTTAAAGGAAAACGTGGGAAACCTGGAAAAAATATTTTATTTTTCTGATGGCTGCGGTGCTCAATATAAAAACAAAAAAAAATTTCTGAATCTGACTCTTCACCAAGAAGATTTTGGAGTCCAAGCTGAATGACATTTTTTTGCTACTTCGCATGGTAAAGGGCCCTGCGATAGCCTTGGAGGTACTATAAAAAGAATGGTTGCACGAGCCAGTTTAACAAGTGTTAACGAACCCATTAATAGTGCAAACAAATTTTATTCTTGGGTGAGTAAAAACGTAAAAAATATAAATTGCGAATTTTATACAGTAAAACAATATGAAGAACGGGCAAATATGCTGAAAGACCGTTTTGATAAAGCGAAAAGAATTCCTGGAACTTTGGGTTATCATGCATTTATTCCACACACTGAGAAAAACATTAAGGTAAAAACTACATCAACTGCTCAGGATTTCTTTTTAAAATCTGTGTACATTAAATAGTATTGTAAAAAACATATTTTGTATAAATTACCTGTACATTTTTTTAAGTTTTCATTCAAGGCAGAACCCAAATGGAAGTTTTGTTTTTAAATATTTTTTTCTTTATTCTTTTTTAATTATTATTTTTTACGTTTTTGTCAAAAAAAAATAATACTTTTATTTTTGTAATGGAATTTAAAAAAATGTTTGTTTTTTTAAGTAATTGGATTTAATTATTTAATTTAGCCTGATATTGAATTTAAGGTTATAAAAAAAAATAATTAATAATATTGTATAGAGTAATCGTTCAATAATGTACCTTTTTTAACATATCCTTCACAAATTTCTGTAAATTTGTCATAAAATAAAAAAATTAAATTCAATATGAACTTCTTCTAAATTTATTAACGGTTAAAAACAGAATTGTTAAAATAAGGAAGACAACAATGATGGTATGTTTGTGTATTTATGCATGCTTCTTTTGAATATGCAAAAAAAAAATAGTGCGGTATATATGATAAGCACTGGGGTGTACTCCTAAAATAATCTAAAAAAATAGAACCAAAAAAGATGCCACTCCAAAATTTTCAGGGTCGCTTAAGAATACGTGTACACATATATTATGTAATTTTAAAAAAAATAAAAAATGGTAATCTTTTTCAAAATTGCAAATCAAATTTCAAGTTATTATATTTTAAAAAAAATGCATGGGACTGTGCAAAAAAAACGTCAACAATTAAAAAGTTAATTGAATTACCTTTCACATAAGCCATAAATCATTAATATAGGTCGATCCCTGGCGAAGTAACAAGTATTTAAATTTGCATGGTTTTAGGTCAATTCGAAGACATACAAGAAATTCATGTCATATCTTTTAAAAAAAAAATTTAAGAATTTTTTCCTTCGCACACATTAAACAGTCTTCATAAAAGAATACATTCACCAAGTTTTAACGAAATCGAAGATCATGGCGAAAAATGGTGTTTGGTTTCACTTGTAATGACACATATAGGGCTATAACTTGGTCTTCTTGAACTATGTTTATTTTGTCACGAAGCAGAATTTTACATTAATATTACGACTACAGCAAATTTGAGGCTTTGACCCATAAGGGTAAGGTCCCCAGGCTCATGTAGGCCCAACGAACCCAAAAATTAGCCTCCTCAAAATATGGACATATGAGTATTAAAAACCAATACAATTTCGAAACAAATCAGAATTTCACATTTTACACAAAATATTAGATCACAAAATATTGGATCTTCTGTTACGAATATAGCAGGTGATCCATCTTGAGGTATTTTTTTAAAAGCCTTCTTTCACAGATTTTGCGTGAGTTGTATTCAACTTTTTTTTTCTTTTCAGTATTGTTTGCCATTTCATCATGGAAAGACTTACATCGAAATAACGTCTCAAAATTGTGCAACTGTATAATGGAAATAAGCGTTCGATGAGAAAATGTTTTCGACCACAATTTTGTTCAGTGATGAGGCACATTTCTGGCGCAACGGCAATAAACAAAATTGCCGCATTTGGACTAAAGAGGAACCAGAAGAGGTTCAGGAGGTGCCATTATACCCAGAGAAAACCACGGTCTGGTGCAGTTTATGGGCTGGTGGAATAATCGGTCCATATTTTTTCAAAAATGATGATGGTCGGAACGTAACTGTGAATGGAGCTCGCTGTCGCGCCTTGATATCGGACCTATTTCTTCCTGCTATTGAAGCCCGTAAGCTTGACGACATTTGGATTTAACTGGACGGCTCCACTTGCCATACAGCTGCTCAAGCAATGTATCTATTTAGAGGTCATTACGAAGAGCAGCCAATTTCACGTTTTGGACCGGTGAGTTGGCCGCCTAGATCGTTTAATATCACAACTATAGACTTTTTTCTTTGGGGCAAGGATTCAGGTTTTGGAAGCCAACATAGCGTGTCATAAAATCCATACCGTTCGAAATGCTCGAACAAGTCATCCAAAATTGGACCCCCAGAATGGATACCCTGAAGCGTAGTTGCGGCCAACATTTAAAGGAAATTATATTCAAAATATAAATGACATAAAATGTCCTCTCGAAAGAAACACAAATATTGCATATTTTATTTGATTTTTTTTTGTTATTTTGATAAAGTACCTTTAGATTGATCAGCCGATATATGTAAATATAGATATATTTTTTTTGTCATGGTATAAATATGACACTTTTCAATGGCTGGACAATTGTTACCGGCTAGCCTCAAAAATGCACAGAGGCACAACATAATTATGAAATTTAGTTTGATATCGTTAATGAATAAGCAAAACAAAAAATCAAAAAATGGACCTATATATAATTTCCGCCAATTTAGAACTCGGACTGGCCCATGCAGGCCCATTAACATTTTGTCAATGATACAATAGCCATATTAATTTAACGATTCGATTCGAACATGGGTACTCAGAAAGAGTGGAATTTTATAAAGAATCACAATATGGCATTAAATTTACTATTTGCCTAGATTGGACGCCTTAATCTACGGGCGTAGCCTATGTGATCTTGGTCCAAAAACCGTCCCGTAAGGTTCGGACACATATTGGTATCCAAAAACAGTGAAACTATCTTACAACTGAAAACATTTATTAATTTTAGATTAGGTATAATTTTGCACTCGGACATTTCCAAAGAAGTTCTTCAGCTTTGAGCATATGTGAGCATATATATAAATGTGAGCATATATATAAATAACAAAAACTTTCATCACGAATTCGAGGGTATCATTAATTCTACGTTTCGACTATATAAGGTCTTGGTCCACAGGTTAAAGATCCCTAGATTGACGAGAAGAAGGTCCCTTCGAACATCGATATATGGCTATTTAGAAACAATTGAATTTCCTAAATAATCTCAATTTGCTATAGCTTTTAAGATTTGGCCAAATTAAAGAACCGAATCTACAGGCTTCCTAAAGAACCCTCAACAATGGACATATTGGTTCGCCAAAACAATAAAACTCACAAATAGGGACGGTTCATAGGTACCCAAATATGTACTTCTGTAAAACATGGACCCATCACTAACAAGCATATACCCTACCCACTGCCAGTGCAATACTCGTACTACAACGCAATGTATGGTGGATACTAAAGTATACAATGTTCCGAACTGACGAACTGCTTGTTTTATAAACGGTGATCTTCCATTCATTGCGGTAAGTCCTGCGTCATCCAGTCATTCTTTTAGGGACTTTGGCGTTTTTATGGCCATTGTTCTTTTAGGGACTTTGGCGTTTTAAAGGCCATTGTTCGATTTTAAAGTGTTTTTAAAAGCACACTAAGTTTTTTCTACATCTTTTCTATTAACGTTACTCGTATCGCTTCCGTTTATCCTTAGAGTCGTATCTGCAAGTTTCCCAAAATCCAATTTTATACGTGCCGTGTACGTCTTTATTAAAATGTAATCGATTTAATTTCTCATAATATTTCCTCTGTAGAGGATTTCCAGGTGTAGAGTATTTTTGCTGGTAGGCAGAACAGCGTGATGGTAATTTTTAATTTGTATTCTTGTCGAAACTGAATAAGTCTGTCGCCTCATCCGTTCCTCTCTCCTAATCCGTATTGTTCTGTTATACCAGACACTTTATGCTCACCTCATGAGGTTTCATCAATTTATTCAAATCTTCGATTTCATAATAGGAGGGATCTATTTCCTGTTTACAGTAGCTGTATATAAAAGGTGGTTAAATTGTAAGGGCCGATGTTGAATGAAACCACAACAAAACGTCAAGTTTTTTTCAGCATTTCATTTTATATATCTTAATTTCAAACTAATTCAATGTGAACCATGGCTATCGTCAATGGTTAGAATAGTGGCAAGAAATGTCAACAGTGGGTGATCAGCTTTCGAAGAAAATCATCTTCAGTGATGAAGCTCATTTTCACCTCAGTGGATTCGTCAATAAGCGGAATTGCCGCATTTGGGCGAATAATCCAGGAGTGATTGTCGAAAAAACAATGCACAAAGAGTGACTGTTTGGTGCGGGTTTTATGCTGCCGGCATCATCGGGCCGTATTTTTTTTTCCAAAATGAGGCCGGTCTTGCAGTTCGCTAGCGTGAGATGATAACGAACTCTTTATGGACCGAATTGGAAGATATGGATGTGGACGATATGTGGTTTCACCAGGACGCTGCCACTTGCCACACAGCTAACGCAACATTGGTTCTTTTGCGCGACAAAGTCAATGGCCGTGTTATCTAACATCGTGACGAAGTTAATTGACCGCCAACATCATGTTATTTGACACCGTTGGTCTTCTTTCTTTGGGGTTATTTGAAAGAAAAAGTGTACGTCAATAAGCCAGCAACAATTCAAGAGCTAAATGATGGCCAACATTAACGGCATACAACCTCAAATATGCCCCAGCGTCATCGAAAATTTGTACCATCGAATAGAGGTGTAGCGCTGAGGTCGCGGCGGCCATTTTGCCGATATGTGTTTTATTCAAAATCTAGATCGGCCCTTAAAATTAAACCATCCTTTACTTGAATGACATTAAAATTTATTTGGTCTAGCTTTCAGTTTAAGTAGCATTGTTCTGTTTGATTTTGGAATAAAACCACTTACACTTAAGAGCCACCAACAACAATATCTAGAAAAATTGGACCATATTTGGTCTCTCTTAATTAAGGCCATGTAAATACTAAGCCACGATCAAACAAAATATTTCCCTTCCGTAATAAATGTCACATGTTATGTGCGATACTGCTAAACTACAGAAAGATGCGCGGAATATCTATATAAGAGGTGTCCACAGGGAAGGTATACTAATTTGTTTTGGCTCCCTTTTGGTAAAAATTTGTCTTGACAGTTCATATTTGGTAGTCGTGAAGTTTAGACGCGGCAAATTTATTATGGACAAATATTCGAAAACCAATGTGTTTTAATCGTTAATTAAACATTTTATCAAAATCAATCATCGATTACTGTGACGATTACCGTGCCAACAAAACGCACTATTTATCGTGTAGTAAATGATTTCAAAAAAATGGGTCTGTAGCTGAAAGGCCTAAGCATGGACCATAACGTACTGTAAGATCGGCTGAAAATATTACTGCTGCTCAAGAAAGTGTTCAAAAAATCCATGAACCTCAAATCGACGCCGTGCTCAGGAGCTTGGTCTTCAAAGAATAACTTTGGCCACAATTTGCACTAGGATTTGCATTTGTTTCCATTTAAGATTCAGTTGACACAAGAGCTTCTTCCACGAGAGAATTTACGCTGCCGTACATATCCCAATAGAATGTTACAGCTCGCCCATGACAAACCCGATTTTCATGATAAAGAAATAATGAGTGACTAGGCACTTTTTATTTGAATGGATATGTGACTAAACAGAATAGTCGGTTCTGGGAAATGGAAAACCCTAAAATTATTTATCAGTCATCGTTGCATTCATTCAAAGTGACAATCTGGTGTGCAATTTGGTCAGAAGGAATCATTGGAACTTGCTTCTATAAAAATAAAAACGGCGTAACGGTAACTGTCAATGGGGAGCGATATCGTAATATGACTGCAAACTTTTTAACGCCAAAGCCGCATGCGTTGGGCTTGATTAAGATGTGGTATCAACATAATGGTGCCATATCGCATACAGCCAGGATTCAATGGTATTACTGCGAGACCTCTTTCCACAACAAGTTATGTCAAGAAATGGTGATGTTAATTGGCCTCCACGGTCGCCTGATTTGACTGCTCCGGACTTCTTTTTGTGGGGATATCTGAAAAGGTTTATTTATGCAAAACAAACCAGAAATGCTTGAGCAACTCAACAAAATATTCGTGATGAAATTGATGAAATGATGAAATTGAAATGAAATGTAATGAAAAATGTGCTCAAAAGGTCTCTCATTTTTGAGGCCAACAGTGGCGAACATTTATCTGATACTCGTATTGTATTCCTAACATAATTACCGACATTAAATAAAATATGTATCAATATAAGATCCATTCTCTTTCATTTAATCAAAAATTATAAACAAAGTAGTATACCTTCCCGACGGACACCCTGTATATAAAATGGTGTGAATGTATAGTAATTAATTAATTGAGAACGGCTAGGCCATTTTAGCTTAATTTTTTTAGTTGTTCGTACACGCAGAGAAAAATCATGGTTTTTATATGGTCACGGCAATAATAATATGTTCTCCGCAATAAAAGTATGTTCGTCAGCAATATTAATATTGTTAAAATGTAACAACAGTATTATTGCCAAATTTAATAATGAAAATATGGTTGTAGCAACAATATAAATACGGTTGGTGCGACAACAGTATTGTTTTTTGGGTTTTATGTTAGCAAAAATATGATAACGGCAATCATTCAGTATGACTGTAATTTTTCCTCATATAAAAATACTTTTTAGAAAAATTTTATTGTTACGGATGTTATTCAATAATAGAACTTTTTATACGGAATTGAAACTGCTATGTATTTGTTTAACTAAAATATTTTTAATCTTTTCTATCTATCAAATCTATTGTCGACAGCTTAACCCAATTCTAATTAATAATATTGGGGATCATAGAATATTTGTGTGTGATAATATTATGGTTGTAGGGATCATAACATGGTTACGTGTGAATCATACTATGATAGTGAGGATCATACTATTGTTGTATGTGAAACATACTATGGTTGTGGAGATCATAGTATGATTGAGTGTGAATCATACTATGGTTGTGCGGATCATAGTATGGTTATGTGTAAATCATACTTTTGTTGTGAGGATCAAAGTATGCTTGTGAAGATCATGGTATGGTTGTATCATGATCTTGTTGTACCACAACCATACACCAAACAATAGTAATATCCTCTTCGAATATTGTCACCACAACCATACTTTTTTTCTGCGTGTAAAAATTTTGGAAAAAAACAAGCCTGAAAAGTCTGGAAAAGGGAAAAATCGAAAATTAATTTTGAGTATGGAATTTTGTGCGCAGTTAATCCGGAATGGCTTTTCGGCCGAACTGCACATTCCGCATTGAAGCTGCCGATTAATCAGCCCACGGTAGACAAGCCAACGTGCACAATGACCAAGAATTCGACGACAGCGAAATTGATGCGAGAATGTAATCATATTATTGTTAACATAAACGCAAACACAATACTTTTGTCGCACCAACCATATTTATATTATTGCTATCACCATATTTTCATTTAAATTTGACAATAATACTATTGTTACATTTCAACAATATTAATATTGCAGCAATTATACTATTGTCAAATATAAATTCAGTTAACAATGCTATGGTTGCGACGAACATACTTTTATTGCGGAGAACATATAATTATTGCCGTAACCATGTAGTAACCATGTTTTTTATCTGAGTGTGGGTGCATTGTTTTTTCAACAATCACTCTTGGATGATTTTCTTCGAAAATTGACCATCCACAGTTGCCTAACTATACCGCGTTGCTTGCTTGTACATCTTTCCGTGGTTCAAATTGAGTTAATCTGAAATTGAGAAATATCTAAAAAAAATTGACGTTTAGGTGTCCACATTCAACATCGGCCCTTAAAACTTAACCACTCTTTATTTAAGATAGTTCATGAAGACCACAAGTGGGCGGAATGGTACAGTAGTGTGAAAGGTACCAATTCCAGGCAGTTTTGAAAAAATATTATGACAATGGATACGGTTCAAATGTCTTAAAGAGTCATGAAATGGATTTGGTCAAAATAAATGTTACATTCAAAAGGCTTTTTTCGATGCATTACACTCTTTGTCCGTACCAAATAATCTACACCATCCTTCCCAGTAGGGTGAGGGTTCGTATAAAAATATAGGGTGATTCATCAGAGGTATTTTTTCAGAAAAAAAAAATATAATAATTCGAATCAAGTGTGGGATCTTTATTGGTAATTTGAAAGGACATTTTATGGCATTTATTTTTTGAAAATAATTCCTTTAAATGTTGGCCGCAACTACCTCTAGATGAATCACTCTATACTATCGAAATAGAAACTATAGTTCATATATTTGCAGCCACATGCACTGACGATTTGTGACGCTGAAACGCCATGCCATTTGGGAAGCCCTGACCTGAAGCTGTAAACATGACTACGAATTTCATGGGACATGCGATGCTGCTGATGGCGATGACGACGTCAGCAATAGCAAGAAAAAACACAAAACGATGAGCAAAACGAAAACTACGGCTATGACAACAAGAATGTGCAAATACAAAAGCAAACAAACTGCACCACGACACTTGATGCAGTTGATTTTCATCACTTCAAATCAGCTCAGCTCAGTTCGATGCTGTGCTGTGCAGTGCTCGCTTTTCTGCTCCCCAGTATGGCATAGCTGGGAATATTGTGTGACTGTCTACACTAGGGTTAATCCCCAAAAACACAAGCGGCAAAAGCCGTCGCCGTCATCGTAGTCGTCATCTGGTGTATCATCCACAGCTGCGGCATATGTTGAGGCAGGCCGGAGCTATGGAATACGAATACCAAAACGTCACAGACAATTCGTTTCAAATCCATGGACGTCCTTCTATGGGAGTGTGTGTCACCAACTTCCTGCATATAGAGAAACTCACACACACACACACCAACATAACATGTCTAACGACACTTTGCTAAGGAAGTAAAGATGCCAAACAAAATCATGCATACGAATGGAACATACAGAATGCATGAGCTATTTGATGAGTAGGTGGTATAAGAAGTTCGGTAAAAGTTTTGTAGCGCCGCATTGGGAATATATAAGTATTATATTATTATATCGAATCTTTTCAATAGAAGTGGAGAGGCAAAATTCCGCCAGGTGGCTAGTGTGTGAGTGACATTTATCCCCTCAATGGGGAATTCCAATTTATTGACATAAACATTCTTAGACTTTTCGGTAAATTCTCTACCTGAAGGAAGTCCTAGAGATATTCGATGATGGTGTGGTTTGGTTTGGCCAGTCATATATGATTTGTGGCCCATACAAACTACTTATATAACGTGAGTTTCGTCTTAGCTAAATTAGATCAGTTGTCATCAGAATCTACCCATAGTACCTGCCCACTAGTCTTAAGATAATAATAACGCTAGAGTTTTTCCATCTGGGGCATATAATTCAAGCATATTATTAAATATATTTCAATTGACAATCTACTGGTGGTATCGGCACAATATTTTCATGGTCCTCAGCACTATTCGACTCAACTTATACCGATTAAGCAAGATTAAAGCTCATCGAAAGCTTGGAGTAACATTAGTGACGCATGGCTCGAATTTAGTCAATGTTGGCCATTGACGAAATTTTCATTTGTGACTGTAATCCATGACTGAGCGTATGTAAGCTTCGAAACGGCCGACCTTATTTTGTACACTTGTTTGTTATAAAGGGTGGTCCCACCATAATGTACAACTCTGAGTAACTCAGACGTCAAAGCTTTTGCCCGACTTAATTTGACATTTCTTTGTTTCAGTGTTTGACAAATTCAACCATGGTGAGCTACATAATTGAACAGCTCGTTAAGATAGTTAAAGCCTTTTACGAAAAAGGGCGAAATGCGAAATCGACCAAATGCGTACACAGCGAAACAAATAACAAGCAGAATTGCCACATTTGGGCAAATGATAATCCACGAGTGATTATTGAAAATCCGATGCATCCACATAGAGTGACTGTTTGGCGTGGTTAACGAACTGTCGGTGTCATCGGGTCTTATTTCTTCGAAATTTAGATTGACCAAGTACTTAGTAGGGACATAAATACTGTTACGACATTACGACAACACACCCATTTTAATAGTAGAACTGAACATACCCCGTTTTGAAAGCATACGGGTTTTGAAAGCTAACCTCAATAGCGTTAGTCTGTAACGGGATTTTAAAATTGTTTCAACTTTCATCATGGAGTGGTCAGATAATGAGAACCGTATCGCTGTAATAGCGCTTTTCAAGTGTGAAATGAAAAAAATGATATTTTCAAAACGCTCCGGACACTAGGGATTAGCCGCATGATCGCCTACCGATGCATACAACTGTTTGAGGAGACTGGAGATGTTAAAGACCGCCACCGGTCGGGCCGCCCATGCTCTGTTCAAACACCGTATGTCATCAAAGCCGTTAAATCAAGAATTCACAGAAATCCGCTCCAAAAACAGAAAATCATGGCCCGTGAGATGAATATCACGCAAAAGTCCACGAGTCGAATCATTAAAAAAGACTTGGGACTTGGGGCTTTGAAACGATATACCGGAAATTTATTGACTGCAGCTTTAAAAAAAATAGGATTGAAAAATGCAATCGTCTTTTGGTGAAGCACGCTGAATACTTGCACAGAAAAATTTTGTTCACCGATGAAAAATTGTTTACAGTTCAGGAAAAATTTAACAAGCAAAATGATAGAGTGTATGCGCGTTCATCTGAGGAAGCATATG
The DNA here is from genome assembly GCA_963513945.1 of Hydrotaea diabolus. Taxonomy (NCBI): domain Eukaryota; kingdom Metazoa; phylum Arthropoda; class Insecta; order Diptera; family Muscidae; genus Hydrotaea; species Hydrotaea diabolus. Next base: position 49,208,996 of record OY740716.1, read on the forward strand.
AGCTGATCCCTAGGGTGGAAAAGGGTCATCACACAGCTTCAGTCATGGTTTGGTGGGGTGTCTCTTACGATGGGGTCACTGACCTGCATTTCTGCGAACTAGGAGTGAAAAATTGGCCAAAGTTTACCAAGAAACCGTTGTGAAGCCTCTTAACAATTCCCTGTTCCATAACCAGCCATGTACTTTCCAGCAGGATTCTGGCTTCGAAACAATTTGCCAGCGTTCATTTCCTCTGAAGAATGGCCCTCAGGCAGTCCAGATTTGAACCTATTGGATTACAAATTGTGGACGGTTTTAGAGGACAACGTTTGTCACAAAAGATACCCCTACATTGGATCTCTTCGTGCAGCGATTGACAATTGGCCAGTGCAACTTAAGGCGTATGTAAAGCCAAAAGCGGACATTTCGAACCAGTAGATTCTTTTTGGATACAATATACATCAATTGATGTATTAAAAAATATTTGGTCCAAAAACATTTAGTACTTTTTGTTTTACAGCATAAAACGTGTGTAATAGTATTTATGTCCCTACTAAGAAGTTACCCTGAATGGTGTTCGCTATCGCGAAATGATAACGGACTTGCGGCCGGTAATTAAAGATATGGACCTGAAGATATGTGGTTCCAACAGGTTGGTGCCACTTGCTACATAGCCAACGAAACAATCACTCTTTTGAGCACGAAATTCAATGGCCGTGTTATATCACGTCGTAGCGAAGTTAATTAGCCGCCACGATTATGAGATTTGATAACGTTGGACTTCTTTCTTGGAGGATATTTAAAAGAAAATGTGTACATCAGTAAGCCAAGACCAATTCAAGAGCTAAACGATTAGATAATTCGGTACATTGATGACATTGAAAATCAAATATGTCTCAGAGTCATTTAAAATATGGACCAACGGATAAACGCCGTTGCCGTGGCGATCATTTGGTCCATACGAGTATTTTATTTCACATATGACAATTAGTAGATATTTCTATTAAAAAAAAATTGCAATTAACATCGTGCGTTTTATTTGGACCACTATTTAGATTGGCTAAATTCGTACCCTTTATATGGGCTCTAGAATGGTAGGGAGGGATGAATGAATCGTGTATAAGTATATATCCATACCTTAACTTAAATAATTAAGTTATACCCATATGTCCATTTGAACAGACTGTGACAAATTGTAGTTGGATTCCACCTCATATGATTATTGTAGGCCGGATGGGCAACTCATCAAGAGCAGCCGTTGGTGTGAAAGTAAGTGCTGACAACTATTATACAAGTAAACGCAGGTTCAAATCTTGTGGTGTTCCCCTTAACAAAGGCATTTATTTAAAACAGACGGAGACGTTAAAGAGTCCATTAAATGGTACACATATTGGTAAGTCTTTCTATTAAACCTTTTATTTCTTCTCCTTTCTATAAAACCTTTTATTTTCTGCAATTCGGGTGGCAGTGATTGTGAGTGATCCCAAAAGGGGAAAATGTGCACGTGGTTTACCATAATTGTCGATTGTCCGTCGTGTTGTCAGGGAACTCGCAGAACGGTTGCGTTAAGTTTGTTTGTTTAATTATGCCGCATCTGTTATGGGTTCATTCAAAAGCTCATCACCTCGAAAAAAGATTATGGGCCATCATCAGTGTTGCCATCTTCTGGATGATTTAAAAAAATGTCATATTTTACATAGCAATGAAAAAAATTAATATACAATTTTGGTACAAGGCATATAACTTAAAGCTAAAATTTGTATCACATTAAGGGAATGAAGGTAGGTGCCGGAATCTCTTTCTGATTTCATCGAGCGGTATCCGTTCGTTGTAATCAATGCTCAGATTTCGAGCAGATTTCGATGTAAACTGGCACATGTTTGAGCCAAGTGCGAACCCTATCTTTCCATAACGACCCATGTTTTGATATTAGTCAAAGGTTTTTCTGGTTTTCAGATATTTTTGCTATCAAGGCCTATATCTTTCCATGTTCCATCTTCCGATTTCTTGTCTTCACACTCTAAACGTGGTGAAATTTCGCATGGTACGTTATGAGCAATTCACGTTTTCAAACAGCCACATACATTTTCCTCCCGATACGTGGTCATATTTCGAATTGTGCATTATGAGCGAACACAAAATACTCGTAGCTATAGTGAAACTAGACCGTTTATGGCCCTACCTACTCAAAGGTCTCTACAGAGTTCTACTCTATGGGCCAATAACATACGATCTTGCTTAATTCTTACGGTACGGGGAAATGGGACCTTATTGGTCTTATTTTCGAATAGCCTTTATACGAGGGTCGCTGCCGCTGAGAACCTCGAGATAAATTATTCGCTCAAAAAGTAACATATTAACTCTGTTCTGCACAAAAGTCCCTCCAGATTTGAGATCTTGTTGCATATTAACTATGATCGTGCGCAAATTTCGAGTTATACATTTTGAGCGACCATCTGCTTGGGTCAGACCTTATCGCTCCATGTTTGAAGATATCCTCCAAATATTTCTTAAGATTCGAGGTCCTGTCACAACAAATTACATTTGATCAAATTTTGTATATTGCGTTAGGAGCAGCCATAGCCCAACCTTGATATCTTTTTGGCTCATGTATTCGGAAAGCCTTCGCAGTTGAGGCTTAGTTCCTCTTGAAATCACAAAAATAAATTTCAATAACAGAGTAATGTAGCAATCGACCGACTTTGATTTTCTTAAGAATAATTTATCTCAAGAGTTTCTTGAAGAATCTGGTGTTTACTACACGCAGAAAAATAGTATGGTTGTGGTGACAATATTCGAACAGGATAATACTATTGTTGGGTATATGGCTGTGGTACAACAATATTTAGATCCTCACAACAATAGTATGGTTCAAATACAATCATACTATGATCCTCACAACAATAGTATGATTCACACATAACCATACTATGATCCCCACAACAATAGTATGATTCACACTCAACCATACTATGATTGTATGATCCTCACAACCATAGTATGTTTCACATACAACCATAATATGATCCTCACAACCATAGTATGATTCACATGCAACCATGTTATGATCCCTACAACCATAGTATGGTCACACACAATTATACTATGCTTCCCAATATAATTTATTAGAATTTGATTAAGTTGTCGACAATAGATTTGAATTATAAAAATTATTCAAAAATTCATTAAATTCAAAATAATAGGAGTGATTTATTTCACTGTAGAATAAATAAGTTTAAATAAACGTCAGCGTTTTTATTGAAAATATTTCAGTTAAACAAAACCAAAGCAGCTCGTTTAAAAAATTTTTATTTCGATAAAAAAGTATGATTGCCGTAATCATATTATTGTTAACATAAAACGCACCAACCATATTTTTGTCGCACCAACCATATTAATATTGTTGCTTTAACCATATTTTAATTTTTAAATTTGGAAATAATACTATTGTCACAATTCAACAATATTAATATTGCAGCAATTATACTATTGTCAAAACTAAATTCAGTTAACAATGCTATGGTTGCGACGAACATACTTTAATTGAGGATAACATTTTATTATTGCTGTAATCATGTAGTAACCATGTTTTTTCTCTGCGTGTAAATTAAAACCATTATAAACGATAAATCTCCGTACATATTCTTGGAAAAAAATATTTGCAATTACGATGCACGGGACATCGACAAATTGTCATTGTGTTGTGCGGATTTTAGTCTAGAACACTCATTAGACACTTCTTAAAGAAATTTATCAAAGTTCTCAGAGTCGCGATAGTATTACTGCTTGCTATCGGACTTAGTTGAAAATTATTGTTATCAGCTAATCGGAAGTATCGAAAGGTAGTTCTAGAAACAATTCAATTACTACAGATCACTATATTGATGATAGGAAATGATATAAGTGAGTAGTATGTTTAACTGCTCTGAAAATGTGCCGAATAAAAGTTGTTCATACACAAGGGTTGAGTCAAATCTTAATAAATCATTATATTAAACACAATCTTTAGATAATTCTTCAGTAGTAATTTCGCCACTTCACCTTACCAGGTCATGATATGCCTACTTTAATACTACGAAACACATACTTTGCAATGCTAGAGGGTATGCAATACCGAGCCTGGCCGATTTTAACGTCTTTTTTACAGAAGAACCGACAGCTTGTTTACTTCGAAGTAACTTACGTTTCTATGCTACTAAATATAAATTGTACGCCGGACCTCTGGTCACTCCATAACTGGGATATATAAGGGTGAACCAGTATCACCACGGATAAATCTCTTAAGAGCAAAGCTACTTATAGCTTTTATGACATACAACCAGAAAGCGGTCAACCCTGTCACTCGTGGATTATGCCACTATTCAGAATATAAAATTGTACGATTCAGAATATATATGCTTGATGGGGTCTCCGACCAATATTTTAAGGTGTTGCAAACTGAATAACAAAGTGAATACTCGTATACGGAATGACAAAGTGAATATACCCTCTATACTGCCATAGAGGATATATAAGTAGTGTCTTTTTTGGATCATAACGAGATTTGCCTCGGGTAGAGTACCCATATATTCAAAAGATGGGACTTCCGCTAAATATGGACATATGGGTACTCAAACCAAAGCAATTCTCGTTAAGATCCAAACATTAATTTGAAAGATTTGGCTTAATTGGTTTGTGGGACTCATGGAGTCAAGAGGTGCAAAAAGGCACTACTTACTTATATTTATCTTCTATAGAGGGTATGTATATTCACTTTGCCAATTTTTCTTTTTGACAAAGCATTAAAACAAAGCCATAATTGAATTCTTAACAAAATTTGCTTTGATTTGTGCCTTCATATTGACTATTGATAGCCTGTTTTGACCATTCGAGTTGTTTTGTGGGCACATGAGCCAAAACTTCCAGTTAATTTTTAAGGTATTTGGTGCGCTCCAACTAACAACGCGATTTTAATTATTTTTCGTCCAAAAAATTTTTAATTGATTAAACAAGAATGTAGATTTTTTTAAAGTTTCTTTAATTTCTTAAAGATAAACTTTTCCCCCCTTTATCGGTTTCGCCAAATTACATATCCAACAGCATACGACCATAAGTCATCTTCGTGGCAAGTTTTAGAATTCTAGGTCAATCCGCAACAGACACAAGCATGGACATGACTAGATTCTTTTGAAGTTTTACAGCGAAAATTAATAGTATGTAAAGTATATACTGTATAGAGTCATTGATCAATATTTCGAGGTGTTGCAAACGGAATGACATAATGATATTATAATTTTGAACAGTAGCGTAACGTGGTTGGTTACACTATGGTCAGACTAACTTTGACGTGAGTACGATATGTTGGTGTATTAAAAGGCTACCTTCAAAGATCCTTTGTCAAAAATTTAACAATATAAGTATAATGTGAGTGAAACACACGTCATTCCATGTTGAGTATTTGTAAGATACTAAATTTTATTTATACAAAAAGTGATTATATCAAAAGTTGAAAATATTTCAAGTTATCTAGTATAACCTCCAGCAGAGATTACAAATCAAAGCGGAGGCCAAATATACAAAACATAATATACGATACAATTTTCAATACTGGTATTCATCCTAAGTACACGAAAAGTGTCACATTTCTTTTGTGTGCGGGCTGCTCCTACCACTGGTCATTATCACCATGTGGAAAAGTACGATCATGAGCGAGCGTACAAATATAATCTAATGTATACAATTTTATGGGCTGCACTTGAGAATGCAACATTACCCAACACACAATTTTAAATTGTTCAACTTTGAACATAATGTGCTCTGAACAGTTGCGTCTTCTGACTAGTACTTTTGCGGACTTATAATGTTTTCGTTCCCCTTATATCCATAATTGTTTCGCAATCTCTTCAAATAATCGCGCAGTATCAACCTATATATCTCAAAGTATATATGTCCTCAATTCCCGAAATAAAATCCCCTAATAAGATATATAACTACAGTCACTGAACTGTCAACACTGGTGGCAACATTGGCCTACCGATGCTTACACTACAGTATACCAGGCACATACGACTTGTAAACATGTGTATGTGTGAATAAATGTACATTTGTACAAACACACACATACATAAACAGTTCAAGGGAAACTGCATTATGACGTAGCACGTATAATGGTATATGTGCATTTGTGTATCTGTGTGTGGTTGTATACACACACCTAAGTGCAGAAATCACATAAGCGGAAGCTTATAATGAAGTGCTGCAGCAAAACCGACAGTGCTTAGCAAGCACTGAGCCACCCTCTGCCAAATAGAACGAAGACGAAAAAGAAGTTGACGAAAATCAGCACCAGATTGCATTCACCTTTATCGCTGCCGTTGTACAGGGTGGCCATAATAAGACTGGGGTTAAAAATATTCATAACAATGTTGTTTGTATTTTTTTCGCTTTTGCAGATTATATAGGGTGTAATCAATGTAGACGTATTTCTTTAAAATAAAAAAAAGTTCAATTTAAGTGTGGAATTTTTTTTGTTTATTCAAAAGGACGTTTTGTGGCATTTGTTTTTTGTATATAATTTCCTTCCTTTCCTTGTTGGCAACGGTATTATGGAAATGAGCGTTCGGTGAGAAACGGCAGGATCCTCTGTTTTCGACCAAAATTTTGTTCAGTGATGAGGCCCATTTCAGACGCAACGGCAACGTCAATAAACCAGAAGACGTTCAAGAGGTGCTATTATACTCGTACCCAGAGAGAACCACGGTTTGGTGCGATTTATGGGCTGGTGGAATCACCGGTCCATATGTTTTCAAAAATGATGATGACCGGAACCTACCACTGCATAGTGTTCGCTATCGCGCCATGATATCGGACGTTTTACTACCTGACATTTGAGCCCGTAATCTTGAGGGCATTTGGTTCCAAGAAGACGACGCTACTTGCCATTCAACCAACGAAACAATCAATTTATTGAAGGAAACTTTTGGTGAGCGCATTATCTCGTGTCGTGGGCCGGTGGCGTGGCCTCTAAGGGCGCCTCTAGATGAAACCAGCGCTGGACTTATTTTTATGGGATTATGTTAAGTCGCTTTTATACGCAGATAACGTCCGATAAGATTGACACCTTCGAAGAGAATATTCGGCGCGTTTTTGCTGCCATACGTCCCCAAGTGCTGCAAATGTGGTCGAAAAATGAGCCTCTCGGCTGGAATTTATTCGAGCCAGCCGCGGCAGCCACTTATCCGAAATAATTTGAAAACAAAATTCTTATCTTTATAATAAAGATAAATTCTTGGACATAACAATTATTATTTCTTCTTGAAAACCACACGTCTAAAAAAACACCCTATAGTTTTTTATGGAAATATAACGTGTGATCAATCTAGAGGTATTTTATTAAAACGATATCTGAATCGTTGCTGGGTTGTCAGCATAGAATTTGGGCTTTACGTAGTCCCAATGAAAAAAGTCTAAAGGTGTGATATCACACGATATAGGCGGTCTATTCACCGGTCCAGAACGTTAAATTAGCTGCTCTTCGAAATGACCTATCTATAAATCCATTGTTGGAGCAGGTGTATGGCAAGTGGCACCGCTCTGTTGAAAGATTACGGGCTTCAAATTCAGGTAGCAGATAGACCGATATCAAGGCCGATAGCGAGCATCATTCATGGCTACGTTCCGGCCATCATAATTTTTGAAAATATGGACCGATGATTCCACCAGGCCATAAACCGTACTAAACCGTGGCTTTCGCAATGTAAGACTTTACACGATGAAATGGCAAACAATACTGAAAGAAAGAAAATAAAATTTTACTTAACTCACGCGTAATCTGTGAAAGAAACCTATTGAAAAAATACCTCTTGACTGATAATCCGTTACAAATTTGAAAAAATATGGACCGATAATTCCACCGCACCAAATCGAGGGTTTCGCAGTGTAAGTCTTTCAATGTGAAAAGAAAAACAATAGTGAAAAGAAATAAATAAAGTTTAATGCAACTGACGAGTAATCTGTGAAAAACCCTTTTGAAAAAATACCTCTAGATGGATCATCCGTTATTTTGGCAACATCTGCTATACAGCAACGCGTCAAATGTTGAATTTTATTATTCTTTTGCCAAGTATTTTATCCACGTAAACTTAAGGAAAATATCGACGTCATTCTTATGTCTTAACAGCAACCAGTAACAACGTTATTTGGAACTTAGTCTCCCGTTTAGAGGGACAGTGACCAGTGTCAGAATCCTGGGGCATTACATCAGCGTCAAGATGTTCCTCTTTGGTGCGGTGTTTTGGTGGTTTAGGTTATCGTCCGTATTTTTTTTTTGGAAATGATGAGTGTCAGCCAGAAACCATTTGCGTACGCTTGTTGAAAATAATCCTGTCATATCCTAAGTACTGCTTATACCACAAGAGCCACAATGTAACTTTTTCGTATCCTTTGTTAGAAACCCTTTAGTCTTATATGGGACACCTAGTACTTGTTTGTCTGACACGTCCAAATGAAAATCTAATAAATATAGTTCACTTAGTGCCAAAAAGTGTGGGGTGGAAAACACCACATACAGGAAATGTATTGACTCTATCTGGGGAGAGCAAACATACTTTTACGCTGAAGCTGAATATAGAAACAGAAGGAGCAAATCTCCGACCCGAAACTATAAAACACCATTTACGCAACTATGCGAATAATTGTATAATGGCTGCTGACATATAAACTCATTTGACCGTAGCGGATTTAGTTAACCATTAGGGGTAATAAACTCGTTAATTTCCGACCACGGTACCATATGGCAGAAGGTTGGATCGAAACCAGCAGCAGGAGCATACTACAAGGGCCACAGGGTACAACTTGGACAAGTGACCTTCTTTTGCGATGTACTCTTGCACTCACACATACTCACCTATACCAGCAGTATGTCGGTTTACGTTTTTCCTTTTTTATTTTTGTTGTATCAAGTGGAAGTGCTAATAAATTTAATGATTGCAGCATAAATCTAGAACGTTGAAAGCAAAAACGCCAACAGGAATTTGAGTGCACTGCGGTCTGGTCTTTAAGTGATTCTAATTAATATTACGATAAACGAACACAACTAATATCAAAAACACGCAATTTATCAAATAAAACGAATGGGAGGTTAAAAAAATGATGCGATTTTCGCACACATGTATGAAACACATGTAAAATAACCCAAATTATGTTGAACGAGTTCGCGGAGTTATATTAGTCCAAATGCCGATGTATCTGTACATCATCATAAGTAGCTGAAAAAATTATTATTGGCTTAAGAAAATAATTCGAATGATAATGCTATTAACCATTTCAGGGAGAGATTTTTCCATCGCAGATGACTTAAATAAAGTTATGTAAAAACTATAGAAAGATCTCTTATTACACCTTAAAATACAATTTTTTAAAAGATTGTGCTTCTCTGTAAGTTTTGCATAATGCTTGTCTAATGATTCTACCAGCATCAGGTGAAACTACTTATATAGCCGCGAATATAGTTTATAAGGCACTTTCACCCCTTCTAGAGCAGCGAAATTAAGGACAGGCATTACATACAAAATACTTCAATTCTAGAAAACTTCAATAAATGTGTATTTTTCCACAATTTAGTGGCCTTTTTGGGCCCTTTTCGGCCTTAATCTCACCCAAACCTTCAAATGAACTCCGAGATACATTTAAATCTTGAGAAGAAAACTTTTTTCCCCCGGAGCCGATTTCACCCATTTACAATCTTAAAGAGATTATGACAATTGGTCAGCGTCATGCAAAAGTTCAGGATCTTAGTTTAATTCATTTGACTGCTATCGTGTATTCAATAGAAGTGACTACCAGTGAATATGGATATATGCACACAGAGAACAGATCTGTGCGGATTTGTACTACATATATGTATTGTTTCCATGGCAATTTTTAGTAGCGAAAACTTACACTATCGCTTGAAGAGACAGTGTATCGGTTAACCAAACTAATAAAGATGATTATTGAAGCTGAGTTTCTACATGAATTGGTTGTTGTTATTAATAGTTGGTTTTAATTCTCTTTGAACTCGGTTAGCATTACCGTGAACATTTGTGCACAGGACCAACCGATGGTTACATTTTATACTTCAATATTCGGTTTATCTAAAATTCAACAACTTGAAAAAACAACGTATAATAAGGGGTGTTTTTTTTATTGGGGTATAGAACTTTAAGTTGGCATCACTTTTTTAACTGGCGGCCATTTTGTCAGCTGTCAAGTGATTAATATTTAGTTTGGTTTGCCATTTCATCATGAACAGGTTGACAAAAGAACAACGCTTTCAAATCGTGCAAATTTATTTCGAAAGTAATGGTTCAGTTCGCGAAGTTCACCGCAAGCTCCGTCCATTCTATGGTCGACATAATCGTCCATCAGAGCAATTAATTCGGTTAACCATGGATCGGTTAACATGGACCATTGGATTATTTTCTTTGGGGATATGTGAAGTCGCTCGTCTATGCCAACAAACCAGAAACACGTTAGGGGACTTGGAAGCCAACATTCGTGGCGTTATTGCTAACATACGGCCCCATATGCTCGAAAAAGTGGTTGAAAATTGGACCTGTAGAATTGGCTTTATTCGAGCCAGCCGCGGCGGCCACATGCCCGAAATCATATTTAAACATTAATGGCATAAAATTATCCTTCCAATAAAGCCAAATTGATGGACATTAAAACTATTTTCTTGTGTTTTATTTCAATTCGAAGTTCTATACCTCAATAAAAAACACCCTTTATTATGTTGTCACCACCAACTAGTGGCACCAAAATATCGTCTAATCTATAATTGGTTGATTGGCATAACCACCGGTTGTGGCAACCAACAGATATACTGAATTTGGTTGACATAACCATTTTATTGACAGGATTTATCTGTGTTTGGGTAATCAAATCAAAGAAAATTTCATAACGGATTATTAATATGTGGCAGCGCATGGAGAAAGGGACCTAAGGGTAAAAAAATCAATTTTAATTTTTTTTCTTTTTTTGATGTGGACAACATCTGAGCATCGAATGAGACCGATCCCATGCCCCCAAAGTGTTCCCTCCCAGAGATATGCGCGTTTTATGAAAGTGAAGTCGACGATTCTAAGCGCAAATAGAAAGGGAGCTAATGTTTAAAATGGCTCTCCTGAACAAAACTGTTTTTAACCTTAGGTCCCATTCTATTTTGCGCGTCACATATGTTGTCACCACCAACTAGTGGCACCAAAACATCGTCTAGTCCATAATTCGTTGATTGGCATAACCACCGGTTGTGGCAACCAACAGTTTTACTGAATTTGGTTGGCATAACCATTTTATTGACTGGACTTATCTGTGTTTGGGTAATCAAATCAAAGCAAATTTCTTAACGGATTATTAATCTGGATTTATTTTGAAGATGCCCCATGGGACTGAAAACAGACTACTTTTTTATTTCCTCGCCCTACTTAGTAAAAGGGGACATCATTTGGCATGAATAAAATATGTAAAGCTTAGATAAAAGCGTTAAAGGCCCTACACATGTTTGACCAAATCCGATTTATTTCTTTTAAAGTCATTTAAGCCATGTTCGTCCTGCATTTGCGGGCTGATTCATACAATAACTAAATAACCCTTTTTAAGATTAAAAATATTCCGTATTACCACACTGCCGCTGGGACCTCCCACACTAATTTACAATTCTCTCATATTTGGTATTCTAGTAATATCTAATACTACGAGGGCATATCAATAATTCCGTGACTTCTCGAATAACACGGTTTTTTTTGCAAAAAAAATCAACTTAATCTCCTTTTAGCTCAATGCACTTAGTCCAACGTTTCACCAGTTTTCTCATCCCTTCCAAAAAAATAATCGATTTGTGGAGGTCCATAAAAATAGGCAGTTGGTTGATCAATAACTTCATCATTGGAGCTAAATCACATTCCACCGAGCCATTTCTTTAGGTTTGGAAATAGGAAATAGTCACTGCGGGCTGAATCCGGAGAACTTGGCGGATGAGGTACCGATTCGTAACCCAATTCATGCAATTTTGCATTGAAACTGCACACGCGTGCAACCGTGCATTATCTTGATTAAAAAGAATTTTTTACTTCATCATATGGGGTCTTTTTTAACTCCTCGTTAAATCGGTCCAATAAGTTGACATTATATTCGCCGTTTATTTTTTCCCCCTTTTGGAAGTAATCGATGTGAATTATCCCTCGTGCATCCCAAAAACTGTTTCCATTACCTTATTGACCGACAAAGTCACCTAAGGCTTCTTTGGGTTCGGTTCACCCGGAACATGCCATTGTTTAGACTGCTCCTTAGTCTTCGGAGTGTTTCAGTTGATCCATGATTCATCCACAGTTATAAAACGCAGCAAAAACTCATTCGAATTGCAACTCCAAAGAATCATTAAAAGATGTCACATGATTACTTTTATGGTCAATTGAGAGCAATCGCGTCAAACAGCTTTCCTAGACCTAACTAATCATGTAGAATCGAAACCACACTGCCGTATGACATGCGTATGGGATCAACAATCTCACGCACTTTTACTCTTTGATCGGCCAAAACCATATCGTGGATTTTTTTTTTGACATTTTCTGGTGTATTGACCTCAATTTTCCGCCCAGAAGGTTCAGCGTCATTTGTATTTGTGCGACTACAACGAAAGCCAGTAAACCACTTCTTTACCATTGAAATTGATGGTGCAGAGTCCCCAACATATTTATTAAGCTATCCCTTGGTTTGATTGTCGGGTTTTTCTGGCAAAATAAACATTTTCACTTATTCCATTTTTAACAAAATCCACTTGGTTGCTTGTTTTGAACAGCTGTTAAACTCTCAAACTTGGCAGTCAAATCATAGGAGTAGTGTTGCATTTTATATAACTACGTCAGAGGTTGGAAAATTTATGGAATTATTGATATGCCCTCGTATTTACACGATCTTACCTAAAATTAAACTGGAGAATTTAGTTAAAAGGTAAACTCGGTGACAATATACTCGTATTGGATTCATAGCCAAGACTCTTGATGATCTTTCACATAAACTACTCTGTTTCAGTGCAGATTATAATTAACATTACTTGCATTCGAGTTGTTGACCACTCCCTTGTATTTTTATAGCATCTGTGTACTTGCATACTTATAAAGTAGTCGACGGTGGCATTCTGAAACCTTCCAAACAAATGAACCATTACGATCACTTTATATTTTCGCGTTATATCTTAAATACCATTCATACAATCTGACTGAAAATGTCTTTAAATGTGTCTTTAAATAGAAAGGCCAAGCCGAACTTAACCATTTAAATTTGAATCGCCCGTTTAAAAAGTACCGATAATTTTTTTTAAATTTCTGATTTTATTGAAACGGTTAATAATGGAAGACTTCCGCTGCGTTTTCGCTTCGCCCGATGGGCTGAATATTGTGTTACCGTCAACGCACGCAGAAAAAGAGTATGGTTGATGTAACAATATTCGAAGAGCACCATACTATTGTTGGTTATATGGTTGTGGCACAACAATATTATGATCATCACAACAATAGAATGGTTCACACACAACCATACTATGATCCCCATAACAATATTATGGTCCTCACAACAATAGAATCATTCATACACAACCATACTATGATCCCCACAACCATATTATTATTCACATTCAACCATACTATGATCCCCACAACCATATTATGATCCTCATAACCATAGTTTGTTTAACGTACACAACCATAGTATTACTTATGCACAACCATACTATGATCGACAAAATTGATTGTAAAGACTGGAATACGTTGTTATTCAACAATAAAGAGTTTTATTAAGTAAGTTATGTAACAATAGGAGTGATTTAATTAAAAGTAAAAAAAATCATTTATTAAAAATATTTTAGTTTTACTAATCCGTAGTTTTTTTAAAAAAAAATATAATTTTTATTACTATTTTTGCGTAAGAATCTTAAAAATTACATTGTCAAATTAAAAAAAAATAAGGTTTTGCCGGTATGAATGCCGTAATTAAGTTATTGTTAACTTAAAATATTAATATTGCCGCAATTATACTATTGTCAAAATGAAATTCAAAAAACAATACTATGGTTGCGACGACCATACTTTTACTGCAGAGAACATACTATTGTTGCCGTGTCCATGTAGTAACCATATCTTTTCTCTGCGTGCGGTTATCGTTACCGCACCATGCTCAACGAATTTTTTTTTCTAAAAATTCAAGAGAATGACATGGACGGCATCTGGATTCAAGAAGACAGGGCCACATGTCACACAGCCAACGCAACCATCGATATTTTTGACACTGTTTTTGAAAATCGAATAATCAGCCAAAATTGTGATGCCAATTAGCAGCCTCGGAGTTGTGATTTTAGCCCTTTGCATTATTTTCTGTGGGGAGCCATTAAGGAAGCGTTAAAACATGCAATCAAAGTTGCCATTGAAAAGATTCGACCCGAAACAAACGAAACTGACTGAAAAATTGGGTTGATCGGCTGAGCTACAGCAGTGCCAGTGTAGTCATACGAGGGATGCTACTTATATATCTGGTCCTGGCAATACTAGTGTTCCCAGATGCAAACTGGAACTTTGACATTTTTAAGCATAACTTTTTTAATACATAACTTTTTTGATCTTTTGAGGGCGTATACTTTTGTTTAAAGTGTTTTGAAAAATTCAGCTCAGTCAAAAAATGGAACATTTTCGTGAACATTTTCGTGCGATGATTTTTGACGATTTTAAGCGTGGCTTATCGAGGCAAGAGTGTTTAAATCAACTTGCTTCGACTTTTGGCGATAAAGCACCATCAAAAATCACTGTTAATCGCTGGTACCAAGAGTTCAGTCTCGAAAGCCGTTCGCTCCAGGATGAATTTCGAGAAGGACGTCCAACTTTGGCCACTTTGAAACCATCGATGCTGTGCGTGAACTGATTAAGCAAGACCGACAGGTGACGAATCATGGACCTATGCATATGAACCCGAAACAAGACAGCAATCGACCGTATGGGTCTTTCAAGACAAGCCAAATCCAAAAAAAGTTGTTCGTGGAAGAAGTACATCGAGGCAAATAATTGCGTTTTTTTCGGTATAACCGGCCATGTAGCCGCAGTGCCTTTTTTGGAACGCAGGATGCTCAATTCTGAGAACTATACAAACATCTGTTTGCCAACAGTGTTCGAAGAAATAAGGAAAGATAATAATGCCAGCTTTTACACATCAGCTAAAACGATGAGCTATTTGACCACTAAAGATGTCGAATTGATGTGCCATCCACCGTACAGCCCTGATGTGGCAACCAATGACTTCTTCTTATTCCCTAACATCAGGAAAAAAAATGCGTGGTCTACGTTTTTCATTGCCCGAAGCAGCTTCAAAAATCATGTTTTGGAGGTGTCTCAATCGGGGTGTAAAAAGTGCTTCGATAGTTGGTTTGTGCGCAAGCATAAGTGCATTGATCTTAAAGGAGAATATTTTGAAAAACAATAAAACCATTTCCCATGATAAACTACTGTATTTTTATTGCCGGTCCCGAAATATAAATAGCAACATTCGTTTGAAGGATATAGTGTGCCATTGTTAACTGATAAAGCTCAAACTTTTCAATAAAACCAGAAATTTAAAAAAAGTTATCTGTACTTTTTTTTACAGCCAATTCAAATTTTAAGTGGCTCACCCTGTAATTATTAATTAATATATGTGACGCGCAAAATAGAAAGAGACCTAAGGGTAAAAACCAGTTTTGTTCAGGAGAGCCATTTTAAAGATTTAAATACGGGTATCTTTGGTGAACCACCACTTTCATAAAACGCGCATATCTCTGAGAGGGAACACTTTTGGGGCATGGGATCGGTCTCATTCGATGCTCAGATGTTGTTCACATCTAAAAAAAGTGAAAATTGATTTTTTTACCCTTAGTTCCCTTTCTCTATGCGCTGTCACATATAACAAAGATAAAGAAAAATAGTAAATAAACTTATTTGAAAATAAGTAAAAACTTTGTTCAGTTCGTTGAGACCGAACCGTATACTCAATGCACCGACACTATGGCAGTTAAGCTCACAGAAAGTTCAGTTTTTTGGGCCCTCTTCGCCGCATGCGCCTGACCCTAATCTCAGCGAAAATTAATCCAACCAAATTGAATTTAAAATCAATCCATATTTAAATTCGTAGCGAAATTTGCTTTAATTTTCTAATACAGGGTGGCCGAAGAAAGCAGCTACTAAAAACAATTTAATAACATTTTTTCTATTTAATTAATCTGGTCAGTTTTGTGTTTATTTTGTAGATTGATTTTTAGATTTAACAAAAATGGATAACTCGTACACTGAAACTAGAATTTGGAGTGTCCGCCGCTGTCACGGATTGGATTCTGTAGTTTCCGTTTCAAAGAGAGTATAGGCTCACGTTTGGCGGCAATCGTTCGAGCAGATGGACCATAATGAGACTTGTGAACAATTTTGCCGAATATGGGATAGTCAACATAAGACCTTGCTATCGAAACCCTTTAGTTCGAACGGAGGAAACAACCGCTGCTGTAGCTGCGGTTTCGACAAGAAGCTTATCTTCTCAAATGGGTATAAGCAGACAGTCAAATTATGCACAAATATTTGGACTTATTTCTATATAAAATTCAAATGACCAACAAACCGAACACAGAAGACTTCCGGATTCGCTTGGAGTTTTGCCAGAAGATGCTTCAAATGTTGGAAGAGGACGAAAGGAAACATGTTTAACTGTCTTTTCATGCCATTTCGATTTAAACGGAAACATAAACAAAAAAAATTTTCGAATATGGAGTGCTTCCAGCCCACAGAAATTCCATGAGATGGAATTGCATCCC
The DNA here is from genome assembly GCA_963513945.1 of Hydrotaea diabolus. NCBI lineage: Eukaryota > Metazoa > Arthropoda > Insecta > Diptera > Muscidae > Hydrotaea > Hydrotaea diabolus. Next base: position 49,225,812 of record OY740716.1, read on the forward strand.
CTTTGCGTCACAGTGTGGTGAGCAGTTTCATCACGCTGCATTGTCGGGCACTACTTCTTCAAAGAAAACGTTCACAACGTTACCGTTACTGGAGAACGCTACTTGAGCATGTTGAGAGAGTTTTTCTATCCAGAATTACGGCGAAGGAGAATTTCATTTAAATCTTTCTTTCAGCAGGTTTGTGCAGCTCCTCACATTGCCCGGCCTGTTATGACAGAATTGCGACGAAAATATCCCAATAGCTGATATCCAGAAACTTCACATTCCGTTGGCCAGGTCGCCTGACCCTACAGCACCTGACTTTTTCTTGTGGGATTATTACAAACAGGAATTCTACAAAGCAAAACAATAAATTTTGAATTAACTAAAGCAATTCATTCGAGCAACAATTGCGGCTATTCCTTCCTGTCTCAACTCTCCAAACAGTAATGAATGGTAAGATGCACCAACATGCGGGGGGACAATTAAATTCCCTTTTTTAATACTAATTAAACTATTTTTAATAAAATTGATTGATCTTTACCATGAGTTAAAGAAAAATGAATTCCATGCACTAAAAAAAAGTTATTGGAGTTTCTTATATAATTTTTCTTATATAATAATATTTATCAGCTACCTTGTACATTAAAAATTGCTATTAATAGCCTGATTTGTCCACGCAGGTCGTGTTTTGGCCCACATAAGTCAAAACGTCCAGCAACTATTTTCATTTTATGATATTAAGTGATTTCAATTTTATACCCATTACACAGCACATTCTGATTTGTAAAGCAAATACTAAAAAGTCTATTTTTTCTCCCGATGTATCGTCAGTTTCTTAAGGGCTTAATTCACCCCTAGGTCAATTTCGCTTTTTACAATCGTAAACGGCCTATGACCGTAAGACATCATCTTGAAATATGTTCCAGGAAAATATTGCTTTTTTAACATACACACGGACGGACATGGTTAAGTTAAAATTTAACTTTAAAGGATCTCCGATCAATATTTCCAAACGAAAGTATACCCACCACTCTTCGATAGAGGGTATACAAATTATCATAGAACAAAATGATAAACTACCACTCTTTGTTAAATAGGAAACAATTAAGGAGAATAAAGTGCCAGTTTTTTGTAGTTTTATGACCAAATACAACTAAACAAACCTGCTGGCTTAGAAGAACAATCGTTTAAATCCATTATATTTTGATATGATCCTTTTATTAATAGGAATAATCATGTTGTGTATAATCGCATTAGTTTCTCCGTTTCAGTGAAAGTGTAATAGACTTGAAGGATAATTGCCATAAATACATACATAATACACAAAAAGAGAACAAAAAAGAATAAACCGACCATAGCCATAGATGACCACTTTCACTTTATCCCCCGTAATTGGAAGACAATAACCTTTAGCCGCAACGAGACACACTTGATTCGCAGCGAAAAGGCTTCCACAATGCTGATAATTTTACAGGGGATAATGACATAAAATATTATTGCAGAATGTTGGGACGGCAGTTTTAATAAACTGCCTAAAGCCACAAATGACATTGGCCAGTTTCGTGAAAACAACAAGGAAAAAAGGACACAATTTGGTGAATGTAAATTATAACTAACTTTGCTGTAGAGTGATAGATAGAGAAAGCCAAAAAAAGTTAAACGAATTCGTTAGAAAAGAATAAAAAAATGACCACTTTCATAATTTAATCAAATCGGAAAGGGAAAGCTTGGCTATTGTGATGGCAATCATTGGTACTTGGATTTGGGTTCAGAATTTGCATAAAGTAATGACCAATAATAACGGTCGACCTTGAAAGTGAAAATAAAAAAGAAGCGGACAATTTATAAGTACGGCCAGCCAGGTCGATGCTTTTGTACTCTCTATCACAGATTAAGGTGTACTTAAAGTATATTATGGCATTGGCAATTTTGGGGGAAAATTTCTGTTGGTAATGGGCCCATCTTTGACAGGCGACCATGTTCAGGTCCCGCCAGGGCCTCCAATTAAGACAAATCGTAAAACTAATGTCATATTGAGATTTGTAAAAAAAACTTCTTTGCTTTTGATGATTGATTGGGGAGACCGATTTTTGGCTGAGTAGTTCCTGACCCGAAATTAAGACAAGTCTTACAAGTGGTGAACATTTCACTGTTTCTAAGTTACCGTACATCAACGTTTAAAATGATTTGTTTCTGGCACCCTAAGTACCTACGACCCATAGCTTAAGGTTTCAAATTAATTCGTAACGTAAACTTAATGTTTGCAGACCAATTTCTATAGGGTTTGACCAAGACCAAATCTTGTGCAATGTTAAAAGTTTCGACAAAATCGATTTATTTTATTTGGTGTTTTTGGTCAATTCCAGATCTTCCTGGAATTCCTTTTAATTTACATTTACCCAACGATTCGTCAATTATTTGCCGACTTCCTCAGACCAATTTCTATAGGGTTTGACCAAGACCAAATCTTGTACAATGTTTAAAGTTTCGTCCAAATCGACTTATTTTATTTGGTGTTTTTGGTCAATTCCAGATCTTCCTGGAATTCCTTTTAATTTACATTTACCCAACGATTCGTCAATTTTTTGTTGACTTCCTCAGGCGTTTCGTAGTATTAATTTAAGAATTTTACATTGAATTAAACGTTACATTTAAACATATAAAACAACATAAACACAACTTAAACCGAATATCACAGAAAGTTTAATGTGAACATTAAACTTTCTTACGACAGCATCCGATAGTGAAATATGATATCTAAATCCTTCCGTTGTTATGTTACAAATCACCAACAATAATTGATAATACCCGTTTGTTGTTGTTGTTTTTGTAACAACAATATATTTATTTTGAAGTCTTGTTCTTCTATTGGGGATCTGCTTCGATATCCAGGTGGAGGAAACGCGCTATTTGAACTGGATGAGTCCACAGACACCTATGGGTTACCTGAGTGGGCTTGGCAGGACAATTGAAGAGGTGCAGCACATCATGTGGTCCCTGACGGCAGGTGGGACAGATGTCCGGAACGTTAGCATCAATTCGTGCCCAGTAAGAATTGAGGCGGCTTCGCCATCCAGATCTCAGCTGCGCCAGAACCACGCGCGTCTGTCGAGGTAGTACCTTACCCTTAGGTGAAATATTTGGGGGATGCTCCCTTGCTCTACATTCACACGGTAGCTGGATACTGCTGCAGCGACTTCATCGGCGTGAATGGTGTTCAGACGTGCTTGATAATTTCGATGTTCTAAAGGTTCTCTCTTATACCGCTGGCCCTTCTCTCTAGATCATGAAGATCGTAACTGATCTGCCAGGGCGGAGAAATCCTATCAAAGAGATGGTGTTTAGGATGACTGCTGCGAAAACACCCTAAAAGGTAATCCTTGGACAGCAGTAAATCGGTCTGCGCACGGTAAGGACCTTCGTCTCCTCATGTAGATGGTCCTCAGAAGACTTAAGAAGACACTCTGTTGATGTTGTGCGGTCGTCATTCTAGCTGAATTTTTATCCACTGCATCGTACTCACGTTCGCCGACCATCGCTTTGTAAGAGGTCAACAAGGTTTCTTTGTCGGCTCCCCAAGTACTGCCGGCAAGTGACTTGAGGACCTTGTGTCTATTTTTGACTTTATCGCAGATAGCTGTAGCATGTGCAGAGGATCGAAAAAAGCTGTCCAATGTGACCTCAAGGATTTTGGGGTAGTTAATAGTCGGGATGTTGACGTCATCGACTTTCACATTGAGTGACAACCGCACCTCTGCGGTCCATGCAGTAAACAGTGTGGCTGATGATTTGGAGGCGGATATTTTCATATTCCTCGCAGTGAAAAAGCGTGCTAAGTCAGTGAGGTAAGAGTTTATTTTCTCGCACTTTAGGTCCTGACGCCAGAATTGTGCAATCATCAGCGTACGACACAATTTCAACGCCGCCTGGTGGTGCAGGTATTTTAGAGGTAGAGGTTAAACAGAGCCGGGGATATCACTCCACCCTGGGGAACTCCTTGTTTAACTCTATGGGGTTTCGACTTTAGTCTCCACAGTGTGGTAAAGGATATGAAGGGAGTCTTTTCAGACGTCTGGTTTTCAAGAAAAAATAAAATGCTTATAATTTAATGTTATGACAAAGAGTTTAGCTTTAATTAAAAAAAAGGTTTTGTCATTGTGTATTAAAAATGATTTCAGGAAAGTGGCTGCCACGGCTGGCTCGAATAAATTCCAGCCAAGTGGCCCAATTTTCGACCACTTTTTGCAGCATTTGGGGCCTTCTAAGGCGTCAATCGTGTCCGGCTTATATGCGTAGACAAGCGACTTCACATAACCCCTCAAAAAATGTTCCAGCGGTGTTAAATCACACGATCTTGGAGGCCACGCCACAGGACCATGGCGCGATATAATGCGCTTACCAAAAGTTTTCTTCAATGAATTGATTGCTTTGTTGGCTATATGGCATGTAGCGCAGTCTTGTTGGAGCTAAAGGTTTTCCAAATCAACATCCTCTAATTCAGGCATGAAAAAATCATTAATTATGGCTTTATAGCAATCCCCATTGACTGTAACATTATGACCGGCTTCATTTTTGAAGAACTATGGACCAATGAATCCCTCTGCCCATAGAGCATACTAAACAGTGACCTTTTTAAGGATGTAACGGCAGCTCAACAATGGCTTGGGGAATTTCATTACTCCAAATGCGATAATTTTGGCTATTAACGTAGCCACTCAACCTAAAGTGTGCTTCATCGCAAAACAACATTTTCTTGTAAACATCAGGATCGGTGGCCATCTCGTTTTGGGCCCGTTACCCACAATTTTCAAACGTTGTTCCGAGTAAATCTATTTATTATGCAATGGCACAGCTGAGCATAAATCATGTAACAGCTGTCAAAAGGTACAACCCCGAAAAAGGCGTCTAAATAAAAACACCTTTTACAAATCAAACAAATATTAAAATTTGGTTGTACAACGAAGCAAGTTATTTAAAATTTCGTACGTAGCATGAAAGGAACACTTTTAATGGATTTAAAATTATTGTTTATTTGTCCGTAAAGAGATAATATATTCAAATGATTGAGGACAAATGACTTCCATGGTTCAATTTGCATTAATGCTACCTGGATTTTCTTCCATTAAACTTATGTTTTTTTAGTTTGCGGGACGACTTTGGTCGTGCTGGACACAAACTTCGTCTCACCATACGAGACAAGTTGCCGTACAAATGATGTTCCACCTAGTAAAGCATTAGTGACAAGTGCGTAGGAATTTAGCCGATGAAAGTAACTCAAATATAAGTAGATAGCAATACGCATTGTTAATGTTTGGGGCACGCAGCACACGCACGGAGCCAACGTGTTTGCCAAGTATTTTTTATAAAGTCCAGTACTAGCAATGGGCTATATAGCTATTACGATTAGGTAGGAGTGCTGCGCCCTAATATCTACGAACAGAATCATTTGTTAAGAAGCAACAGAAAATTTCCTTTGTTAGACTAGGAGAAATAAAAAAATTTGCAGAATTTATATTTCTACCGATTTGAAATTTATTAGATTTGTGATTATTTTCTTTGTTTGCCTTCTTTAGGCAAATGCAAATTTACTGAGATAGAAATCTTGAATTTATTGTGAAAAATAAAATGTTTTTTTTTTTGTAAAGAGAATAAAGCAAATCTCTATTGATGATGGCACACAATGTTTTAGGTACATACAAATTAAAATTCCTATTTTGATAAGTGGTTTTTATGGATTAGAATGTGAATGTTTTTTTTTGGCAATTGCATATTTTATAAAAGCTAGTGAACAACTTAAGTTCGGTCTTACCGAAGCTTTTATGTCCTTCATCATTGATTCGGGTCCAATATGAAAACTTTGTTAGTGTCTTTCCATACCAGCATCATATACAGAAAGATTCATTCACAACTTGACAAATTTTACCAGCGTATTCCTTGGCTCACTTCATGCAGATATGTGACAGCGCATAGAGAAGGGGACCTAAAAATCAATTTTCATTTTTTTTTCTTTTTTTGATGTGGACAACATCTGAGCATCGAATGAGACCGATCACATGCACCAAAATTGTTCCCTTCCAGAGATATGCGTGTTTTATGAAAGTGAAGACGACGATTCTAAGCGCAAATAGAAAGGGACCTAATCTTTAAAATGGATCTCCTGAACAAAACTGGTTTTTAACCTTAGGTCCCTTTCTATTTTGCGCGTCACATATGTCCATCTGTGGCCGTGCCCGAAAATGCAAGGTGGCGAATTGGCAGCGGTGTGAAAATTTTCGGATTGGTGGTCGGAGGGTACTAGTTGCTTAGTTCTGAACCAGTGGTACCTCTTACCTTTCTAAATTACCTAAACGAAGCCCATAGGTTCTACTGTTCGAATTTCCGTGACTATTTGACTAAAATGCAAATTTTTTTTGTGCTTATTTATAATAAGAAATAAATGTGCGTTGTTATTTCACTTTCAAAAAAAAAAAATACTTTAGTACCCTGCTTGGCGATGTGTGATGAGTGGCTATGCCAAGTACGTATACATGTAAGTCGGATGAACCGAAACATTTAAACTAAATATTAAAAAACATTTTTTATTATTGAGTGAAGAGTTTTATTGTACACTTAAAATTTTTATAATAGATATAAGTATTTGAAAGTTTGTATCTCAACCATATTATTCAAATAATACGAGGGCTGTTATATATATTTCTGGCCTAATAATGAATATGAGAATATTTATCATTAAAAAAACTCATATTGTTTTTCAAAGTATTCTCCAGCAAGATTTATACATTTTTGCATGCGCTCAAACCAATTGTCGATGCACTTTTTCCACTCCGATTGAGACACCTCCAAAACATGGTTTTTGAACGCTTCAACGGCATCTTCTGGCGACGAAAATCGTTGACCACGCAATTTTTCCTTATTGTGCGGGAATAAAAAGAAGTCATTGGCTGGAAAGTCAGGGCTGTACGGCGAATAACCCATCAATTCGACGTTTTGGCCGGTCAAAAAGGCGCTTGTTTGAGCCGACGTTTTGGCTGGTCAAAAAGGCGCTTGTTTTGGCTGGTCAAAAAGGCGCTTGTTTGAGCCGATGTGTGAGAGCCTCGCATTGTCATGGTGCAAAATGATTCGTCTTCTCTTGTTCGTTTTTCGAATTTCTCCGAAGACTTCAGGCAAACAAATTGTGGTGTACCACTCAGAATTGACCGTCCTACGTTGCTCAAGCGGTACAGTCGGCACATGACCAGTTTTGCCAAAGAAACAGGCGACCATTTGCTGCGAAGTGCTTCTTCCACGAACAACTTTCTTTGGATTTGGCTCTTCTTTGAAGACCCACACGGTCGATTGCTGTTTTGTTTCGGGCCCATATGCATAGATCCATGATTCGTCACCTGTGACGATCTTATTAACGCCTTTTGAAGATCTTATAAACGCCTTTACCGCGATCCTATTTTTTCAAAATTTCTTTGCACCAATCGACACGAGCCTTTTTTTAAGCGATTGCCAAATTGTGCGGGATCCAACGAAAACAAACCTTTTTCACGGCCAGTTGTTCATGCAATATCGAATGTATGCTGGTTGAAGAAATAACCAAGGATGCCTCTGTCTCACGGTATATCACATGACGATCTTGCATTATAAGTTCACGCACGGCATCAATGTTCTCTGGCTCAACGGCCGTTTTTGGACGACATTCGTCTCTGAGCGAGCGTCGGCGACGATTGAAGTCAATTCGCAGTGCTATAGGATGGTGCTTCATCGCCATACAATGATTTATGTTCATCGATGCACTCCTGTCGAGATAATCCAAGTCGAAAGTTTTGAAAAATGATCGCACGAAAATGTTCACGAGTTAATTCCATTTTTTTGTCTAATTGATTTTTTTAAGTCACTGTAATCAACACAAATGATGGCCGTACGTCAAAACTTTCTGAGTTCGTTTATGCTAAAAAATGTCAAACTTTCCAATGGAAATATCAGATGGCGCCAGGCATTACTTAGTGTTGCCTTGGTCAGAAGATATATAGCAACCCTCGTATGTGTAGTGGAGATAGTGCCACATCACATATTTTGTGTCCACGAGTTTTTTTTATTGTCCTTTTATATTGAAACTTATAAATTAAAACGAGATAAGGCGCTTTAAAGATCTCGTGAAGACATATGGACTCGCAAAAACAATTGAAAATAAATTTGGGGTATGAAAATGGGCACCCACAAACGTATTTAAATGTAAATTTAATTTGCCAAATACTATAAAGACATTAACTTAAATTCTTATTTTTTTTCTCCTGTTTTTGCTTTGTTTTGGCTAATGCGAACTGAAAACTTTTTTGCGGCAGTGGTAACAATCTGTGACCACCTTTCCCTCTACTTTTTCTTTGGCTTTGTTTTTTCAAATTATTAGCAGCTATAAAAAAGATTATCAACAACAAATATGGAAATTATTTTGCATTATATTTAGATAGCCATCAGTGTATGGCTTGCTGGCTGGCTGGCCGGCTGGCCGTCATTTATTATGTAAATAGAAAAGAAGATACATGCCCATGATACGTAAGAGACCCTAAATGAGGGTTCCTTATATTTTAGTGTAGCTAAATATTGTCGACTATTCCGTCTAGGAAGAATATAGACTAGGTGCCACCGCCGAGCATCACACCAGCCACAAGACTCATACTCGTATAGGCTGTAGGCTCAGGGTGAGAAGCCCAACACACACACTGCGTGGTCGAGAACGCTAATTCGACATTATCAATTAACCGCAGAGAATAATAATTCATGTCAGACAACTTAATGCCCGAAGACAATCACAAAGTCCGGAAAATTGCCAAATGTCTAATTTCATTGTGCTGCCTGCTGTTGGCCTGTAAATGACTAGGCTGTGTGCCGCAAACGAAATCGCTGTACAAGAATGGCATACAGACAAAAACGAAAAAAAACTAAGTCAATAAGTGTATGTATGATTCAACGTTTTCGAATCCCACTCCCAATACATACGATCAAGCGTAGGTGTTTTGCTGGGTGGACACTTAGTTGGGAAAAATTGAGGTCTTGTGACAAATCATTTACAGACTAGAGTTAGTGGGAAACATTTAAACTGTATAATTAAACAATTTAAGGACCCTGAGCCGCACTGTAGGATTTTTTATACAAGCCTCGGCAAAAATTGAAAGGAATCAAGCTAGTGCTTTAAAATTTTGCACACATCTCTCATTGCCAAATAAGATTAAAAAAAAGGTTTTTATACAAATCCGTCAACAACCACGCCTACCTTCCATATATTGTTAAATGAAATATCGTTCGATTTTCCTACTACCAGTGTTTGCATTTGAGTCCTCAATTATATTACAATTTTAAGTGCCACACCCATATACAAATTTTAGTTTCTTACGATTTTCGAAAACACTATACCCGAAAACCCTTTATAGATTGCGATCGATGGCAAGCAGCACTTTCCTCTATATAAATAAATAAGGGCTAATATGTTACCAAAACATTTGCTAAAAATTATAGGGCCATGGCTGACCACTTCTTTAATTATCTTTTGATTGGCAGGCATACAGGAACATTTTTTTACACTTGCTAAATACTTGAAAAATTCATACTGTTGTGCATTTTTTTGTTTATTTATGATTCTGTTTTTTCCTTCTTCTTTTACATTTATTTCAAACTGCTCTAAATTGATATTGAAAAAATGTTTAATTTTATTGGAAGCATTAAAATACATGCACCGGAAACTATACACCATTTTAGTACGAGTAATTTCATTCAATTACCTAAATGAAATTAATCGGACTGTTTTTTTATAAAATGTGTTCAATAGTATTAGCAAATATTATCTGAAATTTTTTTACTAAATCAAAAAAACACACTCGCACCTTTCATTTTTTTGCAACCAGAACACCGAGCTTAACTTCTGTTTTGTCCAAGAAAAACAAGAAACACTGACTTTTTTAATGACCATCATAAAACCTGAATATTGTTTAACTACTACGAGGGTTGCTGTATAAATTTCTGGCCTCGGCAACACTAAGCGTTGCCTGTCACCATCTGACATTTCCATTGGTAAGTTTGACATTTTTTAGCATAAACAAATTCAGAACGTTTTGACGTACGACCATCATTTGTGTTGTTTACAGTGACTTGAAAAAATCAATTTGGCAATAAATGAAATTAACTCGTGAATATTTTCATGTGTTCATTTTTCACAACTTTCGACTTGGATTATCAAGACAAGAGTGCATCGATGAACTTAAATCTTTATATGGCGTTGAAGCACCATGCTATAGCACTGTGAAAAACTGGTTTAATAAATTCAATCGTGGCCGACGCTCGCTCAAAGACGAAGGTCGTGAAGGTCGTCCAAAAACCGCCGTTGTGCCACAGAACATTGATGCCGTTCGTGAACTGATAATGCAAAATCGTCATGTGACATACCTTGAGATAGAAGCAGCCTGGGATATTCCTTCCATCAGCATACATGCGATATTGCATGAACACCTGGCCGTAAAAAAGGTTTGTTCTCGTTGGATTCCGCACAATTTGATAATCGCTCAGAAAAAAGGCTCGTATTGATTGGTGCAAAGAAATTTTAAAAAAATACGATTGTGGTGCTTGAAAACACATTAGTAGATCGTCACAGGTGACGAATCATGGATCTATGCGTATGGGCTAGAAACAAAACAGCAATCGACCGTGTGGGTCTTCGAAGACTTGACAAATCCAAAGAAAGTTGTTCGTGGAAGAAGCACTATGAAGCAAATGGTCGCCTGTTTCTTCGGCAAAACTAGTCAGGTGGCGACTGCTTCGCTTGAGCAACGTAGGACGGTCAATTCTGAGTGGTACACCACAATTTGTTTGCCTGAAGTCTTCGGAGAAATTTAAAAAACGAACAAGAGAGGACGAATCATTGTGCACCATGACAACGCGAGGCTCTCACACATCGGCTCAAACCAGCGCCTTTTTGACCGGCCAAAACGTCGAATTGATGGGTCATCCGCCGTACAGCCCTGACTTCCCACACAATGACTTCTTTTTGTTCCCGCGCATCAAGAAAAAAGTGCGTGGTCAACGATTTTCGTCGCCAGAAGATGCTGTTGAAGCGTTCAAAAACCATGTTTTGGAGGTGTCACAATCGGAGTGGAAAAAGTGCTTCGACAATTGGTTTGGGTACCTATTTATCATGACAGGTAAGGCCACCGCAGGAGCATTTTGGGGTGCTCAGCATTGGTTGATAAAATACAGGGTGAAGAAGTTAAGAGATATCCTAATGAATCAGGCTTTATCGCATCATTCAGATGGTCTTCTACTCTGGCAGCGTTTTAAGCGACCGGTATAGTGTCTGATTAGTCAGTCCCGCAGACGAGACGCTTATCCATCAATTGCATTTTGAATGTTGTCCTGGAGCTCGTCCAAAAAGGTTGACTTTAAAGCGATCGTGTAGACTTAACAAAGACGTAGTGTTGGCTCTGGGACTTACTTTTTAATAACGGCACCGAACAGCTGATGCATTTTCTAGAAAAGCTTTAACATGGCTTAGAGATTAATCTCCTATTCTCTAAGTCGCCGACATTACCGATTTAAAAACAAGTTGGCAAATTAAGTTCGTACGTGCCGTAGTTTATATCATGAATTGCTGTACAATATGAACATTTTCTTAAATGGCGCGGTACCTGCCTCATTTCTATCATTGTGTTTCTCCTCTTAGCAATGTCATATATACCACGCCCCTTTTTCCAATTGTACCACAGTCTGAGCATACTGTGATACAGGAGTATTTAAAGTTTGTGTTAATGTTAGTAGCACCCCAACTAAAAGTGTGATAGAGCCATTGAGAATTATACCGTTCGACTCAGTGGCTTAGAACCATTTTTTATAGGTCAAAACTCTGTAACTTTTTAAGCGATAAAGATAATTAAGTAAGTTTTTTATTCGACAAATAACTTCTTAAGCTTTTCTACAGCTTCAATTTCAATAAAATCGGCTTGGTAGTTATTCAAGACTTTCAAGGTTGAAGTTGAATTTTTGAATTTTTTAATATTTGGCATGGAAATGTGGGATTTTTTGTTTTTTTTTCATATTTGTTATTGATAAAAAGGAGGTCATACATTGATAAATGTTCCAATTTAAGAATAAATATCCAAAATTGGAAAAAAGTCCATATTTAAAAAAATACTAGTCCCTAAAGTCTATAGAATGCCTTTTTTCTGACCAGTTTGACGTAGTGATCTCGGAATCGAGGTTTAACCAATGAAAAGCAAGTTGTGAAGTAGGATTTTTGATATGCCTGCTAGTTATGAATATATTTGAATGTCTTCTGCTTTCCTTTAAAGGCCAGTTTGTCTCCTAAGTGATAATATATACAATTGCAAAACAAGTATACTGCGGAAAATGGGTCTTCTCAAAAAAATCTTCTAACAGGCTTTCTTTTTAGATCCAAAAAATATTTATTAAAGCCTTCCAAAATTAGTGATTTCAAAAAGCGTTAGTTGTGCATGAAAAATTAAATCGCATAGATGGCCTTGTAGTTAAACCTGTGCTTATATCATAGAGTTTTTTGTGAGATGGCCTTCAAGGTATTCATATTTTAAATTACAAGGATCCATAAAAAATTCTGATTTTCTTTTTTTGAAGGCTAGCTTACATGCTTGGCGTGTGGTGTTAGTCACAGCTTTGGCCAGTGAAGATATTTATGTCGTTTGATGTTAAAAGACCATTTTATTCTGTGGTGCCGTACAAAGCATATCATAATAGCTACCAGAATAGCGTATTCTCAAATTCCAGTGGAGGCAAATTAACAATTATAAGTAATTGTGTTATTAATGTCTCAATTAAAACAATTGTTTTTTTTCATATTTTTTAAAGGCATCCCACCAGACCACTTTTTGAATTTCCAGAAGGTCTTTCAACAGATGGGAGCTTGGAAGGTTTTGCTTTGCCATCTGAGCCCGTGTCTATATGACATGGAAGTAGAATGCAGCAAGTATATCGTAGAACTCTCTATGAAGGCTTCCTGAAAGGGTTGGTAAGTCCTTAATTTTTCTGCTGGGTATGCACAAGTACGCGAGAGTACACGTGAGTGTGAGTTAATCCATGTATCTGCACCGAAAGTTGGCCAAGATAAATAATTTAATCCTGGTTGCCGCTTCTACGGCTGCTTCGTCATCTGTTGCGGGAGCAAACCCTTCAACTTTATGAGTTTATGGTATAGTGCGTGTGTGCTTTTTTGTTGTTGTGATTGTTAGCAGGTGAATGATTATCCAAAATCCGTAATGTATGCCAAACTATTATAGTTTAGTTACACTTACCCAGCGATAAACTTACTCTTAACAGCCACCTACATACACACATACACACAGTGCACTCGCACTTTCACTGACGCTTTATGTGTGACATTTAAAAGCGTTCCCATAGCCTTCCTTTTCACCAGAAAAAATATGAAAAACAAGAAATGAAAAAGCATGAACTCGTAATTAAGGACCAACTTTTCACAAGAGCACTCACACATACAGGCTTATACAGACACACACACACGCACTCAGAAATATGTGTTACATTTCCAATATCTAAGGATTTCAAGCGCATAAGCAGTTGGTAAACTTTCAATGTAAAACGAACATTAAGAGAATAGCATTGTCTGGGAACAATCCAGCGAAGAAAAGAGAACTAAATGCCACCGTTAAGAGCAATCGAATAGAAAGAGCATAAACAAGAAAGCTCCTTGGACAATTTTGCTATGCTCTTTGTATCATACAGTGTTGTGACTTCATTGGAATGACAGCTGTTTTCATTAAAATGCCACTCTCTTCGCAAGGGCACTCTTTAAAACTTCCTAACCTTTAACGCTGCTGAATGTGTGAGAGATAGGGTTAGCTGCCGTTGCTCTGAACAGCGAATGAATTTGCGTGTTGTAGAACCACAACGAAATATTTTGTGTTCCTTTCAAAGAAAAAAAAGACAAAGGAAAGCACCAGGCCAGACAATAGAAAATATGTTTTCCAATAATCTCAAAATAGAGTTAAACTACTCTCTCCCTCTCTACCTCTGTTGACGGGAAGTCACATACCAATAAGCTCAGATAGTGAGATACCATTGCGTTAGAAACAAATTCTCACACTTAACATAATGAACGTGACACAAAACATGTGTAGCGCTAACCCAGTATTTAATGGCCGCTTTCAATGCTATTGTGCTCGACCGTAGAGGGTATGAAAGCCAATGCCTTTCTGGCCATCGTTCGAATTGACCACTTTGTCTTATCGTTGATAAATTTCAATGTTGTATCGTTATCGAAAGCCCAAAAGGATTACTGGCTACAAAAAAATATTTTTTTTGTTGCCATATCCTGCCTATTAGTCTTGTAGCTCCTTGCGATATTTCTGGAAATTAATCCTTTTGAAAATTACTTATGTTCGTTTTTCTTTTTGGCATTGAGGGCCTATTTTGACAAGGGTTTTCAACAAGTTTGGCGTGGTGGTGGTTAGCTAAGAGTTCATTGGAGGGAGTGTTTGCTTAAAAGGTATTGTGGTTAGGATTATATGCAGATTATGGTGGTTTTTGATAAGTTTGCCTAATAACATAATTAGGCAGAAATTTTTTGTGTTTCTGGTTTTGATTTAACTTTCTTTTCATAAAGTACTTTCGAAGTTAGTGAGCCAAATGTCAATGACCTGGATTTTTATATCCTAAAATGTCACATTACCTATAACATTACCAGTTAAGCGTGTGAGATCATTCTAAAGGTTAAAGGGATGAGCGACATTTTGGGGGAAGCAAGCCCTTTAGATGAATATGTTGATAGAAGGGTTGCTATATATTATATCTCTGGCCGCCATCTGACATTTGCATTTAAAATTTGCCATTTTTTTAGCATAAACGTATTCAGAACGTTTTGACGTACGACCATCATTTGTGTTGTTTACAGTGACTTGAAAAAGTCATTTTGGCAAAAGAATGGAATTAACTCGTGAAAATTTTCGTGCCATCATTGTTCACAACTTTCGACGTGGATTATCACGACAAGTTGGATCGATGAACTTAAATCTTTGTATGGAAATGAAGCACCATCCTGTAGCACTGTGAAATACTGGTTTAATGAATTCAATCGTGCCCGACGATCGCTCAAAGACGAAGGTCGTCCAAAAACGGCCGTTGTGCCAGAGAAATTTGATGCCGTGCGTGAATTGATTATGCAAGATCATCATGTGACATACCGTGAAATAGAGGCAACCTTGGGCATTTCTTCCACCAGCATACATTCGATAATGCACGAACACCTGGCCGTAAAAAAGGTTTGTTCTCGTTGAATCCCGCACAATTTTACAATCGTTCAAAAAAGGGCTCGTGTCGAATGGTGCAAAGAAATTTTTGAAAAAATACGATCGCCATGCTTTAAAAGATGTTTATATGATCGTCACAGGTGACGAATCATGTATCTATGCGTATGAGCCCGAAACAAAACCGCAATCGACCGTGTGGGTCTTCGATGACGAGCCAAATCCAACGAAAGTGGTTCGTTGAAGAAGCACTTCGAAGCAAATGGTCCCCTGTTTCTTCGGCAAAACTGGTCATGTGGAGACTGTTCCGCCACCACAATTTGTTTGCCTGAAGTCTTCGGAGAAATTCGACAATGCGCGCTCTCATACATCGGCTCAAACCAGCGCCTTTTTGACCGGCCAAAACGTCGAATTGATGGGTCATCCGCCGTACATCCCTGTCTTGGCATGACTTCATTTTATTCCCGCACAACAATAAAAAAAATCATGGTCAACGATTTTCGTCGCCAGAAGATGCTGTTGAAGCGTTCAAAAATCATGTTTTGGAAGTATCTCAATCGGAGTGGAAAAAGTGCTTTGACAATTGGTTTGAGCGCATGCAAAAGTGTGTGTGTGGCCAGAAGTAGACCTCGTAGTGGTTGCTTTTCTAGCAAAAGATTCAATAATACAGTGCCATTTATTTGTAACACAGATCCTTGACCGCTATAATTATAACCCTGCATCACTCCGTGGGTTGAGGTATTATCACTTAGTTGCGACAGCAGAAATGAAGCCAGACGAAAGACTTGTATACTGGTATCGCTTCGTGTAGAGATGCAAATGACATTCCGTTGAAATGGCGAGTATGCTGAGGATCCGAAGAGAACATTTTTTCTCGGGGTTTATTTTTCCACATTTCTTTGTACACAATCACTAGAACGCTGGATAGTCAAAGTTGAAACACAAGAATCCCAGAAAATACTAAAACAGCTTTCCCAAAATGATTTTTACTCAACCCTGTTCTTAGATTTCTCGATAAATCTCAAATTGCCAATCTTCTATAATTTATCGTTTTTTGGTTTAAATGTCCAGCTGCTGGAAACGAAGATAATAACGACGGATCTGACACTGTTAGGAACAAGCGGATACGGATTTTTAAATAGTCAACGCAAGCCAGGTGATTGGAATCAAAACGAGCTACGTTTGCTTCATAAAACGTACAAGACCGTTTGCGCCAACTACCGCGGAAAAAGTCTCTTATACATGACTTAAAAAAACTCTCGACTGAATGATTATAGCACAATTTTTCCGACCTGATCCAACGGTACCAATGTTGGATTTATTGACCATATCTTAACACTTCGCCAAATTCTGGAACGACGAGCGACGTCATCGACTATAAGGCTGCATTTAATTATGTATAGGATATTATCAATGCTTAGACACCTCTACTGAATGACACCAAATCCTTAGCTAAATTTAAAAGTAACTTATCCTCTTCGACAAGGTGACAGCGTTTCATATAACTTCTTTAACATCTTAATGGATAAATTCAAAGGTTAATAAAACTGCACGCGGAGAAAAAACATGTAATATGTTCGTCGCAATCATAGTACTGTTTACTGAATTTAATTTTGACAATAGTATGATTGCCGCAATGTTAATATTGTTGAAATGTAACAATAGTATTATTGCCAAATTTAAAAATAAAAATATGACTGTAGCAACAATATAAATATGGTTGGTGCGACAAAAGTAGTGTATTTTGGCGTTTTATGTTAACAATAATATGATTACGGCAATCATACTGTATGATTGTCAAGTCTTTTTCTTTTTAGAACAATGCATCTAATGCGATAATAAAACTTTTTATATGGAAATTAAAATTTTTCAAAGAAACTGCTTTGGCTTTGTTTAACTAAAATATTTTTAATAAAAACGCTTACGTTTTTTTAGACTAATTTTTCTGCTGTTAAATAAGTCAACCCTATTATTTTGAATTTAATGTATTTTTAAATAATTTTTATAATCTAAATCATTTGTTTCAAACTTGGCTCAATTATAAAAAAATATATTGGAGATCATAGTATAAATGTGAGTGATTATACTATGGTTGTAGGGATCATAACATGATTGCGTGTGAATCATACTATGGTTGTGAGGATCATAATATGGTTGTGGAAATAATAGTATGGTTAAGTGTGAATTATACTATTGTTGTGAGGATCATAGTATTTTTGTATTTGAATCATACTATTGTTGTGTGGATCATGATATTGTTGTACCACAACCATATACCCAACAATAGTATGATGCTCTTCGAATATTGTTATCCCAACCATACTTTTTCTACGAGTGGTACAATTAACACCGATGTCCACATTCTTCTTGCGTATGCAGACGACATAGATATTATCGGAAGGATAAAATAAGAAGTAACTGAAGCATTTTCAAAGATTTAATTCAAACTTGTAAAATGGTAAATGAGGACAAGACCACAATGAGGCTTGCAAGTGCTACAGACGCGTTGCGATATCGTTTCAGCCGCCAGTTGAAATGCGAGGTAGTAGAGGAATTTGTACAACTTGGACCAGCCACAAAGAAAAATAATGATGTTAGCACTGAAATAAAACAAATAATAGTGTTAGAAAATAGGTGTTATTTTGGGCTCGGTAAACAGCTTAAGAACAAATTCGTCTCTCAAAGGCCAAATAATACTATTCACTGATACAACTCATGCTTTTAGATGGCGCCGAAGCTTTGGCCTGCGTGAGTTGCATCCTCATATGGTTGCATTGGTTGTTCGAATGGAAACTAACGTTCAAGCCTAAAATGCGTTAGACGATGACTACCACGGAGAGCGTAGACAGTGAAAATTGAGACTCCATTGAGACCAAATGGAGGATATTGCAAAAAGTCTTGGTATTGGAAGCACACCCAAGAACGAAGTGCTTATAAATCATTTATTGAGCAGGCGCGGACCAACCAGAGGTTGTGGAGCCAGCCTAAATAAGTAAGTGAGGCCTCGACCCATTCATCAAAGGTACCTAGGGTGCCGAAAATAGGACCTTGTGAACTTCGATATATTTAAGATTTGTGGCAATTTTGAACACTAACCGGCAAATATGGGTCTTAGGGATTAAAAAATTAACAAATAATTAAGAAAAGTATTAAGAAAATGAAAAAAATTCGTCACGAATCCGAGTAAAACATTGATTCTGTGATTTGTACTTATATGAGGCCACGGCCCATGAATCTACGGTCCCTAGCCTACCAAAAAATACGTCCTTTCGCACATGGACATTTTGAAAAACACTGAAATTTTTCCCAAATTAAAATATGTATCTATTTATTAGTTTTATGCCACTAAAACGTAGACGTAGACAGGAAAGATTGAGACTGCAGTGGGGAGACCAAGTGGAGAATAATGCGAAAAGTATTGGTATTGGAAACTGGAGGATACATGCCCAAAACAGAAGTGCAGATAAATCGTCTTTTAAGCAGGCTCGGAATAACAAGAGGTAGTTGAGCAAGCAAGCTAGGTAAATATTTAAGCTTTACCCAGTGTACCGATCGACTCGAATCATGAGCTGATTTAAAAGTTTGTCTCTGCATCTATCCATTTAGACGATTAAGCGCCTTTGCCCCGAGCTAGAGCAATGTCGAACTCAATACATTACTTCGTGGGGCTACATGAAACAAAGATCGCACCACTTACACCAGGGATAACTAAAGGTCGCCCAATGCAACCTATGAGCTAAATTGGATTTACAGTGTGGATTTGAGAATTGCAGGGCATCAAATCGGATGGGGCCATAGTGTAGGGGTTATACGAAAATATGTCCAACTATAATCATAATTCAACAAAAAAAATTTTTGGTCGTTCGTATCGCTGCAAGCGGTAATCAGGTCGAAAACGGGGTCTATTGTGTATCTTTTAAAGCTACATAATACTCCCCTTTCTTTGAGAGATAAACGAATATATGGACCCATATGGTCCAGTTTCACCAGAGTTAATTATCGGAAGCTCAAAATGTACCAGACAAATTTTAATCGATTTCTATTTGTGACTTCTAGAGCTGCATGACCTCAAATCTGCAGGGATCTTTGCGTGGATGCTATTCGAATATGGTCAAAATTTACCAGAGATGGGTGGTGGTTGCTCGAGCGGATGTAATATGGTATTTAAAGCTCTAGGTTAGATATATATATATATAAGAAGATGGTCAGACGGACGGACGGAATGAGAGACAGATAGACATCGCTCAATGAAATCAGATAGTGATAGTGTTTATCTGTTCCTGCAAGGTGTATATGTAAAGGATTATAGGGTACTCAAATTGATAGAACTGACACAACAAATCAAAACATGAAATCATTTATAAGATTTAGCTAGAACTAGTGCCAGGTGTCATAGATTCGTGGGATCCAATTAGCGGCCGTTTTAGTCATATCGAGATTATATAATATACAGCGTGACTGAACTAATACTCTGCCTTTTAGGTTTTGCTTACATCGGGGTCCAATTTAAATTAGTACTCTTAGTAATACTTCGGTATTAGCCACCTACACTAACTATGACACCATGGCAGCTCAAAAAATTGATTCAAATATATGTTCTACTTAAGTCCATTTAGGCCGATTTTCAAACTATCGCACGCGGCGCGAGAAAAGTTCCCAGTGGTTTTTCAAAAAGATACTAGGAAAAATACGGACACTCAATATTTGAAGCCAATACCATTTTCCCTTTACCTAATTTACACTGACTTTTTATACCCAGCCCCACAAACTGTGCTTTCACACTTTTCCAACCATTTTTGTCCGTCCAAGTGTCCGTACATATTTAAAGCTTAAGGAATTCATAAAATTGTGCTTATATTTTTCATCATTTTCGCTTTCTCGAGTATATTTCCTGCAAAAATTACCATTTATACAACAGCTCATTCAACGAGTAGATAAGATAGAAAGCGACATTTATTGGTACACCTGCGTTTTCGCCTACACGTCTTTACGAATTCCTGAACACCGAACAATTCTGGGCTAGAGATTTCGGAGCAAGTGATAACTAAATTATACTGTGCGAACCCATAATGTCGCACAATCTTTTCTAAGATTTCTTTTGTTGGACGGGAGTAAGTATTTTTCGTTCTAATACAGAGAGAATCCTTTGTTGTTTACCACTTACATTTGGAACCTTAGAAGCACGGCTTCTGCCGTTGATGATGGAGGGCTAGTGGTGGGATATAATGCATGGTAGACACAGATAATAAACCCCTCCTCCTCGAGTGTCTGCTGTCCGTACAAGTGGTTGGAACACATTAAATTCCATTATTCCCATACTGCGTTTACGTTCTTTTAGAATATCATTGTTTTCCTTGTGAAAACTTTTCAAATTCTTTGTAATTTAATGCCAGCCACCTTCTTCCGTCACAATATCACACCCATATATTACAGAGGTTTTGATAAGAGAAATAATCGCAATGCTGCTACCTAGAAATAATATAGAATATGCTTTAACCTGTACTAGTCCAGATATTGAGATAGGGAAGCAAAATTATAATGTTGTTTGGAATCAAGTCGGGAATATTAGAGTTCATTTGTGCAAATACAAAAACAGTAAGATGTCCGTCCTTCCGAAAGGCCATCTTTCATTTAAATCAAAATATATGTTGCAAACATTTGTATATTGTTAAGGTGTGGGCCAGGGATGGTTAATTTTTGAAATTCGTGTATAGCGGTACATGTTTTAATATAAGGCAAATACTTTTTCCGATTTTTAAACCGGCAGCTTTATTTTTTCAACCTAATTCGTAAGGGAGCAATAACAAACTCTGGTGAAATAAGACCTTATCGTGCGAAACGGAATTGGTGGAAATGATATTGACTATAGACTATACGCAAAGGGTAATTCTCATTAATCATAATGAGACTGCAGTATAAGTCATTTGATTTGTAGCCGAAGTAATCGTTGCCAAAGATTGCTGAAGAAAAACCTTGGCGGGTTTAGAAACAGCTGTACAGTCTGCCTGGCAACCGAAGACAGTACATTTCACCAATTTTTAAGTTGATTCTGAAAAGAAACAACAAAAAGGTCTCGAACCAAAATAAAAAACGTTCAAGTCATAATAATGATAAAAGGCCGAAAAAATGTAAACAAAAGAATGGACATTTCTAACTGTGTTGGGAATTTCTTGCTGGCTACAAATTTTGGGCTCTAGCAACCACAAGTTAAATCTCATCACCGGTCTGTGGAACATAGTATGTGAGCTATGTGAGCTAGAACCATCTCTAATTGCACTGATCGCCTCAGAATCATCATCTAATTTGATGTATACCTGTCTGTCCCCCCTTCAGTTGTCTACGTCAAGGTTGTTATTGAACTATAGGTCGCAATTACTTGTATTCTTTCATCTTCATGCAGTAAGGCAGACGTAAGTTTTTTGTGCCAAGGACAGACGCTAAAACATTTTAAAAAATCGGTTAGCATTTGGATATAGCACACACTAAGTATATGTTCAAACGATTTTATGTTTTTAGATCTAGAAGTCACATATGTGATTCAATCTTGCCGAAATTTGACACAAGATATTATTTGTTACCAATTGCGAACACAATTGATATTGTAGAAATATAGTACAGTTTTAAACAAAACTACCGCATATAATGGGTGATCCATCTAGAGGTATTTTTTCAGAACAAAAAAAAATATAAAAATTCAAATCAAGTTTATTTTTTGAAAATAATTTATTTCAAATGTTGGCAACTATATTATGGAAATAAGCGTTCGGTGAGAAACGGGAAGATCTGCTGTTTTCGACCAAAATTTTGTTCAGTGATGAGGCCCATTTCTGGCTTAACGGCAAAGTCAATAAACAAAATTGCCTCATTTGGGCTGAAGAGCAACATGAATTATATTAAAGAGGTGTCATTGTACCCAAAGAAACCCACGGTTTGGTTTATAAGCTGGTGGAATCATTGGTGCATATTTTTTCAAAAATGATGATGGCCGGAACGTAACCGTGAATGGTGCTTGCTATCGCGCCATAATATCGATCTTTATGCTACCTGAAATTGAAGCCCGTAACCTCGGCGACACTTGGTTTCAACACGACGGTGGCACTTGCCACACAGCTGCTTAAATAATGGATCTATTGAGAGGTCATTTCTAAAAGCAGCTAATTTCACGTTTTGGACAGGTAAGTTGGCCGCCTAGACCCAGTGATATCACACCTTTAGACATTTTTCTTTGGGGTTACGTAAAGTCCAAAGTCTATGCTGCCAAACCAGCTACGATTCAAGTCTTGGAAGCCAACATAACGCGTGTCATTAAAGCCATACCGGTCGAAATGCTCGAACGAGTCATCCAAAATTCGACCCTCAGAATGGAAACCCTGACATTTAAACATTAAGCGACATTTGAAGGGAATTATATTCAAAAAAGGCGTAGTTGCGGCTAACATTTGAAGGAAATTATATTCAAAAAATAAATTCTACAAAATGTCCTTTCAAATTATTAATAAAGATTCCACACTTGATTTGAATTTTTTTTGTTCTGAAAAAATACCTCTAGATGGATGACCCTATATATACGTATCTTAAGCTCTAGATAAAACTTGGCACAGTTCGGTACTATCGATCAGTTAGCAAAAGGTTGGTAGGACTCATTCGGTGGTGGCAGAGAGAGGGGAAGAGTAAAGAGCTATAGGAAGAAGAGAAATCATATACGAGTAGTATTTATTTATACAGGGAATTTATTCAGACATATGGTTTCCAAGAAGAGATATAAGGCATTTAGTTTAATGTTTAATTGCCAAGAATTAAGCTTTATTATAAAGATAAGGGTTTGCATTTTGTTCTAAAAACGATTTGAAACAAGTGACCGCCGCGGCTGGCTCTAAAAAATTCCAGCCATGAGGCCCAATTTTCGACCACTTATGTTAGCAATAAAGCGCCGAATATTCTCTTCCAAGGCGTCAATCATGTCTTACGTAACTCCATACAAAATAGTCCAGCGGTATGAAATCACACGATCTTGGAGGGCACGCCACAGGCCCACGACGCGAGATAATGCACACACCAATAGTTTCCTTCAATAAATTGATTGTTTCGTTGGCTGTATGCCGTGTAGCGCAGTCTTGTTGGAACCAAAGGTCGTCAAAATCAACATCCTCCAATTCAGGCTCGAAAAAGTATTTAATATTGGCTCTATAGCGTTTCCCATTGACTGTTATAATTTGGAAGCCCTAATTTTTGAAGCCGTGGAAAGCAATGACTCCTTCTGCCAAAAGAGCACACCAAACAGTGTCTTTTTGAGGATGTAACGGCGTCTCAACAATGGCTTGTTAATTTTCATTACACCAAATGCGATAATTTCGGTTATTAACGTTCCCATTCAACCAAAAGTGAGCTTCATCGAAGAACAGAATTTTCTTTTAAAAATCAGGATTGGTGATCATCTCGTTTCAGGCTCATTTACCACGATTAGCAAACATTGTTCCGGATAATTTTTGTCAAAAAGGTCAGCTCCGAAAAAAGTGTGGCTAGATTGAAAACCACACGCACCCTTTAGAAGACTAACTTAGCCCGGTCAGCGTTGCGTTTCCCTGTAATCCAATCTGGTTATCTAGCCATATGTTTTGAATTGATGTCATTGCGGCATTGTGAATTCTCGTTGAACCCGACACTTTACATGCTTCAACTAGAGCGGCGTGGTGACCTTTAAACATAATCGATGGGGTCTTCTTTATTGCGCAAATCTGATCCTTCCTTCAATGCTTTTTACAGTTTTAGTTTCTTGCAATTTTTTGTAAGTCAATTGTCAAACCATAAGTCCATTTTAAATTACATAGAATTTTATATTAGTAAGTATAACAATCAAATGGTGCCCAGCTCACTGATTTGAGAGAAATTAATCCTTGTTCCTTAATGCGATGTCGTGGTATGGTAAGCAAGTAAGTAATATTTCAGTGGATAGACAAACAATTTAGGATCAAATAGTTCCATTTTTTTAAATTGTGTTCCTATACGGTACACATTTTATATTCGATTTGAACTCAAATTGAGAGTGATCTTTAACTACCCCTGGTGAAATTGAGGCATATTCGTCTATGGTTTCATATAGTCCTAACGACATTGATCCCTTTGACATATTTAGTTCGGCCTAGCTTAAACTCCGGTCAGTGTTGCGTACTGGCCCCGCCGACACCAATTGTTTTTTCTGGCTACACTATTAATACCCCTATTTTTTGTTTTTACAATTTACAACCACTGTGCATGTCGGACCCCAGTACACTCGTAGCCCCTTTCGAAGAGTGCGTTTCAATTTGTTCACTTGTTTTTATTGCCATTGTTATTTACGTTCATGACCACCTCTGTGAATCGACCGTCCTAATGGTTCTCTAATGGCAAAATTTCCAGCGCTTAGTGCCAGCCACCCCACTCCACTCTAAAACCTAGATACACTTTATGGCAAAATCATTCCAAAGTGGTCATTATATTCATCTTCAGGGCCACGACATGACGTCCGTACGTACGTACCCCTCCTGAATATTCACACAAAAATTTTACAATTTGTTTATGAAACTAAAGTTTCAGTTTTCTTTTGGAAAACAATTCCAACATGAATGAAAGCCTTCGTCCCACAATTGTAGACAATTTTTGGATTGAGGGTGTTCGTATCAACGCGCGATTGGGTGAGTGTAAGTATTGAAATTGCTTGTTTTTATTTATTCGAAAATTTCCTAAGAGTTTGTTTTCGATACGGGAGATTCTACGAATTGGGCACTATTTTTTTGGTTATCAATTCCATTAACAGCGGATATGAAAATATTCTCATTTTTCCTTTCGTCCGTCAAAGCATTGGAAGATGACGCCGTTTAGGGCGATAGAGGAGAAAATACGACTTAACAACGCCAACAGCAACAACAATAATATCAGCAACATGTTTATGTATTTGCGGATAGTTGCTGACATTGGATGCTCCGAATGTGGTTGGCGTTGCTGGGTCCTAGACATTCGCTTATAGTCCTCTGCCATGGACAATGTTCAATTTATTTAAATTATACTCTTTTCAATGTCAAATTGTAAATGCTGTTGGCTTCAAGCGGACCGCAGTCAATAACCAGAGCAAGAGCCAAGGCATCCAGAGGCTTTCGCTCCTTATCTTAACTATCCCGCTGTGGCCGCCGCGCTCTGTTTTGTCAAACATTAAAAACCGGAAACGTTCGCATCATTCGCATCATAAATTTCTATGCGTTAGATACCATTTTGAAAATTATATTGAATCTGCATATATTATATGAGATGTATATATATTTATATATATTTATATTAATGTGTGTGTGTGTGTGTGTGTTTGTTAGGGGTATTTTAGTATGTCTCTCAGTGTGAGTGTATCTGTGTGTATACTCGTATACATGAACACTATAAATATAAATCAGTTGAATCGGCGGTATAGCATAGTTAAACGTTATTTATTGTCTTTTTCCTTCTTTATTTTATTATTCGTTTATGGCAAAGGATTTCTTTCTCATCCTTCCTCCTGCTTATTTTCCTAACACAATTGTCTGTGTCTGACGCGGACGTCGGCAACAACAACGAAGACGTGAACAAATAACTGGGAAAAGTCCCTTGTGCCTGAAGGGCAAAAGCTTTGGCATCAGTCTTGAAGGACTGGTAGAGAGCATTAAAGAGTTTAAATTTATTGCTCCTGATATTCCAGAGGTACATTCACTAAACCGCGAGAACTTTACGACTGGATCGTTCAGGACGCTCAAGGAAGTTTCGTCTTTCATTGTGCGATTTAAAAATACGAAAGGATAAAGTTCGGTCAGTTAGTAATTTGTAGACAAAATGAACATATAAAAATAAGGCCTTTATAATCAAGAAAACGATTTAGTCACAAATTTCAAAGGTTTTACAGACATTTTTGTAGAAGAGAGGCAACTAGAAAAGATGCAGCATCCATAGGATGATCGGTTAATACACAGGGAAGACAAGTTTAGGAGGAACTAAACATGGCAAGGGCATTGTGGAATGAAGAAAACTGTTGGACATTAAATAGAAATGAGTTGAAAACCTTTGTTATCCAGGCCGATGGTTTCATACTCTACACCTTGTTTTGAGTTCCAATATAACATTGCCAGTATTGGGGGATATGTTTGTTGGTGGTGGGTCCATGTTTGGCATGGAACTCACTTTCGGGACCCTACACGCAGAGAAAAAATATGGTTAGTATATGGTCACGGCAATAATAATATGTTCTCCGCAATAAAAGTATGTTCGTCGCAACCATAGTATTGTTTTCTGAATTTAATTTTGACAATGGTATGATTGCCGCAATATTCATATTGTTGAAATGTAACAATAGTATTATTGCCAAATTTAGAAATGAAAATGTATTGTATTGTTGTTTAAAACTTACGTTAACAATAATATGATTACGGCAATCATACCGTATGGTTGCGACTATAAACATAACAAAACAGGTTTTATAGAGCACACATATATGTGTGTGCGTATGTTTTTTTTTTAAAAAACAACAAGGTCGTTTGAGGGATTTTTATTGTGTCTGCTGGCAACTAAAAGTATTTTCGACTGCCATTGGAATATATATTTTTATTTCTTGAATGAAATGTTCAATAAAAGCAAGGCCTCAAATTTGGCTATGAACTAATTGTAATACAATTTAAAATAACTTGCTTGATTAAAATCTCTATTTTTGAATAACAACATTACCCAATCCTAATCAATAATTTTGGGGATCATAGTATGGTTGAGTGAATCATACTATGGTTGTATGAATAATAGCATGGTTGCGTGTGAATCATACTATGGTTGTGAAGATCATACTATGGTTGTTTGAGAAAAATACTATGGTTGTGAGGATCATAATATGGTTGTGGATATACTAGTATGGTTGAGTGTGAATCATACTATGGTTGTGAGGTTCAGAGTATGGTTGTGTGTGAATAAGACTATTGTTGTGAGAATCATAATATTGTTGTGGCACAACCTTATACCCAACAATAGTATGATCCTCTTCGAATATTGTCACCACAACCACAACCCATTGGCCTTCAATTAAGCTGTATAAAATTTCATGAAGGAATTTATTATGGTGCACATACTCATTTTTGAATAGGACCCATTGTTGGGTCTAGGGTCTTCATGTCTTTGCAAAATAATGAAAGTTAGTGCATATTAAGATTAGTTAGGAAATGCTACTTAGTAGACATATATCCATGTTTAAAAGGACTTTATTTGGGCACCCATTGGACCTTAGTTTTTGTTGAAATGAAAAATAATTTTTTTGGTCCAGACCAATTGCAAAAGGTTCGTCCTTGGCCGACTCCTAAACACATTGGAAAGTTTCAAAAAGGACCTATGTTTTTGGAGAATCGAATCGTATAGGTTTTTTCATATCAAGAACCTCAACAAAATGGTTTTTTTGAACCTATAAGTATCTATCTAAATTTTTTTAAAGGGGGCGATATTTGGGGCCATTAACGTCCATAGGGGCCAACCTGTTTCTCGAATCTTTTAAAATATTAAATATAGCTGCGAAAATTGTAATGTGAGCCCAATGACTACGCCCAGTTGTGAAACGTTTTAAATCCCATATGGAAAGTCTTAAGTCAGGGCAGACCGACTACATAATACCCTCAACTCTCATTTAAAGTAATATCTCTGATTTATTGGTTACCCCTTTTTGTATGCGATAGTTATAAATCACCCATTTATTACAAAAATGTCACCAAATGTCATTAACATCTGGTGTCTAGTCTCTTTGATCGGCTAGATCCAAAATCAAACGGTATGAAGGCTATTTATCATATGTGCGGTATGAATCCACACATCAAATATTATTGGAATATGATAAAATTGTCCACACTTAATTCGGTTGGACCACTAGGAGGGTTTTAAAAAACCTGAACCAATTTAGATGACTTTCAATAACGTTTTTCTGTGTGCAAATAACGCCAAAAATCCAACTTCATTTAAATCTGATTTTTTTGGCTGCTCGGTTAGACCCCATGTCTCCTAATTGCTACAATGGACATTAGCGGAAAATAAAGTTATGTGCTAAATTCCACATTTGCGATCTGAACTTTGATTACGAGAATACAGATGGACTCTGAAAATAATTCTGATGGATCGGTATAATTTTGATATGTCACATTTTTAAGGTGGTACAAACATCAGAACTAACTCGTAATACAGTTTGTTGAGGGTACACAAATTTGATGTGAGTGAGTGGGCTAATTTAATTCCTCACATTGAATATTTCTTCATTTTGACCGATTTTCTTAATTTATAACACCAACCATTCCACAACTATACAACATATATCTGTAGAGTGAGAAGATAATAGCTCTTTTCATAAAGACACATTTGAGCTTTCAACAGACAGATGGATATACGACCTGGCGGACAGACGAACTTCATCTTTTCAGAATTGTACAGAATTGCAAAATAATAAAAAATTTGGTGGGTTTTAAAATCTAAATTCCGACTGTAAATATGGAACAGAAACTGGAAGTAGCCTTTTGGTTACGAGGTCTGACCGGAGACTTTAATCTGGTACCACGGGTAGTCAGGAGCCCCCAGAACTTGTTCTGGCCTGACTTTATGGTGCGGCCCTTCGGGAAGTATCGTGGTGGCTGTGGTTTAAACCCAAATCGCGGGGAGAACTTCGGTTCGATGTGGAGTTGCATTGCGACCGGGTGCTGTGACCCATAGAACAGCAGAGGTTTAGATAGTCCTCGACCCCTAACCAAGAGGGAAGCCATGACCCATAACTGTCATGCATCGAATTGGTACCGGCGGAGTTAATCCAATGGGGCGCTGGCCGTCGCATCGTTACGGCCCCAGTGTGATGGCATACCGTGGTTCAGGCCGTCGTGGCGATAATCACGTAAAACCCGGCGACTCTGTAAATACTACTATCTGAATCTATGCATACACCAAAACTGAAAACCTTAATTAACTGCCGGAAATAAGTCAAAACGTGCAAGTAAAAAGTCGAATGTCGGTCGTGGCCGACTGTGCTTCAGAATGTCAGTTGAAAATAGGTTTTTGAACCTTTGAACCTTTTTTCAGGTTTTAAAACTAATGTCATATTTGAGTCTGTCATATTTGAATTTGATTGTTTTCGGTAAACCCTGTTGAATTTATGTGTGACCTATATCTAAATCTGAAACGATTTTTATTAATCTCATCAGCGTCAGTCCTTGGCACACGAAACTTATTTATGCCATATGTCGGCAAGATGGGCTGTAATCTGTGGCTTCTAGATATAAAAACATATCTCTATATGAACTGGAAGTCCGTCCGGGGTTCCAAAAAACCTGCTGCTGCCAAATTTCACGAAGATCGGCCAACAATTGCGACCTGTATTTTAAGTACAAGCCTTATATGGACAGACGAACGAACTAACATGCGATCTGTTGTTAATTATACATCGGTATAATGGGTGTACTTAAAGATTGGTCATGCTCAAATAGTTTTGGTAGTTACAACTATTTCCCTAAAAACTAACTTTTAATATCCTGATCCATAGATTGGTGCAGGGTATAACAATCCATTTTATGTTTAATTTCGTACTTCATTTAAATTTGTGCTAAACAGTCCAACAAACTTAATTTGAGGGGGGTGGTGCGAATATGAAAAATATTCTACATCAAGTTTTACTATATACTCAGCAGACGGATCGGACAATCATTGATATCCATGTAAGCAGAACATTACACATGGAAGGCTTGGAATACTCGTATGGAACTACTATCAGAAATGTAATACACCAATCAGTATTTTTTCTTGCCGTGTATTAAGGAATAATGTCATTAGGTTCTGTCGAGCCGAAACCTTTCACAGTCGATTTGCTATTAAAATGGCAAAATTTTTATTAAGAACAAGTTGAGGACCATTGTTACCTGACAAACTTTTTGAACTATATTAAGCATAGTTCTACGCATGGACTCGTTACGAAATTTGCTATATTTCGAGAACCCATATGTTCATATAAAAGTTATCTCTCGTTTTGACCATACTGGTCAAACTACTTATATATTGGCCAACACATGGATTTACTTAGTAGGGACATAAATACTGTTACACACGTTTTATGCTGTAAAATAAAAAGGACTGAATGTTTTTGGACCAAATATTTTTTAATATTACTTATTCTTTAATATTACTTATTCGAAATGTCCGCCTTTTGCATTTACACACGCCTTAAGTCGCACTGGCCAATCGCCAATAGCTGCACGAACCTCGTCCATTGGAAAATTACCACAGCTCGAACCAAAGCAGTCTTAAGAGATCCAATGTTGAGATATCTTTTGTGACAAACCTTGTGCTCTAAAACCGTTCACAATTTGTAATCCAATGGGTTCAAATCTGGACTGGCCATTCTTCAGAGGAAATAAACGTTGGCAAATTGTTTCAAAGCCAGGCCTTGGACATTTTAGCCTTATGGGCCGGCGCAGAATCCTGCTGGAAAATCCATGGCTGGGTTTGGAGCAGGGAATTGTTTATTCACAACCCACCAAACCATGACTGAAGCTGGGTGATGGCCCTTTTCCACCCTTGGGATCAGTTCAGATGCTTCCTTAGGTGACCGCGCATACACTCTATCATTTTGCTTGTTAACTTTTTCCTGAACGGTAAACATTTTTTCATCGGTGAACAAAATTTTTCTGTGCCAGTTATCAGCGTGCTTCACCAAAAGACGTTTGCATTTTTCAATCCTATACGTATTTTTATAAAGCTGCAGTCAATAAATGTCCGGTACGTCGTTTGAAAGCCCCAAGTCCCAAGTCTTTTTTAATGATTCGACTCATGGACTTTTGCGTGATATTCATCTCACGGGCCATGATTTTCTGTTTTCGGAGCTGATTTTTGTCAATTCTTGATTTAAAGGCTTTGATGACATGCGGTGTTCGAACAGAGCGTGGGCGGCACGACCGGTAGCGTTCTCTCCAGTTTCCTCAAACAGTTTTATGCATCGGTAGACGAACATGCGGCCAATCCCTAGTGGCCGGAGCGTTTTGAAAATATCGCTTTTTTCATTTCACACTTGAACAGCGCTATTACAGCGATACGGTTCTCATTATCTGACCACTCCTTGATGAAAGTTGAAATAATTTAAAAAACCCGCTACAGACTAACGCTATTGAGGTTAGCTTTCATAACCTATATGATATTAACGGGGTATGTTCTACTATTGAAATGGGTGTGTTCAATGTTGTAACAGTATTTGTGTTTCTACTTAGTAAATGCCGGGTCATCTTATAAGGGGTGTTTTTTTAGATTTCTGGATTTCAAACTGGTCCTCATGTCCGAGCCTTAATTTGAATGGCCATACTTCCATGTTTATTAGTAAACGTTTGTTTGGCTATATTGGTCAACACATGGATGTAAATGCCGGGTCATCTTATAAGGGGTGTTTTTTTAGATGCCTGGTTTTCAATCTGGCCACACATTTTTGGTCTTTTTGGCAGCTGTCACTTGATTTATTCTCAGTTTGGTTTGCCATTTCATAATGAATAGGCTTGCTCAGGAACAATATTTACAAACCATGGTGAATGGTCTTTTTCATCGATGAATCTCACTTTTTCATCGATGAATTCGCACTTAGATTAATCTACATCCACAAGCCATTGTTGAGACGCTATTACATGGGAAACGCTATACATCTATGATTAATGACTTTTTCGTGCCTAAATTCGAGGATGGTAATGTGGACGACCTATGATTCGAATAAGACGGACCTACATGCCACACAGTCAACGAAACAATCAATTTATTGAAGGAAACTTTTGGTTAGCGCATTATCCCGCGTCGTGGGTCTGTGGCGTGGCCTCCAAGATCGTGCGTTTAACACTGGAATAATTTTTGAGGGGTTATGTGAAGTCGCTTATCTGCGCTTACTAAGCCCGACACGATTGACGCCTTAGAAGAGAATATCCGTCGCGTTATTGCTGACATACAGCCTCAAATGGTACAAAAGTGGTCGAAAATTTGGCCTCTAGGCTGGAATTTATTCGAGCCAGCCGCGGCGGCCTCTTGACCGAAATCATGGCAAACATTTATTTTTATAATAAAGCTAAATTCTTGGCTATAACACTAAATTATACGCATTTTATTTCTTCTTAAACATGTTTGAAAAAGGCACACTTTACGTTTCAATGTTTTATAGCGAAAAAAAAATATTTTCAACATATTAATAAAATACTATTCAATAAAAATTGTTTTTCTGATCTTTAATAAATGATTATAAATACGGCTTCATCTTCAAAATATGCTAAAAGATGTAAATTTAGATGCATTTAAATAACATTTCTTTTAATTTTTTTCTAGATGCCGAGTTGGGTAACAAAAATAAGCTTAACATTATATAAGTTCATATCTTACAATGGCCGCGTTTTATGTGCAGCTTGAGGCGAGTTTAAGCGAGCTCGGTTATCGCATAGAGTATTTCTTGAATAACTTTTTTCTGCATATTACAAAATTTTCAAATCGCACAAAGCCTTTCACTTCTTGTGTGCAAAGAAGCATTAAAAATGTCTCGTAAAGTTTCAAAGTTATCGCCTTGGCCACTACTTACTTGTTTAGTGCCAGCAGATCACGCCTTATATCAAAACACAACATCGAAATCAAACAGAACAAAACCCTTTTATTGAGAGTAATTTTTGAGCTACGAAATAATACGGCTCATATTTTCAGTAACGCTACGATAGTTAAATTATCATCTGATCAAAAAAATAGAATTAAATTTTCCCCAACAAAGGTATAGGGTGATCCATCTAGAAGTATTTTTTCAGAACAAAAAACTAATATAAAAATTCAAATCAAGTTTATATTTTGATAATAATTTCTTCCAAATGATGGCAACTGTATTATGAATATGAACTTTCGGCGAGAAAGGGGAAGATCCGCTGTTTTCGACCAAAATTTTTTTCGGTGATGAGGTCCATTTCTGGCGCAACGGCAAAGTCAATAAACAACATTGCCGCGTTTGGGCTGAAAATCAACAATATGACGTTCAAGAGGTGCCATTATACCCAGAGAAAACTGCGGTTGGTGCGGTTTATAAGCTGGTGGAATCATCGGTGCATATTTTTTCAAAAATGATGATGGCCGGAACGTAACCGTAAATGGTGCTCGCTATCGCGCCATGGTATCGATCTTTATGCTACGTGAAATTGAAGCCCGTAATCTTGACGACACTTGGTTTCAACAGACGGTGCCACTTGCCGTACAGCTGCTCAAATAATAGATCTATTGAGAGGTCATTTCGAAAAGCAGCTAATTTAACGCTTTGGACATGTGAGTTGGCCGCTTAGATCGAGTGATATCACACCTTAAGGGATTTTTCTTTGGGGTTACGTAAAGTCCAAAGACTATGCTGACATTACGCGTGTCATTAAAGCCATACCGGGCGAAATGCTCGAACGAGTCATCCAAAATTGGAACCTCAGAATGGAAACCCTGAGGCGTAGGCCAACAACTTTATTAATATTATCAATAAAGATTCCACACTTGATTTGAATTTTTATATTTTTTTTTGGTCTGAAAAAATACCTCTAGATGGATCATCTATATATTTTTATAGCGACATTGGCGACATTTCATTTTGAAAAGCAGCTAATTTCACGTTTTGGACAGGTGAGTTGGCCGCCTAGATCGAGTGATATTACACTTTAAGGGACTTTTCTTTGGGGTTACGTAAAGTCCAAAGTCTATGCTGACAAACCAGGTACGATTCAAGTTTTGGAATCCAACATTACGCGTGGCATTAAAGCCATACCGGGCGAAATGCTCGAACGAGTCATCCAAAATTGGACCCTCACAGTGGAAACCCAGAGGAGTAGGTGCGGCCAACATTTGAAAAAAAATATTTTAAAAAAATAATTGCCATATAATGCCCTTTAATATTACCAATAAAGATTCCACACTTGATTTGAATTTTTATATTTTGTTTTTGTTCTGAAAAAATACCTCTAGATGGATCATCTATATATTTTTATAGCGACATTGGTATTTTTATACCCTCCATCGTAGGATAAAGGGAACATTCACTTTGTCATTCCGTTTGCAAGAACTCAAAATTCTATACGGCGACCTTACAGAGTGTATATATTCTGAATCGGTTTATAATCTAAGATGATCCAGCCGTGTCTGTCTATCTGCCTGTAGAAAACAAAGCACCGGTCGCGCTAATGACACTAGTTGGCTTAAATTTAGCAATAACATGTGTTAACTGACCTTCACAGTTCATGATGAAATGGGCCAGATTATTCAAGAGGTATTAAATTTTTTCCCTCCTTGACTAAAAAACAAAACATCTCACGAACTACTCGAAATTCCATAAATATTAGTTGTTATATGGGGCTCCTAGAGCTAAAGGCAAAAAGTCGGATGAACATATATGTGTGACAGCTGTATCAAAATTTTAACCGATTTTCTTCAATGTCCATACCATTCGTGAGATAGACCCAGAAACCGTCACCGTAACGTTTGGAAACATTAGTCGTCTAACCCAAGAAACATTAACCGTCTGACCATTTTTTTGTTTTTATATATTTTTTGTCGTAAACAAAGATTTAATTGTGACTAAAACCGATACAATATTAAAGGTGCTATATACTGATGTAGGAACAGCCAACTAAACAGGGTTTGGTCACTACAAAGAACTTATCTGTTGTCACCACCAATTATTGGTACCAAAGTAACATGTAAATCACAATTGGTTGGTGCCTTAACCGACAGTTGTCGCAACCAGCAGTTAAACTGAATTCGGTTTGTATAACTCTGTTATTGGCTGTAAATACCTTGATATGGTTGAAGCAACCATCATATGATATCTCGAACCATGATACACCCAATACTATGTAGGTCGGACCGATTTTCAACTGATTTTTTCTCTGTATGTACACTATTTATTTATAGGATTAATGATCGCCGCAATAACAATGACTGATAATGGCTTATGGCTTTAAGCGTTTAAGTTTGTAAATATGATGGACTCGACCTCATCATAACCGTAAGTTCTTGTGGAAGAATTATAGTAAATATGAGGACAGTTAGATGATATCATTTAATGCATCAAAAAAAGCAAAGTTGCTCACGTGGCCAAAAAACCGGCCCAATCAAACATAGAAGCGGTCAATATTAAATACAAAAATATAGGTACTCAAATTGAAGCAAATTTCACTATGGATACAAATCTTTTTTTAACTACTTTGGTTGATCACAAGGAACAATGTGACCCTTAACCCGTTACTGCCTGCCCATAGATCGACTCGTACGATTTTTATTAAATTTGGAAATTAATGTCCAAAAGACAATAGAAGTTAAAAGAAAAAAAACCTCAATTTTTACCTGAGATATGACATGGGTATTAAAATACCCGTGCAAGGCGTTTGTTTGAAGTGCAAGGTGAACTTGCATTCCGCTACTTGCTTCCTGGATTTTCACAAGGTGTTGCACCAGATCAGAAGAAAATTGCTAAGGCTAAGTGATTTATTTCTTTTAAGTACCATGATTTCTTAGAAAATTACTCATTTACATATGTCCGGATCTGGAGGCCATGTGTGTTGACGTATCGCTACCTGATATTTTTCATTGCACAGCAGACAACATAAGCTTTTCGGTAAAATTAGAAATTTTTTGTATCATTTTCCATTTGTACCATTTTCCAATGTTTGGCAGCACTTTTCCGGAGCATTTTCCGATTTCGATTTTTGCCTGCAAAAAAAAAAATAAATAAAAAATATAAAAAAAAAATCCTGCTAAATGCTTTAATTTAGCCCAGTCTTCCCTTTTTTCAAAAAAAAAAAATTACCGCGATATCGCTCACCTGGCCAACGCTAAAATTATTTATGTATCAACACTTTCCTGGGTATTTAAATACCCATCAGGCAGGACTGGGTACCTTAATTATAACCGGTTTCGCTACTTTTGGAAATATTTAATTATTTTGATAGTTTAGCTAATTTGGCCTGCATCTGGCCTTAGAGCAATTCACGGTGAAGGAGAACATAAAATTGGCCTAGACGAACTTAACGACTTTTTTATTTGATACCAGTTAAAATATATTAATTAAATACCTACTTTTCTTTTCCAACCTTACCATCCTTGCCATATTATCCACATAAAAATTTCCTGGCTGTACAATAAAATAATCTTTGGCGCAATAATTTGATTCTCAAAACTCTCAAAATTTATGAGAAACGGAACACAGCCCAGCATGTCGTCTTCAAAATTAACTTAAATGGTCTGTTGGCACTCGCAGCAAAAAGACAAAACATAAAGTCTTAATAGACCGACGAACAGAGATGCAAACAGACTGTCCGACCAACAGGCAGCCAGGCATAGTGCTTTACGTCTTAAGAATATTGCCACAATGACAGATGGACTTAAAACCTCTTTGATAAGGTGTTGAAGTCTCTCTGAGCGATAGGCAGTTTACGAAATTTGAAAAGCCCTTTGAAAATCTGCAATAACAGGCGCAAAGTAAGTTGGTCGCACATAAATGAAAAGTCATTGGTTCCATTGTTAAAGACATTTCCAAGGAAATTCTTTACAAGTTTGGTCAAATTGTTGCTCTTAATTGGCGCTTTTCGATGTGCTGAAGTTGTTTCTGCTTGCCCGGTCCCATTCAAAGGTTTTAAAGATCACACAGTGCTTGGGTCAGCAGCAATATTCGCGTGTACTTTGCATTGTTTGCAGTTTGTATAGT
This sequence comes from Hydrotaea diabolus, assembly GCA_963513945.1. Taxonomy (NCBI): domain Eukaryota; kingdom Metazoa; phylum Arthropoda; class Insecta; order Diptera; family Muscidae; genus Hydrotaea; species Hydrotaea diabolus. The sequence continues at coordinate 49,262,781 of OY740716.1, forward strand.
GTGTGTGTGTGTCACTTTTGTTGAGGTGGCCGATTTGGTTGATCAAAGAGGTGATGAAACTCGTTTCAAAATAATGACATTTCCGATTGTCAGTGGTGAACGAAATGCTTCAAACGCTGTTAATTATGTAAAGACCACAACGAAGCCGACACGCAAAGTAAGGTAAACCGAAAATGAAGCCCAAACAATCGGCAAGGTAAACGTAGACAATGGCCGACATATCTACTGATATAGTCGTTTACATATTGGTCATTCAAAATAAATTTATTTGAAGCACAGTGGTATGAGTCCAAACCAAGAAAACTTAAAAATTTAGTCATTTTTATGGCCTTCACCGAAGGCTGGAATTTATACTACACACAGAGAACAGATTTTTTGCCACAACCGATATTTTAGCCCACCAAATGTTCGTGGTTTTACGTACTATCCATGTATTCCATTGCAATTTTGAGTAGGAACTGACAGTATCGGTTGAGGACGCAAAGTATTAAAACGGTTCGGACATGCTTGGTTGTTGTCATAGATTATAAGCTTAAAAACACTTTGAATGCACTTGTCAGTACCACGAGCATTTGTTAACTATAATAACTAATGGCTATTATTTGGTTTTGTATTCGGTTATCTGACCTTAATTATAAAGTTTTTTATTTAATGTTTATATTTAACCATTTGAAAATATTTTTTCTATTATTTTAACTATGCGCAAGTTTTTTTAAAACTTTGTTTTTACATTCGGATTTAATAAAATCTGTATGCATAAAGGAAACGGTTTTATGCATCAAATTAATTAAATATAGTCACAAAATTAAATTTTGGCTTTAAAGTGTAAAAACATAGATAAAGCTGATTATGAAAAATAATTTAAGGGAATTAAAATGGAATTTTTCACCTAAATAATTCGGGGTACTTAAGGGTAATGTGACACAAAATATCTCAAATGAATTCTTAAAATTTTGTCGACATTTAATAAAAATATTAACTTTCACATAGGAAGGTTATTTTAAAGTAATGGGTGGCAAAACATTTTTTTGCTCTGATCATAACTTATTATTTTCATTTTATTAAAATATGTACTGTTTTTTGAAAAAAGCACGAAAACCGTCGTTATATTTTAAAAACATCCTAATTTATTTTAGATGATCTATACTAAAATAATAATAGTATTATTAGTATTAATAGTAGTATTAAGTAAAACATTTTAATTTAAAAAAGCCCAGTTTTAAAAATATTTATTCAATTTTATTAAAAAAAGAACAATTGGACAACTTTTTCTCACTTTTCTTCTTTTTTGCGAAAAAGGACGAGAAACGACACTCCAATCTTAAGGATTGGATGCTCTACAAAAATAAACTCCATACGATTTCACTCGCAAAAATTCGGTAAAACGAAGAAATATTTGCTATTTGTTAACGTATTTTATCGCTACGCAAAATAAAAATTTCCTTGGTCGATAAAAAATAACTGGGACTAACGAAAGCCTTCCGTTTAGGAGTTTACTATAATGCATATAAGTCTTTATATAAGTCTTTAATTTCTAGAAGGAATTATTCACCACCCAAAAAAGCTCGAAGTTTTGTTGCAAACTTTGCAGCGAACTAAACGGGGTTTGGTTACTACAGAGAATTTAATTGTTGCCACCTTAATTTTTGGTACCAAAGTAACATGTACTTCACAATTGGTTGTTTGTCATAACTACCAGTTGCGGCAACCAATAGCTAAACTGAATTCGGTTGGTATGACCGACGTATTGGCTCTATGAATCGTAATATTAGTGTAGCTTCCATCTTATGGTAAGTCGAACCTTAAACCATCAATACAATGGAATGTTGGTAATTTCAACCGAAAATATGTTTATCCAACCAACTATTTATAATTCAGACCGATTTCTAACTTATTTTGTCTCTGTGTGTACATTTACTTTGCGATGCCCTGAGATTTTGATCGGAAACCCCATAAAGTATGGGTGATCCATCTAGAGGTATTTTTCAGAACAAAAAAAATATATACAAAAATTCAAATCAAGTGTGGAATGTTTATTGAAAATTTTAAAGGACATTTTATGGCATTTATTTTTTGAAAATACTTTCCTTTAAATGTTGGCAACTGTATTATGGAAATGAGCGTTCGCTGAGAAACAGGAAGATCGGCTGTTTTCGACCAAAATTTTGTTTAGTGATGAGGCCCATTTCTGGCTCAACCGCAAAGTCAATAAACAAAATTGCCGCATTTGGGCTGAAGATCAACAAGATGACTTTCAAAAGGTGCCATTATACCCAGAGAAAACCTCGGTTTGGTGTGGTTTATAAGCTGGTGGAATCATCGGTGCATATTTTTTTTAAAAATGATGGTGGCCGGAACGTAACCGTGAATTCTGCACGCTATCGCGCCATGATATCGATCTATATGCTACCTGAAATTGAAGCCCGTAACCTCGACGACACTTGGTTTCAACGGGACGGTGCCACTTGTTATACAGCTGCTCAAACATTTATTGGATCTATTGAGAGGTCATTTAATTTCACGGCAGCTAATTTAACGTTTTGGACCAGTGAGTTGGCCATCTAGATCGAGTAATATCACAACTTTAGACATTTTTCTTTGAGGTTACATAAAGTCCAAAGTCTATGCTGACAAACCAGCTACGACTCAGGTTTTGGAAGCCAACCTTACGCGTGTCATTTAAGCCATACCGGTCGAAATGCTCGAACGAGTCATCAAAAATTGGACCCTCAGAATAGAAACCCTGAGGCGTAGTTGCGGCCAACATTTGTAGGAAATTTTAATCAAATAATAAATGCCATAAAACGTCCTTTCAAATGCCCAAAAAAGATTTTTGTTCTGAAAAAATACCTCTAGATGGATCATCCTATATATGTAGCAATGATCTTTGTAAAATTCGATAAATGTGTCTGTTAAAAGCGCGATCACGGCAAATGAACTAACGTATTATCCTGGTAATAGCTTAAGGCCGTACCCAGGTAATGAGCTAAATCAGGTCAGGGCGGAAAACGATTTCGTTTAGGGACTAAAGGTTCCTCCGAAAATCACTTTTTTGAGCATTTGCTTTACAAGTCAACATTTTTTGTGGACGAGTAAGGTTTGGAATGGGTACACGCAGAGAACAGATTTTTCCCCACAACCGAATTTGTTGCCAACTGAATGTTGGTGGTTGCAAGTACTATTCATGTATTCAAGTTTGGGTAGAGCGACCTGACACTATCTGATAAAGAGACAAATTACTGGCAACCAAAACTAATTAATGTAATTATTAGAACTGAATCTATACATGTATTGGTTTTTGTTTAAGATTGTTGGATATAAGTACTTTATGAATTCGGTTGCCATGATTGCGGAAAGTTGTTAACTGGTCGAAGAAGTGGTTCCATTTTATGCATACGGCTATCTGAATACAATAAAAAATGTACTTTTATTAAAAGATTTTAAAATATTTGTTATATATTATATTTTCAAATTTGGTTTTTATTTTGAAATCTTTTTACGTTTGTATGAACAATTGGGACGATTTTCTTTTGGTTTTAAAGTGTCAAAAACAATTTGAAGGTATAGCTGGTTCCGATATGTTATTAAAATACCTAAGCAAGTTTGAATTTTAAATCTATATATGTGCCGCGCAAAATAGAAAGGGACCTAAGGGTAAAACCGGTTTTGATCAGGAGAGCCATTTTAAAGATTTAAATACGTGTATCTTTGGTGTACCATCCCTTTCATAAAACGCGCATATCTCTGGGAGGGAACACTTTTGGGGCATGGGATCGGTCTCATTCGATGATCAGATGTTGTCCACATCAAAAAAAAGTGAAAATTGGTTTAGGTCCCTTTATCTATGCGCTGTCACATATAACCAGCTACGTAAGCGGTACTGTGATACAAAATATTTGAGATAAAGGCTTAAAGACTCGGCTAAAGATACGTAATAAATATTGGGTTAAACATTTAATATTCTAACCACAGAGTTCTGACTATTTGGCCCCAATCGTATTAAAAGTAAACAAAATAATTTTTTGTCATGCATTTGGGATGTGACTTGGGAACCAAGCAAAAATGGGTTGTTTTAATTTTATATTAAGAAAAGGCACCTGTGCGAAACATTTTGATTAAGTAGCCAAATTACTGGGAACCCTTTACCTATATTCTGGAAAATATTTATTTACTACTCGTAATAGTTTGCTTATTTATATGGGGTTTGGTTAGTACAAAGAAATTTCTGTTGTCCAAAGTAAAATGTCCTTTATGATTGATTGCTTGCTATAACCACCAGTGAAAGCAACCATGGCTTTACTAAATTCTTGTGGTATAACCACAATAGAATGTGTGTTAATCCAACTAAATTTCTGTTATTTGGAATGATTTCCACCCGTTTTTCTCTTTGTGTGTGCTATAAGTTGGGACGCACTTAATACCAAAACTGTGCCGAAGGTGCCCATAAATTGGAAGCTTTAATGGAGGGCAGTGGAGGGAATACAAGGTTCGGCCTGGGCGAACTTTACCACGATTTTCAAACTTTTATTCGATGTTTGAAAAAAATGAGTATTAAATAAACACAGCTTATTTTCTAGAAAAAAATATATTTTAAACCAGCGTTACTTCCATGTGTATAGAATTCACCCAGAAGTCAGCATTTCTTAGTAAAAGTTGTTTTTTTAGACGTGTGGTTTTTAAGAAGAAATAAAACGCATATAATGTAATGTTGATTTTAGGCAAGTCACCGCTGTTGCTGGCTCGAACACAATCCAGTTGAGAGGCATAATTTTCGACCATTTGCGGTCTTATGTCAGCAATAACGCGCCGAATTTTCTCTACCAAGACGTCATCGGGCTTATATGCGTAGACAAGCGACTTCATATAACCCCTCAAAAAATATTCCAGCCGTGTTTAATCTGACGATCTTGGAGGCCACGTCACAGGCGCAGGACGCGAGATAATGTGCTCACAAAAAGTTTCCTTCAATAAATTGATTGTTTCGTTGGCTGTCTGGCATGTAGCGTCGTCTTGTTGGAACCAAATGTCGTCAAGATTAAGGGCTTCAATTTCAGGTGGCAAAAAGACCGATATCATGGTGCTATAGCGAGCACCATTCATGGTAACATTCCGGCCGTCATGATTTTTAAAAAAATATGGACCGATGATGCCACCAACCCATAAACCGCACCAAACCGTGGTTTTCTCTGCTTTTTAGCCCAAATGCGGCAATTTTGTTTATTGATGTTGCCGTTGCGCCAGAAATTGACCTCATTACTGAACAAGATTTTTGTCAAAAACCGCAGATCGTCCCTTTCTCACCTTACGTTCATTTAAAAGAAATTATATTGAAAAAATAAACGACATGAAAAGTCCTTTCAAATGAACAAAAAAGATTCCACACTTGATTTGAATTTTTGCAATTATTTATTTATTTTGAAAAAAAAAATATAGAGGTATATTGATCACTCGATATATTATATATTTTTTCATGAAAATCATTATAAATTATCATTTAAATGGATATTGATTTATAGAACTTGTTTAATCCGAGCTCTTCTGTAAATAAAGTAGTCTGTTTCAAAAAGAGCTTGGGTGGTTTACATTCCTGATAGTAATAGCATTTGAATATTTCTGGGTTCGATACATAAAGCAAGTGTTCCTTTTTGTTTTTTTTTTGGAATAAGCGCAAATTATATTTGAAAATAATTGTTAGGTATTTTGAGTGCGTGCAGATGTTAGTAACGGTCCGAAAAAAGTTTGGTAGGCCAATACAATTTATTTTCCAGCTATTTATTGTAATAAAAGCTTAGTTCGCATATATGAACCGGTCTAAGCATCACTTTGTAAAATGAGTAGAAATCGGCCAAATCAACACTTAGAGAAAAGTAAGTTGACAATTAGTTTAAACTACAGAAATTCCGTTGCAAAAGAGGAATTTCCGTTGCAGTTTCGAAATATTTATATTCGTAATTGATACTCGGTTCGTAATACAACAAGATAATAAATATGACCATCGAATTGTACACACAGCTAATTGATCGGGCATACTTATTTAACGCGGATTTCATTTTTTGTTGCTGCAATTGGTGGTTGTAGCAATTAGCCCATCGGCCATTAAAATTTTTTTTCAGTAAATAAGTTCCATCGCTCTTTCCTCGACATGACATTTCAGAATACGTTAAGTATGCAAGCAAAACGTTTTGTCTAATTACTGCGGCTTGTGGATTTTTAGATTAACAAATTATTTTCTGGAGGTTTGGATACTTTTTATGTTCTACCGATATTTGAGTTACAATGACTAAAAACTACAGGGCATCAACTCACATTCGGTTGTTACGATGGAATACTCGAGGTGCATGCAAATTCAAAATCGGGCCCTAAAAACAATACATAATTTACCTAGAAGATACTCTACTTTTTCTTTGTATACATATATAGCAACGAATGTTTTACCTATTTATGGATTACATAAGATGCAACTGTTAATGTATGATTTTAAAATAATACATTACATCGGTCACCACAGTATAAGATTCAGCAGAATACACATCATTTTAACACCAGAAATCATCAAAATTTAGTTGTGTCAAGATGTCGTTTTGAGACAACCAAACAGAGAATAGAGCACATGGATATAACAACTTGCCACAGATTTTAAAGGAAATAACTGCAATATCGATTTTTAAAAGTAAACTTAAGGAATATTTATTGCAAAATATTGAAATGCTTCTTATCTGACATCAATTTCGTATAACTAATTTAAAAAAACGTTTTTATAATATTTTTTTTTAAATATAACCATTATAACTTTGAATTTATTTATTTTTTGGCTTTATTTTATTATTGCCTTACTGTTGTCGACTACCATTGTAAACATTTCTTGAAATACTAAAAATAAATTTAAAAAAAAAAATGGTTGTCAACGAAAAAAATAAGAGTCTATCCGATTTAACAGTTATTTTGCATAGTGGAAAAACTTCACTGAAAATTGACAAGATTGGCCCGAAACTTGATGTAGGGCAAATGGACAAGATTGGCCCGAAACTTGAATGTATCTCCGTTTTATGGTTTTACTAAACTAAGTCCGATTTTTTTTTCAGATTACAATAATATTAGATGTGTGGCACTGAACATAGGACTAAAAGCGCTTAAATTTGACCATATCAGTTTATTGTCCCGATTTGGTACCTAACCGACCACAGGCGGGAACTTTCACTAGATTGACTGGCATGAATTTGACGTCAAAACTCCTGATGTTACGAGGGCGGTTCGGAAAGTTTTTCAAAAATATTTTTATTTTTCAATATAATCTCCTGAAACTTCAATACACTTAGTCCAACGCTTATCTAGCAATTCTATCCCTTGATTAAAATAGTTTTCCTCAAGGTCTTCAAAATAGAGGTTTACAACTGTAATTGCATCTTCATTTGAGATAAAATGCTTGCCAGCAAGGAATTTTTTTAGATTTGGGAACAGGTAAAAGTCACTGGGAGCTAAATCAGGAGAATAAGGTGGGTGGTCAAGCAACTCGTACTTTAATTCGTTGATTTTAGCCATTGTTAAAACACTCTTGTGCGCTGGTGCGTTGTCTTGATGAAAACTTATTTTTTGTGTTGTAAGCCAGGACGTTTTTCTCGAATTTGTACATTTAATTGATCTAAAAGGTTGCAATAATACTCTAAATTTATTGTTTTACCCTTTTGCAGATAGTCAATCAATAAAATACCTTTGAAGTCCCAAAAAACCGTTGCCATAACCTTACCAGCAGATTGAATTGTTTTTGCCTTCTTTGGGGCACTTCCTCCAGCTTCAGTCCATTGTTTGGATTGTTTTTTTGTCTCTGGAGTATAGTGGTGGATCCATGTCTCATCAACAGTTATGAAACGACGCTTAAAATCCATTTTATTTCGCTGAAAACGATCCAAACAAGCTTGAGAAATGTTCATTCTTATGCGTTTTTGGTCGACTGTTAACAAGCGCGGCACCCATCTTGCAGAAAGCTTTTTAATCTGTAGTTCTTCATGCAAAATTAAATGGACTCAATCATTTGAGATGCCCATGATATTAGCTATTTCACGCACTTTTATTCGTCGATCATTTAATACCATATCATGCACTTTGGCTACAATTTCTGTTGTTGTTGCTGTTTTTGAACGTCCACTACGTGGTTCATCTTCAATGCTTGTACGACCACGTTTAAATTCAGCAACCCAATTTTTTACTGTTGCATATGAAGGAGCACTTTCACCTAACACATTCACCATATCATTATAAATTTCTTGTCCCGATAAACCTTTTTTATGTAAATATTTAATGACACCACGCATTTCTAATTTTTGCATTGTAAAAAAATCGCGGATGCGTCTTTTGTGAACACCTGTTTCTATATGAAGGAGTTGCCAGATCAAAACAAAATTTAACATGTGTTCATATCTGTTCATACCGCGCTTTTTGTGCTTGGCTAAGAAGTTTCCGAACCGCCCTCGTATAGCTAGTTTAGCATTTTTTTACGTTTTTATTTCAGCTGAGTTGTTCATTAACAAAATAGAATTTACAATAATTGACTTGGAATATTTTTTAATTATATGCATCTTAGTGTTCATTCTTGCAAAAAATGGGATTATTTATATACATTTGAATTCGACAGATAAAGAAAGGCTGATACCGATAAAATATAAGTGGACTAAGTACACCCAACGATAGTAACAAAGTTAGTGAAATACACGATAAGGTTAAAAATAATTTAAATATAATTTAATTTATATAGTTTTAATTCCGAATGGAACATCTTAAATCAGGTTAAAGTTATTGCAATGTGAAAATTTAAGCAGTAAGTTGCTCGAAAACTGAGCTTCGGCCCATCTATTTGTTTTTCTACAAATCATCATGTAGTGTAGTGAAGTTAATTTTAAAATCTTTAAATCATAAAACAAAAATCAGTTGAAAACAAGAAGTCAGAGGGCAATTTATAGTGTTTCTTTGCTTAAAATGTAAATATTGTTAAATATTATCTTTGTGTTGTGTGTATTAAATGTTAAAAATATTTTGTATTTCTTGGTGACAAACCCTGAAGATAATTGACGTAGTCAGTCGAAATATTGGAAACTAATAAAATATTTGAAAAACACAACAAGTTTATAATTACATCAGCTCGAAAATAACAGCAACAGATTTTAGAATTTAGGCAAAAAATCTGTCGAAAAATACATTTGTTTTATTATCCGCTTTGCAATGAATCCCTCATATATAGAAATATAAATCACACCCAATCAACTATGAGGTTTAGGAGTTAAACCTCCCATTACTCGTTTCGTATGACTGTGCAATTGTCAGCGCGACAACCGCCATGGTGTTGGTGATGACGACGATGATGGCGCTGATAATTAATGCGATTAACACATTTAGTTACACACGAAATTTATTGATAACTCAATTTTGATTTGAAGTCAAACACGCCATTAAATAAGATGGCCCAGATGGCCCTTGAGTAAATATTGCGTCTCCTGGGGTCGTTAAGGTGACTGATATGGGTATTTGCATGAATTATGAGTGGCACAGCTGGAGTTAGCTGAACTGCTGTTGTAGTTGCTTTCGATTTGTTTTGCTTCCATTTCCCCATGCCTCATTCCATTAGTCACCGGTTTTTCTCTTTTGTTGTTTGTCGAAGAGCGGTTGGTACGAATAATGTACTCCAGAGGACATTGTCCCAGTTTACAAATGCTAATTAAATGAAAATCCACTGCAAAACATAAAGAAAATCCTTCACGATTGAATACATGCGGTCATTAAATTGCTAAAAGAAAAACAAAAAGCACCGAGATTTTTTAGCTGTGGTATTTGTAACAATAGCGAATATAAAGTTACACCCAATGGTCATATGACCAGCGTCATCATCATCAACCCCCCCCCCCCCCCCCCTAACACTAAGCTATATAAGGTGGTTACCGCTCACCACCATCACCTTCATCATAATTCTTGTGTGTATGTGTGTTCAATGGGCTATTTAGGTGTGGGGCAGTCCTGGCAAAGGACTATACTGCAAAAATAAAAACTATTGCGGACATTTGTTTTAAGTTTTAGTGCTTTGGATAAATTGAAATGATCACAGAACACGCAAAGCAATCTAAAGAAAATGGTTTTCAAGTGGCCCTGCCACCAGACCAGTCCAGTCCAGTTTGGAACGGTCATTATACCCATACCGTAAGATCTACTTCTCTACACTTGTAAGCCCGTATATGTGTCTGCATGCGAATGTGCCCGAGTGTTTGGAACTCGTACCATGTTTCAAAGCTGAGGGAATTCAACAGCATTCGTGTCGGGAATTAGCGCACCTCTATTGTTTTTTGTTGTTGTTGTTCCTTCTTTTGCTTTCCTCTCCATACGGGTGTGCAATTATTTACGGCATATTTACATGATTGTGTTGGGCCTGCAAATACCAGGGACTGAGGGCTTGGAACATCGACTAGCTTAAGCCTTTCGTGTTGAGCTTCTGCAGTGTGTGTGTGAACGACACTAGTACATGGTCGCTTTGTGAAGTTATGAGACCAGTCTACCTTACAATTCAACAGAAGTGGGAAGATATGCTAAATTGGTGGCTACCATATGGACCGATGCAGTCCCAACCACTGCACTTTTAAGTATACTCACCAGCTGATTTCATTAAACTATGTCCGTGCGTCTGTCGGTCCAGCAATTGTTTTCCGATCTTCATGAAATTTGGCAGAAGAATCTTTTTGGACCAAGGACGGTCGCTATTGAATTGGGTTTATACAGGGCTATTGGGTTTATACAGGGTGTCCTCCGAGATGGTATACTACTTTGTTTGTTTATAGTTTTTGATTAAATGAAAGAAAATATATCTTATATTGAAAGATGATTTATTTAATGTCGGCAATTATGTATGAAATACAATACTAGATAAATGTCCGCCTCTGTTAGCCTCACAAATACGGCCCCGTTGAGCACATTTTTTATTACATCCTACGAGGGCGACCGCAAAACTAACTGGCCTGGCACATTTTCTGTTTTACTAGCAACTTTTTTTTTGTTTTTTAAAAGCAATCTTTTAAAAGCCATCTGTCAAAATTTCCGAAATATTTAATGATTATTTTCTTTGTTACAGGTGATTGAAGTAAACAAGTTTTATAATTTTTGAAAAATGAAAAATAAAGAGTATCGTGCGGTAATTAAACACTTTTATATGAAAGGTTTTACGCCACAATTAATCAAAGATGAATTGGATTCTCTTCATGGTGATAATGCACCAGCATACTCCACCGTGAAATCCTGGGTTCAACAATTTAAAATGGGTCGTTTAAGTACGGAAGATGAACAACGCTCTGGAAGACCGAAAACTGCTACTACTATTGAAAACATTAGAAAAATATTTAATGAAGTGACTAAAAATAGACGAATAAAGCTCAGAGAACTTGCTGATATTGTTAAAATACACGAAAAACAAGTTTGGAGTATTTTACATGATGAACTCCACATGAAAAAGCCGAAGAGCTTTTAGCAATTTATCAGCGTAATCAAATAGAGTTCTTGCGCCGATTCATAACTGTTGATGAAACATGGATCCATCACTACATCCCAGAATGCAAAGAACAGCCAAAACAATGGATAGAAGCTGGTAAAAGTGGTCCCAAGAAGGCGAAAACTGTAAAGTAAGAAGGAAAATTAATGGCCACATTATTTTGGGATTGATTAATATTTATTGATTATCTTGAGAAAGGAAAAAACTATAAATAGCAAATATTATTGTGCATTATTGGATCGGTTGAGTGAAGAAATCAAGATAAAACGACCGCATTAAAAAAAAAATCTTTTTCATCAAGATAATGCTCCTTCACACACTGCATTTTAAACTCAACAAAAAATGGCCGAATTACGATTTGAAGTTGCTCTGCATCCACCATATAGTCCAGATTTAGCTCCTTCACACTATTTCTTGTTTCCAAATTTAAAAAAATTCTCGGTGGCAAAAAATTTTAGTCCAATAGCGAGGTTATTGCTGAAACTGAGGCATATTTTGAAGGTCTTGAAAAATCTTACTTTTCGGATGGAATTAAAAAACTTGAAAAACGTTTGATGAAGTGTATTGAGTTGGAAGGAGATTATGTTAAAATAAATAATAATAATTCCAAAAAACGGTTCTTTTTATGTTAGGCCAGTTACTTCTGTGGTTGCCCTCGTACACATTTTACGCCGTATTTCATTAATTTCATCTCGAATATTTTGTTTGAGTTGCTCAAGCGTTTCTGGTCTGTTTGCATAAGCTTTTCTTTTCAGATATCCCCAAAAAAGTAGTCCGCAGCAGTCAAATTAGGCGACCGTGGAGGCCAATCAACATCGCAATTTCTTGAAATAACTTGTGCATTGTAATACTGGCTGTATGCGATGTGGCACCTTCTTGATACCAAGTCCAAATCATGCTGTTCTGGCGTTAAAAAGCTTTCAACCATATCACGATATCGCTCACCATGGAGAGTTGCCGTTACGCCGTTTTCATTTTCATAGAAGTAAGTTCTAATAACATCTCCTGAACAAATTGCATACCAGACTGTCACTTTTAATAGATGCAAGGGTGACTGATGAATAATTTGAGGGTTTTCCATTGCCCAGAAGTGACTATTCTGTTTATTCACACATCCACTCAAATGAGAATGTGCCTCGTCACTTATCATGATTATTTCATTAAAATCGGGGTTGTCATGGGCGAGCTGTAACATCCTATTTTGTGAAGGAAGCTTTTGTGTCAACTGAATCTTAAATGGAAACAAATGCAAATCCTTGTGCAAATTGTGGCCAAAGTGGTTCTTTGAAGACCATGCTCCTGAGCACGGCGTCGAATTGCGGTTGATGGATTGCTTTGAACACTTTCTGGAGCAGCAGTAATGTTTTCAGCCGATCTTGTAGTACGTTGTGGTCCATGCTTGGCCCTATCAGCTACAGACTCTCTTTTTTCGAAATTATTCACTATACGATAAATAGTGCATTTTGTTTGCACGTTGTTTCTCCCAAAATTTTTTCGTAACTTTCTCATTGTCCCAGTAATCGATGATTTATATTGATAAAATGTTTTAACGATTAAAACACGTCGGTTTATCGAACATTTTTCCATAATAAATTCGCCACGTCTCTACTTAAAGCTCTAGAAGCAATATATTATATCAAATCTAGATGCAAGTTATTTGTACCAAAGAAGGAGGCTGTTAAAATAAAAAAATATGTTCAGGTTTAGCTAAAGCTCTCACATACGAGTATATTCACTCGATTTTATGTCATTAGTTCGAGAATTACATCCAATTTTGATGAAATTTTGGCAAATGCATTTTTTTTTAAATTTATTTTTAATACTGCTGAGAGGGTAATCATTTATTTATATTATAGTATTTTTTTAATCATATTGTTGATTCACAATAATCTATAAATAACAGAAGGTCTAATAATTGGTGAGTAAATATTTCAGTAAATATACTTTAATTACATAAGTATACATAATGCTCTAAGTCCATTAAACATGTCTTTTAAAGTAATCTATCTTACAGTGATGCACATATTTTCCTCATAGCAGAGTTGTTGTGATGCCGATGTTTAACTGCATGCTTCTGAGCAAATTATATTACTTCTTCTGCTATGGTTTGGAGCATTTCATTTTGAAATTTTTGAATCTTTCCGACTTCGAGCTGATTGGCACATCTTCATATTTGGACACCATACGTCCATATTGGCTTTATAACATGCTTATATGTGACGCGCAAAATAGAAAGGGACCTAAGGTTAAAAACTACTTTTGTTCAGGAGAGCCGTTTTAAAGGTTAGTTCCCTTTCTATTTGCGCTTAGAATCGTCGAATTCACTTTCATAAAACGCACATATCTCTGGGAGGGAACATTTTTGGGGCAAGGGAACGGTCTCATTCGATGGTCAGATGTTGTCCACATCAAAAAAAAAAAGTGAAAAGTTGATGAAAAGTTTTGTTCAGGAGAGCCATTTGAAAGATTAGGTCCTTTACTATTTGCGCTTAGAATCGTCGACTTCACTTTCATAAAACGCGCATATCTCTGGGAAGGAACACTTTTGGGGCATGGGATCGGTCTCATTCGATGCTTAGATGTCTTCCACATCAAAAAAAGAAAAATTGATTTTTTTACCCTTAGGTCCCTTTTCTCTATGCGCTGTCACATATAGCAAGAGTTCCTTGTTAACTGAAACTTGAGAGTTGGTTGCAAAAAGTCAAATTAAGTTGTTTATATCTAAGTTTTATTTCTTGTATTTTTGTCTTCAAATGTTTATTCCATTTAATTTTAGTATTAAGAGTGAAACCTTAATATTTTGCTGTATTGGAGTATTGAATTTGGGTGTTATTTAAGTAGAGCGGTGAGTGATTTGGTCTTTGTTTGTTTGCAACAATCATATGGACAGATTTGGTTTCGTTTAACTTTATGCTCCACTTTTTGATCCAGTCTATGATATCTATGAGGTCATTTTAAATTTTAGCTGTAGCCAAAGTATGCTTCTGCTTTAATTTTGGCCGTTGCAAGAATGGCTGTGTCATCTTCGAACGTTGCTATCTATGGTGGACTTTGGAGTATCGGGAAGATCATTTCTGTACGACACGGGTCCTTGTGGTACACCAGCTTTTATCTCTTTCAGTGCAGCATACTCACAATCAATTTTAACCCAAAAATGACGTTGGCCCAAGTAAGATTGTAATAATTCATAGAATTCTAAACAGTAATCCATCATGCCACTCTTTATCAAAAGCTTGTTTGATATTCAAAAATAATGCGGAACACACTTCTTTATTTTCAATCGCCTTTTCAGCTACATCAACTGTTCTGTGGACTTGTTCAATTGTAGAGTGATTTTCTCTATAGCAAAACTGGTGACCAGTAGCCCGTTACTGTAAGTAAATCGGTAAGTTACCGATTTATGTGACGTCACATTGACTCGATTGAAAGTTACCGATTTCGTGATAACTACGGTTTCTGTACGTTGAAATCGGAAAAATCTGTGTTCTGTCTGTGATGGAAAGAAACACAAATCGGTAAGAAACGATAAGAATTGAAACAGATGACAAGCAGTTGTTCATTTGCATTTCTTTTTATGCCAAAATAATTTGTATTAAGAGAACTAACTTATATACGAGGGCGACCGCAAAAGTAACTGGCCTAACATAAAAAGAACCGTTTTTTGGAATTATTATTATTTATTTTTCAACATAATCTCCTTCCAACTCAATACACTTCATCAAACGTTTTTTAAGTTTTTTAATTCCATCCGAAAAATAAGATTTTTCAAGACCTTCAAAATATGCCTCAGTTTCAGCAATAACCTCGCTATTGGACGAAAATTTTTTGCCACCGAGAAATTTTTTTAAATTTGGAAACAACAAATAATCAGAAGAATCTAAATCTGGACTATATGGTGGATGCGGAGCAGTTTCAAATCGTAATTCGGCCAGTTTTTGTTGAGTTAAAAATGCAGTGTGTGAACGAGCATTATCTTGATAAAAAATAACTTTTTTTCTAAATGCGGTCGTTTTATCTTGATTTCTTCACTCAACCGATCCAATAATGCACAATAATATTCACTTTTTATAGTTTTTCCTTTCTCAAGATAATCAATAAATATTATACCCCTTGCATCCCAAAATACTGTGGCCATTACTTTTCCTGCTGACTTAACAGTTTTCGCCTTCTTGGGACCACTTTTACCAGCTTCTATCCTTTGTTTTGACTGTTCTTTGCATTCTGGGATGTAGTGGTGGATCCATGTTTTATCAACAGTTATGAATCGGCGCAAGAACTCTATTGGACTACGCTGATAAATCGCTAAATGCTCCTTGGAATTGGTCCAACGGACGATTTTTTGGGGCAAAGTCAACAAACGCGGCACCCATCTTGCGGATAGCTTTTTCATGTGGAGTTCATCATGTAAAATACTCCAAACTTGTTTTTCGTGTATTTTAACAATATCAGCAAGTTCTCTGAGCTTTATTCGTTTATCTTTAGTCACTTCAATTAATATTTTTCTAATGTTTTCAATAGTAGTAGCCGTTATCGGTCTTCCAGAGCGTTGTTCATTTTCCGTACTTGAACGATCCATTTTAAATTGTGGAGTATGATAGTGCATTATCACCATGAACAGAATCCAATTCTTCTTTGATTAATTGTGGCGTATAACCCTTCATATAAAAGTGTTTAATTACCGCACGAAACTCTTTTTTTCTTCCATTTTTCGAAAATTATAAATTTTGTTTACTTCAATCACCTGTAACAAAAAAAATAATCATTAAATATTTCGGAAATTTTGACAGATGGCTTATAAAAGATTGCTTTTAAAAAAACAAAAAAAAACTTGCTAGTAAAACAGAAAATGTGCCAGGCCAGTTAGTTTTGCGGTCGCCCTCGTATTTAAGCGATATAACCATTACCGGCTATAGGCTACCATGGATATCTATCGATTTCGGACTATCCAGAAGATAAGGCTATAATAAAGTTGACCACTCCCGTAAGCTTAAGCATATATGGACCGAATTTTCGGTCTAGCGTCCGTCAACTAAATTTCACCAAATTGCAAAAATAATTTTTAAACCCTACACCAAACTGTTTTAAATTGTTTTTTCATTTAGTGTGAGTTTTGGGTAAAAATAAATATACAAAATGAAGTCCTCGACCCCAAAAAAAGTAATATACCACAACTTTCTAGGATAATAAAAATAAATAAGGATTATTTTATCGAATCCCAAAGTCAGCAACTACTCGTACTTACAAATGCGTGTAAAAAAATCTCGCACTGAACTGAAGAGAACCCTTAAAGGTTTTGTTACTGATACGAGTAATGTCAACTTTCATTTGCAATTGGACCTATCCCATTCGCATACGGAAAGTTCAATTTTGTGTAATTATTATCGAAGTATAGGTTGCTGTTAATGAAATGACCCGTCTGCGGGTGAGAGTATATGTAACTTGGAACAACCAACTGAAACATGCTTACTTATTTTCTGATACTTTTCTAATGGATTAAAAAGAAATCAGCAATACCGTAAAAATCAATCAATGAGATAATTGCAAACATGATTTTTCTCTCTATGAGGGAACGTAAACACTGAACTGAATGTGATCTACCGGTCACGCGTATTACTTAGCTATTGACCTACGTACTGGTTGGTATGCTTATACAGGGTGTCCGCTGGAAAGGTATACTACTTTGTTTTGCCGCCATTTTGGTAAACATTTGTCTTGACATTTCATATTTGTCAGCCGGGAAGTAGAGACTTGGCAAATTTATTATGAAAAAATATTCGATAAACCAACGTTAAAACATTTGGCACATCAAAATTAATCATCGATTACTGTGACGAGAAGTTACGTGAAATTTGTGAGAGAAACAACGTGCCAACAAAACGAACTATTTATTGTGTAGTAAACGATTTCGAAGAAAGAGGGTCTGTAGCTGATAGGCCCAAGCATGGACCACAACGTACTGCAAGATCGACTGCAAACATTGCTGCTGCTCAAGAAAGTGTTCAAAACAATCCATCAACCTCAATTCGACGCCGCGGTCAGGAGCTTGGTCCGCAAAGAACAAATTTGACCACAATTTTGCAGGATTTGCATTTGTTTCCATTTAAGATTCAGTTGACACAGTTCTTCTTCAGTTCTTCTTTAGTTCTTCTTCTAGACCATTTACGCCGTCGTACATATGCCAATAGGATATTACAGCTCGCCCCTGACTACGCCGATTTTCATAAAAAAATGTCACATCATAATGACGAGGCACATTTTCATTTGAATGGATGTGTGAATATACAGAATAGTCGGTTCTGGGCAATGGAAAACCCTCAAATTATTCATCAGTCAAATTTGAAGCCATTAAAAGTGACATTCTGGTGTGCAATTTGATTCGGAAGAATCATTAGATCTTACTTCTATGAAAATAAAAACGCCGTCAATCTGTCAATGGGTAGCGATATCGTGATATGATCGAAAACTTTTTAACGCCATAACTGCATGCTTTGGGCTTGACTAACATGTGGTATCCACAAGACGGTGCCACATCGCATACAGCCAGGATTACAATGGAATAATTGCGAGACCTCTTTCCACAACAAGTTATTTTAAGAAATTGTGAGGTTGATTGGCCTTCACGGTCGCCTGATTTGACTGCTCCGGACTTCTTTTTGTGGTGAATTCTGAAAAGCAAGGTTTATGCAAACAAACCAGAAACTCTTGAGCAGCTCAAACAAAATATTCGTGTTTAAATTAATGTGTGAGAATGAAATGAAAAAGGTGCTCGAAAGGGCTTGCATTTGTGAGGCTAACAGAGGCGGACATTGATCTGATATTGTGTTCCATACATTAGATAACACATTTATCAATATAATTTCCATTCTCTTTCATTTAATCAAAAATTATAATCAAACAAAGTGTATACCTTCCCGACGGACACCCTGTACTTAGAATAGTAAGTATACATCAATGTAAGCAAAAAAAAATTAAATACACTTTTAAATATTTTAAAGGCATTTTTAATAGGCACTTTGTATTTGAAAGCTTAGAACGTTTAAACGAACGAACGAGCACACAGAGCCTTAATGTCTGTTAAACGTTTCTTAACACTCCTTGGCTAATTTTTTTTTATTCCTTTTGCTGCCAACGAAAGAAGACCATCTTTTCTGGGTCATCACACAAAGGAACAGCAACAACATCAAAATCGCAAGGAAACTTTTTCTTTTTCTTAGTGAGGGAACGAAGCAAATGGGCATATTTCATGTTTAGCAAATTTGCGACTGGGTAGGGTTGGGGAGAACACCCATCAAAGCGATATCAAATGAAGGCGATTGCTTGAAAATGCCTTTAACTGAATACTATCAACACTTTATCCATAATACATACGAGTAATACTAAGAACAATAGCCAGAGTCAGAGCTGGAGCTGGAGCAACAACTCTGGAGGTTAACAGAAAACGTATAGAGAAGGTATCGTTTACTTTGTGCCATTTGTTAAAGGAAAACCAAAAGCAGATTTCTCGTATAATAAGCATACAATTTGATTTGCAACCTGCAGCCCACTATTGTCATAGTCGTCGTAATCGTGATGTTGGCTGGTGGCTTGGACGCACCACAATTATTACGCGATCTGAAAGCAGCGGAAACGTTGTTGCTATTTTCTGCACAGCCACTGCCAGCAACATGAAAATACGTGCAATATTTTTCCAACATGCAATATTCAAATTAAACTAAAGTTTCCTTGTGTTTTTTGCTTGCCCCTCTTAGGTTTACCTTCGGCTATCCACATCGGTTTGCGTGCTGGCATGTTAATATCTTTACATACTTCCTTTCTCTGCCCCGAATAGTGGCATACATTCTAATGCCACATACATACGTACATGTTTATGTATGTATGTATGCGTGTGTACGCTGGCGAATTTATGGGTAAACGAGCCATGAGTGCAGTGGCGAATCACGAAAATAATAAGAAAAGAACTTTCATAATTTGCGATATACAAAAAAGTTTAGACCAGTCAGCCAAGCTGCGAGTCAGTCAGTCAACCAGTCATTATAACCTGCTCCATGCTACTAGGTGTACATATATTAAGTTTTTCATTACGTTTAAAACTGGGCTCCTACTTCATCGGATGGCGCTTATGGGAAATGAATTCGTTCAGATTTGTGCAAGGACGTGTTCTTTAAAATTTCCATTGGGACGGCGTGTTGTGATAGGTGGTGAGCGCGACTGTCATACAAGTAAAAGAGGTTCGCAGATTGGACTTTTTTTAGTCTCTACCATAGGATAAAGTGTCTATGAGGGATTCTTTTTGCAAAACGAATCAGATGTTTTTGCATGATTTTAAAGCTTGCGTTACATTGTGCGTAAGAACAGGTATAACTGCAAATTGCCACTGCTTTGTTCAGAGATAGGATATTTAGCTCAAAGATGCGTTTATGATATATTTTAAAATATAATTATTATTGTTATCGATTGGCCAGTTGACCGCACTATACACTACAGATCAAATTCGTTTTTCGCTCGTACAGTCCGTATGTGAAATCGACTTCCGGCAAATGTATTTCCCGCTAATTGCGACATCCAGCAGCTCAAGGCAAGTGTCAATAAACATAACGCCCTCTTTCCCCCCTCCGATCCTTTACTTTCCACTTGCCAACTTAGATGGGGGGTTTCCAATAGGGACATAACAATTTTGTATCCTTATCATTCAACCATTTTTAATGATCTTTCAGTGTCAAAACGTTGGTCGAAGTCAACATTTCCATCACGGTAAAGTTCACTAACGAGCCACTTTTCGAAATCATTAAAAATTACTTTAGAAATTCTGAGTCGGTGGTCGCAAGTTTAAGCAAGCTTTATCCAGGTCTCCGGTCGCAATCAGCAATATATGTGACAGCGCATAGAGAAAAGGACCTAAGGGTAAAAAAAATAAATTTTAATTTTTTTCTTTTTTTTGATGTGGACAACACCTGAGCATCGAATGAGACCGATCCGACCATAACATAATTGCGTGTAAACATACTCAAGAAAGGGCTCATGTCGATTGGTGCAAAGAAATTTGAAAAAATACGGTCGCGGTGCTTCAAAAGACGTTTATAAGATCGTCACAGGTGACGAATCATGGATCTATGCGTATGAGCCCGAAACAAAACAGCAATCGACCGTATGGGTCTGCGAAGACGAGCCAAATCCATGTGGCGACTGTTCCAATTAAGTAACGTAGGAGGGAAAATCTGAGTGCTACACCGCAATGTGTTTGCCTGAAGTCCTCGGAGAAATTCGAAAAACGAACAGGAGAAGACGAATTATTGTGCACCACGACAACCCGAGCTCTCCAACCATCGCCTTTTTTGACCGAACAAATCGTCGAATTAATGGGTCATCCTCCGTACAGCCCTGACTTGGCACCCAATGACTTCTTTTTATTGCCGCACATCAAGAAAATAATGCGTGGTCAACGATTTTCGTCGCCAGAAAATGCTGTTGAAGCGTTCAAAAGCCATGATTGAAGATGTCTCAATCGGAGTAGAAAAAGTGCTTCTACAATTGGCTTGAGAGCATGCAAAAGTATATAAATCATGCAGGAGAATACCTAGTAGGGACATTAATACTGTTACACACGTTTTATGCTGTAAACAAAAAGTACTGAATGTTTTTGGACCAAAAATTTTGTTAATATATTTATTGATGTATATTGTATTCAAAAAGAATCCACTTAAACGAAATGTCCGCCTTTTTCCTTTACACACGCCTTAAGTCGCACTGGCTAATCGTCAATAGCTGCACGAACCTCGTCCATTGGAAAATTGGCCACAGGTATCTTCAGTGTCAAACCTTGTCCTCTAAAACCGTCCACAATTTTTAATCCAATGGGTTCAAATCTGAGCTGCCTGAGGGACATTCTACAGAGAAAATGAACGCTGCCAAATTGTTTCGAAGCCAGGCCTGGGACGTTTTAGCCTTATGGGCCGGCGCAGAATCCTGCTGGAAAGTCCATGACTCGTTTAATAACAGGGAATTGTTAAAATGCTTCACAATAGCTTCCAAAACGGTTTCTTGGTAAACTTTGGCCGATGTTTTGACTCCTTATTCGCAGAAATGCAGGTCAGTGACCCCCTCGTAAGAGACACCCTACCAAACCTTGACTGAAGCTGGGTGATGACTCTTTTCCACCTTTGGGATCAGTTCAGATGCTTCCTTGGATGACCGCGCATACACTCTATCATTTTGCTTGTTAAATTTTTCCTAAACGGTAAAAATTTTTCAAAAAAATTTTCTGTGCAAATTATCAGCGTGCTTCACCAAAAGACGTTTGCATTTTTCAGTCCTATTTTTTAAAGCTGCAGTCAATAAATGTCCGGTACGTCGTTTGAAAGCCCTAAGTCCCAAGTCTTTTTTAATGATTCGACTCATGGACTTTTGCGTGATATTCATCTCACGGGCCATGATTTTCTGTTTTCGGAGCGGATTTCTGTGAATTCTTGATTTAAAGGCTTCGATGACATGCGGTGTTCGAACAGAGCGGCTCGACTGGTGGCGGTCATTTACATCTCCAGTCTCCTCAAACAGTTGTATGCATCGGTAGACGAACATGCGGCTAATCCCTAGTAGCCGGAGCGGTTTGAAAATATCGCTTTTTTTCATTTCACACTTGAAAAGCGCTATTACAGCGATACGGTTATCATTATCTGACCACTCCATGACGAAAGTTGAAACAATTTTAAAATCCCGTAACCGACTAACGCTATTGAGGTTAGCTTTCAAAACCCATATGACATTAACGGGGTATGTTCAGTTCAACTATTGAAATAGGTGTGTTCAATGTTGTAACAGTATTTATGTCCCTACTAAGTACTCTGAAAAACCATTTTTGGTGATAAATATTCGCATTTTCATGACTTGAGCAGTTTTTTTTTATTCTGGTTCGAGACCTTTATGTTGTTTCTTTTTCATAATCAACTTAAAAAGAAGAAATTGGTGAAATGTATTTGCTACGGTTGCCAGGCAGACTGTACAGCTGTTTCTAAACCCGCCAAGGTTTTTCTTCAGCAGTCTTTGGCAACGATTACTTCGGCCACAAATCAAATGACTTATACGGGAGATTCATTTTTATTAATGAGAATTACCCTTTGTGTATAGTCTTCGAACTGAGCGTAGAGCAATCTTCAACGCATTTCTATTATTAGGCCAGAAATATATATAGCAGCCCTCGTTAAAAAGTAGTCAATATATTGTATTGGAGGTAAGTAAATTCAGATAGTTTTTTTTAATATGGGATATTATTATTGATTTAATTAAATATTTTCCTTCAAGGGTACGCAGTTTAAATCGACTTTTTTAGTTTGTTTACTACATTAGCCGCTAGTTCCGACCTTAAAAGTTTTGTGCGCGGTCTGCACAATTTATACACACAAAACGGTTGCTGTGCCAATTAGCGATATAAGTGAGGTAAGTAAGGATACAGTATATGGTTCAGGCAACCAATATAAATCTATTTGTGTACAATACCGCCAAAATGATGAGTTTTGTACAATCTGCTCTAGTGCAATGACAAAACAAAATGTGTTGGCTTTACAAAACCGCACTACTGTGCCAATATTTAGCCTATTTGTTTCGCTGATAAATTTTTCTCCGGTTAAGATTTAGATATTTTTTTTGTGCAAATTTCATTTATTTTTCATGCCTGGGCTTGCCATCATTTCCCGATATAATTACAACAATTAATGAGCCTTTGCTACCGTTTAATTCCCCTAGTAATAGAAAATTATGCCCTTGCGAAGGTTCGCTGCTTTATTTCAGAATTTTCTGTCGAAATAACAAGAAGGCAAACAAAATCAACATCAACGAATACGCGAAGGAACATCAGCGAACAAACGAAAACTTTTCAAATTGAGTTAAATTGAGTTAACGAGTATCTAAAACTTTTCGCTGAAACATTATAAAAACAACAAGAAATTTAAACAATGCATTTTTGGTGGGGGATGATGAGTTGTGCCCTCTGCAAAAAGTCAAAGGAAAAAAAAGAAACACTTAAATTTATTCCAAGTTTATCATCATATTTTTTATTCATTAATTTGAATACGCTTGCAGAATGTTATTCGTACTTATAATCCTTCAGCGAAATTAATTCCATCGAGTGTTTTCCGCAAATTTATTGGAACGGTACGGAGCGCGTGTACATGTGATTGATGAAGTAATTATTTTGCGGACATGTCGGTCGGTGGCTGTGCACGTGGAAGGGATTCTTTTATTTTTTGAGATGTAAGTTATAAAATTCTGTTTGGGATCAAAGTTTAAAAATTTAATTAGCACAATGTGGGTGGTGCTTCTTGTAGTCAGCCGAAGTTAAAACCAAGCAGTACTACCAAACTGAACATTTGCCTTATGTGGGTGCTGCGATCGACCACTCTGAAAATAGGCTAGATCATTGCACGGTTTGATATAAGCCCCTATTCAAATGCGCCTTCCAATTTGATGTCTCATTGACTTAAAAGCGGATAATTTTACCGGATTGTGATGAAATTAAGCTCCGCAAAGGAGTGATAGAGAGTGATAAAACAGTAAGCATTATACAGTAGGTCCCGATTTGTGGATACAGGAATTTGCCCAAGCCCAGATTACCGTTTTCCGTTTGTTCCTTCGTAAGATGTTGAAGAAAATATGCATGCAGTAAAGAGAATTTATTCCCTAATAATACCCTATTGTAATGGCTTAGTGCTGATGCTTTAAGTAAAATAAGCAAAAGGAGATAGGCCTTGGCAGATAAGCTTAATAATAAGAATCGATTCAGAGTCACTATCTGATTCCATTGAGCAATGCCCGCACGTCCGTCCATCTGTTTATCAATCGTTGTAATAAAATTATAGGTCGCATTTACGAGGGTTGCTATTTATATTTGGGATCCTGACAATAATAGTCTTCCCAGATGCAAAACTGGAACTTTCATTGGAAACATTGACATTTTTTATCATATCATCACACAGAACGTTTTGTCATTTGAGGGCAAATTGTTTTGTTTACAGTATATTGAAAAATTCATCTCAGTCAAAAATTGTAATTATCCCGTGAACATTTTCGCGCGATGTTTCATTTTCGTGCGGGTTGTCGAGACAAGAGTGTTTAAACCAATTTGTGTTGTCGTTGGATCCCACATTATTTGACGAATGCTCAAAAAAAAAGCATCGTATGGATTGGTGCAAAGAGATGTCGAAAAAGTATAACTGCGGTAGCTCAAATGCAGTATATAACATTGTCACAGGTGACGAATCATGGTTCTATGCATATGAACCCGAACAGTGCCTTTAGTGGAACATAGGGCGGTCAATTCTGAGTGGTATACAACCATCTGTTTGTCAAAAGTGTTCGAAGAAAGGTGGAAAGATAATGAAATAAGAAGGATCATTTTGCATCACGACAATGCGAGCTCTCACACATCAGCTGAAACGATGAGCTATTTGACCACTAAAGATGTCGAATTGATGGGCCATCCACCGTCAGCCCTGATTTGGCACCTAATGACTTATTCTTGTTCCCTAGCATCAAAAAGAAATTGTGTGGTCAACGTTTTTTACCGCCCAAAGCAGCTGTTGAAGCATTCAAAATTGGTTTGCGCGCATGCAAAAGTGTATTGATCTTAAAGGAGAATATTTTAAAAAACAATAAAACCATTTCCAATGATAAATTTATGGGGTTTTATTTGCCGAATCCAAAATATTAATAGCAACCCTCGTATTAAGCGATTTGGACGATACTTGGAACATTGTTTAGGGCTGGGAAAAGTACTAATCCTGCTAACATTGGTCCATTCTGATCCATATTATGGCCTTTACGTTTTCAAAACCTACAGCTTTACAAGTCAGAAGTATATGTGACGCGCAAAATAGAAAAGGACCTAAGGGTAAAAACCAGTTTTCTTCAGGAGAGCCATATTAAAGATTTTAATACGTGTATCTTTGGTGTACCATCACTTTCATAAAATGCGCATATCTCTGGGAGGGAACACTTTTGGGGCATGGGATCGGTCTCATTCGATGCTCAGATGTTGTCCACATCAAAAAAAAAACGTGAAAATTGATTTTTTTACCCTTAGGTCCCTTTCTCTATGCGCTGTCACATATAGCTTTATTTTTTGAAAACAGCTTACACAACTGTTCCTCTCGATTTGAGGTCCTGCTTAAGGTAGCATATTAAGTCCGACCTTGCTCAAGCTCCATATGTGACAGCGCATAGAGAAAGGGACATAAGGGTACAAAAATCAATTTTCATCTGAGCATCGAATGAGACCGATCCCATGCCCTAAACGTGTTCCCTCCCAGAGATATGCGCGTTTTATGAAAGTGATGGTACACCAAAGATACACGTATTTAAATCTTTAAAATGGGTCTCCTGAACAAAACTGGTTTTTACCCTTAGGTCCCTTTTTATTTTGCGCGTCACATGTAGCGATTATAAATCTTCTCAATAGTATAGTGGTGTAGGGTATTGCATAGTCAGACATCTCCCGAGTTTTTCTTTTTTTTACTTGTTCTTACTAAGTTTGGCGTTCTGTTTATATCGATGACGTTTGCATATTTTAACGAAAAATTAATTAATCTTTGTCTCTTTCTCTCCATGTCTGTTATGCAGATTATATTTTTTTCTCAAGCATTTTGATTGTCGTTTACTTATTAAAAAATTACCAAAAAAATGGTATTCATATTTATTGTGCTGAAATTGTATTAAAAACTTTTTTATTTGCTTTATAAATATAACAAAGAACGAGTTTATTTCAATTTTGGTGAATTATATTTTAATGCTCGTCCATTCGTCTGATGTATGTACGAGTACGAGTACATACAAAACAGTGTCAACTAATTGTCATTAGAGTTTGTCGGGACTTGAGTTGTTTTTTCTCCTCTTTTTGACATTTTGAATAGTATAACATTATTTAAAATGTTATGTTTACTTGATATGTGTGTAAAGCATAAGGGGGGTACAATTTGGTCTGATACAATTTATGCGCATACGAGGGTAGTTAAGTAGTTACTTGCTTTTTCACTTCCCAGTTAGCTTTGCCAGCAACTACGCGTATTTCCTGTTATCAAACTTGAATTTGGGTGTAAGGGTATTCACAACAAATGATGTACACGATGCTCCAACAATAATGTTAATTGAGAGTCACACCTAAACGTCAAGCTTTTTGCCTATCTTAATTTGACGTTAATGTATACCGTGTTTGACAAATTCAACCATGGAGAGGTACACAATACAGATTAATGAAGCCGTTCACGAAAGTGGACGTTCAAATCAAAATGAATTTTTGGCACTTTATGATTTTTTTTGGTTTGCATAATTGACCACAAGGTGTCCACAATCGCGGGAATTGTGCGAAATTTTCAGCAATCCGGATCTGTAGGAAATATGAAAACACCTGTACATGCCTGCCCAGTTTGTTCAGCGGAAAAGGTTGATGTTGTTCGCGATATTTTGACCAAAGAACTGTCAACCCCGACTCGTCGACCTTCCCAGCCATTGCACATAATACGAACAACACTGATACGAATTTTGAATGAAGATTTACACGCTTATAAGGTTATATTGACTCAAGAGCTGAAGCCTACTCGACAAGGGCTGAAACATATACTCGTTTTTCTGGCCTAATAATGAAAATGCGAATATGTATGATCCGAATATGTATCATAAATGATTTTATTGCTTTTTAAAGCATTCCCCAGCATAATTTATTGACTTTTGCATGCGCTTTGAAGCACTTTTGCCACTCCGATTGAGACACCTCCAAAACATGGCTTTTGAACGCTTCAACAGCATCTTCTGGCGGTGAAAATCGTTGACCACGCATTTTTTTCTTGGTGTGCGGTAATAAAAACAAGTCATTGGGTGCCAAGTCAGGGCTGTACGGCGGATAACCCATCAATTCGACGTTTTGGCCGGTCAAAAAGGCGCTGGTTTAAGCCGATGTGTGATAGCTTGCATTGTCATGGTGGACAATGATTCGTCTTCTCTTGTTCGTTTTTCGAATTTCTCCGAAGACTTCAGGCAAACAAATTGTGGTGAACCACTCAGAATTGACCTTCTACGTGGCTCGAGCGGAACAGTCGGCACATGACCAGTTTTGCCAAGAAACAGAAGACCATTTGCTAAGAAGTGTTTCTTCCACGGACAACTTTTGTTGGATTTGGCTCGCCTTCGAAGACCCATACGGTCGATTGCTGCTTTGTTTCGGGCTCATACGCATAGATCCATGATTCGTCACCTGTGACGATCTTATAAACGTATTTTAAAGCGCCGCAATCGTATTTTTTCAGAAAAATTTTTGAGCAATTGTCAAATTGTGCGGGATCCAACGAGAACAAATCCTTTTACGGCCAGGTGTTCATGCAATATCGAATATATGCTGGTGGAAGAAATGCCCATGGATGCCTCTATCTCACGGTATGTCACATGGCGATCTTGCATTACCAGTTCACGCACGGCATCAATGTTCTCTGGCACACCGGCCATTTTTGGACGACCTTTACGACTTTCGTCTTTGAGCGAGCGTCTGCCACGATTGAATTCATTTAAACAGTTTTTCACAGTGCTATAGGATGGTGCTTTATCGCCATACAAAGATTTAAGTTCATCGATGCACTCTTGTCGTGATAATCCACTATCATCGACTATTGTGAAAAATGATCGCACGAAAATGTTCACGAGTTATTTCCATTTTTTTCCAAATTGGTTATTTCAATTTACTGTAAACAACACAAGTGATGGTCGTACCTCAAAACCTACTGAGTACGTTTATTCTAAAAAATGTCAAACTCTCCAATGGCGTCAGATGGCGCCAGTGTGTTAAGGTGCCTAAGCCAGAAATAGATATAGCAACGCTCGTATAAATATGGTAGGTGTGACAAAAGTATTATTTTTGGGTTTTATGTTAACAATAATATGTTTATGGTAATCATACCGTTAGTAAATTTTATCTGTGAATTTAATTTTTCCCAAGCAAACTGCTTTAGATTAGGCTATTATGTTTTTTTTTAAACAGATTTATTTTATTGTTAAATAAATTATTCCCATTTGTTTATATAAGACGTATTTTTTAAATAATTTAATTAGTAAAGTCTTTGTTAAGGATCATAGTACGGTTGTAGGGATCATAACATCATTGCGTGTGAATGACACTATGGTTGTGTGGACCATAATATGCATGTATGTGCAATATACTATGGTTGTGAGGATCATACTATGGTTGTATGTGAGACATACTATGGTTGCGTGTGAAATCATACTATTGTTATGAGAGTCAAAATAAAGTTATGCCACAACCATATACCCAACAATGATATAATGCTTCTCTAATATGTTTTCCCCAACCTGACGTGTGTCAGGTGTGATAAGTTTTAAAGACTCGTTCCAATATATTGCAGCACCATAGAAAAAATTAGTGGAGATGTTTATATTCGTGATCAATTGAAGAATGTACAATCAATTGATGAACGTACTCCGTGAGCTAATGGCGTAGTGGCTGAATATATTTTGTGCTATACTTATAACTTGACCAATTGGTCTCTACATCGATTTAAGTTTTAAGTGGTGACTAGGTCGACGTTCGTACAGAAAATTATATATATTCTTTACCGCAGCACGGAGTGTATACTAAATTTGTCATACGTTTGCGACACCTTAAAAAATTGATCGGAAATCTTACTTAGAGCGTCTATTCCGTAGCCAACGGAATAAAAAAAATCTTTTTAAAGAACAAAAGGTAACTAGAAAAGTTCTTGAAAGGCGAACAATTGAATAAATGGGAACAGTTGGTTTAAAATCAATAAGTAGACAAATGATATTCTGCTGGGTCGAATAATAAGGGTTCGGGGCCAATATGAACATTTGTCAAATGGGTGCAGCACCGCCTACTTTTGCATCCAGATGGGTTTTTTTCTTACCAACATCATATACTTATATACGAAGTACTTCGTCATATTGGCATTAGTACAAAAGAAATTGTTATTTAACATTTTTAGTAAAATGGGTAGTACCACATCATTTTTTTCAATCTAAACACAAAATAGTATTATTTTATTTCATTAATTTCATTCTGCAAAAATTCTAGAACAACAATCACTTTGAAAAAAATTTAATTTTTAATGGGGTCATAGCAAAGCCCACTTTTTGTTCCATGTCAATATCATACGTTCCAAACAGCACAGCCATATCGGTAACAGTTCTTGAGATAAAATCTTTCAGGGCTGTATGGGCGGTGCCCCGCCCCCTTGACATGTCATATCGTTATATACCCTACAAAAATATATCCTAGCCGAACGTTGCATAATGTAAAACATTTCATAACGATTGTAGTTAATAGGGGTGATGAAAAGGGTGTTTTTTTAGACATGTGGTTTTAAAGGAGAAATAAAACGCATATAATTTAAGGTTATGGCCAAGAATTCAGGTTTATAATAAAGATAAGGGTTTGTCATTGTGATTTAAAAATGATTTGGGGCAAGTGGCCGCAGCTACTGGCCGGAACAAATTCCAGCCGTGTGGCCGAATTTTTGACCACTTTTTACAGCTTTTGGGCCGTATTTCAGCAATAATGCGCCGAATACTCTGCTACAAGGCATCAATCGTGTCGGGCTTACCTGCGTAGACAAATATATAATAGTCCAGCGGTGTTAAATCACACGATCTTGGAGGCCACGACACAAGGCCCACGGCGCGAGATAATGCGCTACCCAAAAGTTTCCTTCAATAAATTGATTGTTTTGTTGTAGCTCCGTCTAGTTGGAACCAAAGGTCGTCCACATCATCATCCTCCAATTCAGGCACGAAAAAGTCATTAATCATGGATCTATACCGTTCCCCATTGACCATAACATTATGGCCGGCTTCATTTTTGAAGAAATATGGATCAATGATTCCCTCTGCCCATAGAGCACACCAAACAGTGACCTTTGGAGGATGTAATGGCATCTAAATGCGACAATTTTAGTTATTAATGTAAAAGTAAGCTTTCTTGTAAAAATCAGGATCGGTGGTCATCTAGTTGTGGGTCCATTCACAACGATTTGCAAACGTTGTTCCGGAGTAAGTCCATTTAGTATAAAATGGCAAACCAGATTGAGCACAAATCAAGTGCCAGCTGTCAAAAAGACCAACTCCGAAAAAAGTGTGGCCAGATTTAAAACCACAGGTCTTAAAAACACCCTTTATAAGAAAAAAGCCCAAACAAATATTTCTCATGTTGTGATTTTCCCAGAGGTTTACTAGCTCCTTGTGTGGGGAAAACTTTTACCTCTTAACCGATCTGACCTATTTTGAATACGTTACAGTCCACACATATTTCTGCAGATTTTCAGCCACAACGATTCAGCAGTATTTCGAGGTGTTGCAAACGGAATGACAAAGGGATTATCCTATCCTACGACGAAATGTATAAAAAGGGCATAGTTGCAGGACTGTTATACTATTGTGGCCCAAAAACGGTCCGTATGGTTTAATCGGGCAATCAATAGTCAATATGTACATATGTGACAGCGCATAGAGAAAGGGACCTAAGGGAAAAAAAATAAATTTTCACTTTTTTTTGATGTGGACAACATCTGAGCATCGAATGAGACCGATCCCATGCCCCAAAAGTGTTCCCTCCCAGAGATATGTGCGTTTTATGAAAGTGATGGTACACCAAAAATATACGTATTTAAATCTTTAAAATGGCTCTCCTGAACAAAACTGGTTTTTACCCTTAGTTCCCTTTCAATTTTGCGCGTCACATATGAGTGCTCACATTGAAGAAGTCTTTCTCAATAAATTCAAGCCATGATTTACTTATTTAGTTTTAAGTTTTTGCTGAAATTTAGACGATCACATGGATGGAAGGTTTCAAAAAAAGGAAGCTTGAGGACAAAAGAAGCGGCCACTTTTAAATACTCGTATGGGCATACTATGCTTACTCAAATTTAAGAAGTCACTACGACTCCAAATATACTTTATATCCATTTTGAAGATTTCACTGAGATTTGAGGCGAACCAAAAGACCCTATAAATAAGTCAGTGAATTCACCTTGTGCTCTTGTGCGCCAACATCCAAAGCAATTGGATTTAATGGCGGCGCGTATTCGATGTTTTTTTAACTTTGGTATTTTTGGTCTAAACTCAAACTTGTGCGACAAATTTCCGACTGACTGAACCTATGATGACGTATTTTTTTTAACAATTACTACAGGTTAGGGCGGCCTGTAGCTATGCGTAATGAAATGGCAGGCTTTACTTAATGTTTTGACAGAAGCATTGACATTGGTAACTTAGACTTCTTCAAAAATATTTAAGTTAAATCAAATAGCTATCATTACTATCTGGACTCCCAGTGTATATGCTAATATCTGTACATCCATCCCGCTTATTCCCAACAATTCCAGCTAAACTGTGTCGTTTTGTTCAGTCCTGCAACTTTTTTCTTCTGCAGAGTTGCATTGCTGTGAACATTCTCAAACAACAGAGCTTTATATTAACATCGTTACATTTATCAAAACTTTTTTTCTATTTGTTCTTTTTTTTTTTTTGTAGAAAAAAATGGGGAAACAACAGAAAGTTCATAAAAAACAAATATAACATCAGACCCACAAAGACTGTTTAACATTAAAATGGGTCGTCGTTATATGACCAGAAAAAGTCAAAATTGCATTTTATATTCTGTATTATATGGATTTAAGTCTTACAAATTCTGGTCTCTTTAATAAGAAGTTAAAGCGAGTAAATACTTTAATTAACTAATAATATGGATAATTTGACAAATTTAACCAATAAGGTAAGGTTATGCTCAGGGGAAGTTTTTAAAACCAGCTACATTGGATTTGCTTTGAAATCTGAGCTCTAATCTCAACTAACTGAGAAACGCAAGTTAGCAAGTATGAAGTCGACTGAAGCGACTTAAATTTATAAATCTCAAAGGCAGTTAATTTTTAAAGCTTCTCCGAGATACAACGAGTACTCGACAAAATATCCGGCGAAACGACCGAAGTTAGAATGCCTTCGTGAAATTCGGCCTGGAGCGAACGGCGTCGGAGACTAAACTCTTAGTACCAGCAATTTACGCAGTTTTTAAGGGGTTTCATCACACACAGAGAACAGATTTGTTGCCACAATCGAATTTTTTGCGAACGAATGTTGGTGGTTGTACGTATTATTATCCATGTATTCTTAAAAGTTGTACGTATTATCCAGGTATTCTATCGTTTCAACCGAATGTTAATTAGTTGCACGGCATTTTTAAGTAGAGGAAACTGACACCATCGACTGAAGTAACTATATAAGATGACTACTAAACCAGAATTTTTCATGCATAAATTGTTATAATACATTGTTGGTTATAAGTGCTCTGTGAATTCGGTTGTCATTACCATGATCATTTGTTAGTAGAGCCAACTGATGGTAAAATTTTTTGTATTGATTTTTTTTAATAATTTTAATAATAATTAATTTTTATATTTTAAAGTATTGATTCTGTAAATGAAATTATAATTATGAACGAAAACTTGGTTTTTATTTTTCACTCTAATTTCGAAGTTTGTTTATGGAATAATTTTGTCCATTAAATTGGTAAAGGACATAAAATTAATTTTTTGTTTTAATGCAGATGCAATTTAAAGAAAACGCTGATGCTGATATGTTATCAAAAGTTAGAACTTTAGACTTTAATCTTTATGTTATTAGTTGTAGGGTTAGTGAAGAATTATTTTCATATTTTGACACTTTGGGCTACTTTCAAAATGGGTGTGAAGAAAACTTTTGAGTATTTTTAACTGCCTTGCAATGGGTAAACGAATCAATATCATATATTAAATTCAAATTGGGATAGATATTCTGATAGGCTCTCCAGTGATACGATTGCCCAAACTGATAAATATTAAAAAAAAGTATAATAATATTAATTGTCAGTTTGGGGAGACAGTATCTGTGTCGCTGCCCAAAAAAAATTGGTTGTACAGCCCTGAAAATCAATGTCACTTTGCCATTTTGTTAAATACTTTTCTCTATTTAAATACTTATATATTTACAATAGGTCTTGAGCCGGATAATCCCTGTCATGTGACGCGCAAACTAAAAAGGGATCTAAGTGTAAAACCCAGTTTTGTTTAGGAGAGCAATTTTAAAGATTTAAATACGTGTACCTTTGGTGTACCATCACTTTCATAAAACGCGCATATCTCTGGGAGGGCATACTTTTGGGGCATATGATCGGTCTCATTCGATGCTCAGATGTTGTCCACATCAAAAAAAGAAAAAAAATTAAAATTGATTTTTTTACCCTTAGGTCCCTTTCTCTATGCGCTGTCACATATAATAATTCAAATAATAGTTTATATATCGATTTTTTCTGATACTTGTACATGTCCATATATTTTGCTGTTTTTATTTTTGCTATATATTGAGCTGAAGGCCTTTGATGCTATTACTCATATTACAATTGCGAGGGCGGTTCGGAAAGTTCTTAGCCTATCAATGAAAGAGAATAGTTAGTTTTTCAGAAATATTTTTATTTTTCAATATAATCTCCTGAAACTTTAATACACTTAGTCCAACGCTTATCTAGCAATTCTATCCCTTGATTAAAATAGTTTTCCTCAAGGTCTTCAAAATAGTGGTTTACAACTGTAATTGCATCTTCATTTGAGGTAAAACGCTTGCCAGCAATGATTTTTTTTAGATTTGGGAACAGGTAAAAGTCACTGGGAGCTAAATCAGGGAATAAGAATAAGAAAGAGAATAAGTGATCAAGCAACTCGTACTTTAATTCGTTGATTTTAGCCATTGTGAAAACTCTATTGTGCGCTGGTGCGTTGTCTTGATGAAAAATTATTTTTTTGTGTTGTAAGCCAGGACGTTTTTCTCGAATTTGTACATTTAATTGATCTAAAAGTTTGCAACAGTACTCTGAATTTATTGTTTTACCCTTTTGCAGATAGTCAATCAATAAAATACCTTTGAAGTCCCAAAAAAACCGTTGCCATCACCTTACCAGCCGATTGAATTGTTTTTGCCTTCTTTGGGGCACTTCCTCCAGCTTCAGTTCATTGTTTGGATTGTTCTTTTGTCTCTGGAGTATAGTGGTGGATCCATGTCTCATCAACAGTTATGAAACGACGCTTAAAATCTTTTTTTTCGCTGAAAACGATCCAAACAAGCTTGAGAAATGTTCATTCTTATGCGTTTTTGGTCGACTGTTCACCAGTGCGGCACCCATCTTGCAGAAAGCTTTTTATCTGTAGTTCTTCATGCAAAACTAAATGGACTCGATCATTTGAGATGCCCATGATATTAGCTATTTCACGAACTTTTATTCTTCGATCATTTAATACCACTTTGGCTACAATTTCTGTTGTTGTTGCTGTTTTTGGACGTCCACTACGTGGTTCATCTTCAATGCTTGTACGACCACGTTTAAATTCAGCAACCCAATTTTTTACTGTTGCATATGAAGGAGCACTTTCACCTAACACATTCACCATATCATTATGAATTTCTTGTCCCGATAAACCTTTTTTATGTAAATATTTAATGACACTACGCATTCCTAATTTTTCCATTGTAAAAAAATCGTGGATGCTTCTTTTATGAACACCTGTTTCTATATAAAGGAGTTGCCAGATCGAAACAAAATTCAACATGTGTTCATAGCAGAGATGGAAGTTTCAAAAACACTTAATTTTTTTCTGTTTATACCGCGCTTTTTGTGCTAGGCTAAGAAGTTTCCGAACCGCCCTCGTAAGTGCAAGATTATATGCTAAATAATTAAAGAAATAAATTAAAATAAGCGGCCTGAAGCCGTCAATTATTATTGGTTATATATTCTGATGTTGGGTTATCCAATATACAGGATTTGGTTACGGCAAAAAACTTATCTGTAGTCTCCACTGATTATTTGTATATGTGACAGCGCATAGAGAAAGGGACCTAAGGGTAAAAAAATCGATTTTTTTCACTTTTTTTTTGACGTGGACAACAAATGAGCATGAGACCGATCCCATGCCCCAAAAGTGTTCCCTCCCAGAGATATGCTCGTTTTATGAAAGTGAAGTCGACGATTCTACACCAATGATACACGCATTTAAATCTTTAAAATGGCTCTCCTGAACAAAACTGGTTTTTACCCTTAGGTCCCTTTTTATTTTGCGAGTCAACTATGCTTAAGTTCTCTAAAACCGTCCACAATTTGTAATCCAATGGGTTCAAATCTGGACTGCCTGACAGCCTTTCTTTAGAGGAAATGAAAAATTGTTTCGAAGCCAGAGCTGGGACGTTTTAGCCTTATGGGCCGGCGCATAATCCTGCTGGAAATTCCATGGCTGGTTTTGTAATAGGGAATTGTTAAGAGTCTTCACAACAGCTTCCAAAACGGTTTCTTTGTAAACTTTGGCCGATGTTTTGACTCTTTGTTCGCAGAAATGCAGGTCAGTGACCCTATCGTAAGAGACACCCCACCAAACCATGACTGAAGCTGGGTGATGACCCTTCCCACCTTTGGGATCAGTTCAGATGCTTCCTTAGATGACCGCGCATACACTCTATCATTTTGCTTGTTAAATTTTTCCTGAACGGTAATAATGTTTTCATCGGTGAACAACATTTTTCTGTGCAAGTTATCAGCATGCTTCACTAAAAGACGTTTGCATTTTTCAATCCTATTTTTTTTAAAGCTGCAGGTAATAAATGTCCGCTACGTCTTTTAAAACCCCTAAGTTCCAAGTCTTTTTTAATAATTCTACCCATGGACTTTTGCGTGATAATCATCTCCATGATTTTCTGTTTTCGGAGCGGATTTTGTGAATTCTTGATTGAGCGGCCCGACCGGTGGCGGTCTTTTACATCTCCAGTCTCCTCAAACAGTTTTATGCATCGGTAGACGAACATGCGACTAATCCCTAGTGGCCGCAGCGGTTTGAAAATATTGCTTTTTTTCTTTTCACACTTGAAAAGCGCTATTACAGCGATACGGTTCTCATTATCTGACCCCTCCATGATGAAAGTTGAAACAATTTTAAAAATTACGTTACAGATTAATGCTATTGAGGTTAGCTTTCAAAACCCATATGACATTTACGGGGAATGTTCAGTTCTACTATTGAAATGGGTGTGTTCAATGTTGTAACAGTATTTATGTCCCTACTAAGTATTAATACTTTTTTCTACTTGTGGCTGCTGTCCGCAGCGATTTCATTAGCACAACCCATCTTAATGTGCTGCCAACGTTTGTAAGTACACATGGAAATGTATATGATCTGTACATTTGTTAAGCGTAGTACAAGTGTATATAAGATGGATGCATGGATGTGTGCAGCATATACATGTGCATATTATTCTCCTGTGATGTTTGCTTGCATCGAAACGCTCCACTGCAGTGAAACATGTTCACCAGCGTTGTCAGCGTGAGCGTCGTCGTGCGGGGACAAAACAAAGTAAAAGGTACGTACCTATCTATGTACGTGTGTATCGTATATGACAAATTGTTGTTTTTGAGCTGTCATCTGAGAAAACAAAAAGGCAACAAACGACAAAAGAAAACAAAAACTAATAATAATGATGCCGGCGAGATTGGCCGGTGTTGGAGAAAATTGTTTGCTTATGCATATTATTGACAATCTCTTTGTGAGTGAGAATGAATATCAGAACGTATAATGCTATTGACATACAGCTAAGATTAAATCTACAGCACTATTTACTTTGTTTAGGTTGGGCGATAAAATATTTTACATTTCATTTGTTTATGTCATTTTTCAATCGGCTGTAAAAAATAGATACTTATAACTTGTTATTGGAAGGGTTGAAATTTGTCAATTAATTACGGAACACCATCTGATGCGTTTTCGCTTCGCCCTGGGCTGATGATTGTTTGGCAGGAGATGAAAATTGTGTCGTGAAAATCGTGTTTTTAGATGAAGCTTATTATCATCTCTTTGGCTATGTCAATAAGCAAAATTGCCGCATATGGGGTTAAGAGAGCCGATACGTGACTATTAAGAAGTCAATAGTACTCACATCCACAGCAGGTCACTATTTGGCTGGCGTCATCATAGGCCATTTTTCTTCGAAAACGAGCAAGAAGCCTCCGTCAATAGTGAGTATTACCGCGCCATATTCAAAGACATTTGTGAAAAAAATTCAAGAGAATGACATGGACGACATTTGGTTTCAATAGGACGGGACCACTTGTCACACTGCCAACGCAACCATCGATATTTTATGCACTATTTCTGAAAATCAAATAATCAGCCGAAATTTTGTTGACAATTGGCTGTCTCGTAGCTGTGATTTAGGCCCTTTAGATTATTTTTCTGTGAGAAGCCATTTAGGATAAATGTTGAGCAAAGCATTCAGATACAAATGAAGCGTTGAAACATAAAACATCGAAGTTGCCATTGAAGAGATTCAACCCGAAACAATCAAACACGTTCTTAAACATTGGCTTGATCGGATAAGGCACAGCCGAGCCAGTTGTGTTAGTCATATGAATGATATTGTGTGTTCCATGACAAAGGTCAACCTTTCCAATAAAACTAGAAATTTGAAAATTGTACGTACTTTTTTTACAGTCGATTCAAAAGTAAAATAGAAAATGGCCCGCCCTGTAAATATTATTTTGCAGAGTTGTTCCAGAGAGCTGACAGCAAGCATACACATCACACTCAACGATTAGATTCGTCATCAAGAAATAGTGAAAGTTTCTCACATACCCAAATATGTAAGAATTGGGCCAATGTGGGTTTCACAGTAGCACATAATGGCCCTAGGTGTCGAATAATCGCCGCCTTTTAATATAGACATATGATCAAAAACAACGTTTAAATAATTTCAAGAATTCTAATAAAACATAAAATTACTAAAATTTAGATTAGGTACGAGTTCATATAATTACTTACTTACTCGATTACTTAAGTCCCCTAACATTATTAAGGAATAAATCAAATCGGGCAGATGTGCACTTACCGGCGGGGACCTAATGTTTTACGTGCGTCATATCAAACATGTCCAAATCACCAACAATCGTGTCCCTCAATACTGACAATGACATATTGAATCGCACTCTATGGTTGAGAATACTTAGTAGGGACATAAATACTGTCACAACATTGAACACAGCCATTTCAATAGAAGAACTGAACATTAGGGTTAGTCACTTTTTTTTGCGGAGATTGCTCTCGCAGTATGTGGTAGGGCTTGGAAAACTATGAAGAACTGCATGTTTAGCTTTTGGAAATGGTGAAAAAACTTCCCCCCCAAAATGCATTTACTTTTGCTCGAAACCGATTTTTTATTTTCAATTTTTTGTGATATTAAAAATTTGAGAAATTTTTTTTTTTCGAAGTTAGACCTTCAAATATCGTTCCTTACATAATTCTGGCACGCTAAACACGAATCTGCTATTTTATTCCAGATAGCTCATGTAGTTTTTGAGATATGGCGATTGCAAAATTTGCAAAGATGTTACTTGTTTTGCTATATGTGCACTTAAACCGTCCGAAGGTAATTATTTAAAAGAATATTTTTTTTTAACAAACTGCATATTGTAGAAATGCATTTTCTTATTTTTATGTTTTCGCATGAAAATTATGATTATGATATCAGATTCGAAGTTTCAAAATATACTAAACTCATTTTGTCTAGACATTAAATATTAAGCCCCCTACTTTAATAATATTACATAATCTCTATAAATTGACACAAAAGCCAAAGTATACAAAGCCTACTTCGTAGAAATTAAAAAACAAACTTGTAGGTTTTGTATTATTCACAAAGAACATCTTTGCAAATTTTCTAATTGCCATATCTCGAAAACTACAGGAGCTATCTTCAATTAAATTGTAGATTCGTGTTCAGCGTACCATAATTATGTAAGAAACGACTTTTGAAGGTCCAATTACGAAATTTTTTTTTTTAAATTTTTAATATCACAAAAAATGGAAATTAAAAAAACCGATTTCCAGCAAAAGTAAATGCATATTGGGGGGGAAGTTTTTTTACCATATCAAAAAAGTAAACATGCAGTTCTTCATGGTTTTTCATGCCCTACATCATATTGCGAGAGCAATTCGATATTCGACAAAAGTCAAAAAAGTGACTAACCCTACTGAACATACCCCGTAAATGTCATATGGGTTTTGAAAGCTAACCTCAATAGTATTAATCTGTAACGGAATTTGAAAATTGTTTCAACTTTCATCATGGAGTGGTCAGATAATGAAAACCGTTTCGCTGTAATAGCGCTTTTCAAGTGTGAAATGAAAAAAAGCGATATTTTCAAACCGCTGCGGCCACTAGGGATTAGCCGCATGTTCGTCTACCGATGCATACAACTGTTTTATGAGACTGAAGATGTATAAGACCGCCACCGGCGACCCGCCCACGCTCTTTTTGAACACCGCATGTCATTAAAGCCGTTAAATCAAGAATTTACAGAAATCCGCTCCAAAAGCAGAAAATCATGGCCCGTGAGATGAATATCACGCAAAAGTCCATAAGTCGAATCATTAAAAAAGACTTGGGACATTTAGTGACTGCAGCTTTAAAAAAAATAGGATTGAAAAATGCAAACTCATTTGGTGAAGCACGCTGATAACTTGCACAGAAAAATTTTCTTCACCGATGTAAAAATGATTACCGTTCAGGAAAAATTTAACAAGCCAAATGATAGAGTGTATGCACGGTCATTTAAGGAAGCATCATAGATGATCCTAAGGTTGGAAAAGGATCATCACCGAGCTTTGGATCTCTTAAGACTGCTTTGGTTGGAGCTGTGGCTAATTTTCCAATGGACGAGGTTCGTGCAGCTATTGACGATTGGCCAGTGCGACTTAAGGCATGCGTAAAGGCAAAAAAACATTTCGAATAAGTAGATTCTTTGTGGATACAATATACACCAATAAATATATTAAAAAATATTTGGTCCAAAAACATTCATTACTTTTTATTTTACGGCATAAAACGTGTGTAACAGTATTTATGTCCCTACTAAGCATAACAACTTCAGCCCGCCAGAACTTACGGATTGTCCACTAGTTTTAGTTCGAACCTCTTTCAGCAGAAGTTCTATACCCTACACCACTTATGGTACTGGGTATTTTGACTTAATAGTGATGTTTGTAACTTCCTGAAGGAATGTTAAGTGTATGGATAGATTCAGATTCACTGTTTTGGGATTGTAAATGTGGAAAATCGGCCTAGCAAGAGAAAAGTACCCTTCCTAATTTTCCATCGGTTCGCCTACCCATTTATTGTAATTAAAGAGCAGTTCACAATTATTAACTGATTGCAATGAAACTTGGTTCATTGTTACTGTAGCAGCAACATATTAAAACCACTTCCGACTAAACTAGCTCGGCCAATGCGTTCGAATAAC
Source organism: Hydrotaea diabolus (assembly GCA_963513945.1). NCBI lineage: Eukaryota > Metazoa > Arthropoda > Insecta > Diptera > Muscidae > Hydrotaea > Hydrotaea diabolus. Next base: position 49,303,658 of record OY740716.1, read on the forward strand.
TCTTACTAAAAAGTCCCTCCCGCTTTGAGGTCATGTTGCTCCAGAAAACTCAAATTGTATGTGGTCATGCTAAAATTTCTTATCGCACTTACTGGTCGATATCGGCACATGTTTTCATTTAGCTCCCATTCTTGCACAAACATAGTGAATTACACGAGGTATGTCAGCCACACCAATGATACTGGAGCATATCGTTCCATGTTTTTAAATAGCCTACCTCGAGTTGAGGTACTGTCGCTCCAGAAGTAACAATTTAAATTCGAATTCGGGTCCGACAATAAATACACAATAATTTATCAATGTAAATGGTTTTATTGTTTTTTAAAATATTCTCCTTTAAGATCAATCCACTTTTGCTTGCGTACAAACCAGTTTTCGAAGCACTTTTTCCACTCCGATTGAGATACCTCCAAAACATGATTTTTGAACGCTTCAACAGCTGCTTCGGACGATGAAAAACGTGACCAACGCATTTTTTCTTTATGCAAGGGAAGAAGTCATTGGGTGCTAAATCAGGGCTGTACGGCGATGGCCCATCAATTCGACATCTTGAGTGGTCAAATAGCTCATCGTTTCAGCTCGCATTGTCGTCATGCAAAATGATACGTCTTCTCTTATTATCATTCCTCATTTCTTCGAACGTTGGCTATAAAATGGTTGTATACCACTCAGAAATGACCGTCCTATGTTCCACTAAAGGCACTGTGTCAACATGACCGGTTATACCGAAAGAACGCAAGTACTATTTCCACGAACAACTATTGTTGCATTTGGCTCGCCGTGAAAGACCCATACGGTTGATTGCTGTTTTGTTTCGGGTTTTTATATATAGATCCACGATTCGTCACCTGTGACAATGTTATACACTGCTATTTAGGTAGCTCAGTTATACTTTTTCAACAACTATTTGCACCAATCAATACGAGAGTTTTTTGAGCATTCGTCAAATTTTGTGGGATCCAACGAGCAACATTTTTTTAACGACCAAATGATCATGCAATAACTTATTGATGCTTGTCAGACTAATGCCCAAGGATGCCTCAATCTTACGGTGTGTCACATGTCGGTATTGCTTAATCAGTTCAGGCACAGCATCGATGGTTTCTGGCAAAGTAACTGAAGTTTGACATTATTCACGAAATGCATCCTGAAGTGAAAGGCGTCCGAGACTAAACTCTTGGTACCAGCGATTAACAGTAGTTTTTGATGGTGCTTAATCGACAAAAGTCGAAACTGGTTGATTTAAACACTCTTGTCTCGAAAACCCACGCCGAAAATCGTACAAAAAAATTGCACGAAAATGTTTAGGGGTTAATTCCAATTTTTGACTGAGATGAATTTTTCAACACACAAAACGTTCTGAGTGAAGTTATGCCAAAAAAGTCAAAGTTTCCAATGGAAGTTGCCGTTTGCATCTGGAAACAGTATAGTCACGACCCGAAATATTAATAGCAACCCTCGTATTTAATAACTATAATATGTTAAAATTAGAATATTGGGTTTTTTTTATAAAGCCGCAAGGATATATAAGTAAGAACCTTACGTTGTAGATGTCACATATTATGTCAGACAAGACTTAGGCTACAGAGACAACTGGAAACTTCTGAATAACTGGGTGGTGTAGGCTATCTCATCTTAATATAACTACCACCGACTAAATACCGGTTCTAGATATATTATTGATCTTCCTAAAATTTTAAGACGATCTAGCTATGTTGTCCGTCCATCCGTGAAACCAAGATAGCAGTCATGAAATTTTGTTTAATGCTGGCTCATGTTACGCTGTTTGGCATTGTTAATTCGCAAAATCGGGCTAGTTAAAGGAAAGTTTCCCTTAAGGGACCAAGAACACCTTTAAAAAATTTGCTCTCCAGTCATACCATAGGGCTCTGTCCTTTCTCCCTCTTTATTTCTTATTTTCATTGACGATCTATTGGGTCAGACCGTGAATCCAATCTACTCTTTCGCAGATGATAGTAACCTCTGTCATTCATATTCATTCGACCGTAGGCCGAGTCTTCAACATATTGAAGACAAGAGGCGAATTATGGATGAAACACTTGGCTGGGATCTACTGGCCATTTCCGAATGGGGTCGATTGAATAGAGTAGATTTAATGCACGTAAGACACAATGCTGCTTGTTGTCTTACAAGCGAATCGCTGACCAAACAATATCGTCAATTTCTATCGATGGTACGGATATTGTACAATCAGAAGCTCTCGATGTTCTGGGCATGAAAATACAATGTGACGCTCTTTGGGCGAGACATGTATTCGAAGTGTCGAAAGAAGCACTCAAGTGCATAGGCTTTTTTAAGCGGTGCAAGAAATATTTCACTCTTTCTGATCTTTTCAATATCTATACAACTTACATCAGGCCAAAGATGGATAATCACTCCCATATTTTGGCAGGTGCTCCCATATATTGGCAGGTGCTCATCCTTGGAGCTTCTTGACCGTGTTCAAAGGAGAGCGATGGTGCTGATAGGTGACAGTAGTGTATCCAACTCTATTGTTTCCCTTGAGCATCGTCGAAATGTGGGTTGCGTGACGCTGTTCTATCGTTACTTTCATGGTGTGTGTTCATCAGACATCCGTCGCCTTATTCCTGACTTGAGAATGTTCGGCAGGGATACATGACTTTCTAGGAATTCACACCCGTTTGTTATCGATTGTCCAGTTGACCGCACTAAACACTACAGATCAAATTCATTTTTCGCTCGTACAGTCCGTATGTGGAATCGACTTCCGGCAAATATTTTTCCCACTTATTGCGACATCCAGAAGTTCAAGGCAAGCGTCAATAATCATTACTCCCTCTTTCCCCCCTCCGATCCTTTTCTTTCCACTCGCCAACGCAATGCACCGCATGTATAGGGGGCATCCCCTGAGTGTTGGTTATTTAAAACAAAAAAACGGGCGATCAATCAATAGTTAATATAGAATTAAAGCATTTTGCTACTCATCCATATATGGATTCATTTTGAAGTTTTATAATGATGCGAATTAATATGGGGCTTTTGGGTCGCTGTAGCTATGGGACATCAGCATAGATGATGTGAAACATATGATCTATTCCGAACAGAGTTTCCTCTAGTTAATGCCAATTAAATGTTTCAAATTTCATGAAAATAGGATGTATGATATGGTTTATTGATCGGTCATATCTACAATATTAAGTACAGTTGCCAATCGAAACCAGCACTGAGCTTCTGCAATTTTAGAAGTATCTAGACAAAGACCAAACAATTGAACAAATTAGGTTCGGCGGGATTCCTACATCATGTTTTCCTGTTCATTACAACTTTTGTCAAGGGAGCGTTGCGCCAATTTTCTACCGAGGTGTGCTGATTTTCACGTGATATTGACTTTTTATGTTTATAGGCGATTGGGCGTCACCACGCCCTTTTGTAAAACTTAAACACAACACAGTCTATAATAATTTTGTAGACACTAAATTAATTCTGCAAAAATTGTAAAACGATCGGCTTTTTTAAAGGAACGAGTGTGTCAGAAATGTCAGTGCCACGCCTCCTTGTCCAATCACATTGTTATGTACCCGACAAATATTAGCTGGGCAAGCTTTTATAAAGATTAGAATTGATAGTGGTGATATTTAAGTAAAACACCCGCAATAATACTACAAATACAGATTTTTCCCTCTATGGAGGTTATAAAAAACTACTTGCATCAAATTTAATACAAGTTTAGTTAACAAATATTTGGTAGTTGTCACATACAGGTTTAAGATGATTAGGTGTAGTCGGCATCTGATAAAGGTATGGAGCCAGACCAAACCATCATCGGAGAGACAATTGTTTACGTCTTAGGTCCACAAAATCCAAACAGAGTTAGAGAAGATGTTCAGTTGCCTCATTCTCCTTATCGTTGTTGCAAGCAGAACTGTCAAATTAACAATAGTCGCCACATTCGATAGTTTCAATAGCCTTCATCAACATCATCGATAGTATCGGAAACATTGCTCAGCAGAGGAAATATGGATATATAAGGGTAAATATCAGAAGTTTGCCAACGAACAACTGCCCCATTGCGTCAATGACCGATTGCGGTCTGACATTTTTAAAAGTATTGCAGGGCCTTTTCTAAATAGACAACCAACGAGTGCTTTCGTCTAGACATGTTGGACCTACAAGAATGATCGAATGTATAAATCGATGATTATTTATTATGAAATGCTGATTAGTCTGAAATCCTTTGTCTAAGTCTTAAATGCCTTAACCCTCCTTTTAGGTTATTGGTAATCTTGTATACCTGAGACCATAGCAAACATGCTCTGAAGAGTTTTGGCATTAATGTATCGATATCCTTTAGTAAGTACGCTGAAATAATGCACTCAGAACTTCGATATACGAGGGCGACAGCAAAAGTAACTGGCCTAACATAAAAAGAACCGTTTTTTGGAATTATTATTATTTATTTTTCAACATAATCTCCTTCCAACTCAATATACTTCATCAAACGTTTTTCAAGTTTTTTAATTCCATCCGAAAAATAAGATTTTTCAAGACCTTCAAAATATGCCTCAGTTTCAGCAATAACCTCGCTATTGGACGAACATTTTTTGCCAACGAGAATTTTTTTTAAATTTGGAAAAAAGAAATATTCAGAAGGAGCTAAATCTGGACTATATGGTGGATGCGGAGCAATTTCAAATCGTAATTCGGCCAGTTTTTGTTTAGTTAAAAATGCAGTGTATGAAGGAGCTTTATCTTGATGAAAAAGAACTTTTTTTCTAAATGCGGTCGTTTTATCTTGATTGCTTCACTCAACCGATCCAATAATGCACAATAATATTCACTACTTATAGTTTTTCCTTTCTCAAGATAATCAATAAATATTATACCCCTTACATCCCATAATACTGTGGCCATTACTTTTCCTGCTGACTTAACAGTTTTCGCCATCTTGGGGCCACTTTTACCAGCTTCTATCCATTGTTTTGACTGTTCTTTGCATTCTGGGATATAGTGATGGATCCATGTTTCATCAACAGTTATGAATCGGCGCAAGAACTTTATGGATTACGCTGATAAATCGCTAAAAGCTCCTCGGAATTGGTCCAACGGACGATTTTTTGGGGCAAAGTCAACAAACGCGGCACCCATCTTGCAAGAGCTTTTTTATGAGGAGTTTATCATGTAAAATACTCCAAACTTGTTTTTCATGTATTTTAACAATTTCAGCAAGTTCTCTGAGCTTTATTCGTCTATCTTTAGTCACTTCATTAAATATTTTTCTAATGTTTTCAATAGTAGTAGCAGTTTTCGGACTTTCATAGCGTTGTTTATCTTCCGTACTTGAACGACCCATTTTAAATTGTTGAACCCAGGATTTGACGGTGCAGTATGATGGTGCATTATCACCATGAACAGAATCCAATTCATCTTTGATTAATTGTGGCGTATAACCTTTTATATAAAAGTGTTTAATTACCGCACGAAACTCTTTATTTTCCATTTCTCAAAAACTTTAAACTTGTTTACTTCAATCACCTGTAACAAAGAAAATAATGATTAAATATTTCGCAAATTTTGACAGATGGCTTATAAAAGATTGCTTTTAAAAAACAAAAAAAAGTTGCTAGTAAAACAGAAAATGTGGCAGGCCAGTTAGTTTTGCGGTCGCCCTCGTATGATGCAATGGAAGCCTTTAACCGCTTATCGTAGGCAATGTCGCATTACTAGACTATCGGAGTAAGCATGTACATGGTGCACGGTATATTAAAATATTTTTAAACAACTTCCTCTTAAATTATAGCTTTTTGCCGTGCTCAATGATGGTATTTAGCTCTGGTGCCCTTAAGTAGCGTCTTCTTCGTGGTCTTCAACAATATGGACATAATATAGCACAAAGTGCTGAATGATTTCTTCTTTCAATATAATTATTTTTGAAGTACATATTTAGTATACAGCTACTTATACATATAATTTATAATTATATGTATGTACATGATGTATTACAGCATCACGTGTAATCCGTGTTCTGTGCTATGTACGAACCTCGTCATTAGTTATCTCTGTGCCTAAGTCCCATGGGCAAAAGATCACTGACCTTCTACATCCTGTTCGCCATTATGCCTTGCCTACTAATCCTTTTCAGCTTTTCATGTAGAGCCGCCACTATCTACACATGGCCGACTGTCGACTGGCACTTGTACGATTAAACTGTCAGTGCACCATCATCCATTACTTAGATGACGCAAAATGAAGAAGACCATGGTAATGCTGTTTCTGTCTCTGGAGTAATTTGCTGGGTGTTCTCGATAAACTAAACTTAGATGGGCAAACGAACAGTGTTAAATTACAAGACCGCCTGAAGTGGAGCAGACGCACGAACGAACGAACGAAGACGTAGGGTAGACATTTTGCGAAACTATACGTAGCACTTTTTGTGTGTTACAGCAGCACTAATCTTTTAGTTAAGTTTAGGTTCAAGTATCAAGGATATGATGTATGGAGTGAACAGCATAGTCCTCAAATAAATGCTAGAATTTTGTTCGACCATTTCGTGTGCGCCGCAACCAATGCACATTTCCTATACATGGCGCCAAATGTGGCTGCTAAGAAAAATTTCTCCAAATTACTCCATTGCTGGCATAAGCCGCGCAAAACGCTAATGAACACATACACATTTCGTGTGACCAAGGGCTTCAACTAATAACACAGTGTGACAGAGAAAAAATACCTGGGAGATGATATTATTTTTCTTGTAGATCTTGCTGAGTACAACAAGAAACCAGTTTTAAAATTGTGGAGTTACGGGTAAAAAACCGGGTTTTCGGATCTTACGCACTTATATGCCAGTAACTTGGTTGCATATCAACCAATTTTAATTTTGGCTGATTTGGAAAAAAGATACTGCGGCCTTTCGATTGGTGTACTTTTACACTTTTAAAATCACACTGAAAAAAAATCTATGTATTTTTTCTGTAAACTTATTTTTTTTTAAATGTTTGCAATTTTGTAACTATGGAGGCGTTCTTACACAGAATTTTTTGAAAGAAACAGAACAAATTTTGAACTAAATAATAAAGAGAGTGTCCTTACGAATACAATTTGGTGTAATTTTTAAAAATCCGTTAGAAACTGATAAAGTTATTCAATTTTATTAAAACAACATTTTTTGAAAAAAAAAATTATTAGCAATACTACTTAGAAATCTTAGTTTGACCGTTTTCTTTTTAATTGAGCATCATCAGTATCCCGTTTAAGTGATCAGCTATATTCGGAAATCATTTTTATTTTACCTTTTCCTTCGAAACGTGTTTCCATTGTAATTATTTCTTAATAAAAGTGTTCGCCTTCTTTATCACTGAATCTGGTTAGAAGTCTAGATGTGAATGGAGGAAATGAATTTTAATTGACATGTTGCAGCCCATTTCACCATACGCACTCAAAAATTCATCAACAATTGCAACATAGTTGTCGCTTCTGTGATTACCAAGAGAGTTATCACAAAGTGCAACAAAGCTCTTCCCTGCGCGTTTTTCAACGGAACTGAGCTTGTTGATAAAATACTCATCTCTCATAACATTACGAATTTGAGGTCAACGAATATACCTGAAATTCAGCAGAACTGATAAATGCGATAACAAATATTAGATCTGTGAAGTAATTAATACCTTCTTTAATTTTGGATTCGCTTAAGTTTGGGATCACAGCTCTAAGCTTCACGGTTTAAATAAAGTTTTTTTTACAAATTATTTTATGTATCCTTATTTTAGATGCAGTAATGGCAGAACAACCTTACCAGCTGTAACTAATAGCGCGTTTAAAACGGTTTTCCTGCCTATTAGATATGTGTAACGAGATGGACATACCTTGCGATAGTAGCGATTTGGTACACGACTATCTCATTCACAAAGATGACATGGATATTTTGTGTAACCACCTTGCATACCAAATAACATTGTCAAAACCTTTAAATCAGCGACGACTTTCCAATTATGCAAGTCATAGTTGACGAATCGCAGTATTTGGTTCATAACCTCATACATTTTTTTTTGTACTAGTCGCATATGGGTAATTCCACCAAAAGGTCTACCGTGATGAAAAAATTAAAAGTTATTAAAATCACATTAATGTAATATATTACTATACAAAAATATTCAAATTTTAATGAAATTAAAGAATTTCACGTGTATTTACTCAAAAATTTACGAAAAACAATTGCAAAGTGGAAAATTGTAGTTTTGGATCATTTTCAGATTTTTAAATGCACATTTTTTTTAAAATTTCCTTCGTAAAGAGAGGCTTATGTAAAAAGAGGCTTATTATAAATAATCTTTCTAAGAGCATAAGAAATCCTAAATTGAAGAGACGAATCAAAAGGAATGAAGAATAACGGTACTTTTTGGTTTATCTCTACTACAAATTCTATTGTCATGTTCGACACCGTGAAGAAGAATTAGTTATCAGTACACCAGAAATATTCAAACAAAGTGCATCAAAGGAGTGGTACAAATAGCAGTTGAAGTTAATCACAGTATAAGAAAAAATCGGGTTGAAAAATTACATACACAATTTTCGGCACCGATTTGAAGTTCGTCACGTTCGACACCGTAAGTGTAAATTTGGTTTTGATATGTACGCATAAATAGAGCGATTTCGGGGTTTCACGAATTTCATCATCGGACATTGCGTACGGTAAACAGCCCATTGAATTCGCAAAAAAAAAATTAAAGTATGTAGAGCATTGTACGCTGTGCCCGAAATTTTGACTGCACAGCTTTTCTTGCGATGGTCGCCAAGTAGAAGCAGCTGCTACTGCATATTCTTTAAAAAAAAACAATTTAATGTAATAAATTTTTTTATTTTTTCATAGATTTAAAACTTTTCTTTAAATATATAATTAAAAATCAAATAAACATACAGTTCTTGCGTGATGGTGTTACAAAGAATTTGTCTAATTTGTCTATATGATAGTCATAGAAAAAATGTCACGTTCGACATGTCACGTTCGAACCAACCTAAAAATTAAATGTAAAAAAACTACCCATGATATTTCTATGAAATAAAGAGGATACGAAAGCTTTGTCATTTTTTAACATTTTACAATTTTCATCGATAACATATTCTGTTTGATTTCGCTGATTCTCATGTTTTTAAAGATGTTCACGGAAACTACTTCTGTTTTTGTCGCGTTCGACCCGCTCCCTGTTTTGTCCTTATTTTGTTATCACTATTTCGCCTGAAAAAAACTAAACCACCGGTGATAGTACTACTATGGACCTGTACGAATATGTATAAGATGAATCTAAAATATGTTTTAGTCTGACCTTTTTTGCACTTTGAATGTGTACAACGGTCACGTTCGACACCGTGGAATTGCCGATATGCGATTGGAATAGATTTTTGTTATGCAGTAAAACAGCTTTCAAGCCTAGAAATAGCATCACAAATTTTATATAAAAAATTGATATCTATTAAAAATCCATATGTCTGTTGAACCGTCAATGAAAAAACGCCATTCGCCTGCCTTATAATTTTGACTTAATATCGAAAAAATTTTGGGTACATCAGCGCAATATATAAGTATTACTGTAATTTTCACCAGTCTTAAAATTGTCTTCAAATAACAATGTCCGGTCACTTCTTCTACAGAAAGTTAAACGAAAATCTTCTTCCACTAAATTCCACTGCCTTAATCGTGACCCAAGGATTTCAGCCTGTCGTTTTGACAAACTGAAAACGCGAACGAGATCGCAGAAATCTGCATTTGAAACAAAATGTCGCTCCGTTGTAGATTTAGATGAAAGGTACTCTTCTTCCACCAAATATTTTTCAGCTTCAAACCCACATATGCTCGTTGTCGGAAATGTATCATTACCAAATATCGGTTTTGTAACACTTACAACATTGAATATCTCTGTAAAGTGTGCCCCGAAATATTTGTTTCACAAAAGTAGCAATCATCTGGTTTATGCCAGAGCTGATGATGCCAAGTCAAGGGCGTACAAAAGGGCAAAGAAATTGAAGGATGAACTTTGTATTTTTCAATGTTGTACAGCAATTTTCACAAACAAATTCTGGCTCATACCAGCGACTGAATTTGTAAGAACGATTGAAGACTTTGTTGTATACTTCCAATACAGCAACATTTTTTTTTAAATCACGCCTATTACGGATATCCGTGAATAGGCCACAAATGTAACAAAAGTTATTCCGTTATCAAATTGGTAACTTTTTTATTAATACAATTTCAAAGCGAACAAGAAGTGGTAAATCAAACATAACAAATGAACAAAAACTATTACAATATGTTTACATGACAAACGATATACAGAGAAATTCAATAAAAAAAACCGTCAAACAAATATTTCTGAATAGTTTGGCCAAAAATGGTATTTTTTTAAAAAAAATGTTTTAATAAAAGTTTAATAACTCAGTCAGTTTCTAACGGATTTTGTATTCGTAACACCGAATTGTATTCGTAAGAACACTTTTTTTATTACTCAGTTCAAAAATTCGCTTCCTTTTAAAAAACTCTTTGTAAAAACGCATCCAAAGTTAAAAAATGACAAAAATTGTAAATAAATGATGTTTGATGAGTTTACAGGAAAAATGCACAGATTTTTTTCAGTGTGATTTTAAAAGTGTATACACCATTCGAAAGGCTGCAGTTTCTTTGCAAATCAGTCGAAAAACTTAAAATCGGTTGATATTCACCAAAGTTACTGGCACTTAAGTGCTTAAGATCCGTAAAACCGGTTTTTTTTATTCTTTTTTGTTACACTGTGTAATAGTCCTGACTTTTTCCCTACTTCGCACCCTTAATTGCACAATGTTATTGAACTCGAACCTCTTGGTAATTCCGATTTCTGCATTGTTTTAGCATTCATTCCGTTTCCAACAATTCGAAATACTCGTCCGTATACGAGGGTGACCGCAAAACTAACTGGCCTGGCACATTTTCTGTTTTACTAGCAACTTTTTTTTTTGTTTTTTTAAAAGCAATCTTTTAAAAGCCATCTGTCAAAATTTCCGAAATATTTAATGATTATTTTCTTTGTTACAGGTGATTGAAGTAAACAAGTTTTATAATTTTTGAAAAATTGAAAATAAAGAGTTTCGTGCAGTAATTAAACACTTTTATATAAAAGGTTATACGCCACAATTAATCAAAGATGAATTGGATTCTGTTCATGGTGATAATGCGCACTCCACCGTGAAATCCTGGGTTCAACAAATTAAAATGGGTCGTTCAAGTTCGGAAGATAAACAACGCTCTGGAAGACCGAAAACTGCTACTACTATTGAAAACATTAGAAAAATATTTATTGAAGTGACTAAAGATAGACGAATGAAGCTCAGAGAACTTGCTGATATTGTTAAAATACACGAAAAACAAGTTTGGAGTATTTTACAAGATGAACTCCACATGAAAAAGCTATCCGCGAAAAAGGTGTCGCGTTTGTTGACTTTGCCCCAAAAAATCGTCCATTGGACCAATTCCGAGGAGCTTTTAGCGATTTATCAGCGTAGTCCAATAGAGTTCTTGCGCCGATTCATAACTGTTGATGAAACATGGATCCATCACTACACCCCAGAATGCAAAGAACAGTCAAAACAATGGATAGAAGCTGGTAAAAGTGGTCCCAAGAAGGCGAAAACTGTTAAGTCAGCAGGAAAAGAAATGGCCACAGTATTTTGGGATGCAAGGGGTATAATATTTATGGATTATCTTGAGAAAGGAAAAACTATAAATAGTGAATATTATTGTGCATTATTGGATCGGTTGAGTGAAGAAATCAAGATAAAACGACCGCATTTAGAAAAAAAAGTACTTTTTCATCAAGATAATGCTCCTTCACACACTTCATTTTTAACTCAACAAAAACTGGTCGAATTACGATTTGAAATTGCTCCGCATCCACCATATAGTCCAGATTTAGCTCCTTCTAATTATTTCTTGTTTCCAAATTTAAAAAAAATTCTCGGTGGCAAAAAATTTTCGTCCAATAGCGAGGTTATTGCTGAAACTGAGGCATATGTTGAAGGTCTTGAAAAATCTTCTTTTTCTGATGGAATTAAAAAACTTGAAAAATGTTTGATGAAGTGTATTGAGTTGGAAGGAGATTATGTAGAAAAATAAATAATAATAATTCGAAAAAAACGGTTCTTTTTATGTTAGGCCCGTTACTTTTGCCGTCGCCCTCGGCTTTATTTTCAGGTAGCAAAAAGTCCGATATAAAGGCGCGATAGCGAGCACCATTCACGGGTACGTTCCGGCTATCGCCATTTTTGAAAAATATGGACCGATATTTCAACCGCACTAAACCATGGTTTTATCTGTGCACCTCTTGAATTTATAAAATGCGGCAATTTTTTATTGTCGTTGTCGTTGAGCCAGAAATGGACGTCATCACTGAACAAAATTTTGGTCAAAACGTTTCTCACCGAACGCTTATTTCCATAACACGAGTACAGTTGCATAATTTGGAGACGTTGTTGCGGTGTAAGTCTTTCCATGATGAAATGGCAAACTGTACTGAAAAAAACACTATTGAAAAATATACCTCTAGATCAATAACCCTATATGTTCAGAATTGAATAAAGTTCCTAAATACTACTACAGATCGCAATAATAAAGCTAGGTGGAATTTTTGCAAAAAGATGTGCTGATGGATTGAAACGTGGCTAGAGCGGTCAAGAGGGACTTTTCCAACGCAAGAACTAGGTCAACATCTAGAAAAATCACTATAGTATATCATCATTATAGGATATCATCAATATCAAATATGATTGCCACGAAATTTGCACATTAATCTAAATTCGACCACTTTCCATTCCTAAGGCTGGATAAGGGGACGAGGCACTGCCTACTAAACCTTGAATTGTAAAAGATAATACCTGATGAACCATTAGAGATATGGTAATGATATTTGCATACGATATTTGGCATGGGTCGAAACATATCCTGAGGAGCAACAACCCTTTTAAAATCGCAATATAGAATAAAATCAGTGTGTTCAAATTGTAGAAATGGCAAAGACACCGCTCATACGACCCTGGACTTTGCAATCCATTTATCCTGAATTAACTCCTAGATGCCGATCATAGTTGATATATTTGATACTGGTACGGAAGGACTCACAAACTGATAGAAAAACTACACACAGAGATAAAATCAGTTGGAAAACTGTCGAACTACACAATTTCGGTTGGATTAAACAACATTCTATAGTATTGGTGGTAACATGGTTTGAGATAACATATGATGGTTGCTACAACCATATTACGGTTTTCACAAATAATAACACAGTTATACCAATCGAGCTCATTATAACTATTGGTTGCGACAACTGGCGATTATGGCAACCTACCAATTGAGATGCACACATGGGTACCAATAATTGTTGGTGACAACAAATTAGTTCTTTGTAGTGACCAAACCCTGCCTAGTTGGCTGTTCTAATAGAATACTGGTTATTAAACATCAAAATAGTTTTATAAACCCTATAATATTTTATCGGTTACCGTCACAAAAAAATCTTTGTTTATGACGAAAACATATTTCGAAATCCCAAAAAAAATGTGTAGAACCAAAAAGGGTCAGACAGTTTAAGTTTCTTGATGCGTTAGACGGTTAACAAATCGTCGCCTTAATAAAACAATAGTGTATACGCATGTACACCATTATTTTTTTATTGCATAATAAGAATCTACATAACTGATTCTATATGTGGTCAAAATTTGGTGAAGTTCTACTTCCACAAAGTGGGTCAAAAGATCAATTGAAATATTAGCGTACAATTGCGTGATTGAAATTTTTCATTAATAATTGTGTGAGTGCTGGTATGGTGTTTTATTTAGTTGTTACTCTAAATATAATTTCAAAGAAAAATAGTGTATAAAAAGCATACACTATTTTTATTATTCAAAACAATCCATTTTCATAACAAAATAAATACGAAAAATGACGTATATTGATATACACTATTTTTTAACAATATATTATTTGGAGTCAATCCGTATGACACTTATACACTATTTTATATATCACACAACATTTCTCTGTGTGTTCTACGGTTGACGTAAATAATACCTTAAAATCAGTTTACACTGTTATTGTCAACTTTTTGATAGATTGTAGAATTTTCTGAGAGAAGACATAGACTAGTTACATAATATGTAATATACTTTGTATCATATCTACTTTGTACAATATTTATCATTTTATTATAGTAACATCAAACCAAACCTAGTAACCTTATATCTATCATTCTTATTTTTGTGTATTGAATAGAAAAAAATAAAAAATCAATTGTATTTGAACAATCGACGAAATAAGTCTTTAAACAATTAAATAAAATAAAATTATTACTAATATACTTAATTGACTGGGCAATTGTGCTTTTGCTAGTGTGTTATTGTAAAAAGTTCGTGAAAATAATGGATCTATCAAGTCATGGTGAGTATTTACTGTGAAACGAAAACAAGTGTGTGCCGTATTATGACTATGTAAATGGAATTTCGACAGATTTTGTTTATGATAATGCGCCTGGTACGACGCACGAAGACGATTTCTCCACAGGATCTTCGGATGATTATGTTCCGGAAACAGATGAAGAGGCAGAAACAGATGCTGAGTCGAAAGCAGAGGAATTGGACATAGTCACTTCGGCACTGGAAGAGAACCCTGAAATAGACCAAGACATGGAGGGTCTGATTGCAGACGTCACCAATAACGAGGAGTTAGAGCTCAAGACACCAACTCGGAAGCGGAAGGTAAAATCCGGACGGAACGACTTTGGTTATTTAAGATTAGTGACATAAATTTACTTAACGGTTATATTTAATGTTACAGACGGAGACGCATGCATGGATGCAAAATATTCGGAAGAAGAAAAGGCAGTCAGGAAAAGCTTACGTGACCAAAAGGGGGAAATTGATTAAGGAGCGACTGCCAAAATCAGTGAATTGCAAGTGTCGGCACAAATGCATTGAGCGAATTAACAATGAAGAACGTATTGCGATCAACGCCGAGTTTTGGGAACTTTCTGACTACGCAAAACAACAGTTGTACTTAAGCCAGTGCATTCAAATAAAGAAATGCAAGAGGGCTATTGTTGCCGGCTCCCGAAGAGACAAGACTCTAACATACACTCTGAGGTCTAAGCAAGTATGCAAGCAGTTTTTTATGAAAACACTGAATATATCTGATGGAGCTATTTCGGTTTTCATAAAGAAAAGTGAATGTCATGAAGTTATAGATAAACGTGGACATCATGGTTGTCATCAAAAAAAGGATGAAGAAACTAAAAGAATCATTAAAGAGCATATTGAATCCTTTCCGGCCGTGGAGAGCCACTACACTCGCTCGTCATCAAAACGGTTATATCTTGCTTCTAATTTAAACATTTCAAAAATGTTTCAACTCTTTAATGAAAAGCATGAAGGCAATTCCATTAAGGAAAGTATGTACAGGCGTATTTTCTGCAACGAATATAATTATTTTTTTCATAAGCCGAAGAAGGATACATGCTACACATGCGAACGATATCGTAACTCTGATGACAAGGAGATTTTGCAGGAAGCGTACAATGAACATATTAAAAATAAGAAGATGGCTAGGGAAGAAAAGGAGGCCGATAAAGAAGATGCAAAAATTAATAACAAATTGAGAGTATTAACTTTTGACTTACAATCTGTTTTGACAACCCCATGCAGCAATGTAAGCTCATTGTATTATTCAAGGAAGTTTGCTAGCTTCAATAATACTTTTTTCGATCTTGCGTCGAAGGAAGGCTACTGTTTCTTGTGGGATGAAACGCAGGGACAAAGAGGTTCGGACGAGATTGGGACCTCAATTATCAAAATGTTGAGCTCATTTGACGAAAATGTAACGGATGTAATTTTGTATTCTGATTGTTGTGGTGGGCAGAATAGGAATCGTTATATTGCAGCACTGCTATTTTACGTAATTCGTAAGTTGAATTTAAATACGGTCACGTTAAAGTATTTAGAGAGCGGCCACACACAAATGGAGGCGGATTGTATGCACTCGACAATTGAACGGGCCAAACGAAATATATCCATTTACTCGCCCGAGGAATGGCCAACGATTTTGCGATTGGCCCGAAGAAAACAACCATACATTGTGAAAAGTATGTCCTGGTACGACATTTATGATCTCATGGAATGGTTCAGCAGATTGGGGCACACTTTGAAAACTAATAACGAAAACAGCTCAGTGAATTGGTTGAAGATTAAGCAAATTAAAGTAGAGAAAGTTAATCCTAATTTGCTGATCTACAAAGAGAATTGGGACTCCGAGTGGCAAACAATTGACATTATGCAACGTAAGAGGAAGAAATCAACCACTAATAGCTGTGATACCCGAAATTTGTGCTCTAAATTTAAGCAACAGCTTACTATATCTTCCTTAAAGTACAAGGATCTTAAGGGGCTGTGTACCAAAAATGTCATTCCCAAAGAATTTCATTATTTTTATATTAATCTACAACACAGTGGAAATAAAAATTGCTTGGATGAGCCTGATGTGGAGGAGGATATTTCCGTAGATGAATATTGATGAATATTGCCTTTTATTCATGTATTTTTTAATTAATTAAAACTGTAAAAATTTTATTACAAAACAATTAACAACGTGTCATTGCAATACCAAAAAATGACTGTGAATTATGAATAAAATGGATTGTTAAGCACGAATGCTTTGTTTTACTGCATGAACATTCGTCAGACAATTTAAATGTATTTCGTGATAAATGGTGTAAAGGATTCAAATAAAATAGTGTATACCATACAAAATAAAATAGTGTATAATGATTTTCATACATATTATAAAACAAATAAAATAGCCTAAGTGACATCATGGTACTTTGAATCCCATTAAGTTGCAAATAAAGCACTTTTAGATTAATCGAATATCATCTACTAGTAGCCTGATTATTCCTCCACATATTGAAATGATCACAACTTGCAAACATCGATTATTTTCTCAAAAATTACTGGTTTCCCAGATGTCTAATAGAACAAAAACTTTAAACTCTATTATCTCGAAACGGCAAAAAAATTATACACTATTGTTTTATTAAGGCGACGAAATGAACTATAAATAAAAAAAACATTTTCCAGCATATAGAAACAGGATTCACAGTAATTTAGCGACGTTACTCAGATTAGAGTTTTCGCCTTAGACATACCTTATTGTTTGAAACAACAGCCAATTTTGTGTGGTGGCGACCCATTTCTCCCGAGTTACGGCCACACAAAACATGACAACAAATAATTAATTAATTCTTTTTAGATTAGGGCATCATTGCATTAAAACTTTTTAAAAAAAATGTATTTATTTTACTGTTCAGTTGACTTACTGCAAGGCGGAGAAGTTTTAAATTTGTTCAAAAAGTACTTATGACCAACAGTCTATAACAGCAGCCAATACATAAACACACTCAGTTTCAATAATCACCTAAATCTTTTAGGTTTACTGATACTTATTTTCTTCAACCGAAAAGTGTCAGTTTACTTTACAAAACATTTTTGTGTACCCAACCAACATTCCGTTGTAACGATGGAATACAGGGATAGTAGGTGTAACCACCAAAATTCCTCAACATTGGCAAAAGATTCGGTTGTGGCAACAAATCTGTTCACTGTGTGTAGTAAAGAAGCTAAAAACCAGCATAGACAAACCTATTATACCCTGTACTTCTGAATAATCAGAAAATCCTATTAAAAAGCCCTTAGGCGGGCTATCTATTAGACCCAATCTTGAGGAAAGTAAGGTGGTAAGTAAGTAAGTTTCTTGTTCCAAGGACGGGTGCTTTTGAAAAAGCTGTTCAACCGATTTTACCAAAATTCAAACGTGACAATAGTTTTAAAATCTGGGAAAATTCAGAGCCTGTTCAAACTATTTCCAGTTGGTTTTCTGTACAGGGTATAATATAGTCGGCCACGCCCGACATTACCTTTTTCTACTAACGCATCGCCTACTAAATTCTACGATCTTCCAATGAGTTTTTTGGCCATCGAAGATGAGTTTGATTTTTATAATTTTGATTTCGAATTATGCAATACTCACAGTCCTTCATTGCATAGCTCGACTCAAATTTTGGGTATTGCATATCTTGTGAGTAGAATATTCCAAAAGAAATTCTTGTCAATTATAATTGGTTATTAATTAAATTAATTAATTAGGGAACATAAAGGAAACGTGATGCCAATATACAGTTTATCCTCTTCAGACGGCAATCTTACCCGCGGGTCCCCAATGAATTTGGTACCTCCTGTTTCGTTGATGATGCTCTGTCGACCGAGAAAAATTCGATATAAACTAAGCAGTAGCTCAGTGATACTATAATCGGCAAACCCGATACCGTTTTCCGATGCGACAGCTCAATCAGTAACCCAACTTAAAAAACAGCTATAAACGAAACCACAAACAATATATGGCCCTATGCCTCACATTGGAATGAAGGGTAATAAATATATTTTAATATAATTTGCCTTTGACCCAGTTTGTTTGTCAGCGATGTACCATTATGTCTTAAATTGTAAAGCGTTGGCAGATTATAATTTTTAGAAACGCTTTTCAAGCAAAAATATATAAAACAATATTAAGAATTTGAGCGAAATTTTAAAACTTGTATATTTTTAGTGACCATATATTTTTTGTCCGTCGTAAGTCTATCAATATATATTTTGTTAAAAGTTTTATTTGGGTGCTAATTTCAATTCTTTGAAATCGATTAAAATCTTCTTCAATTTAGCAAAAACATTAGCGAACTGAAAATTAGTTTTTTTTGACTTTGTTTTAAGTTGAAATTGTCAGCTTCTTTCTTTCTGTGTAGTTATCGAAGCTTCAAAAAGCACCACTTTTATCTATCACTTGACGGACATATAGCGTAAATTGGACTTCTTCAGAAATTGAATGAAAATCCTGAAAGAAATTTTAGTAACTATGAGTTTTAGACCATGGAAGAGGGCATCCTCCATAAAAACGGGCCGGTATCACACTTTCACGCAAAGAAATGATATGGTTACTATATGGTCACGTCAATGATAATATGTTCTCTGCAACTAATTCTCGTTAATTAAAATGAGATTTGATTTGTTGCCGAAGTAATCGTTGCCAAAGACTGCTGAAGAAAAACCTTGGTGGGTTTAAAAACAGCTGTCCAGTCTGCCTGGCAAACGTAGCCAATACATTTCACAAATTTTTTACGTTGATTCTGAAAAAGAAACAACAAAAAGGTCTCGAAACAGAAAAAAAAACTGTTCAAGTCATAATAATGATAAAAGACCGAATAAATTTAAACAAAAAGAACTATTAAACTATTAAAAATGATTGGTACTCCCTAATGTGCAAAACATGCACAATTTGTTTGTGCTCTTGCATTTGTGGTTTTCAACGAAGACTCTTGCGAAACGGAATTGGTGGAAATGATATTGCGCGTTGTAGATTACTCTAAGCACAGTTCGAAGACCATACGCAAGGGGTAGTTCTCATTAATTAAAATGAGTCTTCCGTATAAGTCACTTGTTCGTTGTCGAAGTAATCGTTGCCAAAGACTGCTGAAGAAAAACCTTGGCGGGTTCAGAAACAGCTGTACAGTCTGCCTGGGAACGTTGATTCTGAAAAAGAAACAACAAAAAGGTCTCGAACCAGAATAAAAACTGTTCAAGTCATAATTTCAAATAAATAATGATTTTAGCAGTTAAATAAATCACTCTATTTATAGTTTAATGTATTTTTACATAATTTAATTATTAAAAATCTCTACAGTTAAATAAGAGCTTATCCAATCCTAACAAACAAATTTGGGGATCATAGTATGGTTGTGAGTCATTGTTCAAAGTGAACACGTTTTATATTGTGTGTTGGGGTATGTTGGATTCCCAATGTATTTTCAAGTGTAGCGGGAAGACGCGTCGAATTTGTGTCTTATTGTCTGTTGGCAATAAAATTCTATTTATGCTCGCACAATGAAATAAAATATACATTGCAACGAATGATCGCTGAAATACACGCACAGGGCGATAACGGCCTGCGATGCGTGCATTGATTTCTGCCTTAAAAATTGTAAACCAACGTGGTTCGCCTGATTATAATTTTTGTATATCTAGACCTAAGCGAACACATTTCAAATTAGTATGAAGCCATTACTAGACCGTAGAAAACCCTAAAAATCTTCTTTACTCTTAAGTATAAAATAAATACTCACCAAGAGAAGCCCTTACAACTCTTCTCCATATTGAGTCAGAATAAATCTACTCAACAGAACATTTATGTAAAGAACACTTTGTTTCATTTTACAGTCATAGTATGGTTGTTTGTTAAACTATGGTTATGAGGATGATAATATAGTTTTGGGGATCATATTATGGTTGAGTGTGAATAATAATATGAAAAATTATATTATGAGGACCATAATATTGTTGTTGGATCATAGTGTTGTGCGTGAACCATACTTTTGTTGTGATGATCATAATACTGTTGTGCCCTAACCATATAACCAACAATAGTATGATGCTCTTCGACTATTGTTACCCCAACCATACTTTTTTCTTCGTAATTGTTATTGACGCTATTTTATCATAGTCATACTTACACCGCGAAAAGTACAATTTTCGAGCATATCGCCTCGACATAGCCGTCGAAATGTTCGAACGACGAAGGAAATTATATTTAAGACATTAATGGCATTAATTTTTTTTTTATTTTGAAAAAATACTCCTAGATGGATCACCCTATATTCGTTTAATAAAGGGTTTTAATAAAATAAGCGCTTTCAGGTTGCCTCGTTATTCGATTTGCCGAGGTCGGTATGATAAATTGTTTGCTCTACGCCAGAGAATATTTAAGATTTTTTTGTAACGCCACCTTATTAAAATTCATTGTTTTCTGTTGTCTTAATAAAACTAAACTTAGCATACTCCTCTCCTTACTTCGAACAATATTTGTAATCAAAGCTACGCGCCCACAACTCCTCGATTTTTTTTATTTTTTTCAGAATTGTTTGTGTGTTTTTGAGGGTGTCTCATTGCAAATACGGAATATAAATATGTTTTGTTGTTATGCTTTTTATGCTTTTTCATAGGCATTCGTTGCTTGGTGTTGCACTTGCCCTAAAAGTGTCATAAACACGTACGAAGAAGTTGCAATATCGTGTGCCATCCTCACAAATCCACACGCACGCCCATGCGGATGGAAAGCCACAATTCCAAACACAAATGCCTAGCCGAATACAATCTCTCGTTTAAAACGAGTTTGCCTGTTTTGCAGCAGTGCTGGTATTGCAGCAGAATGAATGAATGAATGAATGAATGGAAGAAAGAACGATAGAAGGATATGTTTGGTTTGGCCACTTGCCAAGACACATGAACTGAACGAAGGCAACATCAAGAGCAGCAACAACAGCATAAACGAAAACCGCATTTACAGTCTATTTGTGCAGTTTTGTAGTTGTACAAGTACCTACGATTGCTGTGTGCGTGCTCCTCTTTGGCCGTGAGTGTCAGAGTGTGTGTGTGTGTTAAAGCCGCAAGTGGATTTAAACATTGGCGAACAACACGAGGCAAACAGCAACACCATTCAGAATTGCATTCTTTAATACCCTCCCCCAGTAGGCTTTACAATATTAAATTTGTCATTGTGTTTGTAACATATCGAACTTTGGACCTGGTATTCGATAAAGTACTATAATAGCGGGCCAAAGTCGAAGGACTACGCTTCTGCTTCTTTAAATGACCCTGATTCCGGCAACGTGCACGTGGCTGGCTTCTCTGAGAGGCGATCAATAGTATACAGGGTGATTCATTCACGACTGCATACATTTCACCAGCGTTTTCCTTGACTCATTTCATGAAAATATGTCCATCTACGACCGTGGCCGAATCGATCGAGATCGATAAATTTGTACCCAAATCAGGAGAGTCTTTTAGGTGAATCTTAATGAGGGCTATTAATAAATGGAATATTTTAGTTCATTAATAGATTTAATTGCTTTTGAATAACTCATATATAAATATTTCAGGGGCTACAAAAATGACTCCAAAATTGGATTCGTAATTAAGTACCATCAATTCTCGAATTACGCAAATCCGAAAAGTTAAGTTTCGATTTACAATAATATGTAAGCGCTTCAAGGTAATCATATGTCTTCGTTCGATTGGACACTTTTTATGAGACTGTGAAACGTGGGTAGCTCCCAAAATATAAGCAAATCCTGAAATTTAGCGGATATTTAGATTAATAAAGAAAAGTCGTTGTTTTTTTAATTGCATTGTTTGACATATCGAAACTCTTTATACAATTTAGCTTGACATAAGTCATAGAAGGCAAAGGCGTTGGTATACAAAACAAGAGGTTAAGGCTCGTCTCCTAATAACGCCAAATATAATTCTTTATTTCTTTAAAGTACGAATTATGTTATGAAAAAATAGTTCCAAAGCAACTCTTAAAAAGTGTTGTTAAAACTAAAAAAAAAACATTCGTTCTTTATTCAAATAATCGGTTGCTATCCCATTAAGATGAATAAACGGAATAAAGGCCGAGCGCACTGGAGAGTGCGACTTTTTCTGTGCGGTTGAAAACATATACGCCATAATATATGTCAGTAGGCGCATACAAACACAGTTCAAACGTAAAAAAATAAAGGTTAAAATCTTGTTTTTGTTTATACTCGTACGAATGTATGTGTGTATATGGAAATTTATATTAATCAATTTCAATAAATTTGCAAATTTTTGTTCGCGTGCAATTACTCAAGACGAATAATACGCAGCAGATAAAAAGCTACAATACTGTGTGTAGCATTTTTTTAAACGATGCACAACCAAATACGCCGTGGCTTTTAAAGGGGTTGGTGGGCAGGGTTTCATAGAAAATAGCAGAACCATTTGAATTGATTCAGTGTGCTCTGGCCTTACAACTTGTGGATCTCTTCACTTCTTTGGATAATCTGTTGGGTTGGAAATTTAATTTCACACCAGTGTCAATGATTATTAAAATTAAACAGAATTTCACTTATACGCCTCTTAGATAGAATACCATTCCCTACCATCGGCGTTAACGTTTTTTACTTAAGTGGCAAGTTTACCCTTTTTTTAAGCTATGCTACTTTTGCTGCCCCTTTTCCCAAAATCCCTGTTTGTAAGTTTTTAAATTTTTGCTACTTTTCACAACTCAACATACTCGTGTTCTCATATCTGAGGTTCAGGGTCGTTCGAGTGAAAAGTACTCTTTTTGTTTTTATTTATAAGCTGGCACTTGTGCTATATATTATGGGTACTCGTATTAGTAGCAGAGCATCTACACGTGTATTGCGCATGCACATAGGGTGTAAAGCCGACCTCCAAACTGCCGCACCGTCGCTGTTTACAGCTTAAATGAACGTGGGTTCTATCGGTCTACTAATATTAGTTTCTATTAAAGCTGGTATAACAACTAATATTCCCCATACAAATTTGCTGGACACTAAAAAACGGACCCCGAAAAAATCCGCCAACTCAAAAATAATGTGTTGTTAGCAATATGTTAAAATTTGGTGTGGCAGACACTGGAGCCGAAAAAATCTTCGTTTATACCCAACAAACCCAGATAATATTTATTTAAAAATCTGGGAACATTTAAAATCCCGCCAATGAATAAGTCCAAGGGGCCCAATCACCTGGTTTAATTGACCCTTCTGCACATCTATGGCAGACTTTAGTTTTTATATTTTTTTTTTAATTTGGATGTTTCGAAAATGAAATTAAACTGTCTTTTAGTTTTTTTGTTATATTTTTATTTAATATAAATGTTTGGTTGCAATAAAATAAACTTTGCGATTTTTAAAAAATAATAAAATTTTTGTGCCACTTTTTACAAAAAGCCCCTTTTTGTGCCGATTTAATATATTTCTCAACGGTAACCGTGTCTACAATTTTAACACGTAGACAAATCTGGGAACATTTAAAATCCAGCCAATGAATAAGTCCAAGGGGCCCAATCACCTGGTTTAATTGACCCTTCTGCACATCTATGGCAGACTTTAGCTTTTATACATTTTTTTTAATTTGGATGTTTCGAAAATGAAATTAAACTGTTTTTTAGTTTTTTTTTGTTATATTTTTATTAAATATAAATGTTTGGTTGCAATAAAATAAACTTTTCGATTTTTAAAAATAATAAATTTTTTGTGCCACTTTTTTACAAAAAGCCCCTTTTTGTGCCGCTTTTAAATATTTCTCAACGGTAACCGTGTCTACAATTTTAACACGTAGACAAATCTGGGAACATTTAAAATCCCGCCAACGAATAAGTCCAAGGGGCCCAATCACCTGGTTTAATTGACCCTTCTGCACATCTATGGCAGACTTTAGCTTTTATATGTTTTTTTTAATTTCGATGTTTCAAAAATGAACTTAAACTGGTTTTAGTTTCTTTTTGTTATATTTTTATTTAATATAAATGTTTGGTTGCAATAAAATAAATTTTGCGATTTTTAAAAAATAATAAAATTTTTGTGCCACTCTTTTACAAAAAGCCCCTTTTTGTGCCGCTTTTAAATATTTCTCAACGGTAACCGTGTCTACAATTTTAACACGTAGACAAATTAAGTGCGACCTAGCCGAAGCTGATGTATATTTCATTGTGGATTTCATTTTGATTACAAGAGGACATGGCACATCCCTCCCTTCCATCAAGGTGTATTTCATTTCATACCAACATCATATATACCAACTGATATAGTTACATCACTATAAGGTCACTAAATATACCCTTTTATAATTCAGAGTTAAATTTTAATACAATATAGTCCATAATAATAAATGATAATATGACAATATCAGTCCCAGTCCAGGAGATATGGCCTTTTAAATTAAGAATTGTATGGGCGGCGACATTCCTCAAACCCCTCAATTAATCTCATTGTATTTAGCCCTACCAATATTACCTGGCCATACACAACGTAGTGTGTAAATTTCGTAACGATCTGAGTTGGTAGAGTAAAATAACGGAATATCAATCTAGAGGTACTTGATTCAATAAGGTTTTTCACAGATTGTGCGAGGGCTTTGTTAAACTTTATTTCCTTTCAATATTATTTGCCATTACATCATGGAAAGACTTACGCCACGAAAACTACGGTTTGGCTTATGGGCTGGTGGAATCATCGGTCCATATATTTAAAAAATTATGATGGCCGGATATCGGAATTTTTGTTACCAGAAATTGAAGCCCGTTATACGGACGACGTTTGCTTTCAACAAGACCCACAGAATGGGTACCCTGACAACTAGTTGTGGCCAACATTTGCAGGAAACTATATTCAAAAAATAAATGGCATAAAATGTCCCTTCGATTGAACAATAAATAACCACACTTGATTTGATTTTTCGTATTTTTTTTTATTTTAAAAAAATAATTACCTCTTGATAGATCACCCGTTACTCGAAAAACGTTGGATTAATAGTAGCTTGCTTTGTCATAGGCATGGCTAATCATTTTAGATTTTTACTATTTTTTGCAATATATAGACTGCTTGGGGTCTCCGATCAGTACTTTGAGGTGTTGCAAACTAAATGATAAAATAAATATACTTGATGGAGGGTAAAAAAGTCCTATGGTTGAATCCCACTTTACTATTTCGTTTAATTTTTTCTGGGTTTACTCGAGCAGTTCACTTAAGGAACATCATATTGTGTCAGAGTGCGTATGATTAATATAGTAAAATAAAATATTACTCATACGCCCCTAAGTAACTTTGGATAGGATTGTACTAGGCAGGTGTCGCTTGCATGTGGCATATTGAAAACCATAAGCCGATTTGTTCCAATTTCGCAGGTGTTCGTTGCTCATTATACGACCAATATACGTATGAGAGCTCTTCTGCAACATAAAGCGATATGGTCTACTTTTACTACGATTTATTATAAACTTTTTTAATGCCCAATGTGAAACGTAAAAAATGGACTCTAAAAAAATACCAAAGGAAATTTGAGTACGATTGGATGTAATATTCGTAATTCGTAAGAGACACTATTCGTAAGGGACTATTCGAAAACATTTAACGATAAGACCCTATTTCTCTTTGGTAGGTTGATTTGAAATAGTGGGTCTATCAGGAAGAACCTTTACCCGAAGGGAATACACCTAAGCCAGTACACGGCTTTCATGTGCGTTGTTGTTTTCTCTTAAGTTACTAATGATATGAAATATAAACACAATCTAGTTAGAGTTGTGGCTTCTGGAGCTTTACGACCTCAAGTCAATAGTGACTCCTGTATATGTGACGCGCAAAATAGAAAGGCACCTAAGGTTAAAAACCAGTTTTGTTCAGGAGACCCATTTTGAAGATTAGGTCCCTTTCTATTTGCGCTTAGAATCGTGGACTTCACTTTCATAAAACGCGCATATCTCTGGGAGGGAACACTTTTGGAGCATGGGATCGGTCTCGTTCGATGCTCAGATGTTATCCACATCAAAAAAAGAAAAAAAAATGATTTTTTTACCCTTAGGTTCCTTTCTCTATGCGCTGTCACATATGCGAAGTTCGAATGCATGTACAGATATGGTCCAGTTTACCAAGTTTCTTATTGGTCGATCATAACGATCGGTGCGAAGCGAAGTTTAAAGCGGCAGGACCTGATGTAGGAGCTATTCGCAAAGACGGAATGACAAGGTAAAACTTTGCCAAAGCTCGCTAGTAATCATTTCTGCAAAACCTCGTTCTGAAATTGGCAAAGACCTTTGTTCGAGTACCATATAGACCACTTTCAAAAGGTTTCGTCTTTGGATTAAGCGTTACCAATGTACAGAAAAAGACGGTTGGACTACCGAATGTTATTGGAAATCAATGCGCATAAAAGTTAGGAGTTAAATTCGTTTCACTATAAGGTCTCACAAAAATTAGCACTAAGTTATAGTAGAGGTGCATCACGGTGTGAGGTAGGATATAATAATTGGCAAAGGTAAGCATTTACTAATCAGATCAAAAAAGGAAAAAAATCAGAGATTTTCTTGTAGCGAATGCCATCTTTTCTGTACCATCATAGGCGTAGGGTTTGCAAGATTCGGCTAGGCCAAATTTAACAACATGTTCACATGGCATTCCTCTATTCTTAGATCGATGTGATGGCAAAGAACACGCCAGTGTTAAGGGAACACAGAAAAAGAAAACGAACTAGTAAAATGAATTAAACACGGGTACACACATCCACAGTATCTGTCGGACGATGGCAATACCAAGATGAATTTTAAAACCCCCATGGACGGCGTCTCTACTGAAGTGCAAAGCGAAGTGTGTCCAGTGAATTGCACAATTAGAACTATTGTCACTCGTTTAAGTTGTCTTAAACTCGCAATGGCTTTTGCTACCCGTGAGCTTCAAAGGCGAGTGTTATGCGCCACTAACATCCATTTATCAATGCATTCTTTGTAGTTTTTCTGGTGTGATTATAAGTTTTTTTTTGTGAGAAAAACGACTCTTAATGACAACATTGTTTTCTATGCTGATATAAATTTGCTACAAAATGAAAATATATTTATTTTGTTTTGAACTCTACCCAAATTAAGATTAATTGTCAAAATACTTTTTTTTCGTAGGGAAATTCCAGTTTTTTAAGTACACATCATGGTTCACTCGTTAGGCTTATAGCCATGGATCCAGATCAATTTTATGACAATATAACAATTTTGTACTTATATTTATAAAGGTGAAATTTTGCAACCCCTATTCTAGCCTTTTATTCAAGCAGCAAACTAAGCCAATTCCCCTCAATAGGGAAATATATATATTGATTCCTGAAGAAATTACACTGTCGATATATAAGGGGACCGAATTTTTCAGACGGGCACCCAATTGTACTTTAATGTTGAAATGAGTTAAATTTTTTATTAGTTAAGAATCTTCATTTCCCTTATCGCAACCTAAGAGAAAAATTGAGATTTTTTTAACATGGTTATATTAGGTAGAAATGTACAATTGGGAAACAAAAAACTAAAAAAATGTCATGCTTTGTCTTCTTTAGCAGCTGCATCGTAAAGGCCCATAGCCATTTTGGGTTCTTTATTGACAGTAATTACTTAGTAGGGACATAAATACTGTTACAACATTGAACACACCCATTTCAATAGTAGAACTGAATAAACCCCGTTAATGTCATATGGGTTTTATAAGCTAAACTCAATAGCGTTAGTTTGTAACGGGATTTTAAAATTGTTTCAACTTTCATCATGGAGTGGTCAGATAATGAAAACCGTATCGCTGTAATAGCGCTTTTCAAGTGTGAAATGAAAAAACCCTATATTTTCAAATCGCTCCGGCCACTAGGGATTAGCCGCATGATCGTCTACCGATGCATAAAACTGTTTGAGGAGACTGGAGATGTTAAAGACCGCCAACGGTCGGGCCGCCAATGCTCTGTTCAAACACCGTATGTCATCAAAGCCGTTAAATCAAGAATTCACAGAAATCCGCTTCGAAAACAGAAAATCATGGCCCGTGAGATGATTATCACGCAAAAGTCCATGGGTAGAATTATTAAAAAAGACTTGGGACTTGGGGCTTTCAAACGACGTACCGGACATTTATTGACTGCAGCTTTAAAAAAAATAGGATTGAAAAATTCAAACGTATTTTGGTGAAGCACGCTGATAACTTGCACAGAAAAATTTTCTTCACCGATAAAAAATTTTTACTGTTCAGGAAAAATTTAACAAGCAAAATGATAGAGTGCATCTGAACTGATCCCAAGGGTAAAAAAGGGTCATCACCCAGCTTCAGTCATGGTTTGGTGGGGTGTCTCTTACGATGGGGTCACTGACCTGCATTTCTGCGAACAAGGAGACAAAACATCGGCCAAAGTTTACTAATAACCCGTTTTGGAAGCTGTTGTGAAGCCTCTTAACAATTCCCTGTTCCAAAAGCAGCCATGGACTTTCCAGCTAAAACGTCCCAGGCATGGCTTCGAAACAATTTGCCAGCGTTCATTTCCTCTGAAGAATGGCCCTCAGGCAGTCCAGATTTGAACCCATTGGATAACAAATTGTGGACGGTTTTAGAGGACAATGTTTGTAACAAAAGACACCCCAACATTGGATCTCTAAAGACTGCTTTGGTTCGAGCTGTGGCCAATTTTCCAATGGACGAGGTTCGTGCAGCTATTGACGATTGGCCAGTGCGACTTAAGGCATATGTAAAGGCAAAAGGCGGACATTTCGAATAAGTAGATTCTTTTTGGATACAATATACATCAATTGATGTATTAATAAATATTTGGTCCAAAAACATTCAGTACTTTTTATGTTACAGCATAAAACGTGTGTAACAGTATATATGTCCCTACTAAGTATGTGTAAAAGGGTGTACCAACTTAAATGCACGATGCTATTAGTAAATAGGAGCAAAATATTTTTTAGAGAATTGTTTTTTATTATGATAGAAGGATCTATGGCAATTTATGTGAAGCGAAATATCGGCCAAATGCTTGCCATTACTTCGGTGGCAAAGATCTTGCCGGTGAACCATATTTTCAATGACTCTGAGACATAATAAAGGTGCAATAATGTCAATGTGCCGAAAAATATCATAATTTATCTCTTGAATTTGTCTTGAGTTATTGAAAAAAATATTACTATACTCGTATTTAAATAAACAGTAATTCAAATGAAAGGCTTACTTATTGATTTGAAAAGGCCTACGTAAAGAAAAATATTTTTTTTAATATTCCCAAAGAAAGAAGTCCAACGATATTTTATTACGATAATGTAATAAAAAAGCGGAAGCCAATTAACTTAGGCACGACGTTAGATAACACTTCAATTGAATTTCTCTCGTAAAAGAGCCATTGTTTTGTTGGTTCTGTGGTAAGTGGCACCATCCACTGGAACCACATCTTGATCATGTCTAGATCCTCAATTTTTGTCCTTAATAATTCCGTTATCATCTTGCGATAGCAAAAACCATTCACTGTAAGTCATTGGCCATACTTATTTTCGAATAAGTACGGCCCAATTACAGAACGAACAAGGGCGAGCATACACAAGTGTTTTTAAATTTTCTTCACACCCGGTTTGTTAAATTTGGCCACAATTTTCCAAATTGTGGAAACATTTGGTCGATTCTGGTGACAAAAAATATCACGAATTGCATTTTGTTTTGAACGCCCACATTCGTAAAAGGATTCAACAATCTTAAAGCGTTGCTCCAATTGTGTATCTTTCCATGGTTGAATTTGTCAAGCACTACAACGAAGAAATGTCAAATTAAATTGAACGAAAAACTTTACGTTAAGGTGCGACTCACAATATTATGTCATCAAATTTTCAGATTATGTTGCTAAGAAATATTTTTAGGGTAAATTACGTCATATTTGGAGCAGAGGGCGTAACACCGTCCATACAACTTTGAACCTTAAAAGACCATATTTAATGAACTACTGGAGATATGGTGCCACATCTGCTCTCCCAAATGGTTATCAACTTAAAATTATTATAACCTATTTTATGTTAAAATAAGATAAATTGGCGTGGCATTGCTCATTCAACACTGAACTTTGATACAAAATAAGGCAAATGAAAACACACCCGCGAAGGAGAAATTCATCGCGCCCTTTTCAAATGTTATCATCTTGGTCAAATTATGAATGAAGTTTGGCTAAACATCAATTTTTTGGGAACACCCAAAATATAGCAACTCCTTCAGAATGATGTTCGCGGCACAAAAATTAACATGTATGGTGTAGTGTTCCCATAGGATCTGTAACATCGAAAAACTAAGCCCGCCCTCTCACCTAGCCAATAAAGTAGTAACTTCACAAGTCAGGTTATATACTTATTTAACAGATCGGACATAAATGACATAGTTACACTTTGAGCCAATTTCAGTGGAACGTTTACTTACTATCTTCAATATTTTCGCACTATGCCTGAAATGACGGGCTTACCTGTGCACTCGTTTATGACACAATGTAAAACTGACAACAATTACAAGCATTTTCAATTAATCCTAAAGGTCAAATGAAAAATTATACTGAATATATATTCGTGGTGTAATGGGATTGAAATATCCACAACAAGAGTTGAAAACACATCTGGCACAGCAACTCTTGGATCAGAACTCATCATTAATTATGGTAATTTGTGATCTGTGAGCTTTTCAGTGTGTCCTCGGGTCTTCTCGCAGACATATGAGTGTGTGCGTACGAGGCAAGTTCAAGAAATATGCGACCTAGCAGGAATAGTACAAAGAGTTAAGGGGAAATAAACGATGTTAGATCTGACGACATTACTAATGACCTATTGATACCAGTGAATGACGAAATGCCCATTTAGAGTACTCCCGAAGTACAACTGGTGAGACATGTATAAGTGTGAAGAGTAAATGTATAACACCACACATAACATATCCAGACGGGGTACAACCTAAATATGTGAAGTACTATTAGTCGACAGGGCATCTCACACTCATGCATGTATGATTACAAGTGAAAATGGATGAACTTTAATCTTTGTATGGCGATGAAGCACCATCCTATAGCACTGTGAAAAACTGGTTTAATGAATTCAATCAAGACGATGGTCGTGCTGGTCGTCCAAAACGGCCGTTGTGCCAGAGAACATTGATGCCGTGCCTGAACTGACCGTGGGATAGAGGCATCCTTGGACATTTCTTCCACCAGCATAAATTTGATACTGCATGAACACCTGGCCGTAATAATACTTTGTTCTCGTTGGATCCCGCACAATTTGACAATCGCTCAAAAAAAGGCTCGTGTCGATTGGTGCAAAGAAATTTTGAAAAAATACCATCGCGGCGCTTCAAAAGACATTTATAGGATTGTCACAGGTGTCAAATCATGGATCGTATGCGTATGAGCCCAACACAAAACAACAATCGACCGTGTGGGTATTCGAAAACGAGCCAAATCCAACGAAAGTAGTTCGTGGAAGAAGCACTTCGAGGCAAATGGTCGCCTGTTTCTTAGGCAAAACTGGTCATGTGGCGACTGTTCCGCTTGAGCAATCTACGTGGTCAATTCTGAATGGTACACCAGTTTGCTTGCCTGAAGTCTGCGGAGAAATTAGAAAAACGAACAAGAGAAGACGAATCATTGTGCACCATGACAATGCGAGCTTTCACACATCGGCTCAAACCAGCGCCTTTTTGACCGGCCAAAACGTCGATTTGATGGGTCATCCGCAGTACAGCACTGACCTAGCACCCAATGACTTTTTATTCCCGCTCATCAAGAAAAAAATGCATGGTCAACAATTTTGGTCGCCAGAAGATGCTGTTGAAGCGTTCAAAAACCATGTTTTGGAGTTGTCTCAATCGGAGTGGAAAAATGCTTCGGCAATTGGTTTGAAAAGCAATAAAATCATTTTTGAAAATAAATGTTCGCATATTCATTATGAGGCCGGATATATATATAGCAACCCTCGTATATATAAGTACTTTATTGGCTCTTCGATTCAAATTTCGTAGTGTTGCAAACCAAATGACAAATTAAGTATACCATCCACTCCTTGCTGGAGGGAATACAAATAAGTTCATTTAAAAAGGAACACTTCAATCGCCTGAGCCTATATAAAGGCTTCTTTTGGTTTGGGCTCAAAAATGTCTTCTACTATACATGAGCAAAATAAAACTAAACTCTTACAAAATAAAACTAATTTTCTAAAATTTACTAAATTTGGGTGACGAAGTACTAAACAGGGCCAAAATTCAATCCATTTGAACGTGGACATATGGCTACCAAAAAAACAGCAAAACATTCTCACAAATTCAAATGTGACATTTTCTTTAAAACCTAGGTAAATAAAGAGCCCTGTAACACCCAACCCTGCCAATCTACATATTTTAAGAAGTAAAGAATTCTATTTTTCCTTTCAAACTTCCTGTTTTTCCTTTGCGAGTTCGCAAAGTTTTTAGAACGTCCTCGTACTCTTATACGTTTAAATGTTCTAGTGATGCTGGCACGGATGCGCTGGTGGAGATGTACAGAGCCGTGTAGTGCGTTACATAAAATTACATTTGGACGATTATTATGGAAATTTACACCTTTAATATAGACTTAAAATGGAAAATTATTATTTACATGTAATAACAACACAATAATTCAAAAAGCAATTAAAACCTCCTCGCCGAACGAACGGCCGACTGAGCCAAAGGCCCAGTCACCGGCAGAGAAATACCAATGTTGCAAAAGTATACGGCCGGAGAGATTTCGTATTTATCATCATCATCCATCCACCCAGAGAGAACAACAATAACAGCAGCAGCACCATAACACAACTTAATTAAAGCCCGGCCAAAAGCATGGAGGTAGTGTAGGTGCTGAACCATAAGGCTAAAAATGAAATTATATTTTGTAAAATGGCTGTAGCTGGCAGAGGACCGTAGTTTGAATGGCGTGGCGGATAAAAGCACCGAAGAGAGCCGTTACTGCTGTTCCGGCAAACGGATGCTTTGAAGTTTGAAAAATATTTTGTAAGCTACACACAGTGGTTGCTAACCAATCTACGGAGCAATAATTGAATTAGTTCTGTGTTATTAAAACTGTAGGTATGTTGACCTCCACTGAAAAATGTACATTGCAAGTGCAAGTGTCGATGTATCTAAATTTTGTAGACTTTCAATCGAAGCACTTATTTTCAATTTTTGACAGTTATTTTCGTCTTATCGATTTGAGGCTCTTTTGCATTAAGCTTCCCTTATGTAATATATCTTAAAACTTATCTGGGGACCAGTAAAACCGTATCAATTATAGTTGATACAAAAAGCATTTAATAATTATTGAAGGACTTAATTTAGTGAAAACCCCAAAGTCGGTTGTGGCCAACTATATAATACCCTGCATTTCTTTATGTACAGAAAAGCTAACTTAAAACTGGTTTTTGAACCCCTTTAGGCGGGCTCTAAATAAGTTTTTAAACTTATGTCATATTCGAATTTGTGGAACATTTCATTGTTTTTTTGGTAAAATCGGTTGAACATACATTTGGGAGCTAAACCCTAATTTGAACCAGTTTTTTTTTTACTTTAACCATGCCCGTCCCTGGCAAAAGAAGTAACTTATTCCAACTTGTGCTGAATTGTTTCAAAGTCAATAACATCTTTCATTGACTCAAAAAAATTGGACCTAAAATGTGGCATCTAGAGCTAAAAAACAAAAAAATCGGATGAACATACTTATATATGTGGGAGCTATATCTAAACCTGAACCGATTTTTTCAATATCATATTCGTCCTTGGTCCAAAAAATTACTTCTGCAAAATACTAAGTCTGGCTAAAATATTTTTGGTAGTTACAAATATTTGCCATGTTATAATTCGTTTTGTGGTAGCTCCAACCGTGATAAGTCATCGCGCTGAAGCAAGCTCATGCAAAGGCCAGTTCCGCATTTATCCCACGTACTCATATGAAAACAAGATGTAGCCTGGTGCGCTTCGCTGTCATGCAAACATGTTTTGTATAATTTTTTTTAGATTTATTTGAATCTTTCTGTACTACGAGTACTCTTGGATAGAGAATAAAATAAAAATTTGTTGGATGTCCAAAAGCGATTCGTCCATTATTGTGGGCGCTACAGCGCATTAAAAACGAAGCCAAGTCAGCGCCCACCACAGTAACATACTCGTATTGTGATCATTTTTAGACCATCGGCATGTATAGGTATACATAATTATAGGTGTTACACCATGTCGGCGTCGCATCGGAACAAAGAAATTATGTTCCTCAATATTCCATTAAGGAACAAACGGGACACTTATCTGAAATCGAAGAGCTGTAGACGATATAGTTCTTATACATACTCACCAGGACCTACGAATAGCACATATGCTAAATCATATGTTGCGAACTCTAATTCTTATTCTTTGCCCCTTTGTCGTGTCAATTTACTTTATGCCAATTTATTTTTCCACAACTGCAAACTGTGTTTTTTTTACAATACGAACTGTCTAAAATAATGTGTATTGCATCGCTCTTAAATATGAGGGCGGGACACAGCCCACTTTCCCCCCGAATTTATATGATTACACGACAACAGTATACATTTCGAATAAGACGTTCTTGCCTCTTATAGTTTATTCAGGTTCAGGCCGGATGACGTTTTTGGATGTGAAGGCGGTGTCACGCTCCATTGTAGCAGCAGTGGCATACTGTTTCAAGACGATCGGCGTAAAGTCACTGGCATTTAATATACTTATAGACTAAAAAAAGCGGCGTGACCACGCCTCCTTTTCCAATTATATTATAACATAACTTTGCAGAGCGCTTAAAAACCGACCAACATTAACCCATCTCTGGTAAAATTGCACCATATCGCTTCAATTTCTTAAAAACCCCTCGCAAAAAGGTCCTACACGATGTAATGTCCAGTCGCTCTAGAAGTCTGATATTAAATTCGATCTTTTTTAAATTTCGCGTGATACGTAAAGAGCGACCCATAGTTGTCTCTTTTGAAAACTAAACCATGTGTGTACGAGTAAGAATGGCCCACACACAAGGGTCTCTGCAGATTAAAGGGAAATGATATCCTACTTAAACTTTGCACATTTTTTGCACAAACGTAATACATTTTGTATAAACACATAAAAGCCTGGTAAAACAGGACTATATCGGTTCATATTTTTCATAAAGCACCAACACAATGAACTTTCCGATTTGAGACCCTGCCTCTCTAAAAGACACATACAAACGAGCTACCTTGCTCAAATTTAGCATAGAGCATTGTACGAGGCCTATTGGCAATCCTGATGATATTGTACTGCTCCATTTAGGCTGATTATAATCAGATATAATATGTGGCTTTTAGAGCAGTAGGTTAATAATTTGGAAACGACTTTTGTGTGGTAGATATCCCATGGGCCTAAATGGAACAGTAAAATATCATCAGGATTACCTATAGGCCATATTTCTTAGGGATCCTTACGAGTGGGCAACAACTATATCTGGTGAAATTGGACCATATCGGCCTAAGTCTACGAATAGCCCCCACACAAAAGTTCCTCCCGGTCTAAGAACTAAATGTAGCTTTAAAAATGCAATTCAATCTAATCAGCAGGGCACGCCCGGCTTTAACCCCTTAACTTGTTTTACTTGTCTTAATTTTTATCAGAAAAAATATTATTTTCTACTTTTGGTACAAATAACTTATACTCGTATCTTAACTGTTGAATCCGGTATCCGGTGCTGTCCTACAAATAGCCCACCTTGCAGAAGGGGTATTAGGCATGAGGGGAATTATTCATGCCTACGAGGGCGACCGCAAAAGTAACTGGCCTAACATAAAAAGAACCATTTTTTTGGAATTATTATTATTTATTTTTCAACATAATCTCCTTCCAACTCAATACACTTCATCAAACGTTTTTCAAGTTTTTTAATTCCATCCGAAAAATAAGATTTTTCAAGACCTCCAAAATATGCCTCAGTTTCAGCAATAACCACAATTTTTTTTGCACATTTTGGACAATTTTTTTTTTTTTTAAATTTGGAAACAAG
Source organism: Hydrotaea diabolus (assembly GCA_963513945.1). Lineage (NCBI taxonomy): Eukaryota > Metazoa > Arthropoda > Insecta > Diptera > Muscidae > Hydrotaea > Hydrotaea diabolus. The sequence continues at coordinate 49,340,144 of OY740716.1, forward strand.
AAGTAAACAGAAGGAGCTAAATCTGGACTATATGGTGGTTGCGGAGCAATTTCAAATCGTAATTTGGCCATTTTTTGTTGAGTTAAAAATGCAGTGTGTGAAGGAGCATTATCTTGATGAAAAAGAACTTTTTTTTTCTAAATGCGTTTTATCATGATTTCTTCACTCAACCGATCCAATAATGCACTATAATATTCACTATTTATAGTTTTTCCTTTCTCAAGTTAATCAATAAATATTATACCCCTTGCATCCCAAAATACTGTGGTCCTTACTTTTCCTGCTGACTTAACAGTTTTCGCCTTCATGGGACCGCTTTTTCCAGCTTCTATCCATTGTTTTGACTGTTCTTTGCATTCTGGGATGTAGTGATGGATCCATGTTTCATCAACAGTTATGAATCGGCGCAAGAACTCTATTGGATTACGCTGATAAATCGCTAAAAGCTCCTAGGAATTGGTCCAACGGACGATTTTTTGGGGCAAAGTCAACAAACGCGGCACATATCTTGCGGATAGCCTTTTCATATGGAGTTCATCATGTAAAATACTCCAAACTTGTTTTTCGTGTATTTTAACAATATCAGAAAGTTCTCTGAGCTTTATTCGTCTATCTTTAGTCACTTCGTTAAATATTTTTCTAATGTTTTTAATAGTAGAAGCAGTTTTCGGTCTTCCAGAGCGTTGTTCATCTTCCGTACTTGAAAGACCCATTTTAAATTGTTGAACCCAGGATTTCACGGTGGAGTATGATGGTGCATTATCACCATAAACAGAATCCAATTCATCTTTGATTAATTGTGGCGTATAACCTTTCATATAAAAGTGAAAGGCCAGTTAGTTTTGCGGTCGCCCTCGTATAGGGAGAAAAGCTATAATGTCTTTCGCAATTTCGTAGAATATCTCTTCTGAGGCCTTAGCATCGCTAGTCCGTACTCCAAAGGAAATTGTAAGCCACTTAAATGGAAGGTGTAAAGTAGTAGGCGTATTCGAATGTCTATGGAATTACTTTCAAGGCCTATTTGCATATCTCTTTAATGCTGGACTCTAAGTTTCAGCAACTGAAATAAATGTAAACGCAAAATATTACCAGAATCCGCTTGATATTCTACACCCTTGTAGTATAATTTCAGTTATTTTTATTAAGATTTGTTGCTTTTAGATCCACTGTAGGATAAATAGCTCGTGCAGTGGGCGGTGACCGTTAACCTTTTTTCATTCTCCTCTTCCATCTCCCACAAACCCCTCACAGTATGGGCGGTGCCAAATGTGTGTAAAGCATTTGGTTTGAATGTAATTACAAGAGTAACCGTGATGATGCTGCTGTTGTATCGCCTGCTAAGGACGGGAAGGTGAGGCCGTATCGCGATGAAAAATGGAAATTACAACTTAACAAGAACAACATCAGGAACACCACGGCCATGCGTTACAAGCAGCAGCAACAAATAATCATCGGCAACAGAAAAGAGTAGTTAACATTTACACTGTTCTTCGCACACCGCCCTTGTGTTGTTGACACAAATACTATGACAATCATATGAATTGCATACATCCATAGTACACAACTACACACGTACGTAACAAATTAAGCGATATCGCGGAAATTTGGTGTCCAATATACAAATACACTCGATCGTTAGGATGTAGTTGGGTATTCGATCGTTACAGAATACCCAACTACATCCAAATCAGGACTTGAAATCAAGGTCCAATGAGATGAGGTAAGAGGTAATGAACGGCAAATGGGTTATAAATAACCGGACGGGAAAGCATTACCTTTTTCAATGTTTACTCGTACTTATTTATTTCTTTCAACATTCCTTAAAACAACAAACGGGGAACACTTTCGGATCAGTGAGCACTATGTAATTCTTATTAAGTGTGGTTGGCGTGGGTAGGGACTTAACTAACAAAGTGAACACATCCAAACCAAATAGCACACAGATTTTTCCGACAGAGAATGTTTGGCGTTAAACTCCTCTGGAACGCCTAGACCGATATGTATGAAATTTTGTGTGCATATCGGGTAGGTCTCAGAATCGGCCAACATATACTTTTCATACCCCTAAATTAAAAGGGTGAACAACTCCTATATAGAAAACAGATTTGTTCGTTTGCGAAGCACTGATCGTCAGACTGCGAAAAAAGCAAACACACTGATGCAGCGATAGCGAATAGTGTCTTGTGTGGGTGCGGAGCACTCTCAGAGCAAAGAGAATTATGACGTGATAATACGTATACAAAAAGGAGATAGAAAGAGATCAACGAAATTTATGTGAACTTGTGTAGCGTATGTGCAAACATAACAATGTATGTATGTACATGTGTCTGTCCAGAATATAATAAAATTTATTCATCGAATAACATACGTATAATGAAGTCTTAAACATAATGAGTTTAGTTGGCTTTTTAATTAAAACTATCAAAAATCGAAAAAGGATATCTGGGACAAATAATTAGAAACGATAAATACCAATTTCTGAAGGAAAAATTGAGGAAAGGCCCGCAAGAGGTAGAAACAAAATTTCATGGTTGAGAAAAATCCAAGACTCGACATATTATCATGACGAACGAAACCTACTGAATGCTGCTAAAAATAGAGAACTTTTAAATCTGCAATTCTAATTTAAATCTGTAATCCTAAACAAATTCGTATTTTTGTAATGTAAGGTCAATGTATGATCGCTTATATCCGAATAACGGATGGTCAAATACAGGAAGAAGACAATTCATTTTGCACTTTTGCCCTACAACGAAAATGGTTTTAATACCAATAATAACGGGTGGTGAATTTAATACGAATTTTTCAACCGCAGAAGCTCTGCCTTTTATCGAATTCCTTTACGTTAAATTCAAGCTTACAATTAAAAATTCCTTGCAGTCGTCATGCAAGGAACTACAATTGACGCTGTTTTCTCACGTCTATTAGATAGAATATAACCAAAAGTTTATGCTATCGGTGACCAATTTTATCTGTGTTAACAACTTAACATCAATTAATTATAAAAATAAAAGCAAAAGTAAATTCAATAAACTATTCTCTTTTATTTTCCAACGTAACATTTACTAATGTGTTCAAAGAAATCAAACAGGTACCGTGTAACAAACAGGTGTTAGCACATCGCTCGTGAGTTCGAACACTGATTGGTTTGTTTAGACGCCATCTGACATTTCTATTGGAAAGTTTGAAATTTTTTAGCATAAACGTACTCAGAACGTTTTGACGTACGACCATCATATGTGTTGTTTACAGTAATTGGAAAAAATCAATTTGGCAAAAATATGGAATTAACTCGTGAACATTTTCATGCGATCATTTTTCACAGCTTCGACGTGGATTATCACGACAAGTGTGCATCGATGAAATTTAATCTTTGTAAGGCGATAAAGCTACATCCTAAAGCACTGTGAAAAACTGGTTTAATGAATTCAATCGATGGCCGTTCAAAATCGGCCGTTATGCCAGAGAACATAGATGCCGTGCGTGAACTGATAATGCAAGATCGTCATGTGACATACCGTGAGATAGAGGCATAGTTGGGCATTTCTACCACCAGCATACATTCGATATTGCATTAACACCTGGCCGTAAAAAAGGTTTGTTCTCGTTGGATCCCGCACAATTTGACAATCGCTCAAAAAAAAGGCTCGTTTCGATTGGTGCAAAGAAATTTTGAAATCAAACGATCGCGGTGCTTCAAAAGACGTTTATAAGATTGGCACAGGTGACAAATCATGGATCGTATGCGTTTGAGCCCAACACAAAACAGCAATCGACCGTGTGGGTCTTCGAAGATGAATCAAATCCAACGAATGTGGTTCGCGGAAGAAGCACAAATGGTTACGTGTTTCTTCGACAAAACTGATCAAGTGATGACTACTCCACTTGATCAACGTAGGACGGTCAATTCTGAGTGGTACCCCACAATTTTTTTTGACTGAAGTCTTCGGAGAAATTCGAAAAACGAACAAGAGAAGACGAATCATTGTGCACTATGACAATGCGAGCTCTCACATGTCGGCGCAAACCAGCGCCTTTTTGACCGGCCAAAACGTCGAATTGATGGGTCATCCGCCTTGGCACCCACTGACTTCTTTTTATTCCAGCATATCGGAAAAAATGCGTGGTCAACGATTTTCGTCGCCAGATGTTGCTGTAGAAGCGTTCAGAAACCATGTTTTGGAGGTGTCTCAATCGGAGTGGAAAAAGTGCTTCGACAATTGGTTTGAGCGCATGCAAAAGTGTATAAATCATGCTGATGAAAACTTTGAAAAACAATAGAACCATTTTTGATGATAAATATGCGTATTTTTATTATAAGGCCAGAAATATAGATAGCAGCCGTAATGTTACAGTCAATGGCGAACGCAATATCCGTTTGGCCCTTGATTAATGATTTTTTCGCGCCTGAATTGAATGATGTTGAAGTGGACGAACTTTGGTTCCAACAAGACGGCGATACATGCCATGCAGGCAACGAAACAATCAATTTATTGAAGGAAACTTTTGGTGAGCTTATTATCTTGCGTCGTGGGCCTTTGGAGTGCCTCCAAGATCGTGCGATTTAACACCGCTGAACTAGTTTTGTGGGGTTATGTGAAGTCGCTTGTCTGCACTGATAAGCCGGACACGATTGACGCCTTGAAAGATAATATTTAGCGGGTTATTGCTGACATACAGGCCAAAATGCTGCAAAAAGTAATTGAAAATTAAGCCTCTCAGCTGGAATTTAGTCGAGCCAGCCGCGGCTGCCACTTGACCAAAATCATTTTTAAAACATAATAGCAAACCCTTATCTTAATAATAAACCAAAATCTTGGCAATTAAATTATATGAGTTTAATTTCTTCTTGAAAACCACACGTCTATAAAAAAGGCACCCTTTACTTACCTACCTATTGTTTAGTGCCGGACAGCAGACCTTGTTACGGGGTACTATGACATTGGTCTAAAGTAAAGGAATGTATTTAGACTCCATATCAATCATACCGATCGATTCCGGGCAGCAGACCTTGTTACGGGGTACTATGACATTGGCCTAAAGTATGCAATGCCTTAAAGGAATGTATTTAGACTCCATATCAATCATACCGATCGATTCAGAATCACTATCCGATTCTTATAAGCAATGCCTGATTTCGACTAATGCCTAAACCTATTGAAATTGTTGTAATCTATCATAACGTCGGTCCTGTCCGACTCTTGACTACGGCTCAGTGCAGATCGTTGTATAACCTTAACGATAACACCCATCTTAGGTATAAGATCGATTCGGAATCACTATCTGTTTATATTGAATGATACGGGTATTCATCCGTTCGTCTGTTCATCTAACGTTGTAGTTAACTTGTTGAAATTAATTAAATTTGTTCATATTTGTTTATCTTTTGATACAATCGATTACTGCACCAATAGCTCAAAAAAACATATATTATTTTCGATTTGTACAAAATTTCGAACAGCAACTAATACCCATCTTCGGTGAAATTGGGTCATATCTGTTGATATTTTCGATAGCCCGCGCAGAGAGACCAATTCGGTAATAATTATTGACACTGCACTAAGAAACCAGCATATAACATCCCAAGCAATTTGAGCTTATGAAACTAAACCATATCGTGAGATGTTTTCGTGTACCCCCCTCATAGAGGTCAATTCTGATCAGAGGTCATGTCGATCCAGAAGTCACATATTATCTGTGATCTACTTATAGTAAAAATCTCGGATAGAGCTGTGATCGAAGCCTGTAAGTAGTCCAGATGAAATCTGGCAATATCTGTCGATGATTCCGAATGGTATCTATGCCCAAGCCCCACACAAATATTTCCTCCGGGTTATGGGCTTGCCGCTATAAAATAAACCTTATTGTAGACAAATAGTGCGTTATAAGAAGACAGTGGAGTTCCATGCAATTTTTACTAGAAGATAAAATTAAAATAAGGAGAAAGCTCTTAATACTGCACAATTTTGCTGCATCGAAAAACAAATCAAAATACATAACCTCTTTTGCATATTTAATGCAAAATCCATATTTGCATGAAACATGCATATCCAAAAAGATTATTTTAGTTATAATAATTAAATATAATGAAAATAAAAAAAAGATAAAAAGCACAAAAAATTGCCCAACTCTTAAGATTTTGTGCGTAAAAACAAATGAGAACTACTTTAATTCAGAGTTCCAATACTGGCACCGTTTTATTTTATGTGATCATTAATGACAATTCGAGAATGGTATTTATTTTTAAGATATTTCAGAACTGGTTCAGCTCACAAATACAGCCAGCTAGAGCGAAGATATTTTGGGAATAGCTTTTAAACATATCAATTCCTTTGTCGAGGGATGTACACATTTTTGAGATGTTATTGACAACATTATATTCTTTTCAAATATACTTTTGACAAAGTCGAAATTACTCAAGTACCCTGCATGGATTGAGATGACACAGTCGAATGTTTTTATTTGCTTTTGTCCCATCGTTCATTACATTTCTTTGTTATTGTTGGGTTATTGCGTATTTATCGGTGACCGAACATAAACATTAAATGTAAACAGCCTCAATTTATCTCCCTCTCTCTGAATTTCAATCGATACGAGGTCAATTTTTTAAATCCAATGCATTGTGTTCCCCTTGTCATCCTCACAGTATAGGTTCTAGTCTTTACGCAGAGAAAAAAATATGGTTACTATATGGTCACGGCAATAAAAATATTTTCTTCGCAATGTAAGTTTGTTCCAAAACATAGTATTGTTAACTGAATTTAATTTTGACAATAGTATGACTGCCGCAATACTGATATTGTTAAAATGTAACAATAGTATTATTAACAAATTAACAAATGAAAATATAGTTCGTCCGTATCAACAATATAAATATGGTTGGTGCGACAAACGTATTGTTTTTGGGTTTTATGAAAACTTTTTATATTGAAATTCAAATTTTTCAAACAAACTGCTTTGGCCTTGTTTACCTGAAATACAACAAAAATACCCACCTTTTATTAAACTGGTTTTTTTACAGTTTAATAAATCACTCCTATTATTTTGACTTTAATGTATAATGAAATAATTTTCATAATTCAAATCTAATTCTAATAAATAATTTTGGAGATCATAGTTCTTAGTAGGGACATAAATACTGTTACAATATTGAACACACCCATTTCGATAGTAGAACTGAACATACCCCGTTAATGTCATATGGGTTTTGAAAGCTAACCTCAATAGCGTTAGTCTGTAACGGGATTTTAAAATTGTTTCAACTTTCATCATGGAGTGGTCAGATAATGAGAACCGTATCGCTGTAATAGCGCTTTTCAAGTGTGAAATAAAAAAACGTGATATTTTCTAAACGCTCCTGCTACTAGGGATTAGCCGCATGTTCATCCACCGATGCATAAAACTGTTAAAAGAGACTGGAGATGTAAAAGACCTCCACCGGTCGGGCCGCCCACGCTCTAATCGAACACCGCATGTCATCAAAGCCGTTAAATCAATAATTCACAGAAATCCGCTCCGAAAACAGAAAATCATGGCCCGTGAGATGAATATCAAGCAAAAGTCCATGAGTCGAATCATTAAAATAGACTTGGGGCTTTCAAAGGACGAACCGGACATTTATTGACTGCAGCTTTAAAAAAATAGGATTGAAAAATGCAAACGTCTTCTGGTGAAGCACGCTGATTACTTGCACAGAAAAATTTTGTTCACCAATGAAAAAAATTTTACCGTTCAGGAAAAATTTAACAAGCAAAATGATAGAGTGTATGCGCGGTCATCTAAGGAAGCATTTGAAGTGATACCAAGGGTGGAAAAGGGTCATCACCCAGCTTCAGTCATGGTTTGGTGCATTTACCAATAAACCGCTTTGGAAGCTATTATGAAGCCTCTTAACAATTCCCTGTTCCAAAAACAGCCATGGACTTTTCAGCAGGATTCTGCGCCGGCCCATATGGCTAAAAGGTCCAAGGCCTGGCTTCGAAACAATTTGCCAGCGTTCATTTCCTCTGAAGAATGACCCTCAGGCAGTCCAGATATGAACCCATTGGATTACAAATTGTGGACGGTTTTGGAGGACAAGGTTTGTCACAAAAGATACCCCAACCAACATTGGATCTCTTCAGACTGCTTTGGTTCGAGCTGTAGCCAATTTTCCAATGGACGGGGTTCGTGCAGCTATTGACCAATGGCCAGTTCGACTTAAGACGTGTGTAAAGGCTAAAGGCGGGCATTTCGAATAAGTATATTCTTTTGGATACAATATACATCAATAAATATATTAAAAAATATTTGGTCAAAAAACATTCAGTACTTCTTATTTTACACAAACGTGTGTAACAGAATTTTATCCCTACTAAGTAGATTCGCAGTAAGTAAGCGATTGATTGTCCAGAAATATTTTGAATATGTTGAGCATTTAACATATTTTAGAGGTACGTTAAAATTCTTACAGAAAAACATGTTTACCTCAGTCCAATTTCGTCATTTTACAAATCTAAAGAAATTATGACCATAAGCCATCGTAATCTAAAATTTCAGGATCCAAACTCATTTCGTTTCACTACCCTAGTGCTTGGAACCCACACATAAACTCGGACGATTGGATAGACATGGCCTGATGGAATGACCATATAATTATACTCGCTCAAATAAAACGCAATCAAATACACAAAAATTGTCTGTGAACTCATCGCCTTCAGCTGCACTACTTACTAAACAACCCTCGTTCTCATACATATGTTTTTGTATAAAAGTGCGTGTAGAGCAATTGTTTGCGCACAATGGTAATGGTAGCCACCATACTCGTATACGAGTATGTACTTATGCTCTTACGCGTACATACAGATATGTTTTTGTTTACACACACGCACACATTCACACAATTTTGTGGGCGTTGGAGTGTGGGATCTGTGTGTAAATAAATTTGTTATATCATAACGATTGGATGGATGATATAATCTCACAATATGACAAAATTGTACTCGAACCCAACTCTTCAAAACAGGCACCAAGGACACGAGTAATGTCCTCATTGTATATACGAGTGGTATAATGAGTGTGGTTGAAATGTCACTGTGGCCACATGCTATGTTCTATTGGCATTAACTAAGTCTAAATATAGATCTATCTATAAGTATATTATATAGCACAGAGAATGTATTCTAATTAAATGATCGGTTCCGTCCGCTTATACATATGAGCAATATCTTCAAAAATTCTTAAGCCAATCTGAGAGGTTAGCAGTATGACTCTTAGATTAATATGGTGGAGGGATATTGCAAACCAAGACAATTTCGATGGGACAACTCCCATGCAATGGAATATCTCTCAACCAACCGGTTTAGCGAAAAATATTTGGACAAGACTACTATTTTTAACGAGTTTGAAAAACAGTTTTAAGCTGTGTCTTACAATTAAAATCCACTATTCCCCTCGGCAGATTCCAAGCATTTATGTTGAGATATCCTGAGATGTGGAGATATTGGATCTGTTCACTGATTCCGATCTAAGATATCACAGGTGAAGAATCTTGTTGCAGATAGTTTGGTGAACCGTCTCAACTGCTAAAGCCATTCCAAGATTGTTAAAAGGGCCAATAATCTTTGCATGGCTATCTTTTATAGCAAGGGGAAACTTTTCTTAAATCAGTAATTCTTACACTCACTGAAGGGCAATGAAGTAAGTACAGACAGGGTGGCGCAAAACTACCGTTGTAGTATGAATGTCTTACACCTTTTTATGCCCTCCACCATACAATGGAGGGTATATTAGCTTTGTCATTCTGTCTGTAACACCTTGAAATAATCATCGGAGACCCAAAAAGGTATATATATTCTTGATCCTCGTAAAATTCAAAGACGATCTAGCCATGTTGTCCGGCTGTCCGTCTGTTGAAAACAAGATAGAGCCTGGATGAAAACAGCTAGGGAGCTGAAATTCGGCACAAACATGTGTAGTTAAGCTAGCATGGTTGGTATTGAAAATGGGCTATATAGCTCTACGGGAAGTTGGTGTTGGAGACCCTCAACCGACACTACCTCATAAAAATTAGTTTTTTATTTGGAAATATCCGTCAGTTTCTTGAGCAAAATCACTGAAATTTTGCAAACAACAATCATCTATGTAAAAATAGTTTGGATTGGGCCACCATTTCTTGTACCTCCCATACAAACGGACTCATGGGCCTTGAAAAATAAAATGACAATAACTCACCACACACTTGGCATATCGAGACGAAATTTTCGGCATAAAGATTAATATATAGAACAGACTTTGGCGCTCAATTTGGCTAAGATCGGAAAGGCCCTACTGGTACCTCCCCCCACAAAGGGTCTCATGGGTCTTGAAAAAGAATATGACAATAACTTACTGTAAACTTGACCTATCGAGATGAAATTTTCTACATAAAGAAATTTATATAGAACACACCTCTGCGCAATATTCTGTTGAGATCGGAAAAGTCATACTGGTACCTCCCACACAAACGGTCTCATGGGCTTTGAGAAATAATATGACGATAACTCACCACAAGCTTGAACTATCGAAGTGAAATTTTGCACATAAAGATTTCTATATAGAACATACTTCCGCACCAAATTTGGTTTTATTTGGGAATCTGGTTGAGGGCACAGCCAAACTTAACAATTTTTACTTGTTTTTATTGATGAATTATTATTATTTTTTTATATATTTTTTAAATACTCGTAGTTTAATGGTGAATATTTTTGGCTTCAGTATGAAAAACTATATCCTGCAAGTGGTGGCCATTTTCGCCTGCGATTGCCCCAGTTGTGCCGAACGTCTTCTTGTTGATGTTTCTGGACCGTACTGCTTACTATCCACTACACGTTGGATATTTTCGTCCGTGTGGACCGTACGTGGTCCTCCGGTACATGGAAGGTGTCTTACTGTACAATGTTGTCAACAATTTCTAACCAATCGTTTTATTGTTGGTTCTGAAGGTCCATTACGCTCATTAAAAAAGCGACGATAAGCACGCTGCGTCAAAACAATTGACTCTTGATTTTTAAAAAAATCAACAATTGCTGATGTCAGTGATCTGTTATTTAGTTCCATATAAAATTTCCCAAGTTCTCTTCACAAAATCTTTATATGCGACGCGCAAAATAGAAAGGGACCTAAGGTTAAAACCCAGTTTTGTTCAGGAGGGCCATTTTAAAGATAAGGTCCCTTTCCATTTGCCTTTGAATCGTCGACTTCACTTTCGTAAAACGCGCATATCTCTGATAGGGAACTCTTTTGGGGCATGGGATCGGTCTCATTCGATGCTCAGATGAAGTCCACATCAAAAAAAAATGAAAAGTTGATGAAAAGTTTTGTTCAGGAGAGCCATTATAAAGATTAGGTCCCTTTCTATTTGCGCTTAGAATCGTCGATTTCACTTTCATAAAACGCGCAAATCTCCGGGAGGGAACACTTTTGATGCTCAGATGTTGTCCACATCAAAAAAAATGGATTTCTATTTGCGCTTAGAATCGTCGACTTCACTTTCCTAAAACGCGCATAGCTCTGGGAGGGAACACTTTTGAGGCATGGGATCGGTCTCATTGGATGCTCAGATGTTGTCCACATCAAAAAAAAATAAAATGAAAATTGATTTTTTTACCCGTAGGTCCCTTTCTCTTTCACATAAATAAAAAGAAGTGTACATTTTGATTGTCACTCCTTAACTCGAGAACGGCTGCATAAAATAAAAAATGGCAGAATACGTTTTGTAGAACATGCAACGGGGATGGTTTTTTAAAAAAATTGTTTAAAAATATTTTCTCTTGGTCGATTTGCATTAGTCACTTTCATATAAATTGTGTGAATATCAAAAATTTTTGCTTTGCTACACAGCATTGCTTGGATACGGGTACAAAAATAAAAACTGGTTGAATACGTTTTGTAGAACAAGCAATGAGGATGGTTTTTAATTCTTTTCTTTTGACTGACAGCATACAAATGTTAAACAGACAAACCTGTCAAAATGCACATGTTTGCCAATCACCTTCTTCTGATACAGCCGGTCAAACATTCACTGCTTTACAACTGGAATTTTATTGCAAGTGATTTTTTTCGAGTTTCATAAATATTGGTTAGTATTATTAATTTAAAATGTGATTTTATGTGTGTCCAGTGCAAAAAATGTCAAATATAAATATACGTCAAATAACAAATATAGATTAATTTCTTTGATTTAGAAAAAAAATGCCACCAACAAGACGATCAATTATAGGTCGCTGCTAATCTATTGGATGAAGGACGAACAGCGCACTCTGCATTAAAATTGCCGTTGAATGTGCAGGTGTGCTTATATTTATTGATTGATCACTGTAAAATGTATTCGAAATTAATTAAAATGTAAATATTCTCAAATTAACAGGTGATTGAACATCCCACGTGCAATATTTCAAGATATTCTGCGATGGCAAAAGTTGTGCAACCAGCAGCAATTATTCTATTGGACGAATGTACAATGACGCATAACAAATCGCTGGAAGCATTACACCGTACAATGCAAGATCTACGTCGGAATCAAGATATTTTTGGTGGTGCATTAATATTATTGTGTTATTGGCGATTTTCGTCAAATATTGCCTGTGGTTCCACAATCAACACCGGCGGATGAGATCAACGCATGTTTAAAGTCTTCTCTTCTGTGGCGACATGTGCCAAAATTGACATTGAACATAAATATGCGCCTTCAATTGCACAACGACCAAACTGCAGATCGGTTCTCGAAGCAATTGTAAGATATTGGAAATGGCAAAGTTCGAGTCTATAATACAAATGAATTGATTACATTGCCGAACAATTTTTGTACCATTCTCCAATCAACAGAACAGTTGATAGAAAGTGTGTTTCGAACTATTGTTCAAAATTACAATCAATTAGTAAAATTGGTTGAGAGAACGCGCAATACTGGCACCAAAAAATTTACACGTCAATGCGATCAATTATCAGATTCAAGAAAAATTGCCAGGTGCAGTGACAACATATAAATCTGCAATGAATGTAGATGATGCAGTGAATTATCCAATTGAATTTATGAATTCATTGGAACCACCTGGTATGCCACCGCACGCAGAGAATATATATGGTTACTATATGGTCACGGCAACAATAGTATGTCCTCTGTAATAAAAGTATGGTCGTCGCAACCATAGTATTGTTTTTTGAATTTCAATTTGACAATAGTATGCTTGCGGCAATATTAATATCGTTAAAATGTAACAATAGTATTATTGCCAAATTTAAAAATGAAAATATGGTTGTAGCAACAATATAAATATGGTTGGTTGGATAAAAGTATTGTTTTCATCTGTTTTATGTTAACAATAACATTATTACGGCAATCATACCGGCAAAACCCTATTTTTTTAATTTGACAATGTTATTTTTACGAATCTTACGCAATAATAGTAAAAATAATTAAATTTTTTCGAAACAAAACTACGAATTAGTATAACTGAAATATTTTAATAAATATTTTTTTTACTGTTTAATTACATAATGTACTTAGTAAACTTCTCTATTGTTAAATAACAACTTAATCCAATCTTTACAAAAAATTTTGGGGATCATAGTATGATTGTGTGTAGTATGATTGTGGTTATGAGGATCATAATATTGTTGTAGGATCATAGTATGGTTGATGGTGAATAATAATATGGTTGTGGGTATCATAGTATGGTTGTGTGTAAATAATTCTATTGTTGTGAGGAGCATACTATTGCTATGGGAATCATAGTATGGTTGTGTGTGAACCATACTATTCTTGTGGCGATCATAATATTGTTGTGACACAACCATATAACCAACAATAGTATGATGCTCTTCGAATATTGTTACCCCAACCATACTTTTTTCTGCGTGCGCATTGTTTGAATTTAAAGGTTGGTTCATCAATTATTTTACTGCGAAATTTAAATGCACCAAAACAGTGCAATGGCAATATTGACCGGAATAGCGAAAGATGAAATTGTGGCCATACCACGTATTCCACTGATTCCAACAGACATGCCATTTGAATTAAAGCATTTGCACTTCCCAGTCCGTCTATCAATTGCCATGTCCATCAATAAGTCGCAAGGGCAAACGCTTCAAATATGCGCATTAAATTTGGAGGAGCCGTGCTTTTCACATGGCCAGCTATACGCGGCCTACACAAGAGTTGGAACTCCAAATTGTTTGTTTGTGCTCGCTTCATATGGGCAAACGAAAAATATTGTATATCAAAATGTTTTGGATAGACATTGATACTTTCAAAATGCAATGCATTTATTTTATAAAATAAATCTATAATATTTCATTTCTTTCGGGGTTAGCGAAGCGCACCGGGACAGCTAGTTCTGATATAAAAATAAAAATATCAATAAATTTAAAAAAAAAAGTTTAGCGCCACCCTGTAGTAGCATAGAATGTGTCTTTGTACCGACCTTCGGAAAGTGCATGTACGAGGGCGGTTCGGAAAGTTCTTAGCCTATCAATGAAAGATAATAGTGAAAAATATTTTTATTTTTCAATATAATCTCCTGAAACTTCAATATACTTAGTCCAACGCTTATCTAGCAATTCTATCCCTTGATTAAAATAGTTTTCCTCAAGGTCTTCAAAATAGTGGTTTACAACTGTAATTGCATCTTCATTTGAGGTAAAACGCTTGCCAGCAAGGAATTTTTTTAGATTTGGGAACAGGTAAAAGTCACTGGGACCTAATCAGGAGAATAAGGTGGGTGGTCAAGCAACTCGTACTTTAATTCGTTGATTTTAGCCATTGTTAAAACACTCTTGTGCGCTGTTGCGTTGTTTTGTAAGTCAGGGCGTTTTTCTCAAATTTGTACATTTAATTGATCAAAAAGGTTGCAGTAGTACTCTGAATTTATTGTTGTACCCTTATGCAGATAGTCAATCAATAAAATACCTTTGAAGTCCCAAAAAACCGTTGCCATAACCTTACCAGCCGATTGAATTGTTTTTGCCTTCTTTGGGGCACTTCCTCCAGCTTCAGTCCATTGTTTGGATTGTTCTTTTGTCTCTGGAGTATAGTGGTGGATCCATGTCTCATCAACAGTTATGAAACGACCCCTAAAATCCATTTTATTTCGCTGAAAACGATCCAAACAAGCTTGAGAAATGTTCATTATTATGCGTTTTTGGTCGACTGTTAACAAGTGCGGCACCCATCTTGCAGAAAGCTTTTTCATCTGTAGTTCTTCATGCAAAATTGAATGGGCTCGATCATTTGAGATGCCCATGATATTAGCTATTTCACGCACTTTTATTCGTCGATCATTTAATACCATATCATGCACTTTGGTTACAATTTCAGTTGTTGTTGCTGTTTTTGGACGTCCACTACGTGGTTCATCTTCAATGCTTGTACGACCACGTTTAAATTCAGCAACCCAATTTTTTACTGTTGCATATGAAGGAGCACTTTCACCTAACACATTCATCATATCATTATGAATTTCTTGTCCAGATAAACCTTTTTTATGTAAATATTTAATGACACCACGCATTTCTAATTTTTCCATTGTAAAAAAATCGCGGATGCGTCTTTTGTGAACACCTGTTTCTATATGAAGGAGTTGCCAGATCGAAACAAAATTTAACATGTGTTCATAGCAGAGATGGAAGTTTCCGAAACACTTAACTGTTTTCTATTTATACCGCTTTTTGTGCTAGGCTAAGAAGTTTCCGAACCGCCCTCGTAGAAAAAAAGTATGGTTGGGATAACAATATTAGAAGATCATTACGCTATTGTTGGGTATATGGTTGTGGTACGACAGTATAAGTATTATGATCCCCACAACAATAAAACTATTCAAATACAACCATACTACGATCCTCACAACCAAACTATGATTCTTACAACCATACTATGATCCTTACAACAATAGTGTGATTCACACATAACCATACTATGATCCCCACAACCATAGTATGGTACACACTCAACCATACTATGATCCTCACAACCATAGTATGTTTCCCCTACAACCATAGTATGTTTCACACGCAATCATGCTATGATCCCTACAACCATAGTATGATCACACACAATTATAATATGATTCCCAAATTTATTTTTTAAAATTGAACTAAGTTATCAACAATAGATTTGAATTATGAAAATTACGTAAAAAAATTAAAGTCAAAGTAATAGGAGTGATTTATTTAATAGTAGGAAAAAATAAGTTTAAAAAACGTTAGCATTTTTATTAAAAATATTTCAGTTAAACAAAGCCAAAGCAGTTTGTTTGAAAAGTTATAATGTCCATATAAATGAAGAAAAATTATAATTATGCAGTATGATTGCCGTAATAATATTTTTGTAAACCTAAGACCCAAAGAACATTACTTTTGTCGCACCAACCATAATTATATTGTTGCTACAACCATGGTTTCATTTTTTAGTTCTGCAATAATAATAATAATATTGTGGTAATCGTACTATTGTCCAAATTTAATTCAAAAAACAACACTATGGTTGCGACGAACATAGTAACCATATTTGTTCTCTGCGTGTGAAGCTTCCATAAAAGCACTTCTGATAATGGATTGAGGCTGATCGATTTCGCCACAGCAAGGAACATGGCGGTAAGTGGTACCATGTGCGAACCATAGGGCTACGTGGCTGTCACCGGATGGAAATACATGTAATCAAATCGATCATGTGCTCTGACGCTCGGCAGCACTAGATTAGATGATGCAAAAGTTGTACGTACCAACGCCAAAGAAACGATCATCGTCGAATAGCTGCACTCACAATAGACAGTAAAAGCCTACTCTACGAAGATATCTCAACTGCTTGTTGCAAAAACTCCTTCCGATAACATGATAGACATCTTTTCAAAGCCGTCAAAGATGAACTTGTTTACCGACAGCAGATACAAAGGGATCAATTTTACCATATTGGGTATAGGCTCGCGACAGAAGCAAAGAACGCAGCTTAAAAGGCAACATTGGTTACAGCTACGATGAGTGTGTTGAGGATTTGGAAGGCAAATTTTTCTAACTTTGTAGCGGCTGAAAATCTTGCCGATGCCAACCACACGTTACAATCTCAGATATTGAAGTTGGATGTCCATCCCCGACACAGAAATGGGTCTAGCTGAAATAGTCCATCTCAAAAAAGTTTTAGGAGCTGACGGACTTTCGGCGGACTGGCAAAAGACCGGAGGAAATAAGCTGATAAGGTGCATGCATCAGCTAGCACCTACAAACCGAACTAACGCACGGTAATTGCAACCTCGGCGTACTATTTCCAACTCGCAAAAAGGAAATCACGACAGTTTGCGCCAGTAAACGCGGAATTACACTTCTATCCACCGCGTATAAAGAACTATCAACTATACTGCACACAGATTCGTTGCCACAACCGAATTTTTGCCAACCGAATGTTGGTGGTTGCACGCACTATCTATGTATGCCACCACTACATCCGAATGTTGATTGAAAACATGGCAGTTTTCAGTGGGAACTGATACTATCGGTTGAGATGACAAATTATCGGTAAAATTAACCAATTGATTGCAACAGAAATACTAAGTGCAGCTAACTTTATACATACTTTGGTTATTGTTGAAGTTTTTTGGTTATAAATGCTGTTTGCATGCATTAGTTAACAGACTTAATTTTTAAAAAATGTACATACAAAATTACGTTTGAAGACCAATTTGTTTAAACATATAACGTTTAAGAAAAAGATGACTAAAACTGGAAGATACATTGAACTGGATAGTATTGAAGCTTGGTAATAATGTGTAAACCACCAAAACGAAAAGGGAGCTACACAGTGAAAAGCGTAGAAATGAAAAAAAATAATTATTGATAGTGCATAAATACGATAGTGTAAATCTTAGAAATTCATTTAAAAAAAAGAGAACGTCGTTGCCCCGATAACATGCTACAGCACTGGACTAAACGAAATTTGGTTACTACAAACGACTTTTTGTTGTCAACAGCTATTTTTGGTACTAAAGTAACATGTAATTGGTTGGTTGCCGAAACCACCAGTTGTAGCAAGGAATGGTTTTAATTCATTCGGTTGGTATAAACGTACTATTCTCGTAGCTACCATGTAGAACCATGTAATCATAAACATCATGGCATGTTAGTGATTACAACAGAAAGTCTGTTTATCTAACCAAATATTTATAGTTCGGACCGTCTTCAAACTGATTTTTACTGTGTGTGTGTGTGTGAAAGGTTAAAGCTTAAACTCGCCGACCCGATCGCTGAGGCTTAACGCCGAATCAGTCAACAATCGAACAAATTTTTAAACTCTTTTAAACTCAAATATTGGAAAAGACACACGAGTAGTAAATCGATACATACCACCTTTTTATCGACTACAAGGCTGCATTCGACACTCCGATAAGCGATAAACTATTTTAAACCATGTCTTCCTATGGGATACCATCAAAACTTGTAGTGACACCAAATTCTTAGTGAAAATTCAAGGTGACCTCCTCGAGCTATTCACTACGAATAGAGGTCTCAGGCACGGTAGCAGCTTATCGCGAAACATTTTCAACATAATAATGGAGAAAATCCGAGAAAATGCATGGGTTAAAATAAAACGAGCGCATGATATAGACATTGTCGGCAGAACAGAGTGAGATACGAGGTTGCTATATATACTTTTGGCCACTTAGTGCTGCCAGGCACCATCTGACATTTCCATTGGAAAGTTTGACATTTTTTAGCATAAACGTACTCAGAACGTTTTGACGCACGGCCATCATTTGTGTTGTTTACGGTGACTTGAAAAAATAATTTGGCACAAAAAATGGAAATAACTCGTGAACACTTTCGTGCGATTATTTTTCACAACTTTCTACGTGGATTATCACGGCAAGAGTGCATCGATGAACTTAAATCTTTGTATGGCAATGAAGCACCATCCTATAGCACTGTAAAAAGCTGGTTTAATAATCTCAATAGTGGCCGACACTCGCTCAAAGACGAAGGTCGTGAACGTCGTCCAAAAACGGCCGTTGTGCCAAAGAACATTGATGACGTGCGTGAACTGATAATGCAAGATCGTCATGTGGCATATCGTGAGATAGAGGCATCCTTGGGCATTTTTTCCACCAGCATACATTCGGTCGTGAAGGTCGCCCAAAAACGGCCGCTGTGCCAGAGAACATTGATGCCGTGCGTGAACTGATAATGCAAGATCGTCATGTGATATACCGTGAAATAGAGGCATCCTTGGGCATTTCTTCCACCAGCATACATTTGATATTGCATGAACACCTGGCCATAAAAAATGTTTTTTCTCGTTGAATTCCGCACAATTTGAAATTCGCTCAAAAAGATCGTCACATGTGACGAATCATGGATCGATGCGTATGAGCCCGAAACAAAACAGCAATCGAAGAACGAGCCAAATCCAACGAAAGTTGTTCGTCGAAGAAGCACTTCGATGCAAATGGCAGCCTCTTTCTTCGGCAAAAATGGTCATGTGGCGACTGTTAGGCTCGAGCAACGTAGGACGGTCAATTCTAAGTGGGACACCACAATTTGTTTGCCTGAAGTCTTCGGAGAAACTCGAAAAACGAACAAGAGAATACGAATCATTGTGCACCATGACAATGCGAGTTCTCACACGTCAGCTCAAACCAGCCACCTCATTTTCGAAAATCGAGAAAAATGGATTTGGATTTCAATGCAGTTCCCACTTATACCGGGTAATTAATCTAGAGATATTTATTTCAATTCAGTTTTATTTTCCGATAAAGCGTGAGATGCGTTAAACTTTTTTTTCCTTTTCGATACTGTTTGTCTTTCCATCATGGAAAGACTTACACCGCAACAACGTCTCCAAATTGTTCAACTGTATTTTGGAAATGAAAAGATCCGCTTTTTCGCCCAAAATTTTGTTCAGTGATGAGGCCCAATTCGGGCTCAACGGCAACGTCAATAAAAAAAATTGTCGCATTTGGGCTGAAGAGCTACAAGAAGAGGTTCAAGAGGTGCCATTATACCCAGAGAAAAAAAGTACGGTTTGGTGCGGTTTATGGGCTGGTGGAATGATGTTTCCATATTTTTTCAATAGTGATGACGGCCGGAACGTAACCTTGAATAGTGCTCGCTATCGCGCCATGACATCAAACTTTTTACTACCTGAAATTGAAGCCCGTAGACTTGACGACATATGGTTTCAACAGATCGGCGCTACTTGCCATACACACGCAGAGAAAAAATGTGGTTACTGTATGGTAACGGCCATAATAACGTGTTCTTTGCAATAAAAGTATGTTCGTCGCAACCATAGTATTGTTTACCACATAGTACTGCCACAATATTAATATTGTTGAAGTGTAACAATAGTATTATTGCAAAATTTTAAAATGGAAATATGGTTGTAGCTAAAATGTCAACATTGTTGGTGAGGAAAACGTATTGTTTTTTTAATGTTAAGTTAACAATAATATGATTACGTATTCAAACTGTGTGATAGTAATTTTTCTTAAAACAATGTTATTGTTACGAATATAATGCAATAATAGTAATTTTTATATTGAAATCAAAAATTTTCAAACAAACTGCTTTGGCTTTGTTTAACTGGAATATTTTTAATAAAAACGCTAACGATTTCAGTTCCTTCTGTTAAAAAAAATCACTCCTATTATTTTGAATTTAATGTATTTTTTAATAATAATCATAATTCAGATCTGTTAATTAATAATTATTATTAAATAATTATGCTAATTTCAAATTTCACGTTTTGGACCGGCGAGTTGGTCGCCTAGATCGGATGATATCGCACCATTATACTTGTTTTCTTTGGGGCTACGTGAAGTCCAAAGTCTATGCTGACAAAGCAGATTCGATTCAGTTTTGGAAGCCAACAATACGAGTGTCATTAACGATATACCAGTCGGAATGTTGGAACGTGTCATCCAAAATTAAACCCTCAGATTGGATACCCAGAGTCGTAGTTGCGGCCAACATTGGAAAAAAATATTTTAAAAAAATAAAAAGGCATAAAATGTCTTTCCAACTGAACAATAAAGATCCTACATTTGATTTATATTTTTGTATTTTTTTATTGATCACCCGATATGTTAAACCGATTTTACCAATAAAAGTGAAATTTTCTCAAAAGTGAAATATGACATTAGTTTAAAGTCTGGGCTGTCCAGGGGAGTCTAAAAACCTATTCGGAGTTGGTTTACCAACATCCAGAAGAGCAGGGTATAATTAAGTTAAACAATCATGAATTAGGTTTTTTTTTACTATATTTAAATGTTTTTATTTTTTTATTTAAGTTAAATAAGTTAAATTTTGCATTTACATAATTCATCTCTACTTTCCTAACATTTGTTCCAAACACTCGAACTGCAAATGGAATGGATGAATGTAATGGGCATTCAATTTTGACCACCACTTTCAGCAGACATTCCTGCTTATTTGTTTATTATACAAAACCACACCGTTGTGTCCTGCTGCTACATAAAGGAAACGGATGCATGTGCTCTTTGTTGCCCTTTCGGTGACACGGCCTGTCTCATTGTGTGTATATAAGTAAGTATGGCCGTTTGTAGAGTTCAGGTGACAACAACAATTGAACCAAAACAAACATTTTGACATACACACACTCACAACAACTGGAAGGTTGTGTATTTATGTTTTTTATCTTTTGATGGCGGTAATAAGCATGAGAAATTATAATTGTTGCGTCGTAACTCAATTATGATAATGTCAAACGGTTATGAACTCTCACTCATACAAGGTACCTTTCTGTATGTGTGACAGGCAATTGTGTTTTTGTGGCCTCTGTAAAATAAAGGCTTTGTTACCATTACCCTACCAGGTAGGATGGAATATATCATTGGTACCGCCAAAAAGTCCAACACATTTAAGAGATTCAGTTTCGTTGCTGATGAAGTCATCTCCAGATACGCTGGCGGCCACAATGGCGTTTCAAATTGATGGAAAATTTATTTTGCGCTATCCAGAAGACTGCAACTTAAAAGCGTTGCCTGAGAAATGGGCTACCATAGCAAGTTTAAGTCAGATATTCAAAATTTAAATTGTGTGTATTCTATTAAATTATTAATTGGTAGGCTTAGGGTATCATAATGTATTTTATCTGTAGTTCGCGGTTGGATCAAGGTATAATCACCAGCAGAGTTTGTTTAAGGATATATGTCTGTCCGCCCGCTCGTTCATCATGTTGCCGATCTTCATTAAATATAGAAGATGTAAGTAAAGTAAAATTGAAGAATATAGCGCCCAGATATTTAACCGATTTAACCAAAACGATGAAATTTTCTCACAAATTAGTGGTAAAATTCCAAAAAAACATTTTTATTTAAATATTTTATTAGCCTGGCGCTACTTTGGCTTTTTTTACTAGTTATAATAATAAGAAATTATTATGTGGGTTTTTTCTTCTTGTAAAATATGCTCTTATGTTGAAAAAGAGAATGAATCCTATTGTTGTTAACTTCTCTTTGGTGCACACAAAGAAACACAATACATTTTTTAAGCATTGCCAGGTTACCATATTGCAAACTAACTACGCAATTCAGCCAGTTACCTCAAAATAACACGTCTATTATCAAAGATAGTATCTATACGACTGCCTGTGTACTTTCTGAACTTTAACTAGTTGTTCTGGTTGATCATTAGGCACGCCTGATCTTCTAAAACACAACAAAGACAGATAAGGTTAAAACACGCAGAAAAAATGTATGGTTGTGGTAACAATATTCGAAGAGCATTATACTATTGTTGGTTTTATGGTTGTGGCACTACAATATTATGTTCATCACAACAATAGTATGGTTCACACATAACCATACTATGATCCCCACAACAATATTATGGTCCTCTAAAGAATATAATTATTCACACACAACCATACTATGATCCCCACAACCATATAATGATTCACACTCAACCATAGTATGATCCTCACAACCATAGTATGACTTACACACAACCATGCTATGATCCTAAAATTTTTTAGGATAGGAGTGATTTATTTAACAGTAAAAAAAAATCATTTATTAAAAATATTTCAGTTATACTAATCCGTAGTTTGTTTTGGAAAAAAATAATTTACATGTAAAAAGTACTATTATTGCGTAAGATTCGTAAAATACCATTGTCAAATTAAAAAAAAATACCATTTTGCCGGTATGATTGCTTTAAATATATTATTGTTAGCGTAAAACCCATGAAAACAATACTTTTGTCCCACCAACCATATTTATAATGTTGCTACAACCAAGTTTTCATTTTTAAATTTGGCAATAATATTATTGTTACATTTTATCAAGATTAATATTGCCACAATCATACTATTGTTAAAAAGAAACTCAAAAAACAATACTATGGTTGCGACGACCATACTTTAATTGAAGAGAACATACTTTTATTGCCGTGACCATATAGTAACCATATCTTTTATCAGCGTGAATGTGCAGCAAAACGGATAGCTGTACTACAAACCCATTGTTTACCCTTGCAGACCTTTTCAGCTTAGGGGCAATGTGCCTTGGTATTTCATTGGCCATTGGTCAAGCCAACGTGAAACGCTCATACATTGCATTAGATTTCTAGCAAATACCAGCTACTTCCTTAGCGGAAAACCATCATATCAAACTATAATTCAACTAACCCAAATTAGTTGCTCTAGATTTAAGCCTTGTACTTATGAAGGTTTTTATCTACTTTATATTTTTTCTGTTTTTCAACCAACTTGGCTAATTTTTAACTGCCTCTTTTATTTATTCCTTTTTTTCTGTCCCGGTTTATTGCTACACTTTCATTTCACTATGGTCAGTTCCGTATCATGTTAGCAAAGGTTGTCGTGGAAAAATTTGAAATTTATATTGATTTCCTATTTTTTTTTTGTATTTCGCCTGTTGTGGCCGCACTTCTATTCATACCCTGCAACACACTTTTGAGCAAATACAGGGGTTTCCATTAGGGACATACGAACTTTAAATATTAATAAAACGCAGAATATTTAAGATCTAGAGTTTAACTTTCTTCTAGGTGTAGTGCAAATTTTACTTTTTAGGAATAAAATTTGAGTGCGGTCATATGACCACCAAGAACCTGTGTACAGCGATCTATTCTTTGGACCCAATTTTCGATTAATCTTGCACACAATTCGACCGCAACGTTCGCATGGGATGTTGTCTCGGAGCTCGTCTAAAGTTGTTGGCTTGTTGGCATAGATCAATGACTTGATGTGGCCCCATAAAAAAAATCCAATGGCGGTTAATCGCATGAACGGCGATGTCAAGCTCAGGACACGATAGCGCTCTTAATTGACGGTAACATGACGATTATTTTCATCGACAAAAAATACGGTCCAATCAAATCTCCGGCATATAAACCACACCAATTATGACTCTTGAAGTACATTTGTTGCTGTCCAGTAACGCATATTTTGTTATTTGACGAAACCAGTCCACCAGAAATTACCTTCATCGTTGAAGATGACTTATGGATGAAATGCTCGATTATTGTGAAACCAGAGCCACCGACTCAGAATTTCGGTAGTAATTTTTAATGATTTGCAAACGTTGCTCGTAAGTGAAGTTTACCATTTACAAAGATCATTAAAAGTGTTTGAGAGTTCGCAAAGATACGAATTTGTTATGTCCCTATTGGAAAACCCGTTACAAGTAAGTTTTAGTGGCACATGTGTGAAACTACCAAAAATAATTAAGCTAGACCCATATTTAAGTAAACCGATCGACGCATAACCACTTACCGATTCCATTTAACGCTGTATGTCTGTCTGTCCGTCCGTCCATCGATCTATCTAAAGTTTGTAATGAAACTACAGGTAGCAATTATTGTACGATCTTTATAAAATTAGGCGTTTTGACCAAGGACGTACGCTACTGAAAATGCGAATCAAAAATCGGTTCAGATTAAGATATAGCTCCCACCTATATGTTCATTAGAGGTGGAGAAAACATCGATGGTACTATCGATGTATCGATGTTTTTGCATTTTTGTTAAACATCGATGTTTGATGACGACTATCGATGTTTTCTTTGTCACCTCTATAAAAATCGACAAATTGAAAGAAAACACGCAAAAGGTAAGGATTAACTGAAATTTTATTAATTTCTAGTTTATAACTTTTACTTAATATATAGGAAATTTGTTTCGTGTTTTATAACATAAGGTGTTGGTGGCAACCGTGGGGTTATCTATCAAAAATGGAGAAACATCTTAAAAGTAAGTAAAAGTTAAAGCAAACGTGTGTGATGCAGAGTGGTGTGCGGGAATTTACTTTTTTGGGCGGCAAATTCCAGCGCACATTTACGTCCGACATTATATGGCTATAATGTTATTTTTTCTTCCTTACAGGAACGTCAGAGGAAGTCAGTGAGGCTGAGTCGTCAAAATGCAGCGGGAAGGTTCGTATGTTTGGCAGCATTTTCAACGAACAAAGGAAAGGACAAAGGCTACGTGCGGTCATTGCGGAAAAGTGTTAAATACGGCTGGCAACACGACGAACCTTATGGATCATCTGAAACGCATGCATCCTAATTATCTAAATTCAAAAAATCCTCCTGCACCAACGAAATTGGATGCATTTTTAGTCAGAGATGTGCAGTATCCAGCTGATTCAAAGCGTAAGGTAGAACTAGATGAATATGTAATGCGTATGATTGCACTAGACGTGCAACCATTTAGTATTGTCAATGACAATGAATTTCGTGCGTTGATGCATAAAATGGATCCCCGGTATAAATTACCTAGTAAAACATACCTACGAGATGTATCGCTTCACAAAGTTTACGAGACTTTAAAAGACCAACTTCGGTCTACATTGGAATGTGTAGAGTATGTCGCACTCACAACAGACGGTTGGACTTCAAAAGCAAGTGAGGGCTATTTGACTATAACCTGCCGTTTTATTAATTCTGAATTCAAGCTAAACTCAGCCGTTTTGTCAACAACTACCCTTTTAACGCCCACCAACCACACTGCTGCGAATATTGCAGACTCAATTCGCGAGGTTTTGACGGAGTGGGGTCTGATGCAAAAAGTTGTTTCTATAGTCACCGACAACGACAGCACTATGAAGAAAGCATGCGAGCTTCTGGAGATTAGGCATTTTCCATGTTTCGCACACACCATAAACTTGCTAGTTCAAGATGTCCTTAAACTTAAAGAACTTGTGTCCATTTTGGCTAAATGTAAGTCCATTGTTCCCTTTATGAAACGCAGCACAATTACAATGGCCAAATTTAAGCAGGCCCAGACTATTGAAAACCCACTTGGCCTCATTCAGGAAGTGCAAACTAGATGGAACAGTGCCTTCCAAATGATAAAAAGACTTTTAGAAACGAAGGAACCACTATCATCTGTTTTATTATGTACACCTAAGGCTCCGATTCCATTTTCCGCTGAGGAAATCGATATTCTGAAGGAGCTTACGGAACTTCTTGCTCCATTCCAAGATGCAACTCTGGCTATTTCTAGCAGCAAAAATGCAACAATTTCTCTGGTCATTCCTCTAAGATGCGAGCTGCACCAAAAATTGCAAAACTTAAGACCTAATCCTAAAACTGCAGAAGTTGTCTGTGCCTTCGAAATGTTAAGTAGCCGTTTAGGAGATAGATTTGCACACTACGAATCAAGGACTGTTCCCCGCATAGCTACCCTAATAGATCCTCGATTTAACAAGGATGGTTTTAAGTCGGTTTCAAATGCAGATCAGGCAGTTAAGGCTTTGGAGCAGGAGATGTACACCGTTTTGTCAAGAACTCCACGGGAGCAGCCAATACCACCAGAATATTCTCAAAAACCCAATTTTTCTTTTTTGCAAAACAAAATTAAGTCAAAAAAAAAATCATCGCGAGCGGATGCCATTATAATTTTGAGACAGCGCCTGGAAAATATAAATGAACCAGAAGAATGCGATCCTCTTTCGTTTTGGAAGGTAAATTTAATAAATGTTATTATACTTAATATTCTGAAATTAATGATCCTTTTTTTAGACGAATGCAGAAAGTATGGTGGCTATCAAAGAGCTAGCAAAAAAATATTTATGCGTGCCAGCAACTTCCTGCGAGTCGGAACGAATGTTCAGCAAGGCTGGGCAAATTATTTCCGATCGCCGAACGCGCCTCAAGCCGCTCGTGGTCGATAAACTTATGTTTATTAACAAAAACCAGTTAATTTTTGAAAATTTGTAAACAAATCTTCGATCTCTATTTTTTACACACGATCTCTCATTTTTAAATACGTTTGTGAAACGTATTATTATTTTAACCTATGAATTTAAATGTTATGTTTTTTTATTTTTATTTTAACCTATGAATTAAAATGTTATGTTTTTTTTTATTTTATTCAATAAATAAAATTTTATATTTATTATTTTATTTATTTTAATTATTAGTATTTTTACCAGTTTGGTGTATATGCACGTTCATTTTGCATACTTTACAATAATATGTATATTTTCACCAGAAACATCGATGTTACATCGATGTTTCGCTTAAAAACATCGAAAACATCGATGGTAGCAAACATCGATGTTTCTCCACCTCTAATGTTCATCCGATGTTTATATTTTTAGCTCTAGCAGCCTCATCCACATCCATTTCAGTGATACTTAGCAGAAGTAATTTTTAAGACCCTAGAAAAAACGTTATTGAAATTGAAGACAATCAGTTCATATTTATATAAAGCTCCTGTACATATATCTTAATCAGATTTTAAGTCTTTGGCTCTAGAAGTCGCATATTAAAAGCAATTTTGATGAGATTTGGAGCATGTTAGTTCCTTACGCCAAGAACGGAAACGGTTGAAATTGGAGAATTTCAGTTAAGGTAAAGATATAGTTTCCACATGTACGTTTTTACCGAGTTTACTTAAACTAATGACAATTTGAAATTTAGTGCTTTTCTCACTTTTGAACATTTGGCCTGTTGTGTCTGATTTTGTAGCCTTTCCTCCCGATTGCAATTATAAATACACATTTTTTTATTATTTCATTCTTTAGTTACAATCTGTTTAGGGACATAAAGTCAATGTTTTATTACTCGTGTACTTATATTAAAATTAATAGTGGTTATGTAGCTTCATTAGGAAACACAATCAAAAATCATCAATCAAATAAATAAACTTTTCTTAATTGCTGGCTGTATTCTATTGGCGGCAACTCGCTTAAAAGGTCACTAAAGCTATAACTACACAATAATGTAAAAGAATAGTTAACTGATTTTGTTTACAGAAAACTATAGACATTATGCGTTTAAACCTGTTTGTTTTTATTAATTACAAACGTTGAGTAGAAAGTTATTGAATAAGCTGGGTTGTTACCCGCTTTTAGTATTTCTTGAAAAACTTTTTTTCTAAAAATTTCAAATTTTCAAATCAAACAGTTTATGATGCACAAATTCAATCACTTTCTGTGCAAAAAGAAATTATAAAAATTACTCGAAAAGTTTGAAAGGTATCGCCTTAGAAACCACTTACTCATAGCGAGTACTAATAGAACACGCCTACTATAATATTTAGAAATTTTAATAGGTACGGAATGGCACGTCTTGTAAAAGTCTTCGGGTTTCATTGGCAGTGTCTAGAAAGGAAATGCCCTTAAGATTGACGTGGTTACTTTAACGTTGCAGATATCTTTCACGTATATCTCGTACTGCTTCTTTTACAGAATCCATGTCTAGATCTCTAGTTATCGATTTGTTTCTAACGAAGTAGTAGGGCGCATTCGTGATAACTCTCAAAACTTTGGTTTGGAAATTCTCCAAAATTTCAATATTCGATTTAAAGGCTCCATTATCGCATATTTCTTAACCATAAGACATATGTCTGGTAATTTATAAGTATCTAGCTTTCAACAGACAGACGGATGGTCGGACAAGGCTATATCGTCTTAGAATTTAACGACAATCAGTCACATATACTTTATAGGATCGAAGATAAGTATTTCGTGGTATTACAAACGGAGTGACAAACTTGCATAAACATAGAGTATTAAAACTATATTTTCCTCAAGTTTATGTAAAATTTTCTTCAAAAACTATGTAAAACTTGCATTTGGCTAATTTTTTTTTTGTATCCAAGAGGCCAAAATAACGGATCACTTGAATTCACGGTGGTTGAATTTAACGCCATTTTTTATTTGTCTTTTTGTCATGACATTGCTAAAGCTAATAATTTTTACCGATATTATGACGTAGTAGCCTCTATTATATGGAAAAAAAGCTGGAAGATGCACACATGGTTAAAGGCAATTTGACTGATTTGTTGCATGTTCAAAAAAATTAGGTAATCCGTACCATAACTTTAACAATTATATTCAGATATACCACCGACATTAACACAAAATATGTATTTTAATGATTATAATGGGCATAAATATAAGTACATAAACGGGCTCCGATAAAACTGTGAGTTTTTATTAAGTCAACACGCAGAGAAAAGATATGGTTCCTATATGGCCACGGCAACAATAGTATGTTCTCTGCAATAAAAGTATGGTAGTCGAAACCATAGTATTGTTTTTTGAATTTCAATTTGACAATAGTATGATTGCGGAAATAATAATATTGTTGAAATGTAACAATAGTATTGTTGTCAAATTAAAAAATGAAAATATGGTTGTAGCAACAATATAAATATGGTTGGTGGAACAAAATTATTGTTTTCATGGCTTTTATGTTAACAATAACATGATTACGGCATTCATACCAGCAAAATTGTACTTTTTTAGTTTGACAATGTTATTTTTACGGATCTTACGTAATAATAGTAAAAATAATTAAATTTTTTCCAGACAAACTACGAATTAGTATAATTGAAATATTTTTAATAAATAATTTTTTTACTGTTCAATAAATCACTCCTATTACTACATAACATGCTTAATAAAATTCTCTATTGTTAAATAACAACTTTACCCAATCTTTACAAAAAATGTTGGGGATCATAGTATGATTGTGTGTAAGCCATACTATGATTGTGAGGATCATACTATGGTTGTACGTTAAACATACTATGGTAATGAGGACGATAATATGGTTGTGGGGATCATAGTATGGTTGTGTGTGAATAATTCTATTGTTGTGAGGACCATAATATTGTTATGGGGATCATAGTATGGTTGTGTGTGAACCATACTATTGTTATGATGATCATAATATTGTTGTGCCACAACCATATAACACACAATAGTATGATCCTCTTCGAATATTGTTACCCCAACCATACTTTTTTTCTGCGTGAAGAAAATGATTTAATGAGACATATGAAAAATCCCACAAGTTGCATGAACTACTATTTAAACAAATTGAATTTTTCCTAATTTTTGGCCAAACTTAAATGACATTTTACTAGACTGTGCCCGAATTTTGTTCAGTGTGGTCCATGTAAACCAATATATACTCATGGGAGCATACCCCCACTGCCACTGTCTGTGTGTGTACATTTTATTAACGTCTTGTTTGTCGCGTTTTTTGCTAACCGGTATTTTTTGGGTTGTCCCAGTTTTTTGTGTACTAAAGTATTTTCCATAAACTCTACCGCATTTTAAAGGGTGTATCAACTTTTATCATACGTTTGTTGTTGAATTGCAGTAGCAGGACGAAGTCGATAAAGTAAGTTACATTGAATTGATTTAGTACGGAACGTCTGAAAATTCTATATAACTTGACAACTTTTGAGTTTTCCATAGCTGTAAGTTATGCATTTAAGATCCTGTAAATTTTATACACGTAAATATACTCTGAATCCCCGTCAATTTATCAAAAGAGCCCTAAGGACCCCAAGAAGGGGTAGTTTAATTAAGAAGGAAGCTACAAAAAGCCACATAACAAATGTCGACTTGGCATTATTAAAATTGCTTAGACGTGCTGTGGGTGTTATGGATCGAATTTGTGTTAATCATATTCTAACAATAGTTAAAATTAGATTAATTAGATTAACACAACAACAGTTTAAAAACATACAGTTACTAGTAACGGGTGCTTTTTTTTAGACATGTGGTTTTCAGAAAAAAATTAAACGCAAATAATTTAAAGTTATAGCCAAGAATTAAGGTTTATTAAAAGGATAAGGGCTTGCCGTTATGTTTTTAAAATTATTTCGGGCAAGAGTCGCCGTAGCTGGCTCGAAAAAATTTCAGCCGAGAGGGCCAATTTTTGACCACGTTTTGCAGCATTGGGGGCCGTATGTCAGCAATATTCTCTTATAAGGCGTCAATCGTATCGGTCTTATGTGTTGGACAAGCGACTTCTCATAACAAAAATAATCCAGCGGTGTTTAATCCCATGATCTTATATCAAAAGTTTTCTTTATTAAATTGATTGTTTTTCATTGGCTGTGTGCACGCAGAAAAAAATACGGTTGGGGTGACAATATTCGAAGAGGATCATACTATTGTTGGGTATATGATTGCGGCACAACATTATTATGATCCTTACAACAATAGTATGATTCACACATAACCATACTATGATCCCCACAATCATAGAATGATTCACACTCAACCATACTATGATTCACACTCAACCATACTATGATCTCCACAACCATACTATAATCCTCACAACAACGGTATGATTCACACTCAACAATACTATAATCTCCACAACCATATTATGATCCTCACAACCATAGTATGTTTCGCATACAACCATACTATGATCCTCACAACCATAATATGATTCACACTCAACCATACTATTATCCCTACAACCACAGTATGATTCACTCAACCATACTATGATACCCAAAATTAATTATTAGGATTGGGTTGTTATTCAAAAATAGAGATTTTATCAAGCAAGTTATTTTAAATCTCATTACACTTAGTTCAAAGCCAGATTTGAGGCCATGTGCTTATTGAACATTTTATTCAAAAAACAAAAAATTATTTTCCAATGTCAGTTGTAAATACTTTTAGTCGCCAGGAAAGGTGAATGCTTCTTCACCATCCGTAGACCCCAAGTAAAGAATGTGATTAAAACATGATCAATGGCTATATACTTAAATGCAGGCAGATTTTAAAAAAACGAGAACCAGTCGGTAGTCGAGTATTTCACAGAACAAAGTAAACACAATAAAAATCCCTCGAACTATCTTCCGATTGTTGTTGTTTTTTATAATGAACAACAACCACGCACTGTATCGTGTGTATGTGTTTGTTTGGTATATCAAAAAAACATACGAATGCAAATGCATGTATGCTCTATAAAACCGTTTTTGTTATGTTCATAGTCGCAACCATACGGTATGATTGCTATTGTTAACGTAAATTTTAAACGACAATACTTTTTTAGCACCAACCATGTTTATATGGTTGCTACAACCATATTTTTATTTCTAAAGTTGGCAATAATACTATTTTTACATTTCAACAATAGTAATATCTTCGCAGTCATATACTGTTGTCAAAATAAAATTCTAAAAACAATACTATGGTTGCGACGAACATGCTTTTATTGTAGAGAACATAGAATTGTTGCGGTGACCATATAGTCTGCGTGTGGCAAGAGGCACCGTCCTGTTGAAACCAGATGTCGTCAAGATTACGGGCTTTAATTTCAGGTAGTAAAAAGTCTGATATCATGGCGCAATAGCGAGTACCATTCGCGGTTACGCATCACCCTTTTTGAAAAAATATGGACTGATGTTTCCACCTGCCCATGATTATAAGAATTTACATGATGAAATGGCTAATAATACTCAAAAGAAAAAAAAAAGAAAAAAAACCCTATTGAAGAAAATATCTCTAGATTGATCACCTGTGACTTGTACAAAAGCTAAAGTCGGTCATAGCCGACTTTATTATACCCTGTACTTCTGGATGATCAGAAAAACTATTGAAAAAAGGTTTCGGATCACTACAGACCATAGGCTCTGAGTTTAGTCAGATTTTAATATCATATTTGAATTTGTGAGAAAATATCCGTGTTTTGTTAAAAGCTATATATAAATCTGAACAGATTTCCTTTATTCTTTACAATAGCATCCACCCTTTGACAAAACAAAATTACTTGTACCAATAAAACTCCACTGGATATTAAGATCTTTTATTATAACAATATCAGGTCGAATAGCTGTAACAACTCTCCATTATCAATTAACTTACAATTTTCCTGTAAAATTTACATTATTTTCCTTCCCAATGAAGCGTACAAGGAAATCGATGCAGCTGTTAAAATATACCCCTTAAAACTGTTGGGCAACAAACGATTGTCCCGCTAAAGGCCATTCCATTTTTCAATATGTGTACACTGAGTACACACTACCCAGGCAAAAATGAAGAACAACTGACAACAGAGAAAAAAACTGAACGATGGACTTACAAGAGCAATCAAAAATAATTTTAAATAAATTTAATTGAAAAATTATGCAATGGCTGAAAGTCAAACGCGGTCAGTTTTTGTGTCCACCCAACGGATATTTTCCAAAATGAATTAAAAAAAGGATGTGGAAAGGATGACGATTCATATTGAGTTGCGTCGATTTTTTGTCGATATTAAAATAATTAAACTGATTACATCGACCATTGAATCAAGCTTCCAATTTTTGGCGATTCAGGCAAAACGGCCAATTCGCACTAAAGAGGAGATCACCAGACGAACAAAAGTAAGTATAGTTGTTCGCGAAAGGAAAGCGAATCATAATGAAAGGTTAAGTATAGCAATAATTAAATTTTCAAGATAAACCCTTTTTCTGGTTTCAATTTATTTTGAATTTTAGGGAAATTTTTTATTTATTGAAAGGGGTTGTCGAAAAGCAATTTGTATTTGCGTACCTTATTTTAATTTTATTTTGTTTTTATATTGTTGTATGATTGTTTTAAAGTCCACAAAAAGGGAAAAGGTTGTAATGCAAAATACGTTGCAGGATATTGAATTTAAATTTCTTGAGCTCTTTTTGAGGTACATTTTAAATGAAAGCAACAAAACCAAAAAATTAATACAAAAATTATTGTCAATACCAAAACTAGTAATAAGACTATTGTAGGACTAGGACGATTTATTATACCCGGCATTTCTGGGTGTTCAGAAAAGCCAACTCCAAATTGGTTTTTGGACGGGATCTTAATTTTCTAAGATTTTAAAGCTAATGTAATATTTGAATTTGTGAGAAAATTTCTTTGTTTTTGGTTAAAACCGTTAAACTATGTCTTAATCTGCGAGCTACGAGGGTATATCAATAATTCCATAACTTTTCGAATATACACAGTTTTTTTACAAAATAAAAAAATCTATTTTTCAACATAATCTTCTTTAACTCAATATGTGACGCGCAATGACTTATAATGACTTAGTCCAACGTTACTTCAATTTTTGTATCCTTCCAAAAAATAGAATTTTTCAAAGTCCATAAAATAGGCATGTCGTTGATCAATAATTTTATCGTTAGAGCTGAATATCTTTTCACCGAACCATTTCTTAAGGATTGGAAATAGGAAATAGTAAATATGGGCTAAATCCGGATAATATGAAAAATGAGGTACCAATTCGTAACCCAATTCACACGTGTGCACGCGTGCATTATCTTGATGAAAAATAATTTTTTTCTTGGTCATATGGGTGCGACTTAAGGCGTGTGTAAAGGTAATAGGCGGACATTTCGAATAAGTAGATTTTTTGGATACAATATGTATCAATAAATACATTAAAAAATACATTTTACAGCATAAAACGTGTGTAACAGTATTTAGGTCCCTACTAAGTATATAAATTCGGTCGTTTTTTAAATCCTCGCTACATCGGTCCAATAAGTTGGAATAATATTCACTGTTTATAGTTTTTCCCTTTTTCCCGCGGGCATTCCAAAAAAACTTTTGCCATTATCTGATTGGCCGACATAGTCACCTTGAGCCGGTTTAGCCGCAGAATTCCCTTGTTTAGACTGCTGCTTGCTATCTGGAGTATTGTAATAAATCTTTGTTTTATCCACAGTTACAAAACGCCACAAAAACTCATTCGAATTGTAGTTAAACAACTCCGAACAATCCTTTGAAGCTGTCACACGATTTCGTTAATGGTCAATTGAGAGCAAACGCGGCAGCTGTGTTGCAGACAGCTTTCTTAAACCCAACTGATCATGTGAAATCGAAACCACACTGCCTTATGAATTGCGTATGGCATCAATAATCTCACAAAATTTTAGCCTTCGATCGGCCAACATCATATAGTGGGTTTTTTTTTTCGAGACTTTCGGGTTTATTGACCTTAATTGGACGGCCGGAACGTTTAGCGTTATTCGTACTTGTGCGACCACAACGGAAGTCAGAAAACCACTTTTTAACTTTTAAATCGATGGTGCAGAGTCCTCATAGTATTTATCAATTTTTTATATGCTTTGATTGACGGCTTTTAATGTCTAAAGAGTACTTGAAATTCATATTTCCATTTTTAACAAAATCCACGAGGTTGTATGTTTCGAACAGCTGTTAAAAACAAACTAAACTACGGAAGTCTTTAAAAATTTGACAGTAGTCTATTAATAGATGTTGCTTGATAGGAGCAGTGTTGCATTTCATATGAATACGAGGAAAGTTGGAAAATTGAATTATTGATCTTCGTACATACGAATATGTATTTGACCTTAAAGATATGCTGATGTTTGTCTCGAAGGATGCAAATCAGAATTCTTTCTAGACATATTACTTTGTTAGATATCCAAATGTTTTTTCTGGAAGCGGGTTTCAAAGAAGTTTGGTATCTTTCGCTTCCTTCTGAATAGACCTATTTACATTTACCCCTATTAACGGTTAATTCTCTAGGTTTGTTATGTCATTAACTAGTTTGAATGCTTCTTCTGCCCTCTTGACAATAGACAAGTGTTAAGGTCCTTAAAGACTAGGATTCATGGTGCCCAATAGGATGCAATTCACCTCTGAGTGGTAAAGCGAATTAATTCATGTCGTTGTTACAAAATTGTATATCCTATTAATCTATACGGTATCTACTTTAATATTAAGATCCAGGTAAAGAAACTTTGCCATTGAAAGAGAACAATATGTGCTAGGACAATTGTAATACGTCATGTGGTTCCTGATGGCATGAGTCCAATCAATATATAATAATTGAGACTGCAGCACCATCAAATGAGTCATAAAAACGCGCGTCTGTGGAGTAAGCGCCTTATCCACCGGTAAATTTTCTTCCGCTGCGTCTTTATCAGCGTGAATGTTATTTAGGCATGCTTGGTAGTTCAGAGACTATAGTTTAAGAGCTAAAATTCTTTTTCCAGATCATAGCTGTTGATCATCATAAGATGGCGTTTGGGACGAATACTGCAAAGGCCAATAATCAGATACTGCCTAGATAATAATAAATTTAGTCTACTAACAGTTATGACCTTTGTCTCTACAAATAGATGGTCCTGGCAGACCGAAAGATTCAGACACTGCGTCATACTCACTCACCTTCGCCGATCACACGGGGGAAGTATACTGCCCACCTAAGAAAGAATGGCACATCTCCATTTTAGTTGTTTTGAGATATTTAGCTTTTTTGACTGAGAAACACGCTGGAAGTGGTAGATGTGACCATTTGCTTAATGTTTTTCAGACATTTACAGTTGAAAATGGGTCTTTCTTGTTTAACGCAAAAATCGGAAACTCATTTAGGGTTCCGAATCTGCCGTTACATCAATTTTGGACTTTTAGCGCTTGTAACATTCTTTCTTAGGACGGCAGTATAGGTTACTATAGTTCGTAAGAGGTCAACATGGAAGGATTTTGGGTGAGTGATGTCGGAATGACGATATCATCGGTTTTCGCACAAAGGTATCGCCGCAGCTTTGCAGTTAATGCTGTAAACTAAAAACGTTCGAAATCAGATTGTAATAATATAATTCCTGGATTTTACAAGAGATTGAGGTTTAACAGTGCCGAAAATATCACCACATCCTGGAGAACTCCATGATAAACTCTACTGCTCTTTGTCGCAGAGTCACAGTTTATCCATTTATGCCTTTGCTTATATGACAAATTCAGTTCACAAGTGGACGGCCAATGTTGAAAAGATTTTTGAATCTTTTTACACCGTTTGGATCAGAAGTGCCAAACCTTATACTTACTTAATAGCGACATAAATACTGTTACAACATTGAACACACCCATTTCAATAGTAGAACTTAATGTCATATGGGCTTTGAAAGCTAACCTCAATAGCGTTAGCCTACAGCGGGATTTTAAACTTATTTCAACTTTTATCATGGAGTGGTCAGATAATGAGAACCCTGTAATAGCACTTTTCAAGTGTGAAATGAAAAAAGCGATATTTTTAAAACGCTCCGGCCACTAGGGATTAGTCGCATGTTCGTCTACCGATGCATAAAATTGTTTGAG
Organism: Hydrotaea diabolus; assembly: GCA_963513945.1. Classification (NCBI taxonomy): domain Eukaryota; kingdom Metazoa; phylum Arthropoda; class Insecta; order Diptera; family Muscidae; genus Hydrotaea; species Hydrotaea diabolus. Next base: position 49,377,486 of record OY740716.1, read on the forward strand.
GAGACTGGAGATGTAAAAGACCGCCACCGGTCGGCCGCCCACGCTCTGTTCGAACACTGCATGTCATCAAAGCCGTTTAATTAAGAATTCACAGAAATCCGCTCCGAAAACAGAAAATTATGGCCTGTGAGATAAATATCACCAAAAGTCCATGAGTCGAATCATTAAAAAAGACTTGGGGCTTTAAAACGACGTACCGGACATTTATTGACTGCAGCTTTATATAAATATAGGATTGAAAAATGTAAACGTCTTTTGATGAAGCACGCTGCACAGAAAAATTTTGTTCACCGATGAAAAAATTTTTACTGTTCAGGAAAAATTTAACAAGCAAAATGAAAAAGTGTATGCGCGGTCATCTAAGGAAGCATCTGAACTGATCCCAAAGGTGGAAAAGGGTCATCACCCAGCTTCAGTCATGGTTTGGTGGTGTGTCCCTTACGATGGGGTCACGGACCTGCATTTCTGCGAACAAGGAGTCAAAACATCGGCCAAAGTTTAGCAAGAAACCGTTTTGGAAGCTGTTGTGAAGCCTCTTAACAATTACCTGTTGCAAAACCAGACATGGACTTTCCAGCAGGATTCTGCGCCGGCCCATAAGGCTAAAACGTCTCAGGCCTGGCTTCAAAACAATTTGGCAGCATTCATTTTCTCTGAAGAATGTCCCTCTGGCAGTCCATATTTTAAACCATTGGATTACAAATTGAGGGCGGTTTTAGAGGACAAGGTTTGTCACAAAAGATACCCCTGTGGCCAATTTTCCAATGGACGAGGTTCGTGCAGCTATTGACGATTGGTCAGTGCGACTTCAGGCGTGTGTAAAGGCAAAAGGCGGACATTTCGAATAAGTAGATTCTTTTTGGATACAATATATATCAATAAATACATTAAAAAATATTAGGTCCAAAAACATTCAGAACTTTTTATTTTACAACATAAAACGTGTGTAACAGTATTTATGTCCCTACTATGTATATAAATTCGGCCCATAACCAAGTTTTTTTTATTTAAAAGAGCCCTTATTTTCACCAAAAATTTTATTTTATGGCACCACTGTGTGCCGCTCCATGGTATGTCACACATAGAAAAAATCAATTGGAAATCGGTCCGAACTACAAATATTCGGTTTGAAAATTTGTAGTTCGTTGTAGTTAGTTGCAATCACCTACGTTCGATAGTAGTGATGGTACATGGTTCTCATAACAAAAATATGGTTGCTACAATAGTATTCCGGTACTCACGTAGTTAAACCGTTGGTTGCCACAACTGGTGGTTATGCCAACCAACCAAACTTAAAGTTCATTATACTTTGGACCAATAATTGGTAGTGACAACAGATCAGTTTTTTGCAGCGACCAAATCTGTTTAGTTCGCTGTTGTAACATATTATCCCTTATCCCCACATCAGAATATAATGTCTATAATACATTTATCGGTTATAGTTTCTACTAAATATATATTTAAAACAAAAACACAGTTACGGCTCGGGCGCACTTACGCTGCGTAATTTCCTACTTCCGGTAGTCTAGAAACCTTATTGGTAGCGTAAAAAAACTTACAATCAATATATAACAGGGGTTTTTACTCAGCCACTGCAATTACATTAACTATTTATAAGTTGTTAATATATTTTTCAATAGTTTTTGGACAACCGGAAAAAAAGAAAACCACAATTTTAGTTCTGCATGACCATTCAAATATGAAAGTAAAGTCTATTTTACTAACTATGCTATTTTTTTACCAAAGACCATTGCGATTAATTAGTTGTTTTACAAGTATTTGTAGCCGAAAGAAAATCATTTTCTCTAGAGTTTCTTAACACGTGCATAGATATATTTTATTTCGGGCCAAGTACTGTTAGGCCTCCGCTATTCGATTCAGATTGCTTAAATAACACAAAATTCAAATTATCTGCTTCTGAAATGTTTACTTTAATACAGTATTTAGCATTATTACGTGTAATCAGAGATTTAATAATTGATTGTGTCGAGTGCAAATTGATAAAAAAACACTAAGAGAAATTATAAGCATTTTATATAGAAGAAAACATTCCCTCAAATCTTCCAACTTATTTACACGCAGAAAAAAAGTATGGTTGTGGTGACAATATTCGAAGAGGATAATACTATTGTTGGGTATATGGTTGTGCTTCAACAATATTATGATCCTCTCAACAATAGTATGATTCAAATGCAACCATACTATGCTCCTCACAACAATAATATGATTCACACATAGCCATACTATGATCCCCACAACCATAGTATGATTCACACTCAACCATACTATGAACTCCACAACCATACTATGCTCCTCACAACAATAATATGATTCACACATAGCCATACTATGATCCTCACACCCATAGTATGATTCACACGCAACCATGTTATGATCCCTACAACCATAGTATGATCACACACAATTATACTTTGATCCGCAATATAATTTGATCCCAAATAGGATCCCAAATATTATTTATTATAATTGGTTTAAATTGCCAAAACTAGATTTGAATTATGATAATTATTCAAAAATTCATTAAATTCAAAATAACAGGAGTGATTTATTTCACAGTAGAAAAAAAAAGTTTAAATAAACGTAAGCGTTTTTATTAAAAATATTTCAGTAAAACAAAACCAAAGCAGCTTGTTTAAAAAATTTTAATTTCGATAAAAAAAAGTACTTTTATTGCATTAGATCCGTACCAATAACATTTGTAGTTAAAAGCATATTTAAATGAAGAAAAATTACAATTATACAGTATGATTGCCGTAATCATATTATTGTTAACATAAAACGCCAAACACAATACTTATGTCGCACCAACCATATTTATATGGTTGCTATAACAATATTTTAATTTTTAAATTTGGCAATAATACTATTGTTACATTTCAACAATATTAATATTTCAGCAATTATACTATTGTCAAAAATAACTTCAGTTAACAATGTTATGGTTGCGACGAACATACTTTTATTGCGGAGAACATATTATTATTGCCGTGACCATGTTGTAACCATGTTTTTTCTCTGCGTGTAGGTTTTTGAATCATAATCAGCCTTTCTTCAAATTTCTTTGGACACTTTAAGCCCGAAATTTCACTTTATGAACCACTACACAAATTTTAAGCAGAAAATCGGTCCACTTGTACATTCAGACTAAACTAGATTTATTATTTCTGTCATACTGGTATGAACCAAATTCATATAACTTGACCATCAGTTGGTCCAGTTCAAAAAAAATTTCTAGCCAAGCATTTGTAACAACAACCAATTCATGTAAAAATTCAGTTCCACTAAACACCTTAACTGGATAGAGTTACCGATATTTTGCCTTAACAACCGATAGGGTCAGGTGTCAATACTGAAAATTTACTATTATTTCTTTATTATTTCTGTCATACTGATATGAACCAAATTTATATAATTTGACCATCAGTTGGTCCAGTTCAAAAAAACTTCTAACCAAGCATTTGTAATAACAACCAATTCATGTAAAAATTCAGTTCCACTAAACACCTTAACTGGTTAGAGTTACCGATACTTTGCCTCCTCAACCGATAGGGTCAGGTGCCTATACTGAAAATTGCCGTGAACCCAATTAAAATGCGGTTGCAGCAATGGAATACATGGATAGTACGTGCAACCACCAGCATTCGATTGACAAAAAAATTGGGTTGTGGCAACAAATCTGTTCTCTGTGTGTACGATTAATATTCGTCATCTCGCAGTTTTATTATCCGAAAAGCAGCATCAAGCCCAGCTCAGCACATAACACAAAGCAGCCAATGCATAATCAAATATCTATGTATGTATGCACATACGAGTATAAATCTGTATATTTTGTCAGCTTGATGCGTGAGTATTATCCTCTGTTAACTGAGACGTATAATTTAGAAGTCACATATACATATAATGAAAATACCCGACTCCTTCAACACAATATTATTTAAAGATTTGCCTGATCTCAGTGCTCTGCTCCCTTCAGTTACCCCCAAATCGATAGAAACTCAGTAATTTCAAAGGAAATGCGCCCCCTTCCAACCCAGTCGGTGGCACGTTTCCCGTTTTCATTTCATTGATTGATATGAGAGATTCCTCTGTCTTAATACACGCGCACATTTCTCTGTGTGTGTGTCGTATATTTTGCTACCCAAATGCGACAACCGAATATCTTTTATCTTCATGAGCATAAAGCTTATTGGAAATATCTAGATTCCATTTTGCTTGCTCGTTAATGTCATAAGGAAGTATCAACCGAGGAAGGGTAGATGAGATGGTGTAAAAATATCACAAGTCTGAAGTTACTGAGGCCGTTTAAAGTCTTTTTAACACTTGGTTGTAATAAAGAGTGTGCCCATTGTAGGAGCTGTTTAAATAGGGTGTCTTCTTTTAGGAATCTTAAACGCTTGTCTAAAATTAAATTAAAAACATGCTCTGTCCACGTTATTAAGGTAAATTCTGCGGCATTGTTAATATATTGCCACTGTTCAACAAAATGTAAAAAGACGAAGTAAAACCAATTAAGTGCCGACAAGAAACGGACATCAATCTAGAGTTTTTTCAATAGGTTTTTTCACAGTTTGCGCGTGAGCTGTGTTAAACTTTATTTTGTTTTCTTTTCAGTATTGTTTGTCATTTTACCATGCAAAGACTTACACCGCAACAACGTCTCCAAATTGTGCAAATGTATTATGGAAATGCGAATGAGAAGATCCGCTGTTTTCGACCAAAATTTTGTTCAGTGATGATGCCCATCTCTGGCGCAACGACAACGTCAATAACAAACATGTCGCATTTGGGCTGAAGAGCAACCAGAAAAGATTCAAGAGCTTCCATTTTTCATAGAGAAAACCACAGTTTGGTGCGGTTTATGAGCAGGAAGAATAATTGGTCCATATTATTTTAAAAATTATGATGACTGGAAGATTACCATGAATGTTGCTCGCTGTCGCGCCACCATGATATCAAACTTTTGGCTACCTACAATTGAAGCCCATAATATTGGCGATATTTATTTTCAACAGGACTGTGCCACTTGCCATACAGCTACTCAAACCATGGATCTATTGAGAGATCATATCGAACCGGTGAGTTTTCCGCCTAGATCGTGTGTTATAAAACCTTAAGACATTTTGTTTGAGGCTATGTAAAGTTCAAAGTCTATGCTGACAAACCAGCTACGATTCAGGTTGTTGTATTAACACTACGTGTGTCATTAACGTCATAACGGTCGAAATGCTCTAACGAGTCTTCGAAAACTTGACCCTCACAATGGACCCTGAGGCGTAGTTGCGGCCAACATTTGAAGGAAATTATATTAAAAAAAAAATAAATGATATAGAATTTCCTTTCAAATGAACAATAGAGATTTCACACTTGATTTGAATTTTTTTATTTTTTTATTTTAAAAAAAATACCTCTAGGTAGATACGACTAACTTGAACTTACTTGTACCTTTTATACTTATATATGGTGATCCATCTAGAGGTATTTTTTCAGAACAAAAAAAATATAAAAATTCAAATCAAGTGAAGAATTGATTTGGTTGTTTGAAAGAACATTTTATTTAATTTATTATTTGAATATAATCTTCTACAAATGTTGGCCGCAACAACGCCTTAGGTTTTCATTCTGAGGGTCCAATTTTGGGTGACTCGTTCGAGTATTTCGACCGGCATGGCTTTAATGACACGCATAACGTTGGCTTCTAAAACCTGAATCGTAGCTGGTTTATCAGCATAGACTTTGGACTTTACGTAACCAACAAGAGAAATGCCTAAAGGTGTGATATCACTAGATCTAGGCGGCCAATTCACCTGTTCAAAACGTGAAATTAGCTGCTTTTCGAAATGACCTCTCAATAGATCCATTGTTTGAGCAGCTTTATTGCAAGTGGAACCGTCCTGTTGAAACCAAGTGTCATCTAGATTACGGGCTTCAATTTTAGCTAGCATAAAGATCGATATCATGGCGCGATAGCGTGGTCATTCACGGTTACGTTCCGGCCATTATCATTTTTGAAAAAATATGCTCCGATGATTCCACCAGCTTATAAACCTCTTCTTGTTGCTCTTCAGCCCAAATGCGGCAATTTTTTATTGACCTTGCCATTAAGCCAGAAATGGGCCTCATCACTGAACAGCATATTGGTCGAAAACAGCGGATCTTCCCGTTTCTCACCGAACGCTCATTTCCATAATACAGTTGCCAACATTTCAAGGTAATTATTTTCAAAAAAAAATGCCATAAAATGTCCTTTCAAATTGCCAATAAAGATTCCGCACTTGATTTGAATTTTTATATATATTTTTTTGCTCTGTAAAAAAAAACCTCTTGATGGATCACCCTATACTTATACATACTCACTAACCTTTAACTAATACTAACTTGTGTTTTAAGACTAAATAAACATATTGCAGACTACAAAATTTAAGTTAAATTTCTGCATAAGGCAAAGAATTATGTGGGTTTAAATCGGCGCTCGGATAGCATCATTTGTGTGGGAGATCCAACAAGGGGCGTGGCTAAAGCTTTCATTTTTCTTTAGCTAAGCTAATTCAAAATCAGTTATAAATTTCAGTAGAATCGCGTGAGTATGAAATGCAGTATTATGCGAATCTGGAGGACGTCCTGAATGGGGAGTGTCAACCACACGCAGTGAAGAGATTTGATTACGCTATGGTCACGGCAACAATTAAAAGTTCTGTGTAACCATAGCATGGTTTTTATACCCGGCGCCTGTCTGTGGAACATGGTATTATAAGGTAGTTTCATGGCGAATGTTCGTACGAGTACTACCAAAAATGGCTAAGGTAGACCCAACTTTAAGTGTACCGATTGGCTCAGAATCATCAGCATGAGCGTCTGTCCGTTCGTTTATTCTTCTAAAAATTTTAATTATTTTCACTCTTCATGAAATTTGACAGAAGTCAGTTTTTTTGAAAAGCTAATGAAACTTAAAAACAATCGTTTTAAATTTTGATAAAGCTCCCGCACATTTGTTTATCCGATTTTATACATATACGAAGGCGACCGCAAAACTAACTGGCCTGGCACATTTTCTGTTTTACTAGCAATTTTTTTTTTGTTTTTTAAAATCAATCTTTTATAAGCCATCTGTCAAAATGTTCGAAATATTTAATGATTATTTTCTTTGTTACAGGTGATTGAAGTAAACAAGTTTTAAAATTTTTGAAAAATGGAAAATAAAGAGTTTCGTGCGGTAATTAAACACTTTTATATGAAAGGTTATATGCCACAATTAATCAAAGATGAATTGGATTCTGTTCATGGTGATAATGCACCATCATACTCCACCGTGAAATCCTGGGTTCAACAATTTAAAATGGGTCGTTCAAGTACGGAATATGAACAACGCTCTGGAAGACCGAAAACTGCTACTACTATTGAAAACGTTAAAAAAATATTTAATGAAGTGACTAAAGATAGACGAATTAAGCTCAGCGAACTTGCTGATGCACGAAAAACAAGTTTGGAGTATTTTACATGATGAACTCCACATGAAAAAGCTATCCGCAAGATATGTGCCGCGTTTGTTGACTTTGCCCCAAAAAATCGTCCGATGGATCAATTCCGAGGAGCTTTTAGCGATTTATCAGCGTAATCCAATAGAGTTCTTGCGCCGATTTATTACTGTTGATGAAACATGGATCCATCACTACATCCCAGAATGCAAAGAACAGTCAAAACAATGGATAGAAGCTGGTAAAAGTGGTCCCACGAAGGCGAAAACTGTTAAGTCAGCAGGAAAAGTAATGGCCGCAGTATTTTGGGATGCAAGGGGTATACTATTTATGGATTATCTTGAGAAAGGAAAAACTATAAATAGTAAATATTATTGTGCATTATTGGATCGGTTGAGTGAAGAAATCAAGATAAAACGACCGCATTTAGAAAAAAAAGTTCTTTTTCATCAAGATAATGATTCTTAACACACTGCATTTTTAACTCAACAAAAAATGGCCGAATTACTATTTTAAATTGCTCCGCATCCACCATACAGTCCAGATTTAGCTCCTTCTGATTATTTCTTGTTTCCAAATTTAAAAAACAATCTTGGTGGCAAAAAATGTTCGTCCAATAGCGAGGTTATTGCTGAAACTGAGGCATATTTTGTAGGTCTTGAAAAATCATATTTTTCGTGCCTTCCTTGGAATTAAAAAACTTGAAAAGCGTTTGATGAAGTGTATTAAGTTGCAAGAAGATTATGTTGAAAAAAAATAATAAATCCAAAAAAACGGTTCTTTTTATGTTAGACCAGTTACTTTTACTGTCGCCCTCGTATAATCCAGTCTTAAAGAAATTTAGCACACGTTAGTTTTTTGACCCAAGAAAGAATGTTGATAATATTTACGAAAATCAGTTCAGATTTAGATATAGCTTCAACATACATGTTCATCCCATTTTTATGTTTTTAGCTCTAGAAGCCGCATCTTACTTCCAATCTTGATGAAATTTAGAAGGAATAAGTTTTTTGCCCAATAAATTAAAAAAATTGAAAAAAAAACCTGCTCAGATGTAGATAAAACCGTGACACTCTTACTCTAGTCCCGGAGGATGACGCACGAGGAAACATTAAAAAACTGTCCACACTCCGTTATCCTAAATAACTTTGAATTGTGTAAGGGTACATAGAATCGGATCAATCAACTAAAACTTGCTTGTATCTTTTCTTACCCGCGGTTGCAAACTTTAGAATGTGCTACACTACATCTGTCTGGCGTTGAGGTCTAAAAATGTTCCTGTGTGAAAATTTCACAGTAGAAATTATATACTTATTTCCGAAATATTTTTTTCCAACCAACCAGTACCAGAACAGATGAATCGTATTGAAATATGAAAAGTCTTAACCAACAGATAATTACCGTACTACCGCTTGCTAAGGGCTTTGGTATAATAAACACACCATAATTTCATCTCGCTACTGGGAGGTGGAATGGCCCTGTAATTCCATTCCATTCCATTCCCTCTTAGCTTATCTTATTTTAATATTAACTTTTCTGTTCTTTTTGGATGAAGTACATTTAAAGTATTTCCCAGAAATTATTTTTATAAAGTGTTGCCTTTTTTCATTGCCCGGAATACATAAATGCAAACATTAAAATAAACGACAAATTTGTTACTGTGCCTTTCGGCCACAATCAATCAGGAAAGTGCATTTTTATAGCCATAACGAAAAGGAGGAGCTTTGCGGGAGGCAAGTGGACTCTCCGAACCGACGGGTTAACGTAGGCACACTCCTACGCTTAACCACCCAAAAATGAGGATATTTCAATAAAAGGTACAAATGTGCAGGCTAGCAACACGTACTCGTATTGCCGGGGAACTCATATACCAGCGTATTGGCCCAAGGGGCTGTCCTCATTTATTTACGGCTCGTGTTGGCAGTAAAATGCCATTGTTGGCAGAGAGTTTAGTAAACATTATTTTCAATTTCCCCTTTAATGGAAACTGCAAATCAAAAAAAGGCTCAATAAAAAATGTGTCTCCTTAAGAAATGAAATAACGAAACAAATTTTTCTTTCCCCCAACCTCTAGTATGAATTGCCCGTCGCCTTCGATTTCGACATGCCCCATATAATCAATGCTTTACAACGCAATTACATGTGGCAATAGGGGGTAAGTAATGAATGCCTTTCTCAGTTGGTTTCTGATACAGCTTTTTTTCGTTTTTGGCACTGCATCTTATTATTTTATCATCACTGTCGGAGCGTTGGAGTTGGGGCGATGTCATCAAATAATCCTTTGACAATTTTTACCCTAAAACTAATTCAGGCGTGAAATTTATACATGCAAATGAAGCGAAAAGGGTCATCACAAGCCGGAGCTGCTGTTCCGATGACGAGTGGCAGCAGGCAATTTATCGCATGTTTGCATGACCGTGTATATGTTGCCAGCGGTTGTGTCAGGGTAAAAGGGGGGGGGGGGGGGTTAACAAAAAGGTATCATGATGGTAAAAATCCAAGTAGTCCATAAAAGTTTGCAAACCGGAGTACGAGTATGAAAGTGGCGATATACACAATTTAAGGTATATCCGTATATAATGGACATTGTATTGACCTGAAAAAGATCAGGAAACAAATCAAACTTTAGTACAAAACAACAATTTAGTGTTACCCAAAGCCATTTCCATTTTATTCTCAGTTATGTTTCTCTTTTTATGTAAAGGGTTTTCATTGGGCATGTCTTAGCTTTGAAATTAAAATGTAAACATGTAGAAAAGGATGAAGTGAGGTGCTCCGCTATTCAAAAAAATTGACAATATTGGCTAGAGCTTGAACAAGGTCGGATATAATAAGTTTATAAAGAGCGAAAGGGAATTAGGCCGTTAGAGCTGCAGAACCTCAAATGTATCGGATCTCTGCTAGGGGTCTCAGAAAAACAAGGACCTATATTGGTCACTCATAACGTACAAAGGAAAATTTCGGCGAGATCGTATTTAGTTTATGGCTTGAAGAGCCGCTGGACCATAAATCGGGTTCGACCTTTGTGTGGCAGCTATTCGAAACCATAAACCATGGGTGAAATTGGACTAGTTGGTTTTTGTTCATAGAGCTCTATGAAAAAATCGGTTGTAAAATGGGGCTTCTAGAGCTATAGGTTCTAAATTAATAAAACCTATGTAAGAGATCAAAATGTGGTCTGCTGTAAAAAAAAATTAAAAAACGTTCGCCCTTGGCCCAAACCTTAACACCTTAGTTCATGAATCAATGGAATCATATAATGATTGTATGTTGATTAATGTAATTAGTATTTCATCTGTGTTCCAAGCAGAAGGCCTTTGTGTTTTTCCGACAAGAGAGCCAAAAAACTGTTCCTGTTATTTATTTAGAAGAATTTCCGAAAATTAGTAATTGCTGTCTTTTTTAGAAAAAAAAATTGAGTTTAAGGAGCAATTTTGTGTGACATAATATATACAAAAGTGTGACATACTCGTAGGTCCTTTTATAGTTTTTGTTTGGGTACTCAAAAAAGAAGAGATAATAATTTTCCCCATAGATTTTTTATATTCTCCGCCATAAGATGGGGATGTACCAAGTTTTGCTTTTCGTTTGGTAAACCTAAAAATATTGTTCTGATACCCTATAAAGTACTCGTATATATGTTTTTGATCAGCGTTCAATCCTAAGACGCTCTAGCGATGTCCGACCGTTCGCCCAACAGTATTTCTAATAAAAGCAGGACAGCGGTCACAATAATCGACCTAGAAAGTCCTTTGTAGATAGATGTTTTGTTGTTCCAAGTTCTTTGGGATTTATTATGAACCAAATGCATTCAGATATAGTCCCTATACATAGTCACTTTCCGAGTTCAGGTACCAGTGCTCTAGAAACTACATTTATAGTCTGATATCGTCGGAATTTGAAACAAAGCAGTTTTATGGCATTAAAAATTAACTGTTTATAGCTAAGACCATATCGGTCCATTATTTTATACTGCCCTCATACAAAGACAACTTCCGGTTTTAGGTCCTGCCGATCTGGAAGCCGCGTTTATTGTCTACTCTGGACAAAAATTAGTACAAAGTAGTTCTAGGAAAATATATTAACTGTTAAGGATCTGGACCGTATTGGCCCATGATTAAATTTATCTCACATTCAAAAATATATAAAAAGCTAACTAGAATTATTGATTTGGAAATTGAAAAGGCTTATGAGAAGAAAAACAAATAGGCCTTCCATAATAATTTTATGATAATTTCTGTAAAGAAATGCACATAGGCATTAAAAATAGTCCGGGCAAAAGAGGGAAAAATTCCATTTTAAGGGAATACAAAAGTCCTGACCAAATTTTCGTTTTGACTATTCCACTATATTACTTTAATAAAAAAATTGAAAAATAGCTATGCTTGGATTACTTCCGATATCAAAAACCATTTGCTAAAACTATACTAATGAAGAAAGAAGCATTGTTATCTGTTCATATTTGCGACCTTCATTTTGGTTACAAGCAAGGGTAAAAAAAATCAATTTTCATTTTTTTTTCTTTTTTGATGTGGACAACATTGAATGAGACCGATCCCATGCCCCAAAAGTGTTCCCTCCCAGAGATATGCGCGTTTTATGAAAGTGAAGTCGACGATTCTAAGCGCAAATAGAAAGAGACCTAATCTTTAAAATGGCTCTCCTGAACAAAACTGGTTTTTAACCTTAGGTCCCTTTCTATTTTGGGCGTCACATATGTGTAGGTCAGACAGACAGGCGGACATCTCTGTTCTTGAGTCAATCGGTATAATTTCTAATGGGTCTATCACACTATTTTCCGGGTATTACAAACATTTTAACAAGCTCAAAGCTTCCCTGTACCGCAGTGTGCTAAGAGTCTACAAATATCTCAAACTTATTGTCTTCAAACATGATATGAATCAAGGGAATTTGTTCTAAACTTTTACGCTTTTGTAGTTCTTCTATTTTGTACATCACTTTGATGCAGTTAGGTAAGCAGCATTGGGTGTGGAAGCTATGAAAATTTAATTCTCTAAAAATTACCTCTAGCTAAGATCCACTCTACTGTGAATGTGCCAAGAATTAATAGGTGCAAAACAGGGCCATCTTTTGGGGTTTTCAGGCCTTAGAAAAAGTAATTAGTTCAATCAGCATTATACAGCTGTAAACTATCATAGTTATATACGCCGCCATAGGATGGAGCGTACACTGGATTTTTCATTCGTTTAGGAACGCCGGGAATATAAATCGGAGACACTAAACCGTATACATAAATGAGGGCTTCTCTGTTAAGCGTATCATAAAAAAAAACACATTTCTTTTGCACCGATATTTCGCTGTTTTAAAATTACATCAATAAGAGTGAAAGTTTTTGATGCTTTATAGACGACATTGTTGGGAAATTGGCATAACATAAGACAGAAAAATTTAATCACTTAGGGATTAATACTATATTTTTGAAAAAAAAAAAATTATTTTTTGCAAAAAAAAAAAATTAAATAAAAACGGTTCGGTTCGGTTTCTTCGATTTGTAGTAATTCTGTATTTATGTTAAATCTTAGTAATGCCTTTCTTGCAATGTACTTATAAATTAAATACATTCAGCTAATTTTATGGCAAAACCAACTAGAAGCGCCCGTCCTCGTCTATTTAAAAAAAATATGTTTTTTGCAATAAATAAAATATTTATAAAAATTGAAAAAAATTGTTGTTAGTCGAATACAAATAAGTTTTTTCTAGTTAAGTTTTAACGGTTTTTATATTCATACCTAAGTAGGATAAATATGATAAATGATATATTCCCATTTAAATAGCGTATCCATGGTGGACGGCCAGACCTTATCTAGAAAACCCGTCGTGTTTACACGTACGTTGCCCTCTTAATATCTGATAAACAATTATTTTATGTTTTGCCAAATATAAAATTAAAACAAAACTATTATTTTTTTAAAATATTGCAACTTTTGATTTCTAAATTTGTTGTAATTCCGCCTTTATGATAAATCCCATAAGTGTCTATGCTGCAATGTTAAGTAATCAGATGTGTGGGGGGAAAAATGAAAATCGTTTGTACCCTTTGTTCGTTTTAAACAAAATACTTTTTATTGCTAGAAATAAAATATAAAAATTATTCCAAATATATATTGTTAGTTGAACATGTTAGTAGAATATGTAAACGGCTGTTAAAATGATAAGTTGGACAAATACGATAAAAGTAATTTTTCCATTTAAATAGCGTATCCATTGCGAAGGACCAGGCCAAATATTAAAAATTATGCATGCTTACTTCCATTAACAAATGTACTTAGTAGGGATATAAATACTGTTACAACATTGACCACACCCATTTCAATAGTAAAACTTAACATACCCTGTTAATGTGATATGGTTTTTGAAAGCTAACCTCAATAGCGTTAGTCTGTAACGGGATTTTAAAATTATTTCAATTTGGTCAAAGAGTGCTCAGATAATGAGAACCGTATCGCTGTAATAGCGCTTTTCAAGTGTGAAATGAAAAAAACGATATTTTCAAAACGCTCCGGCCACTAGGGATTAGCCGCATGTACGTCAACCGATGCATAAAACTGTTTATGGAAACTGGAGATGTAAAAGACCGCCACCGGTCGGGCCGCCACGATCTGTTCGAACACCGCCTGTCATCAAAGCAGTTAAATCAAGAATTCACAGAAATCCGCTCCGAAAACAGAAAATCATGGCCCGTAAGATGAATATCACGCAAAAGTCCATGAGTCGAATCATTAAAAAAGACTTGAGACTTAGGGCTTTCAAACGACGTAACGGACATTTGTTGACTGCAGCTTTAACAAAAATAGAATTGAAAAATGCAAACGTCTTTTGGTGAAGCACGCTGATAACTTGCGCAGAAAAATTTTGTTCACCGATGAAAAAATGTTTACCGTTCAGGAAAAATTTTAAAAGCAAAAAAAAAATAGAGTGTATGCGCGGTCATCTGAACTGATCCCAAGGTGGAAAAGGGTCATCACCCAGCTTCAGTCATGGTTTGGTGTCTCTTACGATGGGGTCACTGACCTGCATTTCTGCGAACAAGGAGTCAAAACATCGGCCAAAGTTTACCAAAAAACCGTTTTGGAAGCTGATGTAAAGACTCTTAACAATTCCCTGTTCCAAAACCAGCCATGGACTATCCAGCAGGATTCTGCGCCGGCCCATAAGGCTAAAACGTCCCAGACCTGGCTTCGAAACAATTTTCTAGCGTTCATTTTCTCTGAAGAATGGGCCTCAGGCAGTCCAGATTTCAACCCATTGGATTACAAATTGTGGACGGTTTTAGAGTACAAGGTTTGTCACAAAAGATACCACAACATTGGATTTCTTAAGACTGCTTTGGTTCGAGCTGTGGCCAATTTTCCAATGGACGAGGTTCGTGCTGCTATTGACGATTGGCCAGTGCGACTTAAGGCGTGTGTAAAGGCAAAACGCGGACATTTTGAATAAGTAGATTCTTTTTGGATACAATATACATCAATAAATATATTAAAAAAATATTTGGTCCAAAAACATTCTGTACTCTTTATTTTACAGCATATAACGTGTGTAACAGTATTTATGTCCCTACTAAGTATAATAAAGGGTGGTTAAATTTTTTTTATTCTGGCTTATTATGAAAATGAAAAATCAATTTTCGAAGAAAATCATCTTCAGTGAAATCATCTTCACCTCAGTGGATTCGTTAATAAGCAAAATTGCCGCATTTGGGCGAATGGCAATTCAAGACTGATTATCGAAAAAAACAATGGCCCCACAAAGAGTTACTGTTTTGTGCGGTTTTTGGGCTGGCGGCATCATCGGGCCGTATTTTTTCCAAAATGAGGCCGGTCAGGCAGTTACTTTGAATGGTGTTTGCTATCGTAACTTTTTATTGGCCGAATTGGAAGATGTGAATGTGGACGATATGTGGTTTCAACAGGACGGTGCCACTTGCCACACAAATGAAGAAACAATGGCTCTGACAAACTCAATGGCCGTGTTATCTCACGTAGTGGCGATGTTAACTGGCCGCCAAGATCCTGTGATTTGATATAGTTGGACTTCTTTCTTTGGGGCTATTATAAAGAAAAGCTTACGTCAATAAGCCAGCAACAATTCGAGCATTAAAGAATGAGATAACTCGGCACATTAACGGCATAGAACCTCAATTATGCCTCAGCGTCATCGACAGTTTGGACCATCGGATGAAGGTGTGCCGCCGAGATCGCGGCGGCCATTTGTACGATATTTTGTTTCATACGTAATTGAACCATACCAATATTAACATAATAAAAAGAAACGACAATTATTTCCTGAATAATTTGAGTTTTATTTAAAATCAATATCGGCCTTTTAAATCTTAACACCCTTTGTTAGGCCCTTGTCGCTGTCCTGGCGGTCCTGTCTGTTTACACATTCAACGAAATGCATAATGGCAGTTCTGTTGCAATTATATACTTACACTCACACACATGCAAGTACATTAAAGGGCAGCCACACACATTCTCCCTACATGCAAGTGTATGAGTGTTGATATGTTTAACATGCATGTTTTTAGAGAAACTCTAAGGGGGTATTTAGTGGTTTTTTACAGCAAGGACTTAACAAAAAAGGGGGGGGGGGAGAAAAAACGAGAACAGCCTTTACAACATGAACGCTAACCGAAGGAGTCGCAGCAGAGGCAGTGGCAGCAAAAACACACTGACCTACATTTGAAACATTCAATTACGAAATTTACAAC
Source organism: Hydrotaea diabolus (assembly GCA_963513945.1). Lineage (NCBI taxonomy): Eukaryota > Metazoa > Arthropoda > Insecta > Diptera > Muscidae > Hydrotaea > Hydrotaea diabolus. Next base: position 49,393,710 of record OY740716.1, read on the forward strand.
ACAACAAAGGAAAACGTACACAATTCCACTTTTTCTTTGGAGTGTGTTACGAAATGCTCTAAAGGTGTAACATGAGAAACTTGAGCAGTTTGCTATACGATACTATATATGCTTCCACATGTATGTACTTTAGACACACACACACACAAACACATATTCAACATACATATGTATCTATACAAACGTATATAAATGAGTGGTGGTTGGCTGCTTCGATGACACACGCATCAGAACAAAGAAGTGGTCATTCATTTTCCATGGATTTTAAGATTTTTTTCAAGGAAAACGAAATGCTTTTCCACCAAAAGGTCTTTAAAGTTAAATCTTTGGGAATTCTAATGGAAAATATCCTTAAATACCCATGGAAGCGAACCACAAAAGCACATGCCGATAGAGCTAACGATAGATATATAAGAAGATAGGGACATTAATAGTGACATACCTCTACGGGTAAATAATAGGAATTACGAACGTGTGGAAGCTTACGTTTAAATTATTCAATTTAAAAAACCGAGAAAAAAGTGGAAAACGTTGGTAATACGTATCAGCTGGGCCGAACCTTATATGCTATCTACCGTAAATTTAAGAGTTTATTTTTTTTGGGTTCCATGGTTCAATGCGTCTGACCCCAATCTTAGGCAAGTATTTAAAATAGTCTATACTTTAATTAGTTTCGTAAAAATGACTGTTTCTTTCATGTACTTGTACGAGTACAAGCATTTAAGTTTGACTAAATTCAATTGCAACTTCTTTAACTATTCGGTATGCTGTAATTGATGGTTTTAACTATCTTGAGGGAAGTATAGGAAATAAAATAACGTAATAACGTACATCCTATCATTTGTTGTAGATGAAAGTAGAAAGAAAGCTAAATTTGGGCTATACTGACTTTATTATACCCTGTGCCATTGAGAATACAAAATGGCTAACTGAAGCATGTAAACACAAGTCGACAGGTTATTAACTACTGCTAGGTCAAGCCTTAAAAGTTCACTATTAATGTACAGACAAGTCGACAAATTAAGTTTGTCCGGACCGAAGCTTATATACTCTCTATCATGGATTACGGTCTACTATGAACATTTTGTAAAGGGGGCCTCTTTTCTATCAAGGTGGGGTTCTTTCCAAACCAACATCATATATTGAAACAACTAACGCCTAATCGAATTGCGTTCAGGAGATAAATTTGTTAATGTTACGGATTGCATATAGGCCAAAGAAATGGACCGATTGTCATAAAATGTTAACAGATTTTTTTTTTGGTTCTGTTTTGCTGACCTCTATTATATATATTAATTTTTTATCTTATTTGTGTGGACCGAACATTAACATATTAAATAAGCAGTTATCAGTGTTTTCTTGTAAGATCACTAATAGAAGACCACATACAAAAGACGAAACGTAGTATAAGAGACAGACTTAACATAACGGGACAAACTAGTCAGTTTTTGAAAAAGAATATTGATATATCAAATAAAGACAGTGGCAATAGATAAAAATGACAACGAACTTAAAATAACATCAATTTTAACAGACATGGGCAAATACAGACGCTTAAAAGTGGATTCTACTTCCATTCTGCAAAAGAAGACAATAATGGAAAAATTATTCAACATGCCTTTAATTTACCAAAATGACAAAAATAAATTTACCAAACGGATAGCAACAGCGCCCAGAATCTTTGGACTTCCCAAAATCCATAAAGAGGGTAATCCCCTATGGACTCCGCTCTGGATGGTATGGATTTAGTTAATACCTTATAAACATTTTATTCGTCATTATTAAGAAAAAGAATGAGGATGACACTATAAAAAAAACTTAGCAATTTTAGTAGAAAGATTCAGATTATGATGCAAGAGGAAATATACAACAGAATACCGTATTTGGACTCCCTAGTTATACGAGAAGTAAATAGACTAAAAATATATTGTCACCTGGAAGATTAATCAATCTCTACCCGAAGCACCCTAGAAGAACTATCATAAATACAGCGACAAATTGTATATGTGACGCGCAAAATAGAAAGGGACCTAAGGGTAAAAAACAGTTTTGTTTAGGAAAGCCATTTTAAAGATTTAAATACGTGTATCTTTGGTGTACCATCACTTTCATAAAACGCGCACATCTCTGGGAGGGAACACTTTTGGGGCATGGGATCGGTCTCATTCGATGCTCAGATGTTGTCCACATCAAAAAAGTGAAAATTGATTTTTTACCCATAGGTAAAAAATGTGCGCTGTCACATATGCCGATTTTTAACGATAAGTTTAGACAAGCAAATTATATATGGCATAATCCCACCGACACAATAACACCTAAGATATATAAGCCGATGACATATCGGGTGATCAATCTAGAGGTATTTTTTTAAAAAATAAATAAATATAGGGTGATTAATTTAGAGGTATTTTTTCCAAAATAAAAAATTACAAAAATTGATAATGATAAAAAATACAAATGTATGTAATCTTAATTGTTAATTCGAAAGGAAATTTTTATGCCATTTTTTTAATTAAATTTCCTTCATATGTTGACTGAAACTACGCCTCAGGGTGTCCGTTCTGAGAGTACAATTTTAGATAACTCGATCGTGAATTTCGACCGGTATGGCGTTCATGACACGCATAATGTTGGCTTTCAAAACCTGAATCTTAGCTGGTTCGTCAGCATTGAATTTGAATTGAGGAGGTACGTTTCAAAACCTGATTATTCCACTTTTTGTGTTTTTGCACAAATTGAGAAAATAGTTTCTTGGGTATGCCCCTATATATTTAACCCGAAATTTTGGTGCATTATTAAAGGCGTAAAGATTAGTCATTGTTTTGTGTAGGATTTAAAAAGTTGGCACTTCAATATTTGGAATAAATGCATGATTTAAAATGGAATAATCTTGTTTTGATGCGGCTGGTTGGAATAATCATGTTTTGATTCAAAGCACTGTGGATTAATCTTGTTTTGCTGAAACGTATTAGGTATCAGATATATTAAGTTGAAATAAAACAACATTAGGTTAATTTTAATCTAAAGAAATTAAATTTTTTTTTTATTTTTTCTTCTGGATTAATCATATTTTGTTTCAAAAATGTATATTTGAAATGGATAATGTCATTCTGAAGTGGAATAATCTACTTTTGATGAAATCATGCATTTTTCAATTATTTTCCTGGTGTAATTATTGACATTTTGAAACATTTTATTTTCGCAGAGTACTCAATTCAATGCTACCAAACAAAAAAAAATAAAATTTTTTTTTTTCAAAAGTGGAATAATCATGTTTTGAAAAGTACATCCTCAATTATACTTAGCCCCAACAAAAAATTCTTTAGGTGTGATATCACATCTAGGAGGCCAACTTACAGGTCCAAAACGTAAACTTAGCACAATAGATCCATTGTTTCAGCAGCTGTATGGCAAGTGCCACCGTCCTGTTGAAACCAAATGTCATCAAGAATACGGGCTTTAATATCAGGCAACAAAAACTTCGATATCATGACGCGATAGCGAGCACCATTCACGGTTACGATCCGGCCATCATCATTTTTGAAAAAATATGGAGCGATGATTCCACCGGTCCATAAACCGCACCAAACCGTGATGTTCTCTGGGTCTAATGCTAACTCTGGAACCTCTTCTGATTGCTGTTCAGCCCAGAAATGGGCCTAGTCACTGAACAAAATTAAGTTAAAAAGATAGAGTTAAACACAGCTAACGCGTAATCTGTGAAAAAACCTTATTGAAAAAAATACCTTGAGATTGATCACCCGTTACACAAATACAAATCAAGTGTGGAATCTTTATTGTTCATTCGAAAGGACACTTTATGACATTTATTATTTGAATATATTTTCCTTTAAATGTTGGCCGCAACTAAGACTCAGGGTGTCCATTCTCAAGGTCTACTTTAGAATGACTCGCATTTCGATCGGGAAAATGCTCGAAAACCGCGGTTTTCGCGGTGTAAGTCTTTCTATGATGAAATGGCAAACAAAAGTGAAAAGAAACAAAAAGAAAATTGTAACACAACTTACGCGTAATTTTTGAAAAAACCCTATTGGAAAAAATGATTGATCAGCCTATATATTAAATGATTAACAGGGAAGTTCAGATCATCTAACATATACAATAACGACATTATCGAATCTAAAACCCAACTTTGACAATGTGATTGTGTTAGTAGAAGAGAACAATCCCTTAAGAGATTATACTCAGGAAATGCTTTGCATTATTGACGTTCCAGCGGGAAAGAGATTAAACTGCGAAACCGACACTGACAAGTGCTCCAAACACGCAGAGAAAAAATATGGTTAGTATATGGTCACGGCAATAATAATATGTTCTTCGCAATAAAAGTATGTTCGTCGCAACCATAGTATTGTTTTCCGAATTTAATTTTGACAATGGTATGATTGCCGCAATATTCATATTGTTGAAATGTAACAATAGTATTATTGCCAAATTTAGAAATGAAAATATGGTTATAGCAACCATATAAACATGGTTGATGCAACAAAAGTATTGTTGTTTGAAATTTACGTTAACAATAATATGATTACGGCAATCATACCGTATGGTTGCGACTATAAACATAACAAAACAGGTTTTATAGAGCACACATATATGTGTGTGCGTATGTTTTTTCGGTATACCAAATGCACACGATACAGTGCATGGTTGTTGTCCATTTTAAAAACCAACAATCGGAAGGTCGTTCGAGGGTTTTTATTGTGTTTATTTTGTTTGGTGAAATACTCTACGGCCGATTGGATCTCGTTTTGTTAAAATCTGACTGCACTTTAGTATATAGCCATTGATCATGGTTTAATCACTTTTGTTACTTGGGGTCTACGGTTGGTGAAGTAGCATTTTCCCCAGCTGGAAACTAAAAGTATTTTCGACTGTCGCTGGAAAATATTTTTGTTTCTTGAATGAAATGTTCAATAAAAGCAAGGCCTAAAATTTGGCTATGAACTAATTGTAATGAAATTTAAAATAACTTGCTTGATTAAAATCTCTATTTTTGAATAACAACATTACCCAATCCTAATAAATAATTTTGGGGATCATAGTATGGTTGAGTGAATCATACTATGGTTGTATGATAATAGTATGGTTGAGTGTGAATCATACTATGGTTGTGAGGATCATAGTATGGTTGTGTGTGAATAATACTATTGTTGTGAGGATCATAATATTGTTGTGGCAAAACCATATACCCAACAATAGTATGATCCTCTTCGAATATTGTCACCACAACCTTACTTTTTTTCTGCGTGAATGTATAGATACTCGAACACGAACAGAAAAAAAGTAGGGTTGGGGTGACAATATTCCAAGAAAATTATACTATTGTAAGGTATATGGTTGTGCCATAACAATCTTATGATCCCCACAACCATATTATGAGTCACACTCAACAATACTATGATCGCCAGAACCATATTATGAATCACACTCAACAATACTATGATCCCCAGAACCATATTAACATCCTCACAACCATACTATCTTTCTAACGCAATCATGTTATGATTCCCACAACCATAGTATGATTCTGTGAATGCAAACCCCTCAGATACCAAAATAATGTCTCGACCATTATATATACTCGTATTAGTAATATGGGCGCTGTAACATTCTATACAATCCCCAAACATTTGACCGGCTTCTTAAAGTCTTACAGATATTTCAACATAAAATTATTATATGTTGGCCGTAATTTAATTTTAAATTCGAACTAACATGAGAATAAAGTTGCTAACATTGTTTTATATAATTCTTTTCTATTAGTTATGAACAAATGTAATAAAAGCTATATTTTTATAAAATAAAATTTTGATATTTTTATTAAAGAACTACTTATACTAAATAATTATTTTATAATTTTGAACATTTTTGCTTCATAACTCAATGGTATTCGTAAAATTATTAATGTTGCTGTGAAAAGAAAATCTTAAATCTTTTTATGTGACAGCGCATAGAGAAAGGGACCTTAGGGTAAAAAAAATCAATTTTCATTTTTTTTCTTTTTTTGATGTGGACAACATCTGAGCATCGAATGAGAGCGATCCCATGCCCCAAAAGTGCTCCCTTCCAGAGATATGCGCGTTTTATGAAAGTGAAGTCGACGATTCGAAGCGCAAATAGAAAGGGACCTCATCTTTAAAATGTCTCTCCTGAATAAAACTGGTTTTTAACCTTAGGTCCCTTTCTATTTTGCGCGTCACATATGTATACCTCTTCACGTTTCAGTTGCCACTTTTGCTTTGTACTTAAAAATAATAAATCAATAATCAACCAGACATACCGAAGTGTTAACACCTTATACATCTATAATGGTAGAGTTAAAAATACACCGGATATTGACACGAAATTATATTTAACAAAAAATACTTAAAATAGTTATATAGTTATATCGTGACCATTTAATTGTTAATATGAAATAAAAAATAATTGCTTTAGGGCGCATGGTAATGCACCGTTAGTTTCAAATATAGATAACAATAACAATATATACAACAACAATTTAAATGAAAACACAATAAATGGAGTGAGTCACTGTTAATTTTTTACATTTGACTGATGTAAATATTTTTAGAAAATCTGTAAATACACGAATTGGCGCAAGATGTTTTTTTTTTAATAATATATATTTTCTTAATATAAGTACACACATTCTATTATATATACACAATGTTTTTTGCCCGGTACCCTTTTAAAAATCTACAAATATACTAAAAATGCCTTAAATTAAGGCAATTTTTCCAAAAATGATTAAAAATACTTATACGAGTACTACATATTCACTGACAACCGATATCTATGTTTGTTTTTAAATACCTGAAGTTGAAGGTTCCATAGCAATAATATTGTTTTCGAATGGTTGAATAGAAAAAATTGTCACTTGAAACAACCGAAATGTCACACTCTGAGAGAGTTTAAACAAATCGAAAAATATTTCCACTTCTGACGGATTACAGTAGAAGAAGCTAACAACATATCTTATCCATTCTATCAATTAGTAATGTAGAATTTTGTATACAATTATGGATATATAATCGGAAATATCTATTTTCATTTTTCAATTAATCCCCACTGTGCGACGTTCCTACATACTTTATAAGAGACTGAACTTCAATACTGACACAGATAGATGTGCATATACATACAAACAGTTTGCTAATAAGTACCGACGAAAAGACAAACTTTCGTTGAACATTAGAAATACAAAACAAACTATTAAAATGTAATTACCCAGCAAACCAAACCTTCAGAATTCGGTCAGAATTCTGTACGACAATCGGCAAAATGTTAATATGAGAGGGTTGACAAAAATTCTGAACTAATTCTCTGAAAAAAAAAAATCCTCAGACGAATCGAACAGATTTCGTAACGATTTCGGTAAGAATTCTCGATAGAGTTCAGACATTGTTCATAATTGTCTGATATCAGACATTTACGGCAAATTTGGTTTACTGCGCATTTAAAATTGTTTTATTTGTGATCGTAAATTGTGTCTGATTGTTATTTTATATAAAATAATATTTGTATTTTTGATGATGAATGACGTAGTTAGTTTGAAATATGAACGACGTAGTAAGATTGAAATGGTATATTATTTAAAAATAAATAAAATAAAAACACGAACATCTGGTTTTTGCTTATGACCTCAAGTCTTAAAATAAATAAAAAAAAATTACAAATTTTTACAGAATGTAATCGATGACCAGAAAATTTTTATAGACTATGTTATGGTAAATTGGACAAGGAGGCGTGACACCGCCACGCAACTATGAATTTAAGATGGATCGGACAACGTCTGAAGGAAAGGTGATCGGCGCCAGCTCTCTTTAAAAAATAGCACTTTTGTAATGGTAGTAATGGACCGATCGTAATAAAATGTAAACAGAATTAAATCAATGACTACACAATTTAAACTTAAAGTTGAGAAAATTCAAATTAAAATTTAGAGACGCAGATTAAAAGTGAAAAAATTTAAATTGGACATGAGAAAATGCAATGTGTAATTGAGAAACCTAAATTGAAATGAAGAAATACAAATCGAAATTGAAAATCTATTCTCAACAAGCATATTTTCCAATTCGAATTCGCTTTGGTAAAAACTTGTTTAACGTGGAACTGCTCTGAGTCATTGTGCGCATATTCTTAAACCGACACATTTGATTTATTGTGATACGGCTTTACCCAACGGTGCTAGCTGTAAATAAGCAGCTCTTGCCGATTTCCCAGCTCACATGATATATTAAAAAAACTGTCATCCGAAGAAGAATTTTTAATTTGTGTAACTCGTAACAATCTTAATATAACTAACCCAAAATGCATGTCAACGTTTTGACCATTTGCAAGAACCATGTAAACACAATGGTTTAAATTAATCTTTAATATTAATTTCTCAATATCAATTTGTATTTTCCGCAATTTCAGCTAACGTTCCAAATTTCAATTTGCGTTTCTCAATGTTAATTTGTATTTTCCAAATTTCAATTAACGTTTCTCAATTTCAATTTGAATTTTCTAAATTTCAATTTGTATTTTTTAAATTTTAATTAATTTCTTTCAATTCCAATTCGCGTTCTACAATTTCAGCTCGTAATTTCTTAATTTCAATTAATGTTTGTCAATCTTAATGTGCGATTCTCAAATTCATTTTGTATTTTCCTAAATTAAATGCCGGGCAACCGTAGGCAATATTGGCTACCAGGCAGACTGTACAGCTGTTTCTAATTGCAATTGAGAATCGGTTGTTTATCAATTTTTTTGTTGATCAAAAAGGGTTCGAACCAGAATAAAAACTGTTCAAGCCATAATACGAGCAACGAAAAAACCCCGAATAAATGTAAACAAAAGAAAGACATATTTGGATTTTCTCAATTTAAGTTAATGTTTCTCAATTTCAATTTGGATTTTCTCAACATTAATTTGTGTTTTCTTAATTTCAATTAATGTTTGTCAATCGTAATGTGCGATTCTCAATTTCAATTTGTATTTTTCCAATTTAATTTAACGATTTTCAATTTCAATTTGTATTTTTTTAATATTAATTTGTATTTTCTTAATTTCAATTAACGTTTCCCAATTTCAATGTGCGTTTCTCAATGTTAATTTGTATTTTCTTTATTTTAATTAATGTTTGTCAATGTTATTGTGTGATTCTCAATTTCAATTTTTTTTTTCTTAATTTAAATTTAAATTTGTATTTAAATTTGTATTTGCTCAATTTCAATTGAAAATTGTGCAGCAAATTATTATAAACTATTGCGTGGTAAAATTGAACTTAAAAAATCATGAGATGAACTTTTAGAGACAAAACGATGACTGAACATATGATGTTGGCATAAGTTTGTTGTTTTCAAAATTTAGCCTGTAGGAAAAGCCCTTTAAAAAATTGAATTTGTGACCGAACGTTACACAATTTAAACATAATAAAATCAATGACAAGCTTTGATTAGTAGCCTTGACAGTACGGTCCTGAACTTTAAAAGGCTATATCTCGTGATCTACCACCGATGTTACGGTAAAAGTTGGTATATATAATGTTGTTATGAAAAGAAACCCACCACGATGAAAATGAGACCGGTGCCAGGCCCCTTGACAACACTTTCATATTGGACCGTAATCCATGATGGTGGGATTATAAGCTTCGGCACGGCCGAACTTATTTTGTCGACTTGGTTTACATTGTAAATACACTATTTAGATCAATAACATGAAATCATGTATGCTTTTAATTTTTTTTTCAAATTTAGCTTTAGACATGGACGCCCATAGGCATAAATAGGCACTTATATCGATAGAACTTTACACACCCCTTAACAAGACTTCTGAATTGAAATGCACACTTGAATTCACCAGCAAATTGTTTCAGCACTTTCTTAAATTATCCAATTTAATAAAGTTTGAAAAACTGCCAGTAAATTGAATACTCGCTTATAACGGGTTACTTAATTATTATCTTACCGGAGTTTTGGTGTCGGTTGTTGCTGCTATAAAAGTAATTTAAAATGTGCCCTAAACTAAAATACACGCTCTCCATCCAGAGGTTCACTCCACTACACCATCATTTACACAAGTATGCATTTATGTTCATGCATGAATTATGTACTCGTACGTATATGTGTATGTTTGCATAAACATCTACGCAAGTGTGTTATATTACCAAACTGTTTGTGTGTGTGTATATTGTATCCTAGAAAGTAAAAAGAAAGGATTAAATTGTCTAAAGTTTAATTTTGAAACTGAAAATCTTTTACGGTCATAGTATTTTTGAGTATACTTTAATTAATATTTATGTCGGTGTTGCTACCGCACAGTGTCGCGACCATAAATAAAAATATTGATATTTGCATAAGCAAAATATTTCCATACGTGACGCGCAAAATAGAAAGGGACCTAAGGTTAAAAACCAGTTTTGTTCAGGGGAGCTATTTTAAAGATTAGGTCCCTTTCTATTTGCTCTTAGAATCGTCGACATCACTTTCATAAAACTCGCATATCTCTGGGAGGGAACACTATTGGGACATGGGAGTGAAAATTGATTTTTTTACCCTTAGGTCCCTTTCTCTATGCGCTGTCACATATAGACGTATTAAACCAATAAGGTTCGAGATCCTTTCTGTACTGTTTTTTTAATAGGCTTTGCTATAGCCGTTAACATCCAGCACCATATATAAAGTACTTTGACCGACCTAATCGGTGCTCTGTATCGGAATTCTGTAGGCACCGATCTCCTTTAATATTGTTCGTGATGTGCTAATGCTTTCGGAAACTATCATCGGTGGGGGGTTAAGTATGGAGGCTACATAGCAATCTTGAAGATCATTATTACTCGTATGCGAATGACACATGCGAAGGTCTTACTACAGGACACAGACAATACCTCGAAATTTGTACAAAACAACAAAGACATTGAAGATAATTTTTATACCCAACACCACACTGTGGTACAGCGTTGATGTTTGTTACACCTTTAAGGAATGGAGATAGACTGCAAGTTACCTGATTTCATTGAGCATTGTCCTTAAGTCCTTCCGTCTGTCTATCTATTCATGTAATAAAATACAGGTCGCAATTATGAACAGATTTTTATAAAACTTTGGGCCAAGGAAAAACCTGTTGAAATGAACCACATCGTTGTCTTAGGTTTTTTCTAATTTCTGAACATGCAGCTCTAAATAAGACCACATCTGTCTACGGTTTTGAAAAGTTCTTTCACAAAGGTCCCTTCCTCCTAAAGGCAACATAATTAACTTAATCCTACAGACAGATACGCGAAATCTTCTTTATTGCATAGTGGTATATTTAATATTCGACCACGTCCGACTTTAGCCTTTTAAAGTTATTATACCTGAGCAGCATCATGACCATATAGAAACTATTTGGGGATCGTGAGAGGATATATCAAACCTCATTACAAAGGCATTATAAGGGGATCGCGAGAGAGCATAATAAACCGCACTTAAAAGGCAACTCTCCCTTTTCAGCTCTACACCGTTTCTAGAAGTATTCGTCAACTGATTACTAAGAAAACTGTTATTCTAATATTCTGGCCTAGCGTTATTTCCAACAAAGACTTATGAGAAAGGTCAGGAGAGTTATCAATCCTTATAATAAAGGGTGATCCATCTAGAGCTATTTTTTCAAAAATAAAAAAAATACTAAAATTTAAATCAAGTGTGGAATCTTTATTGTTCATTCGAAAGGACATTTTATGCCATTTATTTTTTTGAATATAATTTCCTTCAAATGTTAACAACTGTAATATGGAAATTAGCGTTCGGCGAAAATCAAGAAGATCCGCTGTTGTTGTGTTCAGTGATTAGGACCATTTCTGGCGCAACGGCAACGTCATTAAACAAAATTGCCGCCTTTGGGCTGAAGAGGAACCAGTGGAGGTTGAAGAGGTGTCATTATATCCAGAGAAAAGCATGGTTTGGTGCGGTTTATGGGCTGGTAGAATTATCGGTCCTTATTTTTTCAAAAATAATGATGGTCGAAACGTAACTTTTAATGGTGCTCGCTGTTGCTCTTTCATATTCGGACCTGAAATTGAAGCCCGTATTCTTAACGACATTTTATTTCAACAGGATGGTGCCACTTGTCATGCAGCTGGTCAAACAATGGATCTAGTGAGAGGTAATTTCGAAGAGCAGCTAATTTCACATTTTGGACCGGTGAATTGGCCGCCTAGATCGTATGTTATCACACCTCTTGCCCTTTTTTCTTTGGAGCTACGGAAAGTCCAAAGTCTATGCTGACAAACTAAAGCTATGAGTCAGGTCTTGGAAGTCAACATTACGCGTGTCATTCACGCCATACCGGTCGAAATGCTAGAATGAGTCATCCAAAAGTGCACCCTCAGAATGGACACCTTGAGGCATAGTTGCGGCCAACATTTGAAGGCAATTATATTCAAAAAATAAGTGGCATACAATTTCCTACAAATGAATAAAAAAGATTCCACACTTGATTTTAAATGTTAGTATTTTTTTTTTATTTTGAAAAATTACCGCTAGATGGATCACGTTAAAAGAATAGCAAAATGAAAGCAGAGTTGGATTGCCGACTTTTAGGTATGACAGAATGTTGATATACCAAGACCAGCACTTGCTGGAACACCCAAGACAGTAACAGAGGCCAACACCTGGATCGGCCAACACCTGGAAAATACAAATGTGAAATAAAGTAAGCGCTACAGGATTACCTTGAGCTGAAGTAAAACTGTTGACGCAATACTAAGGTTTGCATCCCGCCATTTTTCCTTCGAAACAGGCGTGTTCTTTTGTTACTCGGTTATTAAGCGAGAAGGAGGTTGCTAAAGCTATAACTTCTTGACACTGTACAAAAATAGAAAAATGATTTTTTTTACAGAAACGTATTTAGACTCGAATTTTCGTTCTAAACAGTTTATTTTGAAAGTTATAAATATTTAGGATAGCAGTTAATCAAGAATGACCACTAGCGATCTCGGTTATTACACGCCTATAGTATTTCTTGAAAAACTTTTTAATTGGGCACAAAAAAGAATTTGCAAGAAAATGTCATTGTTTTTGGTAAAGTCGGTTAAACATATAAGTGGAAGCTTTATTTAAACAATTAACTTTCTGGTGCCAAATTTCATTAAGATTTGATTGTAACATGTGGCTTCTTGAGATAAAAACATTAAATAAGTTGAACATTTGTGTGTAGGAGCTATATCAAAATCTTAATCGATTTTCTCCAATTTGAATACTGTCCTTACTTGGCCCAAAAAAACTAAATTGGGCTAAATGTCTTGGAGACTTGATGTAATATGTGGCTTCTATTGCTAAAAATAAAATTTCGGTTGAATAACGACAGCGTCAGTCTTTGGCACTAGGGAAACACTTGTGCAAAATTTCAGTATGTCGTCATGATTTCACATTGGATTCAAGATTTCACATTAGATTCAATACGAGTACATTGCTTCTTGTGAGATAAAAATACAATAAACGGTTAAAATTATGAGAGATTTATCTAAATCTAAACCGATTTTCTTTAATTGCTTTATCCAAAAAACTTACTTTTGCTAAATTTTATGAAGGTCGGACAATAATTGCAACGAGTAGTTTGATAACAAGCTTTGAGTGGACGCACGGATGGACAGACTGTGGAACGGAAGGATGGACAGCCTAAAATCGTTAAGTAGAATTAGCAGGTTATTATACTTAGTAGGGACATAAAAACTGTTACAACATTGAACACACCCATTTCAATAGTAGAACTGAACATATCCCGTTAATGTCATATGGCTTTTGAAAGCTAACCTCAATAGCGTTACTCTGTAACGGGATTTTAAAATTGTTTCAACTTTCATGATGGAGTGGTCAGATAATGAGAACGGTATCGCTGTATTGTCAAGTGTGAAATGAAAAAAGTGTTATTTTCAAAACGTTCCGGACATGCTCGTCTACCGATGCACAAAACTGTTTGAGAAGACTCGAGATGTAAAAGACGGCCACCGGTCGGGCCGCCCACGCTCTGGTCCGAACACCGCATGTCATCAAAGCCGTTAAATCAAGAATTCATAGAAATCTGCTCGGTAAACAGAAAATCATGGCCCGTGAGATGTATATCACGCAAAAGACCATGAGTCGAATCATTAAAAAAGACTTGGGGCTTTAAAACGACGTACCAGACATTTATTGAATGCAGCTTTAAAAAAAAATAGGATTCAAAAATGCAAACGTCTTTTGGTGAAGCACGCTGATAACTTGCACAGAAAAATTTTGTTCACCGATGAAAAAATTTTAAGCGTTCAGGAACAATTTGACAAGTAAAATGATGGAGTGTATGCGCGGTCATCTTAGGAAGCATCTGAACTGATCCCAAGGGAACAAGGAGTGAAAACATCGACCAAGAAACCGCTTCGGAAGCTGATGTGAAGCCTCTTAACAATTTCCTGTCCCAAAGCCAGCCATGGACTTTCCAGCAGGATTCTGCGCCGGCTCATAAGGCTAAAACGTCCCAGGCCTGGCTTCGAAACAATTCGCCAGCGTTCATTTCCTCTGAAGAATGGCCCTCAGGCAGTCCAGATTTGGACCAATTGGATTACAAATTGTGGACGGTTTTAGAGGACAAGGTTTGTCACAAAAGATACCCCAACATTGGATCTCTTAAGACTGCTGTGGTTCGAGCTGTGGCCAATTTTCCAATGGACGAGGTTCGTGCAGCTATTGACGATTGGCCAGTGGGACTTAAGGCGTGGGTAAAGGCAAAAGCCGGACATTTCGAATAAGTAGATTCTTTTTGGATACAATATACATCAATAAATATATTGAAAAATATTTGTTCCAAAAATATTCAGTACTTTTTTTTACAGCATAAAACGTGTGTAGCAGTTCTTATGTCCCTACTAAGTACTTAGATCAGTATAGTCGGTCAAATACAGTGTGTCCGCCGGGAAGGTATACTACATTGTTTTTCTGCCAGTTTGGTAAACATTAGCCGTGACAGTTCACATTATGCAGTGGTGAGGTAGATGCGTGGCAAATTTAATCGTTAAAATACTTTATCAAAGTTAATAATCGATTACTGCGACGATGAGAATGTAACGTTAAATTTTTGGGAGGATCAACGTGACTATTTATGACAACACGCACTATTTATCGTGTAGTGAATGATTGTAAAAAAAGAGAATCTGTAAGATCAGCTAAAAACATTACTGCTGCTCAAGAAACTGTACAAAACTATCCATCAATCTTAATTCGACGCCGTGCTCAGGAGCTTGGTCTTCAAAGAACAACTGAAAAATATGCTTAAAAGGGCTCGCATTTGTGAGACTAACAGAGGCGGGCATTTATCTGATATTGTACTTATATTCCATACACAATTTCAGACATTAAATAAAACATTTATCAATACAAGATCCATTCCCTCTCATTTAATCAAAAATTATAAACAAACAAAGTAGTATACCTTCCCGACGGACTCCCTGTATTTGTGGTAGTTAAAAACATTTGTAATGAAACTAACTTGTAATACTCTATTACATAGAGTGGTGCAGGGTATACAACTGTAAAATAAAAATTGGTGAACCACTTAACCGATAAGCATTAAACTTAGATCATTTGTTACCATTAAGTGGCAACATATGATGGCATTGTTGTCGAAAAATTTATTTTTTCGTATTTATGGCACGATTTTCAAAAAATTCAAAATTAAAAAAAATATCTATAAGTTTGCTCGTGAAATTTAGACACGCTCAGTGGTAGCGTGCTTGAGATGTTTACGAAATACTATATGAGTTAGAGTCGAGGAAAACTTATTTGTGTTCGTTTACTCTGTTCACAATTATGAGTAGAAGGTTTGTGTGAAAAATATATTGGGGAAATTCAACAGAAAATTCGTAACGTTTTGGAAATGCAGAATAAGAGTTTGTAGAGAAAAATTGTAAAGTAGAAGTCGAATACTAAAGCAAAACCTAATTTAAGGTCATTAAAGAATCCTTAATTACTTACTTATCCATCCTTATGTACTGTGCATTCAATCGAAAATAAGATTTTGTTCGGGATTCTGTAGAGAAAAATTGTAAAATCAAAGTTGAATACTAATGCAAAGCCTAAATTGATATCATCAAAGAATCTTAATTTCGACAAAAGAGTTAGTACTTACTCGTATATCGATAATTAGGTCAAAAACGCCAAAATGTTCAATTTGTTTTGAATCAATTGGTTCGAATCAATGCCCCAGTTTGGAATGAACAGCAGCGTACGGCAAATTAAGACAACGATGTCTGCAGATATGTAAATTTCCCTGAAGCTTCTGACTCAAAAATTTTCTTTTGCTTATATAGAGTGATAAATCAAGAGGTATTTTCTTTAACAGGGGTTTTCCACAGATGCACGTGAGTTGCGTTAAAATTATTTTTTTTTCTTCTCAGTACTGTTTACCATTTCTTCATGGAAAGACTGACACCGCGAAAACCACGGTTTGGTGTGGTTTATGGTCTGGTGGAATCATCGATCCAAATTTATGTCCGGTGATCTATATAGGGGTATTGTTTCCAATAGGGGTTTTCACAGATTATTCGTGAATTTTTATTTATTTTTTCCTTTTAACTATTGCTAGCCATTACGACATGGAAAGACTGACACTGTGAAAACCACGGTTTGGTCTGGTTTTTGGCTGGTGGAATCATCGGTCCATATGTTTTCAAAAATGATAATGGACGGAACGTTACCATGAATGGTGTTCGCTATCGCACCAAAAAATTGGATTTTTTCCTGCCTAAAATTGGAGCCCGTAATCTTGACGATATTTGGTTTCAATTGGACGGTGTCATTTGCCATACAGCTGCTAAAACAATGGACCTATTGAGAGGCCATTTCGAAGAACAGCTAATTTCACGTTTTGGACCGGTGAGTTAGTGCCTAGATCGTGTGATGTCACACCTTTAGACATTGTCAGCATAGACTGTGGCTACGTAAAGTGCACAGTCTATGATGACAAGCCAGCCACAATTCAGGTTTTGGAAGCCAACATTACGAGTGCCATTAACACCATACCGTTCGAAATGCTCGAACGACTCATCTAAAATTGGACCCTTAAATTGAACACCCTAAAGCATAGTTGCGGCCAACATTTGAAGGAAATTATATTCAAAAAATTGATGTCATAAAATGTCCTTTCGAATGAACAACTTGATTTGATTTTTTGTATTTTTTTTATTTTGAAAAAATATTTCTAGATTGTTATTATGGACCATATAGGAGTGGCGCTTTATTGATAGAAGGTGAGCAAACTCTCAAACTTCCAGTGAATTTCTAAACGGCAAAGGTCAAATATTACCAATTACCAACAATATTCAACCGAATTTTACCAGACCTTGATGGCGGTTTCTGAATGTATGTCATAAATTTGTTGCCCCTTTAATGTACGATTCAGGGCTTGAATCGTAAATTAATTATTCGCATAACATCGGTCCTTTACGGTAGCCCACAAAACAAGTAAATTGCAACTCCAAGGTAATGTTGGTCAATTTATTCAGTTCTTTCAAAAATATATGGTGCTGGCTTTCTTAAAAGTTTTCACAGTCAAAATATCATATAATTAAAAAAAACACTAGATAGGCTTTCCGTTATATTGACGAAGTTTTTCTTAGTACGATAAATTATGCACATACATATTTTGAAAAATATAAAATAAAAATATTAATTTCATTGTTAGAACTACTTTCATTTCTCTTCGAAATACTGTGTGTGTACTTTGCGCCGGTGTGTAACATGTGCGTGTATGTGTACATGCGAACGAAGGTGCGTATTTATGGCTTCCGTTGTATGTGGCAGTGTGTCTGTGTACTTTTGAAACATTCAAGTTCTTAACATTTCCACGCATGAACGCTTAAACAAATTATTACGTTTTGCCCCAAAGTTGTTTGTGCTCCTTGATTTTGACATGCAGTGTTTTCTGATTTGAGACCTTTGTTGTTTCTTTTTTAGAATCAACGTAAAAATTTGTGAAATGTATTGGATAAAGGCAACCATTTTTATTAATTTCTGTTCTCTACACACTCTGTGTATATATTTGTAACGTAAATACTTCAATATGCATGAGACTATGTGTGTGTGCGTGTAAAACTGTGCAGCTATCAAAACAACGGGCATTTTATGTTTCTGCTTGGTGCACTCGCAAAATTGTGTTTATTGGATTTTTATACGCTGCACCACTCTGTGCACGCAGAGAAAAACTATGGTCCGGCAATAATAATATGTTATCTGCAATAATAGTATGTTCGTCGCAACCATAGTATTGTTTATCGAATTTCATGTTGGCAATAATATGATTGCGACAATATTAATATTGTTGAAATGTAACAATAGCATTATTGCCAAATTCAAAAATGAAACTATGGTTGCAGCAACAATATAAATATGGTTAGTGCGAAAAAAGTATTCTTTTTTTGGGTTTTATGTTAACAATAATATGTTTACCGCAATCATACTGTATGATTGCTATTTTTCTTAATTTGAATATGGGTTGTACAACGATGTTGTTGTTACGAATCTTATAAAATAGCAATGGGAATAACGAGGGCGACCGCAAAACTAACTGGCCTGGCACATTTTCTGTTTTACTAGTAACTTTTATTTATTTTGTTTTTTTAAAAGCAATCTTTTATAAGCCATCTGTCAAAATTTCCGAAATATTTAATGATTATTTTCTTTGTTACAGGTGATTGAAGTAAACAAGTTTTATAATTTTTGAAAAATGGAAAATAAAGAGTTTCGTGCGGTAATTAAACTCTTTTATGTGAAAGGTTATACGCCACAATTAATCAAAGATGAATTGGATTCTGTTCATATACTCCACCGTGAAATCCTGGGTTCAACAAATTAAAATGGGTCGTTAAAGTACGGAAGATAAATAACGCTCTGGAAGACCGAAAACTGCTACTACTATTGAAAACATTAGAAAAATATTTAATGAAGTGACTAAAGATAGACGAATAAAGCTCAGAGGACTTGCTGATGTTGTTAAAATATACGAAAAACAAGTTTGGAGTATTTTACAAAATCCAATAGAGTTCTTGCGGCGAATCATAACTGTTGATAAAACATGGATCCACCACTACATCCCAGAATGCAAAAAACAGTCAAAACAATGGATAGAAGCTGGTAAAAGTGGTCCCAAGAAGGCGAAAACTGTTAATTCAGCTGGAAAAGTAATGGCCACAGTATTTTGGGATTCAAGGGGTATACTATTTATTGATTATCTTGAGAAAGAAAAAACTATAAATAGTGAATATTATTGTGCATTATTGGATCGGTTGAGTGAAGAAATCAAGATAAAACGACCGCATTTAGAAAAAAAAGTTCTTTTTCATGAAGATAAAACTGGCCAAATTACGATTTGAAATTGCTCCGCATCCACCATATAGTCCAGATTTAGCTCCTTCTGATTATTTCTCGTTTCCAAATTTAAAAAAAAATCTCGGTGGCAAAAAATTTTCGTCCAATAGCGAGGTTATTGCTGAAGGCATAATTTAAAGGTCTTGAAAGATCTTATTTTTCGGATGGAATTAAAAAACTTAAAAAACGTTTGATGAAGTGTATTGAGTTGGAAGAAGATTATGTTGAAAAATATATAATAATAATTCCAAAAAAACGGTTCTTTATATGTTTTTATGTTTGCGGTCGCCCTCGTAACATTTTCCAAACAAACTGCTGTGGATTTGTTGATCTGAAATGTTTTTAATAAAACCGCCTACGTTTTTTTAAATAGATATTTTATACTGTATATTAAACACTCCTATTATTTTAAATTTAATGTATTTTTAATTTATTTACTTATTAAAAATCTGCTGTTGACGACATAACCCAATCCTAATAAATAATTCTAAGGACTATAGTATGGTTGAGTGGGATCATACTATGGAAACATACTAATAGAGAAAATCTAGTATCGGAGAATACGATTGCTTCAAATAAAAGATTTATGTAATTAGATCGAAAGAGAACAGTTAATTTGGACAGCCATCCTAATGAAACCCTCACTTCAGTTGATTTTGGAATGATTGATAGTACTTAATTGAAGCTACGACAGAATGAAAGTGAAATGATTAAGGATATGGATATTCAAAGCCAAAATGAAGAAGGTGTTTTTTAATGAAACTGACTTTGATGTTTCTGATTATAGTTCTTCACATAGTAGTTCAGACCTGATTATGGCTGATACTTTAGAGTCAAATTTGGCAAATACTGGATTTCCAGAGCTAAACGAAATGGACTTATTAACTTCGAGTTCTTCGTTATGGAACGAAAACAACAAAGATAAGAAACATTGGGGATTAGAATATGTTACGTACAAAAATAATACTATTTCTAAAAGGAAAATAATGCTTATGTTGTTTTGTCAAAAGTTCACAGATTTATAGCTTCCATATAGGGTGATATTTTTTTAGAACAAAAAAATTTATAAAAATTCAAATCAAGTGTGAAATCTTTATTGGTAGTTTTAAAGGACATTTTATGCCATTTATTTTTTGAATATAATTTCCTTCAAATGTTGGGCGCAACTACACCTCAGGGTTTCCATTCTGAGGGTCCAATTTTGGATGACTCGTTCTAGCACTTCGACCGGAATGGCTTTAACGACACGCGTAATGTTGGCTTCCAAGACCAGAATCGAAACTGGTTTGTCAGCATAGCCTTTGGACTTTACGTACTCACCAGTGCAAAACGTGAAATTAGCAGCTTTTCGAAATGACCTCTCAATAGATCCATTGTTTGAGCAGCTGTATGGCAAGTGGTACCGTCCTGTGGAAACCATATTACGAGCTTCAATTTCAGGTAGATCGATATCATGGCGCGATAGCGAGCACCATTCACGGTTATGTTCCGTCCATCATCATTTTTAAAAAATCTACACCGATGATTCGACCAGCTTATAAACCGCACCAAACCGTGGTTTTCTCTGGGTATATTGGCACCTCTTGAAACTCTTCTTGTTGCTCTTCAGCCCAAATGAGGCAATTTTGTTGGCAAAAATTCGGCTGTGGCAACAAATCTGCTTTCTGTGTATACTATACCACTACTATACATTGTGATATGCAGACGACTCATGTCTTTTGTACAAAATTAACAAAGAACGGATTGAAAATGTGACTACAAGAGCGGCAAGGCTTGATATTGGGAAGGAATATTGCATGGGAGATAGGTAAAACCTAAGCTTAATTGTTACATTCTGTCATTTTTGTTACATATCTCCCATTTAAAAATGAGGTTTTTTAGAGTAACAGGATCTAAACTTATAACGTTCAATTGATAGGAATTTAAACCAATAGTGTACTGGGTGGAGCGCGTATATTTGTTTTTTTTTGCACAGCAGGCTGTGGCGGCAGCGTTGGTCGAAAAGAGTAGAGATTGTGCGAGGCTTATAGTGGCTGATTTATGTTTGTCTGCCTTTCAGTTGGCATCATACATTGAACACGAGAGAAGAGGTCATTTTGTGTTGAAGCGTATTTTTCAAATGCGCACTCGATCATTGCAGTGCAGCGTGCTCTCCTCCACGCGGACGTGTTCCTGGACGACAAACAACAGAGAACTTCACCTCTGCATTTGGACCGCGTCACTGTGTGGAGCGCCATATCACGAGAAGGCATCATTGACCCATTTCTTTTCCAGGATAACCGTCTTGTCGTAACTGTGAACTCCGAACCGTACTTTGCTATGGTACAGGATTTTTTCAGCCGGCTCTTGAGGCAATGCAATTGGGGTCACCTGAAGTCGAAGGTGTATATCAACCGTCCCAACACCTTGGACCTAATTAACCACCTAATTAACAATATTGAGGCTGAAATTTGTTAGAATACCAGTCGACATGATTGTAAGAGTTCCTGAAAAGTTCAGAAAACGTTTGCAGCATGTGTGGAAAGCTGAGGCCGATATTTGCTAGGTACACTTTTTAAAACCATGTAATTTAAAAATGCTCTGACTGCAAAATATTAATCAAATATAAAATATATTTTTCTAAGGTTCGTTATATTTTTATTTCATTCCCAAAAAAGCAAATTTCCCAAATAATCAAATCGCAATATGGACCAATATAAAACAGTTTTAATAGAATAAGTCCTTGGCACAAACCAAAACAATGTAACAATTTGACGTGTTAGTCAAAGAACTTGTTTAATACTTTTTTTAGTTTTATCGGCTGGGAAATAGGTTTGACCCAATTATATTTGTCATTGTTTGGGTACAGTGTTTTTCCTTTTTTTTGCGTAATCACAGAAAAATATATTTGTGAATTTATGTTAAGTCCTTAATATATGTTCTGTACTTATTTGATTCCCTTACAATCCCATTAGAAAGCAAACAGGGAGCTTCTCTAAAATCAGTACTTTGTGCCATAAGAAGGCAATCGCAAAAGTAACTGGCCTAACATAAAAAGAACCGTTTTTTTTTGGAATTATTATTATTTATTTTTCAACATAATCTCCTTCCAACTCAATACACATCATCAAACGTTTTTCAAATTTTTTAATTCCATCAGAAAAATAAGATTTTTCAAGACCTTCAAAATATGCCTCAGTTTCAGCAATAACCTCGCTATTGGACGAAAATTTTTTGCCACCGAGAATTTTTTTTTAAATTTGGAAACAAGAAATAATCATAAGGAGCTAAATCTGGACTATATGGTGGATGCAGAGCAGTTTCAAATCGTAATTCGGCCAGTTTTTGTTGAGTTAAAAATGCAGTGTGTGAAGGAGCATTATCTTGATGGAAAATAACTTTTTTTTCTAAATGCGGTCGTTTTATCTTGATTTCTTCACTCAACCGATCCAATAATGCACAATAATATTCACTATTTATAGTTTTTCCTTTATCAAGATAATCAATAAATATTATACCCCTTGCATCCCAAAATACTGTGGCCATTACTTTTTCTGCTGACTTAACAGTTTTCGCCTTCTTGGGACCACTTTTACCAGCTTCTATCCATTGTTTTGACTGTTCTTTGCATTCTGGGATGTAGTGATGGATCCATGTTTCATCAACAGTAATGAATCGGCGCAAGAACTCTATTGGATTACGCTGATAAATCGCTAAAAGCTCCTCGGAATTGGTCCAACGGACGATTTTTTGGGGCAAAGTCAACAAACGCGGCACATATCTTGCGGATAGCTTTTTCACGTGGAGTTCATCATGTAAAATACTCCAAGCTTGTTTTTCGTGTATTTTAACAATATCAGCAAGTTCTCTGAGCTTTATTCGTCTATCTTTAGTCACTTCATTAAATATTTTTCTAATGTTTTCAATAGTAGTAGCAGTTTTCGGTCTTCCAGAGCGTTGTTCATCTTCCGTACTTGAACGACCCATTTTAAATTGTTGAACCCAGGACTTCACGGTGGAGTATGATGGTGCATTATCACCATTAACAGAATCCAATTAATCTTTGATTAATTGTGGCGTATAACCTTTCATATAAAAGTGTTTAATTACCGCTCTTTATTTTCCATTTTTCAAAAATTATAAAACTTGTTTACTTCAATCACCTGTAACAAAGAAAATAATCATTAAATATATCGGAAATTTTGACAAACGGCTTATAAAATATTGCTTTTAAAAAACAAAGACAAAAAAGTTGCTAGTAAAACAGAAAATGTGCCAGGCCAGTTAGTTTTGCGGTCGCCCTCGTAATGCACATACTCACTGACTGGGACCTACTGTTTAACAAGGGTCCGAACACTTAATGAATTTTATATAGAAGCTCTTACGTGGTTTAATAACAAATCTCGGAATGGTAAAGAAGCTTACGTTTACGAGGTGGGGAAACCACCGCTGAAAAATTAAAGGTGTTCTTTGCCATGTTTGAACCTGCACAAAGATAAAAAAGTATGGTTGGGGTAACAATATTCGAAGAGCAATAGACTGTTGTTGGTTATACGATTGTGGCACAACATTTTTGTGCTCCTCACAATAATAGTATGATTCACACTCAACTATACCATGATCCCCACAACCACATTATAATTACGAAATAACCCCCGAGTGATATAACCTCCAAAAGAGAAATGAAATAATTCCAAATGAAATAACCCCCCCCCCCAAAATGAAATAACTCCCAATGAAATAACAACCAAATAAAAATAAAATAAACTCCAAATCAAAAAAGGAAACAATCCCCCATCATTTGGGAGTTTTTTTTTTTGTTGAAGGAACATACAAATCTTGTATAATTGTGGCTACTTTTGATTTTGTGAATGAAATAATTCCAATGCAGTTATATTCCCTAATAGAAAGTAAGTTATTTCCAAGAAGCCACCAACGAGATTTAATAAAACTTTAAGAATGGCTAGAAAATCCCACTAATGAAAGCTAGTACTATGCTGAGAAATCGGTAGTGGCCGCTGATAACGGTCCATGAGAAAATTTAGTCGGAATTCGATTCTGTTATTGGGAAAAACGCATTGATGATATCAAAAGACTGTCCGATGAGGGCCAGTTCCAACAGGGTTTATCCTTGGAGCAAACTTTAAGAATTGACAAAGTTTAATTGATATCACTTTAAATTTGTGACCTGTACCTTGATTAGAACAATAGGTGGACCGATTGACGGCCAAAGCTCAATACTTATAAGCATTATTAATTACTCTGTTCAACAGTGTAGTACAGAGTTTAATTATTAGTCTAGCTTTATAGGCCAATTGTTGCGTCTATCAGCAAAATGCAACTGATTGTAGGATGACCATTAAAAAACCTTAGATAACTAATAAATGTTGGTATTTTCGAAAAAAATAATTGAAATGTTGTACTATTTTCCCGTCCTTTTAAACTGCTATGCACTAGCATGGATAGCGTAATGCATGAGCATTTTTCAACTGCAATTATCCCGATGCGAATATTACAAATTAAGACCAAAGAGTACCCACGAAAAGCAAGTAAATAGTAGCAGCAACAGAAAATGCCATTCGAGCAGTATCAAATTGCAAACGATGAAGAAGTAACAGAAGGAAACGCTAAATGTTTCTCCAGATGACAATAGCAAAAGAAGTGCAGCGTGAAGAAATTCTGATAGGGAGTAGCTGGATTTGGTCGAATAATGCAGATGGCAAAGCGATGATATCAGCCACCACTGTACTTTAAAGCCTTGGCAAACTCAAGATAACATAAAGCAACGGGAGGACGGAAGAACGGACGAACGACATGAAGGAAGGTGAAAGAAACAACAAAATGAAAATAAAAATAAATGGAAATGGAAAAGTTGTGGCTGTAGACAAAACAACGAACACATTACTAAATGCCACATTAAACAAGTGCAGTGATTTTTAGAAAAATCAGCAGGACGTGATTTATTTGTTGCAATTTCGCTTGCAACCAGCGGCAATGCCACGAACAAGGAACACATCGTAACAATCTCAGAAAACGGATGCACACAATAGTACAAGTAGAACAGCTCGACCACATCATCCCACTGAAGGATAAACAGCGGGATACACTCAACTGGCATTCGCCTCTCTTATAATCGGTGTTGAAGAGGAAGTAAGGTGGTGATAAAAAATAGCATGATTGTAGTTAAAGTTCAGTCCTTTAAAGGAAACATTACTGAAGAACATTCGAAACGAGAAATATTTTTGAGTCCCGTTAGTGTCGCCCTAGTTCACGAGATGATAAAAGTTTAAAGTTAGACAGGGCTGCCTATAATATACCATACAACACTGTAGAATACAAAAAGACTGTAATCTTCTGAACGGAATTTATCAACAGTTTAAATTCAAATTGAATCTGGAGACATATTTCAATACTGCCAATATAAATTTTTTTCCCGTTTTCACCTTGGTGGGTTACACTAGGTCGCTCCTCTTGCACTATGTTAGAGCAAAATCGATCTAAAATTTGGTGTATAAAGCAGCGCGACAAATAATCTGGGACCTTCGTATTATCATAATAGCATGCTCCACACTTTGGTAATCTCGTATATACTTTAAAGGGAAGATCCTCTTGTTTGTAACTTAAAGGGTAATTAAATTTTAAGGGCCTATGTTGATTTGTCACGCAAAAGAGCCCTTGTTTGGTTAGCTGTGTGGGAAGTGGCACCGTCCTGTTGAAACCACATATCGTCCACATCCATATCTTTCAATTCGGGCCATACAAAGTTCGTTATCATCTCACGATAGCGACACCATTCACAATAACTGTCTGACCGGCTTCATTTTGGTAAAAATACGGCCCGATGATGCCGCGAGCCCATAAACCGCACCAAACAGTCACTCTTTGTGGGAGCATTTTTTTTCGACAATCACTCTTGGATTATTATTCGCGCAAATGCGGCAACTCTGCTTACTTCCGAATCCACTGAGGTGAAAATGTGCCTCATCACTGAAGATGATTTTCTTCGAAAACTGATTTTTATAATAAGCCTGAATAACTTTAACGCGTTGCTGGCTTGTGTATCTTTTCTTGGTTCAAATTGAGTTAGTCTGTAACTTAGAAATATCAAATGAAATGCAGATAAAACTTGACGTTTAGGTGTGGTTCACATTCAACATCGGCCCTTAAAATTTAACCACCCTTTAGATTGATTCAGACTCACTATGCAATTCCATTGAGCAATGTCTGTCCTTACTCCCTCTTTTTTTTCTTATTTCCAAAGAAGACCATTTCGCAGATGACTACATCCTCTCTTGTTCATACAATCAAATTACGATTTATAGTTGAGACACTTGACCGAGCTTTTCTGGCCATTTACGAGTGGTGTCGAACGATTAGAGAAAATTTCAATGCACGAAGAACCAGTGCTGCTTGTTGTCTCACAAGTGATTCACTGAATCATCAGTGTCGTCACTTTCTATTGAAAAGTAAGATGATCTTGACGTTCAGGTCATGAAAATACAATGTGACGCTCTAAGGGCGAGACATGTTTTCGAAGTGTGGAATGAATACATGTCTTGCTCAAGGTGGAAAATGGAACAACTCCTGGGTCCTATGGGTAGAAATAAAGTTTTACCAGAAACCCGATACCCGATTTCGGGACCACAAAAATTAGATTTTCCTTTATACCGCCCTTTAAGTTTTTTTATCTGGCGTTGACATTTGAAGTCCGATGGTAAAGAAATCCATGCCGTTGTTCAAGTTTTTGCAAGGGCTATATTTCGTCTAGAGGTAATTTCTGACTACGAGATCAACTTCGATATACGATTTTTTCTGCATAGCGTAACTTAAAAAAGTTTTTACTTGTAAGCTTTAGAAGCCACCCATTATTTCCAATTTTGATTAAACTATGCAAAAGTAAGCTTTTTTTACCCAAGGGGCGGACCCTATTGAAACTGAAAGAAATCGCTTCAGATTTGGATATACAAGAATTGCTATATATATATCGGGCCAAGGTAACTCAAGGCAACATCATCATTTGTGTTGTTTACAGTTACTTGAAAAAATCTAGTTGGCAAAAAAAAATGGAATTAACTCGTAAACATTTTCGTGCTATCATTTTTCGCAACTTTCGACGTGGATTATCACGACAAAAGTGCAGCGATGATCTACGATGAAGCACCATCCTATAGCACTGTGAAAAACTGTTTTAATGAATTTTATCGTAGCCGACGCTCGCTCAAAGACGAAGGTCGTGAAGGATGTCCAAAAACGGCCGTTGTGCCAGAGAACATTGATGCCGTGTGTAAACTGATAATGCAGGATCACCATGTGATATACCGTGAGATAGGAGCATCCTTTGGCACTTCTTTCACCAGCATACATTCGATTTTGCATAAACATCTGGGCGTAAAAAAGGTTTGTTCTCGTTGGATGACGCACAAATTGACAATCGCTCAAAAAAAAAGGCTCGTGTCGATTGGTGCAAAGAAATTTTCAAAAAATACGATCGCGCTGCTTCAAAAGACGATTATAAGATCGTCACAGGTGACGAATCCTGGATCTATGCGCATGAGCCCGAAACAAAATAGCAATCGACCGTGTGGGTCTTCGAAGACGAGCCAAATCCAACTAAAGTTGTTCGTGGAAGAAGCACTTCGAAGCAAATGGTCGCCTGTTTCTTCGGCAAAACTGGTCATGTGGCGAATGTTCCACTTGAGCAAAGTAGGACGTTCAATTCTGAGTGGTACTTCACAATTTGTTTGCCTGAAGTCTTCGGAAAAAGTCGAACAAGAGAAGACGAATTGTGCACCATAACAATGCGAGCTCTCACACATCGGCTAAAACCAGCAACTTTTTGAACGGCCAAAATACAATAACTTCTTTTTATTCCCGCACATCAAGAAAAAAAATGCGTGGTCAACGATTTTCGTCGAAAGAAGATGCTGTTAAAGCGTTGAAAAACCATGTTTAGGAGATGTCACAATCGGAGTGGAAAAAGTGTTTCGACAATTGATTTGAGCGCATGCAATACTAAACCATTTTGATGATAAATATTCGCATTTTCATTATTAGGCAGAAATATATATATAGCAGCCCTCGTAGCTCCCACACATATGTACATAAGATTTCGTGTTTTGGCTTCAGAAGCTTCATGAACCTTAATGAAATGTGGTATTTTTTATTTTGTTGGACCAAGGAAGTTATTGAAATTGAATCAAATCGGTTCAGATCTAGATATAGCTCCCTCAGATATGTTTTGGGCTGTATAAGCCTAAAAAAACATTCAATCTTTATGAAATTTGGCATAGCTTATGGCGCTCGCAGAGTTACCAGCACATAAAAGTGGATGATTTCTTTTTACGTTTTGATATATGCCCAGCGCAAAGATCGCTGCTGATTAAACATACAACCGCTTTTGTCTTAATTCCGGTTAAGATAAAATTTACAATGGACAAACAACGAAAATTTGACCGATTTAGTCAATATAGGCTCATTTTTGAAATAAAAAATGGTACAACTTAAACGAACGATGTTAGTTGTAAGTAAAGCAGAAAGTTTTCAGCGAATTATGTTAACATTTTTTATTATAAAAGAAGTTTCTATGACAATTATGCGTGAAACCAAATATAGGCCTAATGCTCGCCCGGCTTCGGTGACATACCTCTGTCCGATGGTCCAATTTGTGAATGACTCTGAGACTTAATGGAGGTTCGATGTCGGTAAACTGCCGAATTAATTTATCCTTTAGCTCTCGCATTGTTCTTGGCTTATTGACGTACACTTCTTCTTTTCAAAATCCCCAAAGAAAGTAGTGCAACGGTGTAAAATCACATGACCGTTGCCGCCCATTAACATTGCCTCGATGTAAGACCACGGCAATTTTTCCGTTTACATTTCTATAGTTGCTGAAGTAGGATACAGAAAAATTGATCTATCAAGAAATGCACTGTACTGGAGAGGACATAAATAAAAGCAGCGGATTTAAATGTGGCCTGTGGATTGGCAGGACTTAAAAACGGAAATAGTAGTACTAGTGGGGCTATATAAGCACAATGGTCAGGCAATATGCAAACATGAACCAACTTAATTAGGATTGATCCTTGGCCCAAACATAAACGTTGTTCCAAGTAAAGTCGGCATCGTGTCTTATCAGAAACCAGTACTTATATAAAAACGATAGAAGAACACACAGATAGACTTAGCTCAAAGAAATCAGATAAATATTAATCGGTAAAGCATAAATTGGATCTTCAAGCTATACCACGGTGTAGGGTGTATCGGTAAAGGATATACAAGTTAAGTTTTTTAACGTTTTTTACAGCCAAAAAAGAAATAGTTTTTTTCTTCTTCTGTTGTTGTTTTTATATGTATTTTCAGAACTTCAAATATGTCATAGTTTCCAGGTGATCGGGAACATCATCCCTCATTACCTCACGGTCTACTTTAAAGTTTACAAATACTTTATTTTAGCACTTCCTTTAGATCTAACCACGTCAATGAAACACTATTTTTGGTCAACTATCTGGTCAATGTTTTAAATGTTACACTTTCAGCTCCACACTGAAAGTTCTTTTATTACAATTTTCAAACAACGCTTTCCTTGAAGTTGTGAATTACTGAGATTTTGTTAACAAATTAAATTTTGGAAATTGTACAATTGTTTATCAGACCCCTCGTACATTTATTAGGAAAGAAGTTAAGCATCGCTTAAGAAAAATTGTTCTGCCAACTGAAGTAATGAATGGATTGGAGGCGGATGTTCAAGATGAAGCGTGCAACAAAAAAAAAAAAATAAGAATTATACGTAGTTTGGCACAAAAATATATATATAAAGCAAACGATGTACGAGTATATAAGAGAAAAAACATAAAATTAAATAAAATTGCAAGAATGTAGCAGTTATGGAAAAGAGGAAGATGAAGACTGACAAAAAAAATATGTTTTCATAATGAAAAAAGGAGGAAGATTCAAAATGATAAAGATCTATTCAAGGAATTTTAGATTACAACACTCACACACTCATTTGGCCATGACAGTACCAGCACTAGAACATGTCTGTCATTTATCATTTTCTAATATCATTGCGTTCCTCCTTATCGTGGTTGCACAGTAGTTAAAAATAAAACAAAATCTTCCAGAACTCGGAGCAAAACAAATGTGAGTTGAAATAATAAATAATAATGGTGTGATACTTTGATTAAAATCTGCCCTAACGTTAAAGCTAAAAGTGAGCATTATATATAGCGGTGCACCAAGCAGTCTGTCCAATTTTATACCCTGCACCACACTGTGGTACCTTACAGGGTCAGTATACTCATGTAAATATGACTGATTTATTTAGAATGAGTATTTAATTATATTGAGCGATGAGCGTCTATCCTTTATCTGCAGCCACATTCAATGTACTTATAAAGTCGTAATAATGTACAGAATTCAATGAAACGTTGTTTAATCTGCACATTTTGGTCAAGGGCGGACCCTATACAAATTGGTTCACATCGGTCCATAATTTCATATTATGTATATTTTTTTTCGTTATTTGAGAGCCCTCAGCTGTAACAGCAACATATGACATGCGATTCCGCACTAACTTTCGCATAGTGCGCTATCATTGGCCAGGGCACTGAAATTTTGCATGGTACGTTATGATAGGTAACTCTGGCGAAATTGCACCAAGTAGGTTACTATTTTCGTATAACCTCATACAATGGTCCTTCCCGCTCTGCAGCTCTAAAAGTCACATAATATGAGTGGAGCGCGGATTTTTGATTATTTAGGAATGCAATAAAAAATTATGAAACTATGAAAAATTCATTTTATATCTTAATTATATTGAAAAGTAAAGGAATTTTTAAATTACAAGGCTTTAAATAGTGTTTCCTGTAAATGTCGACCTTCGCTATCCACACACTGCTGCATACGCTTTCTGAAGTTTTTATAAACTCTAGGAAGCAAGTCAACCAGTATTCTGCCAACTTCAGCCTCAATATTGTTAATTTGGGGTTCCAAGGTGCTGAGATGTACACCTTCCTCTCCAGTACAGTGAAGGAAAAAATCGCATGGCCCTAAGTCTGGTCAGCGAGCCGGCCAGTTCACATTACCCCTTAAAGAGATAAGCCGCCCAGGAAACATTTGCCTCAAACAATTTATGGAAACCCTCGCTGTGTGCACGCAGAGAACAAATATGGTTACTATATGGTCACGGCAACAATAGTATGTTCTCTGCAATAAAAGTATGGTCGTCGCAACCATAGTATTGTTTTTTGAGTTTCATTTTTAAAATAGTATGGTTGTGGCAATATTAATATTGTTGAAATGTAATAATAGTATTATTGCCAAATTTAGAAATGAGAACTTGTTTGTATCAACAATATAAATATGGTTGGTGGGACAAAAGTATTGTTTTCATGTGTTTTACGTTACCAATAATATAATTACGGCAATCATACCGGCAAAATGGCATTTTTTTAATTTGAAAATGTTATTTTTACGAATCTTACGCAATAATAGTACTTTTTATATGTAAACTATTTTTTTTTCAAAACAAACTAAGGGTTAGTATAACTGAAATATTTTTAATAAATAAATTTTTTTAATGTTAAATAAATTGCTCCTACGAAGGCGACCGCAAAACTAACCGGCCTGGCACATTTTCTGTTTTACTAGCAACTTTTTTTTTGTTTTCTAAAACCAATCTTTTATAAGCCATCTGTCAAAATTTCCGAAATATTTAATGATTATTTTCATTGTTACAGGTGATTGAAGTAAACAAGTTTTATAATTTTTGAAAAATGGAAAATAAAGAGTTTCGTGGGGTAATTAAACACTTTTACTGTTAAACTTTAAAACTTGAAAAACGTTGGATGAAATGTATTGAGTTGGAAGGAGATTATGTTGAAAAAATAATAATAGTAATTCAAAAAAAAACGGTTCTTTTTATGTTAAGCCAGTTACTTTTGCGTTCGCCCTCGTATTATTAAGAGTTTAATGTATTTTTACAAAACTTAATAAAAATCTCTATTGTTGAATGACAACTTCACAAAAAATTTTGGGGATTATAGTATGGTTGTGTGTAAGTCATACTATGGTTGTGAGGATCATACTACGGTTGAGTATAAATAAAAATATGGTTGTGGGGATCATAGTATGATTGAGTGTGAATAATAATATGGTTGTGGGGATCATAGTATGGTTGTGTGTGAATAATTCTATTGTTGCGAGAACCATAATATTGTTGTGGGGATCATAGTATGGTTATGTGTAAACCATACTATTGTTGTGATGATCATAATATTGTTGTGCCACAACAATATAACCAACAATAGTATGATGCTCTTCGAATATTGTTACCACAACCAAATTTTTTTCTGCGTGTGTGCAGTGACACCATACTGTTGGAACCATGTACCCTCTCATTACATTGCCTCAATAGCCGGCTGAAAAAATACTGTATCATAGTCAGGTATCGTTCGGAGTTCGCCGCTACGGCAGTTACGACCGAGCAGAACGTTCCAGAGATTGCAGTACTGCTGCTCTAACTCTCTCGATGTTTTGTGGTGTTGTAATCCTTTTTTCAGGTCCCCTTCGTACTCATGACACATTCCCTGCAGTTCTCAATGAAGTTATCCAATTTACAATTAATTGCCGCACAGGAATAAGTCCGCGTGGGGAACAGCGAATCGTAAACGAGAAGCACGCTGAACTGCAATGATCGAGTACGCATTTGAAAAATCCGCTTCAAAACAAAATGAATCACTTGACTAATGCATAATCACAACGGACAGGCAGACGAATACAATTCTCCCGTCAGGCACTATAAGCTACGCACACCCTCCACTCTCTTTGATTAACAGTGCCGCCACAGCCTGCAGTGCAAAAAAGCAAAACTTCGCCTTCCACCCTGTACATTCGACTTCTATCAACTTTCGCACAGAGCTACCAATACGAGTACCCATGTCTGTTGATAATGGACTGTATCAGTTCATGTGGTTCTACACTAAGTTGCATCACTATTTAGTGTCGTGCAGTTCTAGAAGCCGCAAATTATACCTGCTCACACTATGCTGAGCATATATCGTTATAAGTAACAGATATATACTTTTCGCACAGCCCCCATACAAAGGACCCCAGGATTTCAGAATATTAAGCTTTAAAAGTCGCCTATTTTTGTCCAATTTTAAGACAACGTAGTCTTTAGTAATGTACTACTCTTTGCTTTTTTCTGCTAAAATTTTAAAACGATCGCTTAATTACTTTGCCTTTAAATGCCATTTTTAAAGGGGGCGTATCACTGCCCACTTTAATACCATGATGTGTTTTGATCCATGCCACCATCACATATTTCACATGATGAGATATAGTCTGTTTATGGCCTCCTCCGAAGGGTAGATGGGATAATGCATTTGTCATTCTGTTTGTAACCCCACGAAATATAGATTCTAGACTGTATGAGGTTTATATATTTGTAATCGTCGTGAAATTCTAAACGATTCAGCTATCACCGTCCGTCCG
This sequence comes from Hydrotaea diabolus, assembly GCA_963513945.1. Lineage (NCBI taxonomy): Eukaryota > Metazoa > Arthropoda > Insecta > Diptera > Muscidae > Hydrotaea > Hydrotaea diabolus. The sequence continues at coordinate 49,427,564 of OY740716.1, forward strand.
TGTGCCCAGTGGAAGCACGATAGCGGTCAAAAGAATCAAACTAGAATCCAAAGCTTTTGCATGACGATGGCTTATGATTATAGGATGTTTGGAATTGCAAAAATGTGAAATTGGTTTAGGTGAAAAAAAGTTTCCCTTTAAGGAACTAAAAGTAGCTGGAAAAAATTATACTTTTTTGAATATTTTCAAATCATAATTTTCTGTGGACTAACAATGGTTAAAATAAGTACTGTTAGTTAAGACGCAATTAAGACTTTGACAAAGAGCATAGTTGCTTGACGTCAAAGCGAGACATAAATAATCAATTTGGGGACACAAATTAAAATAAATCTTTATGAGATACTGTGTTTTTAAGTTCAAGGTTGTTTATGTTTCCAGAGGTCGCCCCTGTTCTTGTGAGGGCATAATTTTTGCCTCGTGAACGATCTGGTCCATTGTTAAGACCTAAAAATTTAGTCCATAAACACTTGTTTCTGCAAATTTTCAGCCACCTAGCCTCAATAGTGTGACCTGTAGTTCAATTTCCACAGACGGACATAACTAGATCATAATGGAATTTGACTCAATTTGACTCAGAATATTAATACTTAACAGGGTCTCCGACCAGTATTTCGATGTGTTGCAAATAGAACGACAAAGTAAAAATCTAGGAGTGTCAAGTTGCACGATCGCGTAAACCAGTCGATGAGCGCTCGCTCAGTCGCTAAAACTTTTTCCAAACAACTTCTACCACTGCACCGCTTTAGTAATATGTAACGCCATTGCGAATGTCAAATGTCTCAGGTACATCAAAGTTGAGCTCTGACCGAAGAAAGTCGGCTTATTTTGCTCTATTTGCAGTAGCAGTGTATCTATTGAAATTCCAAAATGCAAAAGTTGTGACAATATCTCGATGCTATAACCTAGGTCATACTGTTAATCTTTGTACTAATGCTCCGTCGAGCACTTGTGAAGTTTGCTGCTGAGCCAAAAATTGCCTTGTCCGAGAAAATAATAATATTATAATAAATATATTTTTGCCAAAATCCAGATCCACGGATAACATTGCCAGCGGCAAATTACCAAACTTGCAGCCTTTTTTTTGGAAGTTCAGCTTCGCCGGATTGACTTTTTTGCGTTGTACATTTGAGCTGATCGAAGCCACTAGCCGTCTAAAACCCCTTTGACTAAAGCCACTTTGAAGACCGGCCTAACGAATCAATTACCGTTAATGATTCTTAACTGAACCAGTTGTTCTATTAGGAAATTTTTAAATTGCCAGGTATCCCGGTCGGGAAAAATTTAATTTAAATTTGCTTGACGTTCAGTCAATTTTTGTAAGCCAAGTAAAGAATACTAACCCGTTAGCAAATAAATACCTTTATTTTAAGAATTGGTGCCTCGATTACAATGTTTTGCATCGTATACAAGTTTGGAAATTTTCTGCCCTTCCAAATCAGTCGAAATCTCAACAGACCAAACCTAAAGTAGTTTAAATATGCAGCCTATCTTGTTCATGCGTAAAAGTCTAAAGGGCGACTTAAAACTTATACCTATAAGTTTCAAAATGTAAATAGGTTTTTTTAACTTTCTAAACTAAGTATATTGCAAAAATAGTGTCGTGTTTTCAGTTTGGAAAAATACTAAGTTTCGACAAATGTTGCATAAGTTTATAGTTCCGGAACCCATTTAGCCTTCTTTAAAAATGAATAGCTCCTTGTAAACACAAATCTCTGCTAATTTGCACCTGTTTAACGGAACAATGGAGAAATTATTACTATTTTTAAAACAACTTCTTTGCGGAACCTATTCTATCTATAGGCTATGCAGACGAAGGGCCTTATGTTGTCAACTTTGTTCGGTGAAATAATCTACAGCAAGAAGTTCTCTATACACGTAGCTACCTGCTCTTAAGTGAAGAACCACTGCTCATGGTTAAAGAACTTTTGAATGTTGGAGGCTGGCGATGGTGAGATAGTATTGCCCGAAAGTCATCCCTGCTTGCAACTAAAAGTCTTATCGACTGCGTCTTTAAAACGTATATGTGACGCGCAAAATAGAAAGGGACCTAAGGGTAAAAACCAGTTTTGTTCAGGAGAGCCATTTTAAAGATTAGGTCCCTTTCTATTTGCGCTTAGAATCGTCGACTTCACTTTCATAAAACGCGCATATCTCTGGGAGGGAACACTTTTGGGGCATGGGATCGGTCTCATTCGATGCTCAGATGTTGTCCACATCAAAAAAAGAGAAAAAAAAATTGATTTTTTTCCCTTATGTTCCTTTCTCTAGGCGCTGTGACATATGTTTCCTTTCAATAAAGGTTCAATATAATTTAATATAACTATTAGGAGTCGATAACTAATAAATATAAAAAGCAATAGTTAAGCTTAACTACCATTATTATTTATATTTAATATCGCATCTATAAATATATTTTGATTATTAATTTGTGAAATAAGTGGGGTAATTTAGTATTTAAATTGAGAAAATAAACTTATGTTAAAAATTTATTTTCAAATCTTCATAAATTTTGTCTTCTATCCATTGTATAGGGATTAAATCGGCTCAAGAACTCTTGCTTCTATATTTAAATAGAAGACAAGTTTTTAACAAAATGGCAAACTGACATTGATTTTCGTGGCTGAACACTACTTTTATCATGATTTCGGGTCCGTGACAACCCTCTTCAGAAAGCCTTGCTGCAATTGTTGAAAGTAAAACCGAACTCTATAAGGCCAGGCTCTCCCCAAACGAATGAGAACTACTGTTGTAAACCTTACTTTTCAAGTTTTCTTTACACAATTGCCCACGGAAATACTCACTCTTACCAACTCTAAAGAGACTCCACATCGAGAGCCATCAATGGATTTCTTTTACAACGTGTGTGTCTCTTCTATGAAATATTATTACTCAAAATATTTTTTTTCATTTCCACAAATCAATAAAACCTTTTCGTATTTATCTTGAAAATGCCGGAAATATTTAATTGGTGGCCAATCAAACTCTGACTCCTGTTACTTTATCTAATAAAAACCACTTAGTTTGAGGTTCGTCCCCATCGGAATTTTAAAGCAAATCAGCTTTGAAGGTTTTTTAAAATTTCCCGGTATCTCAGTGAAAATTTCCCGAGAAACCGGGAAAAAAACCTAGATACATTTGATCTTTCTCATTCAATTAATTGCGTTGTGTACAACAAAAATACCAGAACATTTTTTTACCACTTTATAACTGCTGAAAATCACGGTACTGTTCTCAATTCGCAGTGAAACTTTTTTTCAGCATATTCTTCCATTTATTCATTCCTTTGCTAACAACTGAGATAAGATGATAATGAATCAATCTCACACTCAGATCCTCCCGCCTTCGCGCCAACCGTATTTCCAAATAATGAGATTTAAAATGAAATTAAAATTTCACATAAACGAAGGACAAATGAATGAAATGTTTGTACATTTGTTATTAAAATCATATCATATTCAGAATTACGAGCAAAAAATAAAATCAATCATACAAGTATGTACATTTACGACTACAGCAGACAAACAGACAGATGTGAACACGACCCTTATGGTTGTGCGTTCATACGTCGTACGAGGACAGTTCCACAACTCTTCGACCAAGCCAAGAAATACACAAACAACATGAAAAAAACATTCTCTTGGTGTCTGCTATGGCTCAACTCATTTTTGCTGTAGTATTCATAAACATGAATAGAAAATTTGTATTAAAAAGAGTTTAGATGTTTAGAGTTACCATCCGTTTTTATATTGTACATATTGCGTGTCATTTACACGATGGACCACTTCAAAACTGTATAGAGGACAGTCGTACAGAGAGGTGCAGACTCTTTTTGAATATTATCTTAGTCGGTTGGTTGAAATGAGATATTTTAAGTAAAATAACATTTTATTGCTTGTGCTTGCCAGGTTAAGTGTTCTTGGCTCGTTTGCCTCAAAGTTTGTTACTACCAAAAATATTTTCAGGAAAGAAAAGGCAAATAAAAGAACGTTAATGTTGGAAGATCGCGTTGTACGGAAATATAAAATATTGGCAGAGATTGATTGTCAACTCGCTTAAAAGGTTGATAACTCCATAACATCATACCATTGTACAAGAATATAAAAATGATTTCGTTTTCAGATAACTATAGACAATTTGCATTCAGACCCGAGATCAGTTATTACTGGCTTATATTAGGCGTGTTTTATTGGTATCGCTTATAGTGGTCGCTGAGACGACTACTCGTATATTAAAAACGTATTAAGTTGTTTTTGAAAATTGTTTGTATGCAAGAACTGATTGGATTTAAGCACTGTGACACATAAACTTATTAACAGATGACGGCAATCTCTGTCATTAATATTCATGAGTCTGAGTCTTTAAGAATAGGCTGAGTCTTTAAGAAATTGAAGACTAAAGGCGAATCATGGGCAAGAAATATGACAGGGATTTACTGGCTATTTTCGAATGGTGTCAAATAAATAGAGTAGACTTTAAAGCGCGTCTCACAAACGATTCGATGACCCAACAATGTCGTCAAATCATATCGATGGTATGGATATGGAACAATCAGATGCCCTCGATGTTCTGGGCATAAAAACACAATGTGACGCTCGTTGGGCGAGACAAGTATTAAAAGTTTTAAAAGCGGGGCAAGAAATATTTCACTTCTGATCTTTTTAATATTTACAACTTACATCAGGTCGAAGATGAAATACAACTCCCATATCTAGGCAGGTGTTACAAAATCATTGGAGCTACTTGAAAAGCGATGGTGCTAATAGGCGACAGAAGGGTATCCAACTCTATTGTTTCCCTTGAGCATTTACGGAATTTGGTTTGCGTTACGCTGTCGTTACTTTCATGGTGTGTGTTCATTATACACCCGTCGTTCTCTTCCTACGTGAGGTTGTTTGGCAGGAATACTCGACTTTCTAGGTAAACACTCCCGTTTATTATCGATTGGCTAGTTGACCGCACTATACATTACAAAACAGATTTGTTTTTCACTCGTACTGTCCGTATGTGGAATTGAATTCCGGCTAATACATTTCCAACTAATTATATGCATCGTCGAATATACAGGGTTGCCCATATTCGACGGACCCATGTTTTTTTTCGGCCATTTCGATGACTCTTTGTTGGGCCCATTCCAATCGACGAGGCTTGTCCACAGGCAACAATCTTTGCGTCAATTGAATTTTGTACGGGAACAAATGCAAATCAACGCGAATAATCCGTTGTAAAGTGGACCGAGCCATGCCCAACTGCTGAGAACGGCGTTTTTGGGATGTTCTTGGGGACCTCTCAACACTGGCTCGTACGGCAGCGATATTCTCGGCCGATCGCCTTGGTCGACTTTTATTTGGCCTCTTCGGATTAGAAAGAGCCTCACCAGTCGAAAATTTTTCGTATAAACGCTTAATGGTGTTCTTAGAAGGCGCACCTCTCACATTTTTTAATATTTAAAAAGCACGTTGAGTTTTCACAATTGACTTGTTCTGTTGAATGTTAATTTCAACTATTTCAGAGCGCTCGCGTGGCGTTTATTGTTGCATTGTAAAAATCTGCTTGGACTGACGCTTCAAACGCGGTATGTCATTAAGCGATCTGACATCTCTGTCAAAAGTTATGGCGTTGCCAGATGGGTCCGTCGAATATGGGCAACCCGGTATATACTGCATCGTCGTAAAATTCTATGATCATGCTAAGTGCGTCTGTCTATCCGTCCGGCAGTGGAACAGGTCTCACTATTGAGATTTTGCAGAAATATGTGTTGATGGACTGAAACGGTTGATATTGAAAAAAATGTCCTTACTAGGACTGGGTCAACCTCTGAAAAAATACTATTAGACTATACTATTAGAGATATGACAATGGTATTTGGAACATATCATGCTGGCACATATCTTGGAACAGCCTGGAGAAAATGTGGGCGATGCTACCCCCTTCACGCATATAACAAGTATGGTTGTGGAGACAATATTCGAAGAGGATAATACTATTGTTGGGTATATGGTTGTGCTACAACAATATTATGATCCTCACAACAATAGTATGATTCAAATACAACCATACTATGATCCTTACAACAATAATATGATTCACACGCAACCATGTTATGATCCCTACAGCCATAGCATGATCACACACAATTATACTATGAGCCCCAATATTATTTATTGGAATTGGTTTACGTTGTCAACAATAGATTTGAATTATGAAAATTATTCAAAAATACATTATATTCAAAATAATAGGAGTGATTTATTTCACAGTAGAAAAAATAAATTTAAATGAACATAAGCGTTTTTATTAAAAATATTTCAGTTAAAAAGGAAAAGCAGCTAATATAAAAAAAATTAATTTCAATAAAAAAAGTACTATTATTGCATTAGATCCAGATAATAACGGTTGTTCTAAAAAGCATATTTAAATGACGAAAAATTACAATCATACAATATGATTGCCGTAATCATATTATTGTTGACATAAAACGCAAAACACAATACTTTTGGCGCTCCAACCATATTTATATTGTTCATTTTTGAATTTGGCAATAATACTATTGTTACATTTCAACAATATTAATATTGCAGCAATTATACTATTGTCAAAAATAAATTCAGTTAACAATGCTGTGGTTGCGACGAACATACTTTTATTGCGGAGAACATATTATTATTGCCGTGACCATGTAGTAACCATGTTTTTTCTCTGCGTGAGTAAGAAACTGATTTTATGTTCACAGTTATATACCAATCGTTACAAAATTTCAACAGAAGGAAATCAATGACTAAGCAATTATGATAGACTACATTCTGATAAATCTGGACAAGAGGTCTTGACACTCTTAGCTCTTAACTTAAAAAGACAATGTCTCATAGATCGAAAAGCCTCCATGAGAAAAGGTGGGCGCTGCCAAGCCTCATTCAAAAAATCGCTTTTATGGCCAAAGTAATGGATCGACCATTTAAAAGTTTTATCAGGATGAAAGCAATGCTCGGCATATTATTTTAGACTATATTATTTAAAAAAAGAAGCGTGACACACACAGTCTTTAGAACACAGAACTGTGAACTAATACCGTTATGACTATAGCAGTTGGTATGTGATGTTGGTATGGAAAGAAACACACCCTGATAGAAAAGAGGCCGATGCCACGCCCCCTTGACAAAACTTTTGCATTAGACCGTAATCCATGATGTAGGGTACATTGTTTTCGGCACGATCGAACTTAATTTGTCCACTTGGTTTTTTGTCCTTTTTTAGTGTAGGGCATAAACTCTTTCTATTTAAACATTTTAAATTCGATTTTGCTCTAAAAAAAGCTTAGTATGATTTGCGATCTATAACTATCCGTAGTGAAATTATCCTATATTGTCTTAGTTTTCCTCACAGCCACCATGAAGTTTGCCCTCTTTGCTCTGAAGGCCACATTTAAAGTCAAATTCATTCATTTAAAGTCAAATTTAGCCTTTTTTACTTCTTTCTATTGGAACAGGATACTCGGCATCGCCCGACCTTAGTTTTGTGAACCCTTTACTGAAAAATGTAGTGTATACTAAACGTGCCATTCCGTTTTCTAGACCTCGAAACTATTGATCAGAGACCCTACAAAGTATATATATACTTATATGTGATAGCGCATAGAGAAAGGTACCTATGGGCAAAAAAAATCAATTTTCATTTTTTCCTTTTTTGATGTGGACAACATCTGAGCATCGAATGAGACCGATCCCATGCTCCAAGAGTGTTCCCTCCCAGAGATATGCGCGTTTTATGAAAGTGAAGTCGACGATTCTACGCTTAAATAGAAAGGGACCTAACCTTTAAAATGGCTCTCCTGAACAAAACTTTTCATCAACTTTTCACTTTTTTTTTGATGTGGACAACATCTGAGCATCGAATGAGACCGATCCCATGCCCCAAAAGTGTTCCCTCCCAGAGATATGCGCGTTTTATGAAAGTGAAGTCGACGATTCTAAGAGCAAATAGAAAGGGACCTTATCTTTAAAATGGCTCTCCTGAACAAAACTGTGTGTTTAACCTTAGGTCCCTTTCTATTTTGCGCGTCACATATATTTGATTTGATTACTGATTGACGGTTTTCATCAAACGATCCGTTTTATGCACAATCAAATATATGTGACGCGCAAAATAGAAAGGGACCTAAGGTTAAACACACAGTTTTGTTCAGGAGAGCCATTTTAAAGATTAGGTCCCTTTCTATTTGCGCTTAGAATCGTCGACTTTACTTTCATAAAATATCATATCTCTGGGAGGGAACACTTTTGGGGCATGGGATCGGTCTCATTCGATGCTCAGATGTTGTCCACATCAAAAAAAAATGAAAATTGATTTTTACCCTTTGGTCCCTTTCTATATGCGCTGCCACATATGGTCACGGCAATAATAATATGTGCTTCGCATATTATGTTAATAATGATTGGTATGGTTCATATATGTATGGAAAAAAGGGCCAAATAGCCGCCGCGACCTCGGCGCCACACTTCCATCTGATGGCCTAAATTTTTGATGATGCAGAGGCATAATTGAGGTTCTATGCCCAATTAAATTACTTATATATTATATATATAATTATATTATATCCTTTAGCTCCTGAATTGTTGCTGGCTTATCGACGTAAACCTTTTCTTTCAAATAACCCCAAAGAAAGAAGTCAAACAGTATCAAATCACATGATCTTGGTGGCCAATGAACATCGCCACAACGTGAGTTAACACGGCCACTGAATTTGTCGCGCAAAAGAGCCAACGTTTCGTTAGCTGTGTGGCAAGTGGCACAGTCCTATTGAAAGCACATATTGTCCACATTCATATCATCTAATTTGGGCCATAAAACGTTCGTTATCATCTCACGGTAGCGAACACCATTCACAGTAACGGCCTGACCGGCCTCATTTTGGAAAAAATACTGGCGATTATGCCGCCAGTCCATAAACCGCACTAAACAGTCACTCTTTGTGGGAGCATTATTTTTCGACAATCATTCTTGAAATATCAATCGCCCAAATGCGGCAATTCTGCTTATTGACGAATTCACTGAGGTGAAAATGTGCATCATCACTTAAGATGATTTTCTTCGAAAATTGATTATCCACTGTCGCCCATATTCATAATTAGCCTGAATAACTTTGGCGCTTGGCTCGCTTGTGTATCTTTCCATGGTTCAAATTGAGTAAGTCTGATATTGAGAAATATCAAATGAAATGCAGAAAAAAATTTGACGTTGAAGAGTGGTTCACACTCAACATCGGCCCTTAAAATTTAACTACCCTTTATATGTGATCATACTATGGTTGTAGGGATCATAACATGGTTGCATGAATCATACTAAGGTTGTAGGGATCATAACATGGTTGCATGAATCAAACTATAGTTGTAAGGATCATACCATGGATTTATGTGAAACATACTATGGTTATGAGGATCATGAAATGGTTGTGGAGATCATAGTATGGTTGAGTGTGAAGCATACTATGGTTGTGGGGATTATAGTATGGTTATGTTTGTAACATTCTATTGTTGTGAGAATCAAATACAACCATACGTATTTGAATCATACTATTGTTGTACCACAACCATAAACCCAACAATAGTATGATGCTTTTCGAATATTGTTATCCCAAACATACTTTTTTCTACTTGTAATGAATCCTAATATTGCTTTAGTTTCAAGATTTAACAGAGTTTATGGTCGGATTCGGAATCATAGATCCAAGGAAGCAAGAGTTGGCCACTTTTTGTTTTTATACTCAAACTTCAATAGCGAAGGTCACGGTCAAGGGAGTATAAGGTTCGACATAAGAACGTTTTTTAATTGTTGTTTGACTAAGTCGGTTAGTTTTGAAACTGCCTTCGTATTTCAGTATAAATGTAACATTTATGTAATTGTGAATGTTTATGGCAACATGGACAAGTCCTGTGACATGGTCTTCATCCTTTTACCAATACAACCGGATGGTAAAGAAGGTGTAGCTGAGGTCGCTGCTACAGTTCCGGTTCATGTTTGTCGTTTTCATACTGTTACTTGTTTTGCTCTTTTGTTTTACCGATGATGACTATGTTTTTGGTTAACCAAAGACATTTAATCATCTTGTACATATAAATATATGTATTTATATCAGTATATATGTATATATGTTTAAGTGTAAAATATATATAGATGTTACAACATTATACCCAGTATAACAATACATGCACAGAGAGATATTTATTTATTGTTACATGTTATTTTTGTTTTCCAACTCAATTAAAGTGCCATAAAAACCAATGGCAATGTGTCACGCTATGCAGACGCCGAGAACCACAGAACACACACTGGAGCGACTGACAGACATAGAGACACAAAACGTGATGACAGATATGGAGAAAAGAAATACTGCTGCACAGGCGGACAGGATGGCAGACAAATTGAGGTTGGTAATATCTTCTTTCTTCACCTTGAATATTGTTACATAGCTAAAAGTTCTAGACGGTGGCTCGTTCTGTGCTTCATTTGCTGTACTCTCGACCGAAGATTGGGGTGCAAACTTAGTTCGTCATTCCGTTTGCCAAACCTGAACAATCGAAAAGTCTCAAGACGAACTGGACATGTCGGTCTGTCCGTTTGTTTCTCGAAAACACATTCGCTGTTGAATAAACCATGTTATGCTAGAAGCCTACTATTTTGTGCTATGATAGCTTGTAGTCATAAGCTGTTTTATATTATAAATAAGCGAACTCGCACCACGAGGAAAACGTTATCCTACAAGGGACTGAAAGAACTTTGAAAAGAAGTACATTGTTGGTGAATTTGCTCAACGGTGGAGGGTATATAAGTTTCGGCCTGACCGTACCTTATGTTGTTTTTACTTGTGCTTTTTTGCTGTTGCCTTTTGTCGCATATTTGATTGTGACATTCATCACATAAATTCATATTTTCCACACACACACTGAACACGAGACATGTCACTAGACAAACATATATAGACGTATGTATGTAGTATGTGCGTTGAGGATATAGAATGCTTATCTTCGTGTGTGAGTGTAAGACTGAAGGTAGGTGCGTGTTATTTTTGTTAATATTAGAAGCTTTAATTGTCGTCCTTTTTCTATATGACTTCCTCTAAGGTTTTTTTCTTCTCTCCAAATGCTTTGAGAGTGTTTTTGTGTAGGGAAGGTGATGATGGTATTAATAATTTATACCAATGTTGAGCATTGGTCTGTATTCTGAAATGACTCTGATTTTGTCGAAAACATAGCGATATTTTTAGCTCGTTTGTTTTATTTCGGTCTGTTGCTTTTACACGTTGAACAGGGATTAAACCGGCTCAAGACCTCTTGCTTCTATATTTAAATAGAAGACAAGTTTTTAACAAAATGGCAAAGTGGCATTGATTTTCGTGGCTGCACACTACTTTTATCATGATTTCGGGTCCGTGACAACCCTCTTCAGAAAGCCTTGCTGGAATTGTTGAAAGTAAAACCGAACTCTATAAGGCCAGGCTCTCCCCAAACGAATGAGAACTACTGTTGTAAACCTTACTTTTCAAGTTTTCTTCACACAATTGCCCACGAAAATACAACTCACTCTTGCCACCTCTAAAGAGACTCCACATCGAGATTGTTGACGCACTACACATCAATCATACGAATGTATGCTGGTGGAAGAAATGCCCAAGCATGCCTCTATCTCACGGTATGTCACATGACGATCTTGCATTATCAGTTCACGCACGGCATCAATGTTCTTTGGCACAACGGCCGTTTTTGGACGAACTTTACGACCTTCGTCTTTGAGTGAGCGTCGGCCATTAAACTAGTTTTTCACAGTGCCTTAGGATGCTGCTTCATCGCCATACAAAGTTTTAATTTCATCGATGCACTGTTGTCGTTATAATTCACGTCAAAAGTTGTGAAAAATAATCGCACGAAAATCTTCACGAGTTAATTCCATTTTTTGCCAAATTGATTTTTTAAAGTCACAAAAACAAACAACACAAATGATGGGCGTACCTACGTCAAAACGTTCTAAGTATGTTTATGCTGAAAAATGTCAAACTTTCCAATGGAATCAGATGGCGCCAGGCAACACTTAGTGTTACGCACTACAGATAAATATACGTAATATTGATAGATTTAAGTAGTAAACCATCATGGATTTAAAAGCCTTTAATCGAAAAGGGCCACTGTTTTTGGGAAAATAGGAATTAGCTAAACCCTTACACTCTCTCCCCATAAGCAATTTCTTGCTCAATTTTATCTTATAGCAAATACAAATTACGATATTGACAGACTAAAGGTGCATACCCTGCACCATTCCTGCACAGGACCTTTAAGTGGATAGACGACTCAGAATCTTGAGCTGGTTCGAATTTAAAATTGTCACAATTGTCAACCTTTCGTCATGAAATTTTGATGCAGTACGTCTTTTTTGGAATGAGGACAGATTGTCAGTGTCAAAATGATTTTTTTATGAAAGAGTGACCATTTCGAAGGACAATTTTATCAGTGGGAAGAGATGACAGGTGTTAACCGTTTTCATACAAAATGAGATATTTGCAAATTTTTGACCAAATATCCTTTTGCTAAACAAATGGGAGAGGTCCAAGTCGTTTTTTGCCCATACTGTCCGTATGTGGAATCAACTTCCGGCAAATGTATTTCCCACCAATTACGACATCCAGAAATTCAAGACAATTCGTCAATAAGCAGAATTGTCGCATTTAGGTGAATAATAATCCAAGAGTGATAGTCAAAAAAACAATGCACCCACAAAAAGTAACTGTTTGGTACGGTTTATGAGCAGGCGGCATCATTGGGCCGTATTTTTTACAAAATGAGGTCGGTCAGGCAGTTACTTTGAATGGTGTTCGCTATCGTAACTTTCTATGGTCCGAATTGGAAGATGTGCATGTGGACGATATGTGGTTTCAACAGGACAGTGCCACTTGCCACACAGCTGATGAAACAGTGGCTCTTTTGCGCGACAAACTCAATGACCGTGTTATCTCACGTAGTGGCGATGTTAATTGGCCGCCAAAACCATTTGATTTGACACCGTTGGACTTCTTTCTTTGGGGTTAATTGAAAGAAAAGCTTACGTCGATAAGCCAGCAACAATTCAAGGGCTAAAGGATGAGATAATTCGGCACAATAACGGCATAGGACCTCAATTATGCCTCAGCGTCATCGAAAATTTGGACCATCGGATGGAGGTGTACCGCCAAGGTCGCGGATGCCATTGGCCGACATTTTGTTCCATACATAATTGAACCATACCAATAATATCAAAGTAAAAATAAATGACAATAATTTCTTAAATAATTTGTGTTTTATTCAAAATCAACATCGGCCATTAAAATTTAACTATCCTATAGATGTGATGATGAGTAAAAAATTATTGCTGATATGAAAAATCGCATTGAAAGTGAACTTAGAAAGAAAACCAGGCCGTAGAGAACTAAACGATGGTTAATCTGCAAGGCGTTTTTTGTTTAAGAATTCTGAAGTATCTGCGGAAATTTCAAAAATTATTTTAGAGTTGATAAAAAGTATGCACACAAAAGTAAGAGTTGATTCTAGTGAAACTAGGGTCAATATTGAAAAAATTTCAAATTTCGCTAATGTCACTGCCAGGCTATTTGTTAAAATGTATTCATGATATTATATGACTCCTACTCACCATTGCCTATTGGTCAGCTAACTTGAGAATGTCAGGAAACTGGAAATAAAGTCTTAAAAAATAGGGAGCCGTTTTCGCATAAATGCAATAGGGAAAACGATAGGAGACGTATTTAATAGGTGTCTTTTATGAAGCATTCAGTTCAATCATGAAGGAGGAAGAGTTGTAAAAAGAAATCGCAGAAAATGCCAGTGTTTGCATTGGAGTTACCTATTCTTCCCAAAATGATAAAGCTGACGATGAAGATGATGATTATGAAATAAATAATACTTTATGAAGTAAATTAATGAAGAAAATAATAAAGACAATTATATTTTTGGTCGAAATATTTTTTCTAAAATTGTTTTTTGTTTTGTTTTTGTACTATAATTCTTGTGTTTAAATATTGATCAGTAAAACAATAAAAATAATATATTTTAGTCTGACTTTATCAATATTGTGGAATATGGACACAAACAATCGGAAGTTAGTTAAAAAAATTTGCTAATGTAAATACATATTAATTATTTATTTATTTTTCTTTTTAAACTAATTTTTTTTCTGAAAGCACATTAAGTATGCTTTTATTTACTGCAAAATTACAGCGAAAATTGTGAAATAAGGTATTTTTTTCATAAAAAAAACAACAAAGCCCATTAAAGGTTAAAACTTTATATTTTTACATTTTTTTTAAATGTTGAGCTTTTGTTTAATTATAAGTACTTATCAATAAAAAAAAAACAAAATTAAAAATTACGACTTCCCTAAGGTAATCTCCACTTTGCTCACCGTTCAACCCACTGTGGCTCCAAATTAAGATATGACCGAAATAAGCAAACGTTCGATTACAAAGAGTTTTGATTTTTATAATCCATTTATTTTAGACATCATAAACACACTTTATATGTTTGATCCTGAGATTATGAGCCAGTTTGTTGTCCTTGGTTGTTTCAAGCGGGAAAAATAAAATATATTATACTTTATTATTTACTATACAATAAATCTTTATAGGACCTTTAAAGTCTTTAAAATTGTTTTTAAAAAAATGATTTGTTCTTCAAAAAATTTCCTTCCAAAGTATTCAAATATCATTACACGCAGAAAAAAAGTATGGTTGGGGTGACAATATTCGAAGAGGATCATACTATTGTTGGGTATATGGTTGAGACACAACTATATTATGATCTTCACAACAATAGTATGATTCACACATAACCATACTATGATCCCCACAAACATAGTATGATTCACACTTAACCATACTATGATCTCCACAACCATATTATGATCCTCACAACAATAGTATGTTTCTCATACAACCATAGTATGATCCTCACAACCATAGTATGATTCACATGCAACCATACTATGATCCCCACAACCATAGAATGATTTACACTCAACCATACTATGATCCCCAAAATTATTTGTTAGGGTTGGTTGTTGTTGTTTTTCAAAAATAGAGATGCTACTTCACCATCCGTAGACACCAAGTAAAGAATGTGATTAAACCCCATGATCGAAGGCTATATATTTAAGTGCAGGCAGATTTTAAATAAACGAGAACCAGTCGATTTTAGAGTATTTCACCGAACAGGGTAAACACAATAAAAATCCCTCGAACTACCTTCCGATTGTTATTGTTTTTTTAATGGACAACAACCATTCACTGTATCGTGTGTATGTGTTATTTTTGTATATCAAAAAAACATACGCACACACATCCATGTATGCTCTATAAAACCTGTTTTGTTATGTTCATAGTCGCAACCATACTGTATTATAGCCGTAATCAAATTATTGTTAACGTAAATTTTAAACAACAATACTTTTGTAACACCAACTATGTTTCTATGGTTACTACAACCATGTTTTCATTTCTAAATTTGACAATAATACTATTGTTACATTTCAACAATAGCAATATTGTCGCAATCATACTTTTGTCAAAATGAAATTCGAAAAAAACAATACTATGGTTGCGAAGAACATGCTTTTATTGTAGAGAACTAGTATTGTTGCGGTGACCATAGTGTAACCATATCCTTTCTCTGCGTGTACCCTGGTTGTCCCTAGCACTACTTTCAATTGAAATTTTCTCAATTTCTTACAAAAATATTATTTATTATTTATGTAATAAAACCACAGTAAAAAATAATAATCAATTAATTTTGTTTCTATTAACGATTATAATTTTTTATTCAATTTATATTTTTATGGATGTTTATTTTCTGTCCCTGAAAATATACAGTATTCCCCTGTAAAATCTAATATGCGCTAAAATTCAAATTCCAAACCAATCCTGATTCCAAGCAACTCAAATATGATTAAACATCACTTGAAGTGGGTGCACATCCAATAGTTTTTTCGTCAACAGTCTTATTAAAATTAAGTATATCGTATTTTGTCACTCGTTACGAACGTTCACACTTAAGTTGGCCATTACCCTGTGTTGTTTTTTAAAAAGATAGTTATTACTTTTTATAACTTTGCAAGTGTTTTTTGTATTTATTGCAAGTATAAACTTCCAGCTGAAGTCAATTTTGTAATGGGAAAGTAGTTAAATAAACATTTCAGGCGGTTTTGCAGAAATTCATCATTCCCCTGCCAAAATTTTTCGCAGGGAAATGACGATAAACAGATTTTGTTCTTTTATTATTTTTACAAAAGAACTGAATTAAAATGAATTTGTCGATTTTAAAGAAAAAATACTATATATTTTATTGTCTTCGTCTTTTCACTGTTCAATGAGTCATTACCGTGGAGGTCATATTTTTAAATCGTTTCATTAAAAATTTCAGTAAAATTAAAAATTAAAATTTTGATGTGTACCTATTAAAAATGACTAGTCATTCTTAAAACTAAGACATCTACCTGAATTAAATATTTAATTTTGCAAAAAAATCGAATGCCAAAAATGATGTCGAAATTTGCCCATAATCTCAGAATCACCCATATATGAAAAAAAACAGCATTTCCATAAAACAAAGCAGCTAAAACAAGTGAAAAAGCTTAAGTCAAGCATGGCAAGCAATTTCGATTCAAAAATCTCCACCTAAATGTATTCAAATTTGGAAAATAGTTTTATATCTGGCTTTGTGAGAAAATATTATAGTTATTTGGTAGTCATCTTTCCATGTTTACTGGAAGCCGTTCTGTGGGCTCCCAAATCATTTGTATGGGAACTACATCAACAAATGGTCCTATATGGTCCCAGATTGACTGTGTGTCCACCGTCGTATACCACATCGAAGGTAATTGAAATCTGAAAGTTTCTGAGCGGTTGTGTATTAAATCGGCAGGTATCTTTGTTGCAGGACTACATCAAAACGTACAACGATATCACCCTTTTTTATACCCTCCATCAGAGGATTGAGGGTATATATACTCTGTCATTCCGTTTGGAGCACCTCGAAATACTGGTCAGCGACCCCATAGAGTACATTTATTCTGAACGTCGTAAAATTCCTTATTGCCTTTGTCATTCTGTTTACAGCACCTCAAAATACTCGTCAGAGACCAGTCCATTTGTCAATCAATTAGTCTGTCTGTGACAAGCAAACAAAACTAAATTTTTGAAGTCATAAAATTGTTAAACCGTTGTTCTGTTCAGACTCGTGAAATTAGTTGTTTCCTTTTGAACCCATATTTCTATTGCTGTGGTTGCCCTAGCGAGCCCACAGATTCGGGCCCTAAATTTAGACAAATCTTAAAAGTTAATGTATATTAAGATTGTTAAGGTAATTCCACTGTTTCGGAGTAACCATATGACGATGTTCAAAGGAGCCTATGGTCTTGGCCCTCAAATATCGTCGAATCGCAAAATTAATGCTTTTGCCATGTTAAGGTACGTCGAATCGTTTAATGAAAATGAGATTTGGATCTATGATGAAATTGGAATGTTTCTTAATACTCAAATTTCTCTAGCTCAAAGATGCCTATTTTTGGGATCCTAGGTCACATATGGGCTGCTCCGAATTACAAATTGGCACAAATCTTAAAAATATGTAAACATTTTGGTTTGTTAGAAAATTTCGTTATCGCTGGAATATTAGGGGATAGTTTTTAAGCCCCAGGGCCCATTGGCCAACTTTTCGAATTTTGCCAAATGGTCCACTGATACACTGTTTATGAGTACCCGTATGGCCATGTTCGAAGGGACTAATCGGAGCCCTAGCTACATTACCCCAATGGTTCATGGCCTAAAATTTCTCCAGATCGTAAAATTAATACGATTCTCTGTTTCGTTCTTTTAAGAATTTTTATTTTTATAAACAAAAAAAGGCTGCTATATATTTCTTTATTTGAAATTTCTTTATTTTGAAACTTATTTTCTGCTGCAGCAAGCCGTTGCTTTCAGCGTCTTGTAGAGTTGTATAAAGCCATGTAGAAAGCCGTGCGGTGCCGAGCTGGGCTACATGACTTGGACCTCAGCTGACACGACGTTATAACACCAGTTTTTCTTGACAGTAGAAAGTAGTTTGAGCTAGAAAGAGAACGAAAAAATCTGTGACAGTTGAAAATGTCTGTAACGCTAGGTAGCGCGTACAACCGTTTATTGCGAATGTTCAATGTCACGTGATATACACATAGGACGTTTCAGGAAGCTGACCATGTTGGTATCGTACTCAGCAGTTATTGTTCCTGATCGACCTTTTATGGCATGTCATCTCTACGACACACATAACACTCAGTGTATCAAATAAGTTGGCATATACTTGTATGTGCGTTGGTAAATACATACATATGCGTATACACACATCGGCATATGAGCATATACGATATGGACTCGTTGTGATAAATGAATCCATATCTGGCGTAATTTCATATTTCATGTGAAGTTGATTGATTATCAGAAATTTCATTTGTTGTTATGACCGTCTCTTCAAGTGGTTATTTATGTATGTAAAGTGTACATAAAACTGTATATACATATGCTCATATACTCATATGACGATGTACACATACAGATAACAAAACAAATGACTTGTAAAGGGTGGACCAAATTTAAGTTTTAGACATTCTAGATATGAAAAAAAATATTTGTTCGGCAAGTGATTGGTTTATTCGAAAGAGCAAATATGGTCGTTTTATATGGCACAATTACATTCAAGCGATCAGCTCGGCTATGCCTGCAGTAGAGCATTTTAATCTTATTTTTTAAGATATTGGTGAATGTTTGTGGCACAATATTTCGAATGGAGAAAGGCCCTGAACAGTTTAGGTTTGTTCTCTTATGGCTTTAATGTAGAAGCTCCGAGATGAGCCGGGATGGCAAATAATACCTTAAACGAATTTGGCGTGCAAAAAGGCAACACTTAATGTTGCCTAGGCCAGTAATATAAGTAAATATATATAGAAAGCCTCTCGTAAGATAGTCCTAATTTCTTTATTTTGAAACTTATTTTTTGCTGCAGCAAGTAATTCTTTAAACGAATTTGGCGTGCAAAATATCGATTGTACCGTGGGCTATATTTAATGCCATACTATCCTGGTAAGCCAAGGATCATCTAAGTCGCCGTCTTGAATTTGCAGACTTCTACAGCCCTCTTCTTTATCATTTTTTTCAACAATATATTTTTTTGTAAACTATTTTATATACTTACTTACAAAAATAATAAGTAAATTTTGTAATTAATTAATTAATGCCACTTTAAAAATAGAAACCAAGAACGTTGTGAACTCAGCGGTTATTCACAGACCATGTCGTATTAGCAATTACTCGGAGATTCTTGGTTTTTATCACAACTTATTTTCTTTTCATCTTCATATGTTCTCTCCAGTTAAGGTGCCGATCTGTTTATAGGCCAAGATATTTTGTACCACATCGAAGTTAATCGAAATCTGAGTTTTATTGAGCGGTTGTGTGTTAAATCGGCAGGAATCTTTATTGTAGAGCTGTATCAAACGTAGAACGATAATTGATATATCAAGCCCATTTGAATAACCTCAATCAAAGGATTTAGGGTATATACACTTTGTCATTCCGTTTGCAACACATTAACATACTGGTTGGAGACCCCATAAAGTATATATATTCTGAATCGTCGTAAAATTCTAAGATGCTATAGCCTTGTCCGTCTTTCCATCAGCTTGTTTGTCTGTTTGTGGAAGGTAAAAATGTTGAACCAAGTTTGAATTGCTTGATATTCCCGATAATTAAATCCCAGAAGTCCAAACAGACTTCAAAATAGTTTTTATACTCTCCACCACACAATGGAGGGTATATTAGTTTTGTCATTCTGTCTTGATTCTTGATCCTAGTAAAATTCTAAGACGATCTAGCCATGTTGTCTGGCTGTCCGTCTGTCGAAAACAAGATAGAGCCCGCATGAACACAGCTAGGAAGCTGAAAACATGTGTTGTTAACCTAGCATGGTTGGTGTTGAAAATGGGCTATAAAGCTCTACGGGAAGTTGGTGTTGGAGACCCTCAACCGACTCTACCTCATAAAAAATAGTTTTTTATTTTGAAATATCCGTCCAGTTTCTTGAGCAAAATCACTGAAATTTTGCAAATAATAATCTCTATATAGGCGCAATCATCTATGTAAAAATGGTTTAGATTGGGCCACCATTTCTTGTACCTCCCATACAAACGGCCTTATGGGCCTTGAGAAATAATATGACTATAACTCACCACAAACTTGACTTATCGGAATGAAATTTTACATATCAAGATTTCTATATACAACGCACTTCTACACTTAATTCGGTTGAGATCGGAAAAGTCCTACTGGTACCTCCCACACTAACGGTCTCATGGGCCTTGAAAAATAATATGACAATATGTCACCACATACTTGACCTATCTAGACGAAATTTTCGGCATAAAGATTAATATATAGAACAGACTTTTGCGTTAAATTTGGCTAAGATCGGAACGGCCCTACTGGTACCTCCCACACAAACGGTCTCATGGGCCTTGGAAATAATATGACAATAACTCACTATAAACGACCTATCGAGATGATATTTCCTACATAAAGATTTTTATATAGAACACACTTCCGCACCAAATTCGGACTAGTGGTTCTCGAGTTATGACAAACAAAAGAGCCTAAAACGTGACAAATTCCCCTATACGATACTTACTAACTTCAAATTAATTATTAAATTACACTGTGGAACATTTTTGGGGTTATTGTCTTCACTTAATTGTAAATAAAAGCAGAACGCGTTAATCGATTTCTATGATCTATGTCGCATTTTGTTTATAGGTTATGTGACTTTACGAGAAAGTTATAAGACTTTTCCGTTTGGGATTTATATGTTAAAAAAAAAAAAATTGTTTGGCAAAATTTTCTTCATAAATTTATTTCTAATTGAAAAAATGTTGATTTGGTAGAGAAACAGTATATTAATGGATTAAAGAAAATGTAATTATTATTTTTTTTCAATTTATTTCAGCAAAATCGAACTAGTCGTTCTCGAGTTATGTCAAACTACTTTTTTGCCAACATTTTACAACTAAGCGAAAAAACATCAAGATAAGGAAAAAATGTAAAAGGTCATAAAAAAAAACTGGCACATACGAACGCAAAACCCTTTGAGGGTTTTAATATACTGACCTAATACCATCACCCTGACTTGGAATTTCTCACCCCCCAGATTGGCTGTTGTACTGTGTTATTATTTGATGTACCTTGACCAAACGAATGATGCAGAAGTTCTTCTTTTTGGGGTTACTTTCACAAACATTTATCAGAATTGAGTCCCGAAATCATGTTTTGTGATATTTAAAGTGAGTGTAGGGCAGTCGTCGTTTCGAAATGTAAAAGTTACATTGCTAAATTTGTCAGGGTTGACGCTCATGTACCAGGTATCAAACCACATAGGAAGATCGTCTGGCTGTCCTTGAACTTTGGATGAAGTTTTCGCAGGATACAAACCTGTAGCCACAATGACGGATATTACAGTGTTAACAGGCATGCCAGATGTGTGGTTATCCCGGATTAATATTTCCAATTGCAGACTCTTCACCATTAATTTACTCATACAAAAACTTCGCAGGTTTAAATACGAAGGAATATCAATAATTCCATGACTTTTTTAACTTCCCTCGTAGTTATATGTAATGCAATGCTGCTCCAATCAGGTAACATCTCTTACTAGACGTCTGTCAAATTTTGAAAGAGTTCCGTCATTTAGTTTGTGTTTAACAGCTGTTCAAAACATACAACCTCGTGGATTTTGTTGAAAACGGTGAATTTAGAATGCTCATTTTATTTGCAAAAAAAAAAACATTTAAACAAACCAAGGAAAAGCTTGATAAATACTATGGGTACTATGCGCCATCGATTTAAATGGTAAAGAAGTAGTTACTGACTTTCGATGTGGTCGCATAAGTACAAATGACGATGAACGTTCTGAGCGGATATTTGAGGTCAATATACACGTAAATGACGAAAAAATTAACGATATGGTATTGGCTGAGAGGAAAAGAGCGTGAGATTGTAAATGCTATACGCATTTCTTATGGCAGCGTGGTTTCGATTATACACGATCAGTTGAGTTTCTGAAAGCTGTGTGCAAGATGTCTGCCGCGTTTGCTCTCAATTGTCCGTAAACGTAATCGTGTGACTACCTCAAAGGACTGCTTTCAGTTGTTAAAACACAATTCGAATGAGTTTTTGTGGCGTTTTGTAACTGTGGATGAAACTTGGATCCATTACAACTCTCCGGAGACCAAGCTGCAGTCTAAGATGCTTCGTGAACCGGCTCCGAAGATGTCCAAGGTCACTCTGTCGGCCAATAAGGTGATGACAACAGTTTTTTGGGATGCAGGCGGGATAATCCACATCGATTACCTTTAAAAGGGAAAAATAATAAACGGCGAATATTATAACAACTTATTGGACCGATTTAACGAAGATTAAAACAAAACGACTCTAGATGGCCAAGAAAATAGTTCTTTTTTTTATAAGTAAAGATAATGCACGGGTACACACATAATCTCCGGATTTAGCTCCCAGTGACTATTTACTTTTTCCAAACCTAAAGAAGTGGCTCGGTAGAAAGAAATACAGCTCCAACGATGAAATTATTGATCTTACAAATGCCTCGTTTTAATCAAAAAGTCACGGAATTATTGATGTGCCCTCGTACGATTTAAAAAATACATAATATGAAGTTGGTAGCATTTTTTTAGTTTAAAAAGTAAACCCCTGTTTCTTACCTGGTCAAAGACTTGCTTAATATCTAGTTAGATTAATGAAGAGTACAGTTTCCTATCTAGAAAGTATCTGATGCGTAACTTTGATGATTCGGGGACATTGCTCAGGCGTATCATGATTGGGCCTAAATCCAAACTGATAGTCAGTTGGCCACTTCGGCAAACATTTTTAAAGAAAAAATATGCCTATGATTACCTTACCGCATTTGGTAATCATAGGCATATTTTTTCTTTAAAAATATTTGCTTTTAAACATAGCTTGAAAACGGGATTTGTTCTTTAAAGCGAAAATTTCGAGGTTGGTAGGAAAATTTGCATGTGGCTTGTGCGTAACATGTTAACCGAGTCGATGTTCCAGAACTAAGTCGCCTTTTGACAGTCGCGGCTATGAAAGCCACATTAAAGTAAGGTTGCTGCGTGGGGTGGCGGGAATATTGCATATTAGTAATAAGAGAGTCTAATGAAGTTTTTGCACAATCTCTAAAACTTTTTTCAATAAACGACCTCTCTGTACTACACGGCATTGTGTTCGTAAGCAATTGGCAATATTTTCCAACGTTGTTTGAGCATAAAGCGTTCCACTTCGTTTAACTGAGATGCGAAGCATACCTTTGGTCAAGATATCTACCAGGAAAAAGCTTTCACTTTCAACATAAAGTATGGCACAAAAATAATCCATTAAATGGAACAGCCTTTACTCATATACATGCATATGTGTTTATATTTGTACTTCTTTTTTTGTTAATAATCGTACAGGAAATTTATAATTAATGGTCAAAACACTTTACCCTGCAGCTCTAATACACTCAACGGGTATCAGAACAAAGAGTTGATGCCTCCAAAGGGGATGGACATTTTTTTAGTTATCAGAATTTTGTTATTGTTCCTTTTTTGTTACAAACGACACAGACAACAATTAACTGGAACGCATATTACATCATGGGCTAAATTTGTATAATAACTCACCGAAGGTTGGATGGTATACTAAATTTGTTTTTCCTTTTGCAACACCACGAAATATTGATCCTAGACCCTATTAAATATACATTTGTGATCGTCGTGGAATTCAAGGACTATCTAGCATGTCAACTAGAGCGTACCACTTTACAGGTAAAAAAAAAATCACCGTACACCTTTGAATATGAAGTATTATTGCCAAGTAGTTTCGAAAACATTTTTTCTCTATATTTTGGCGAATGTAGGGGTCACGCTTTTACATTTTTCTTTATATCTTCTGCATTTACAGCCGGATCTTAAAGTGTGATACATTTTTTTTGTTTAAAGAAACGAAAAAAGAAATTTTTTCTGTTTTTTATATTTTTATATTTGCCTATCAAATCATAACTTAAACGACAATAATTAACAAAATTAAGGTAAATTAAAAATTTTAATAAACCATATTTCGACGTGATTCATGTTGGCTGCTTTTTTGACGGTTCTCAGGTTAAGTAAAAATATGGTTCATGCGTTGCTCATCGGTGACCGTCATGCTGCCCACACACGATGCAACATTGTTTGAAACATGGCCATGTTTCAAACCATGTTGCATCGTGTGTAGCAATGTTTCATGTTTACAATCGTGTTTAATTTTTGGTTTCAAAAATATCAAAATTTTTTGATATTTTCTGTGTTTGAAGCACAATGTTGCATTGTGTGTAGCGATGTTTACTGCTTTTGCTTTATCATTCGTTGCGAGCAGTCGTGCTGTGAGGTTTTTTTTTATAATTCGCGGAGTAAACGAAAGCGAAGAGAGAGAAAAATGCCAACAATTGGAAATAATGAAAACGGGAGAAATTTTATAAATGAATATAAGAATTTACCAGAGTTATGGAACGTAAAATGTGATAGTTATAAAAATAATGCGTCACTCATTTCAAAATATTTTTTTCCTTCCGGGTATCTTTGTTTACCAGAAAAACTCACCGACTGATGTTTCATTTATGGTTTCAATTTTGGTTGCATCGTCTGTAGTAAAAAATGAAACCAGGTTTCAAACACATGTTTCAAACAATGTTGCATCGTGTGTGGGCAGCATCATGGCAGTTTGATGTGGCCCAAACTAATCCCACATGGTCACAGTCGTCTAGTAGTACATGTGAACATATACGAGGGCGGTTCGGAAATTTCTTAGCCTATCAATGAAAGAGAATAGTTAGTTTAGTTTCCAAAAATATTTTTATTTTTCAATATAATCTCCTGAAACTTCAATACACTTAGTCCAACGCTTATATAGCAGTTCTATCCCTTGATTAAAATAGTTTTCCTCAATGCCTTCAAAATAGTGTTTTACAACTGTAATTGCACCTTCATTTGAGGTAAAACGCTTGTCAGCAAGGAATTTTTTTAGATTTGGGAACAGGTAAAAATCACTGGGAGCTAAATCAGGAGAATAAGGTGGGTGGTCAAGAATCTCGTACTTTAATTCGTTGATTTTTGCCATTGTTAAAACACTCTTGTGCGCTTGTGCGTTGTCTTGATGAAAAATTATTTCTTTGTGTTGTAAGCCAGGACGTTTTTCTCGAATTTGTACATTTAATTGATCTAAAGGTTGCAATAGTACTCTGAATTTATTGTTTTACCCTTTTGCAGATAGTCAATCAATAAAATACCTTTGAAGTCCCAAAAAACCGTTGCCATAACCTTACCAGCCCATTGAATTGTTTTTGCCTTCTTTGGGGCACTTCCTCCAGCTTTAGTCCATTGTTTGGATTGTTCTTTTGTCTCTGGAGTATAGTGGTGGATCCATGTCTCATCAACAGTTATGAAACGACGCTTAAAATCCATTTTATTTCGCTGAAAACGATCCAAACAAGCTTGAGAAATGTTCATTCTTATGCGTTTTTGGTCGACTGTTAACAAATCCGGCACCCATCTTGCAGAAAGCTTTTTCATCTGTAGTTCTTCATGCAAAATTAAATGGTTGCATATGAAGGATCACTTTCACCTAACACATTCACCATATCATTGTGAATTTCTTGTCCCGATAAACCTTTTTTTTTGTAAATATTTAATGACACCACGCATTTCTAATTTTTCCATTGTAAAAAAAAGCGGATGCGTCTTTTGTGAACACCTGTTTCTATATGAAGGAGTTGCCAGATCGAAACAAAATTTAACATGTGTTCATAGCAGAGATGGAAATTTTTAAAGCACTAAACTTTTTTTTGTTAAACCTTTTTTATGTAAATATTTAATGACACCACGCATTTCTAATTTTTCCATTGTAAAAAAATCGCGGATGCGTCTTTTGTGAACACCTGTTTCTATATGAAGGAGTTGCCAGATCGAAACAAAATTTAACATGTGTTCATAGCAGAGATGGAAGTTTCCAAAACACTTAAATTTTTTTTGTTTATACCGCGCTTTTTGTGCTAGGCTAAGAAGTTTCTGAACCGCCCTCGTAAGTACTGAAATTAAAGCAAAAATTTTCTACTTATTCAATATAGAGTAATTGTAAAATTTTGGGTGAGATTAGGGATAAGATAAGGATAGCGACTTTTTTCTACACTGGACACTGGAGGGTAAATAAAGTTCTACAGGCCGAACTTAACAACGGTTTATTGAATCTATTGAAAGGGCTGGTCAGAAGCCTTAGTTTAGTAGAATCTCAGAAGGCTGATTTGTTTCGTATTAGGCGTGTGAACTTTACTACTAAGAAGGGGCATAAATACTGTTACACACGTCTTATGCTTTAAAAAAAAGTACTGAATGTTTTTGGAACAAATATTTTTTAATATATTTATTGATGTATATTGTATCCAAAATAATATACTTATTCGATATGTCCGCCTTTTGTCTTTACACACTCCTTAAGTCGCACTGGCCAATCGTCAATAGCTGCATGAACCTCGTCCATTGAAAAATTGGACACAGCTCGAACCAAAGCAGTCTTAAGAGATCCAATGTTGGGGTATCTTTTGTGACAAACCTTGTCCTTTAAAACCGTCCACAATTTGTAATCCAATGGGTTCAAATCTGGACTGCCTGAGGTCCATTCTGCAGAGAAAATGAACGCTGGCAAATTGTTTCGAAGCCAGGCCTGTGACGTTTTAGCCTTATGTGCCGGCGCAGAATCCTGCTGGAAAGTCCATGGCAGGTTTTGCAACAGGGAATTGTTAAGAGGCTTCACAACAGCTTCCAAAAAGGTTTCTTGGTAAACTTTGGTCGATGGTTTGACTCCTTGTTCGCAGAAATACAGGTCAGTGACCCCAACGTAGAAGACACTCCACCAAATCATGGCTGAAGCTGGGTGATGACCAGTTCAGATGCATTCTTAGACGACCGCGCGTATACTCTATCATTTTGCTTGTTAAATTTTTCCTGAACGGTAAAAATTTTCTCATCGGTGAACAAAATTTTTCATTGCAAGTTATCAGCGTGCTTCACCAAAAGACGTTTCCATTTTTCAATCCTATTTTTTTTAAAGCTGCAGTCAATAAATGTCCGATACGTCGTTTAAAAGCCCCAAGTCCTTTTTAATGATTCGACTCATGGACTTTTGCGTGGTATTCATCTCTCGGGCCATGATTTTCTGTTTTCGAAGCGGATTTCTGTGAATTCTTGATTTAACGGCTTTGACGACATGCGGAGTTCGAACAGAGCGTTGGTAGACCGACCGGTGGCGGTCTTTTACATATCCAGTCTCCTCAAACAGTTTCATGGATCGGTAGACGAACATGCGGCTAATCCCTAGTGGCCGGAGCGTTTTGAAAATATCGTTTTTTTTTCATTTTACACTTGAAAAGCGCTATTACAGCGATACGGTTCTCATTATCTGACCACTCCATGATGAAAATTGAAACAATTTTAAAATTCGTAACAGACTAACGCTATTGAGGTTAGCTTTCAAACCCCATATGACATTAACATGGTAAGTTCAGTTCTACTACTGAAATGGGTGTGTTTAATGTTGTAACAGTATTTATGTCCCTACTAAGTATATTAATCGACTGCTTGACCTTTTTTTTAAGTTTTTTATTAAATGTTGAATATTAGTAGTGTTAAAACTATTTGAAATTCCTGATGTTTGGTAATACGAGTATATAATCACTCCAACTTTCTTGTTTTTTATTTCAAAGTATATAATTTTCATTTCCCTAAAGAAAATTTTGACTTGACTTTAATTGACTTTTTTATACTAAAAAGTCTAAAGTCGACTTCAAATTTTTTTGTCGTAGTCGAAAAGTCTAAAAATCGTTTTTTAGTCTTAAGTATATAACCCTACTCGGCACTAGTTCACAGCTGCTTCAAAGCACAAAGTTAATCAGTGCGTATGATGTATATTTTTCATAAATAAAATTAAGTATTCGCTCCGTGCAGAGGATACAGCTTTGTTTTGATATTTATAATGTAAACCAATAGAAAAGATCCTTAACCTTAAGGACAAAATGGTCGAGCGTAAATGATGTCCAAGTAGCTGAGCCAAACAGTAAAACTAGTGCGTCTGGTGATCCACATACAAATTTCGAATGTAACACTTTTCAAGAAGGGGGCGTATCATATTTTTAATATCGAGCAACGTAAGAAAGAAATATTCTACCGGTTTATGGAAAAAAATGCTGAAAAGTGGCGGCAAAGTTGTCACAAGAAATGGTGGTGCCTTGTCGACCGATACCAACTTCAAAACGCAGTGAAATGAAACTAAAGGGTCTTAGTAAATAAACATTTACAAACAGGTGTGTCAGTATTTCGTTGCACTTTTATGATAAAGTAAAGCAACAGCGGATGATGTTTAAGGTCATGCAGCCTAAACTTTGCCCAATTTTGACTTCCCAAATGACGTTAGAAGATATTTCCTTTAACATTCTAATAAAATTAAGGAATTATACGTATATCAGAGGGCAATGTAAAATATGGGTTGTTTTTCGCAGAAATGTGGTTTTCAAAAAGAAATGAAATGCATAATATTTAATGTTATGGCCAAGAATTTATCTCTATTATAAAGAAAAGGGCTTGCCATTATGTTTTTAGAATGATTTCGGGCAAGTAGCAGCCACGGCTGGCTCAAATAAATTCTAGTATTTGGGGCCATATCTGTGTAATAGTGCGCCAGTTATTCTCTTCAAAGGCGTCAATAGTGTCAGGCTTATCTGCGCAGACAAGCGCCTTCACATAAGCCCAAACAAAATAGCCCAGCGGAGTTAAAGCACACGATCTAGGAGGCCACTCTACAGGCCTACGACGCTAGAAATTGCGCTCACCAAAATTTCCTTCAATAAATTGATTGTTTCGTTAACTGTATGGCATGTAGCGCAGTCTTGTTCCAACCAATGGTCTAAATCATGGCTCTAGAGCGATCCCAATTGAATGTAACATTAAGGCCGGCTTTTTTTAAAGAAGTATGGACCAATGATTCCCTCAGCCCACCAAGCACACTAAACAGTGGCTTTTTGAGAATGTCACGGCCTTACGAAAATCAACAGTAGCTTGTGGATTTTCGTTACACCACATGCGAAAATTTTGCTTATTATCGTACCCATTTAACCAAAAGTTATCTTCATCGCTGAACAAAATTTTCTTTTAAAAATCAGGATCTGTGGCCATCTTGTTTTGGGCCCATTCAACACGATTTTCAAAGGTTGTTCCGGAGTAAGTCTTCGTATTACTCGTATAAAATTCAAACTAAACTTAACATAAGTCAGGTAAAAACCCACTTTGAAAAAAGTGTGACCAGATTAAAAACCACACGTTTAAAAATCCTTTATAAATCTTTGGCTCGCTAAACGATAATCGAGTGCTTATTATATAGAACATTAAACCTCATATTTATAAACTAAGCAAACATTTAAGAGTTGGAGAAGCCCCATGCTAAAAAATTTTAAACGCCCTAAGCTCTTTTATATCCTGAACCTTGTTAAATATATTTACTATATTTTATGTCCTACGATTTTACCTTTAACCAAATGATTGGAGTTCACCAAAAATCATTCGTTCGGTTCCCAATACAATTTGGTTGTGACAACGAAAATATTCTATGTATATGCAGCAAATTTAAATGGAAAAAAATAATGGGTGATCCTAGTTGAGACACATTTTTTAAAAGCCTTATTTTGACAGATCACGAGTGAGTCGTGTCATGCTGTCTTTTGTTAAGTATTGTTTGGCTTTACATCATGGAAAGACATGATGTAATGCCATGGAAAGCCTGAACAACGTTTACAAATCATTCAATCGTTTACGAAAATTCACGTTCTGTGAGGAATGTGTTTCGTGCACTTCGTTCAACATATGGTCAACATAATCGGCCTACTGAGCGTACTATTCGCAATACCAAAAACCATCTTGTGACCCAGCATTCCTTATTGAATAATACGAGGGCGACCGCAAAACTAACTGGCCTGGCACATTTTCTGTTTTACTAGCAACTTTTTTTTTGTTTTTTAAAAGCAATCTTTTATAAGCCATCTGTCAAAATTTCCGAAATATTTAATGATTATTTTCTTTGTTACAGGTGATTGAAGTAAACAAGTTTTATAATTTTTGAAAATTGGAAAATAAATAGTTTCGTGCGGTAATTAAACACTTTTATATGAAAGGTTATACGCCACAATTAATCAAAGATGAATTGGATTCTGTTCATGGTGATAATGCACCATCATACTCCACCATGAAATCCTGGGTTCAACAATTTAAAATGGGTCGTTCAAGTACGGAAGATGAACAACGCTCTGGAAGACCGAAAACTGCTACTACTATTGCAAACATTAGAAAAATATTTAATGAAGTGACTAAAGATAGACGAATAAAGCTCAGAGAACTTGCTGATATTGTTAAAATACACGAAAAACAAGTTTGGAGTATTTTACATGATGAACTCCACATGAAAACGCTATCCGCAAGAGGGGTGCCGCGTTTGTGGACTTTGCCCCACAAAATCGTCCGTTGGACCAATTCCGAGGAACTTTTAGCGATTTCTCAGCGTAATCCAATAGAGTTCTTGCGCCGATTCATAACTTTTGATGAAGCATGGATCCATCACTACATCCCAGAATGCAAAGAACAGTCAAAACAATGGATAGAAGCTGGTAAAAGTGGACCCAAGAAGGCGAAAACTGTTAGGTCAGCAGGAAAAGTAATGGCCACAGTATTTTGGGATGCAAGGGCTATAATATTTATTGATTATCTTGAGAAAGGAAAAACTATAAATAGTGAATATTATTGTGCATTATTGGATCGGTTGAGTGAAGAAATCAAGATAAAACGACCGCATTTAGAAAAAAAGTCATTTTTCATCAAGATAGTGCTCCTTCACACACTGCATTTTTAACTCAACAAAAACTGGCAGGATTACGATTTGAAATTGCTCCGCATCTACCATATAGTCCAGATTTAGCTCCTTCTGATTATTTCTTGTTTCCAAATTTAAAAAAATTTCTCAGTGGCAAAAAATGTTCGTCCAATAGCGAGGTTATTGCTGAAACTGAGGCATATTTTGAAGGTCTTGAAAAATCTTATTTTTCGGATGGAATTAAAAAACTTGAAAAACCTTTGATGAAGTGTATTGAGTTGGAAGGAGATTATGTTGAAAAATAAATAAATAAATCGTATTCGACCGAATAGACCATGTCCAGCACGCAGTGAAGAAAATGTAGCGGCCGTAGCTGAGAGTGTACACAAAGACCGTGGAGAGTCGATTCGTTCCGGAGTGAGGTATGTATGGAACGACTTGGCGCATTCTACATCGAGATCTTAAATTGAAAGCGTACAAAATACAGCTTGTGCATAAACTGAAGCCACCCGACGTTCCCAAGAGACATCGCTTCGCTCTATGGGCTCTTGAAAAGTTCCAAGAAGATCCGACGTTTTCGAGCCACATTTTGTTCAGCGATGAGGCCCATTTCTGGCTCAAGCAAAATTGCCGCATTTGGGACGAAAATAATTCCAAGAGCTAACACTTATCCAGAAAAAACAACGTTTCTTTGTGGTTTGTGGGCCAGTGTTATCATCGTTCCATATTTCTTCATAAATGATGCCGGGGAGAACGTAACCGTCAGTGGTGACCGTTATCGTGCCATGATAACCAACTTTTTGATGCCAGCAATTGATGCTCGTGATCTCGGCGACATTTGGTTTCAACAAGACGGCACCACTTCACACACATCGCATCAATCGATGCATTTATTGAGAGATCACTTTGTTTTGGGCCGGTCGATTGGCCACCAAGATCGTGTGATATCACACCGTTACACTTTTTTCTGTGGAGATATGTAAAGTCTAAAGTTTATGCGGACAAGCCCGCTTCGATTTAGGCCTTGGAGCAAAACATCACGCGTGTCATTCGCCAGTTACCAGTCGAAATACACGAACGAGTCATCGAAAATTTGACTCAACGGATGGACCATCTGAGACGTAGCCGCGGCCAACATTTAATAGACATAATCTTCAAAAAATAAATGTTAAAGAATGTTCTTTTAAATGATTATAAACATTCCCCATTCAATTTGAATTTTCTGTGTTTATTTCTTTACAAAAATAGGGAAGAACTATTGATATTTCTTCTTTTTGCTCAAATTGACAATTAAATATTAATCTTGATTTGACAACAGCATTATTTGACTTCGCTTGTGCAGATAATATGCATGAACTTCACATAGTTACATGCATTCGGCCGTCAAAAATTCAGTTGTGACAGTAAATCAGTTCGCTGCTTGTGAATAATATTTCTTCTGATTTAGTTAAAGTGACCTAAAATTTGTGATTATAATTTCGTTTTTACTGTATTCTTCTCGACTAGTTAAATGACTTCACTCTATGGTTATCCCCACCTCAAACAACAAACGACTTTAACAAAAAAAAACCCTCTACCAGTCCATGATTAGCACTGAGGGACTCATTCACTTTCAAACAAGACATATCTATTTTCACTACCCTTAGTAAATACTCTAATCTAAAGGCTGTCCTTTATTATCAGATAATAAGAAAAACCGCATAAACTCTTGACTCATTTTTCTAATCTCAATAGTATAGACGCCTCGTAGTTTACACAGCCACTTATGAACGTACGTTCGTAGCTGGCTGTATACAAAATATTTGATATGTTAATTTCCCCAATTGACAATTAACATCTTCAATTTAATTACGAGTAATATTACTTATGCGCTTAAGCCTTCTTGTATTTATTTCCGACTGCCGACACTTCCAAGCATTGGCCTCATCATCCGTTTGCTCCCCTGGCGCAGCTATTCGCAATTTGGCTCGGTCTTATGCAAAAAGTCTGTGCGATGCACATACATACATACATTCAAACATGCCACATATGTTTGTATATGTATAAGAATTCTGTTGATGTAAACGAATTACTGAATGCTTGTGCTAGTTTTAGTTGTAGCTGCTACTGAAAGAGACTTGTTGTTGTAGAAATAGCGCCGGCAGTAGTTGTCTTTGCTACTTTTAATTCTAGCCATAATACAAAGTTTTTGGAGAAAAAGGATGATAACACGCACATCTCTAAATTGTTAGAGCAAAGATAGAAGGAACACTTTGAGGATGATAGAACTTATGATGATAACCTTTGGAAGGATGCAATAGTTCTAAGGACATGCAACAGAGGACAACGCATTGTTTGTCCGTTTATTTCTCTGATTTCCATCTGAAATTGCCAAGCCTTCTTCTAGCTCAAATGTCGAATAACCGTAAATTTAAGCCTCAATGCTCTAAAAGTCATGTATGGCGCGATATATAAAATCTGTGAAACAGGTTTCATGCCAAATGTTGTAATTACCAAAAATATTGGAGCTTGGCCCACCTTTAAAGTCGACCGATCGAGTCCGCCATCATCTGCTGATTCGAATTTGTCTTGTCCTTCGTTCGTTGGTCTGCTGTCCATTATCTGAATAAAGGTCGCAAATGTGGTCCGATCCTGATGCAATTTTGGAACAAGGACATACGCTTAAAAAGGTATGGCAATCATTTAAGATTTAGAAATAGCTAACGCATGTATGTTCAACCGATTTTGTATCCCCTTCGTCATTGGATAGAGGGCATATTCACTTTGCCATTCTATTTGCAACACCTCGAAATACTGATCTGAGACCCCATAAAGCATTTATATTCTGAATCGTCGTAAATCGACGCTAGGTGGCTAATAATTTAAAAATACAGAAACATGCGTTGTTTGACTGAAACAATTGGAATTTCAAATGGGTCAGATTGGTCAAGAGGTTAATACAGTCCCTTCACAAGGACTTGACCCAGCCTCTGGAAAAAATCAACAACCCTGACATTATAGAGACAATACCACAAGAGCATATAATATTCGCATGGATCGTAACACATCAAGGTGGAAATGAGGGCGTCACCACGCCTCTTTTAAAAAATTGCTTTTTTGGCCAAAGTACGATAGTTAGCCGATCGCTATAAAACTTTACCAGAATGTAATCAATTACAAGGAAATTTTTATAAATTAAGGGGATTAGTCCTGTGGTTTTCAATCTAGCCACACTTTTTTCAGAGTTGGTCTTCTTTACTGCTGCCACTTGATTTATGGTCAGTTTCGTTTGCTATTTCATAATGAATAAACTTACTCCGGAACAACGTTTGAAAATCGTGATGAATGGGCCCAAAACGAGATGGCCACCGATCCTGGTTTTTAAAAGAACATTTTGTTCAGCAATGAAACTCACTTTTGTTTGAAAATCACCTTTGGTTGTATATCGACAAGCCATTGTTGAGACGCCGTTACATCCTCAAAAAGCATTTGTTTGATGTGCTGTTCGGGCAGAGGGAATCATTGGTCTATATTTCTTCAAAAATAAAGCCGTTCATAATGTAACAGTCAATGGAGAACGCTTAAGAGCCATGATTAATGACTTTTTCGCGCCTGAATTGGAGAATGTTGATGTGGAGGACTTTTGGTTCCAAGAAGACTGCGATACATGTCATACATCTAACGAAACAATCAATCTATTGAAGGAAACTTTTCGTGAGCGCATTATCTTGCGTCGTGGGCCTGTGGCGTGGTCTTCCAGATAGTGCGATTTAGCACCGCTGGACTATTTGTTGTGGGGTTTTGTGAAGTCGCTTGTCTACGCAGATAAGCCCGACACGATTGAAGCCTTGGAAGAGAATAGTCGACGCGTTATTGCTAACATACGGCCCCAAATGCTGCAAAAAGTGGTCGAAAAGCGGGCCTGAACTTAAAAAGACAATATCTCATTGGCAACGTTAACCCATTATTATCCAATATTGCTACGATTGATAATATTTTTTCCATATTGCACTATAATAAATTTGACAAAGATCGAATGTAAAATGTGGTTAGTGAAATGGAAGGACCTTTAATAAAGAGACCTTTGAATGGGTGAATGGTATGGTACATTGAGCGATATGATCCAATGTACCATACAATGGTTTTAGCCAGATTACAGGAATCGGAATGAACCTTTGTACAGGGCTATCCCAAAACATGGACTATTAGTGACTCGTAACGTTCTGTACAAAATTTTGTAAAAGTTGAATGTAAGGCCTTAGTACGCCACCATAACATGGCCTAACATCCGTTCATGGTCACGTTCTGTACAAAATTTGGACAGAGTTGGATGTAAGGCCTTAGTACACTACCATAACATGGCCTAACATCCGTTCATGGTCACGTTCTGTACAAAATTTGGTCAGAGTTGGATGTAAGGCCTTAGTAAGCTAACATGGCCCTCTATTGACAAATTTTAATAGGGTTCGCTCAATCGAATCAGATAGTGGTTGTATATAGACTCGAGCCTATCTCCTTGTATTTTAGGACTACAAACATCAGTAATATACCAGAGTGGTGTAGGGTATACAATTTGGTACCTTTCCGGCTCTAAAGTACGTTTTTTTTCCTTTTTGTACCAATTCGCCAACATAATTTAAAATGCCTGCTGCCAACCATAAACAATTTGATAACAGCCGATGATTGTGAGTACCGCGGTTGTTTGTGATTTTGCTGGAATTTGTGCATTCACGTCAGGGTTAATGCGGTTTGGGAGTTAAAAATGCACGAGTTAATTTTTATTAAGTCTGCTAATGTACGAGTACATTAACGCTGTCGTCTGTCTAGGCTATAATATTCATAATCTGTTTGGAATACGAAATAGGTGAAATCGTCTAAGTTCTCTTAGTCCTTCCTAGCAAAAAGGTAAAATATTTACATGTTTTTCTCATACCAAATCTCATAAAGTACCATTTGTTAATAGACTACTGTACAATTTTGAGAAAGTTCCGTCATTTAATTAGTGTGTAACAACTGTTCAAAAAATTCAACCTCGTGTATTTTGTTAAAATTGGAAAAATTGAATTACGAGTGCTCATTAAACATTATTTTTAGCAGAAAAACCCGTCAATCAAACCAAGGAAAAACTTGATAAATACAATGGGTACACGGTTATCATAGATTCCAATGGCAAAAAAAATGGTTTACCGACTCTTTGTAATCACACAAGTACAAATAAAGCTGAACGATCTGAACGACCAATTGAGGTCAATACATCCGAAAATGTCAATATGGTGTTGACTGATCGAAGAGTAAAAGTGCGTTGATGCCATACGTATTTCGTATGGCAGTATAGTTTCGATTTCACATGATCAGTTGGGTTTAAGAATGCTATCTTCAAGACGATTGCCGCGAATCTGGTCAATCGATCATTTGAAAAAAATAATTTTTTATTATCTTCTAAAAAAACTTAAATATAAAAGTTGAGAAAATGTCAAAAAATTTAAACTTGGGCGCTTCAATAAATATATTTTTGATATGATGTAGTGGAATTTTTTTCCTCATGCCATAAGTTATCGAAAAATCGATTGCACAATATCGATTACAAAACCCACCCGCCCTAATATATTCTAAAGGTTTGTTAATTCTAAGCCGATCTATCCATTACCGTCTGTCTGTTCGCAAACAACTGGTCGCACTTTTGAAGCAAGGAAACTGAAATTTTCACAATTATGTCCAACAAAACATATTTGTAAACAATTTAGCTTCCTAGACCTTTGGGCTAAATCGGCAAAAAGGTAAAAATATTCCACTCGCGAGGACTGGGACCACTCCTCGAAAATTCAACTTCCTTGAACTTAAAAAAAACAATATCTTATGAAGTATTTAAGATATGACAATAAACTTTGGAACATATAATGTTAACAACGCCGAAACACATCCTGGAGGATACGAGTATAAGTGGCGCCAAGCCCCTGTAAAAGATCGCATTTATGGCCAAAGTATAGACCGGTCATTATTAAATTATAACTGAATAAAATAAATGATTAAGGAATTATTTCAGGCTATACGAGTATAAGGGTATACTGCGACAAGGTGGGTTGACACCGCCCATACAAACCAGAATTGAAAAAGGCAATGTACTTAGTAGGGACATAAATACTGTTACAAATTTTATGCTGTTAAATAAAAAGTACTGAATGTTTTAGACCAAATATTTTTTAATATATTTATTGAGGTATATTGCATCCAAAAATAATCTACTAATTCGAAATGTCCGCCTTTTGCCTTTACACACGCCTTAAGTCGCACTGGCCAATCGTCAATAGCTGCACTAACCTCGTCCATTGGAAAATTGGCCACAGCTCAAACCAAAGCAGTCTTAAGAGGTCCAATGTTGGGGTATCTTTTGTGACAAACCTTGTCCTCTAAAACCGTCCACAATTTGTAATCCAATGTGTTCAAATCTGGACTGCCTGAGGGCCATTCTTCAGAGGAAATGAACGCTGGCAAATTGTTTCGAAGCCAGGCCTGGGACGTTTTAGCCTTATGGGCCGGCGCAGAATCCTGCTGGAAAGTTCATGGCTGGTTTTGGAACAGGGAATTGTTAAGAGGCTTCGCAACATTGGAAGCTGTTGCGGTTTCTTGGTAAACCTTGGCCGATATTTTGAATCCTTGTTAGCAGAAATGCAGGTCAGTCACCCCATCGTAAGAGACACCCCACTGAAGACTGAGAGCTGAAGCTGGGTGATTACCCTTTTCCACCCTTGGGATCAGTTCAGATACTTTCTTAGATGACCGCACATACACTCTATCATTTTGCTTGTTAACCTTTTCCTGAATGGTAAAAATTTTTTCATCGGTGAACAAAATTTTTCTGTGCAAGTTTTCAGCGTGCTTCACCAAAAGACGTTTGCATTTTTCAATCCTATTTTTTTTAAGCTGCATTCAATAAATGTCCGGTACGTCGTTTTAAAGCCCCAAGACCCAGGTCTTTTTAATGATATAACTAATCGTCTTTTAAGTGATATTCATCCCACGGGCCATGATTTTCTGTTTTCGGAGCGGATTTCAGTGTATTCTTGATTTAACGGCTTTGAGGACATGCGGTGTTCGAACAGATCGTGGGCGACCCGACCGGTGGTGGTCTTTTACATCTCCAGTCTCCTCAAACAGTTTTAAGCATCGGTAGACAAATATGCGGCTAATCATTAGTGGCCGGAGCGTTTTGAAAATATCGTTTTTTTTTCATTTCACACTTGAAAAGCGCTATTACAGCGATACGGATCTCATTATCTGACCACTACATGATGAAAGTTGAAACAATTTTAAAATCCCGTCACAGACTAACGCTATTGAGGTTAGCTTTCACAACTCTTATGACATTAACGGGGTATGTTC
Source organism: Hydrotaea diabolus (assembly GCA_963513945.1). Lineage (NCBI taxonomy): Eukaryota > Metazoa > Arthropoda > Insecta > Diptera > Muscidae > Hydrotaea > Hydrotaea diabolus. Next base: position 49,465,971 of record OY740716.1, read on the forward strand.
AGTTCTACTATTGAAATGGGTGTGTTCAATGTTGTAACTGTATGTATGTCCCTACTAAATATAATAAACTAATAATGTCATGAACCGATCGTTATACAATTTTTACAGAGTGAAATCAATGATTGGCGTATTATCATAGATTATATTGCTTTAAAATTGGACAAAGGGGTGTGGCCCCGCCCATATAAGCCATTGTTTAAAATCAGACAAAAGGGTGCGGCCCCGTCCATATAACCCATAAAGGAGTAACTTTGAAAGAATATATCACGTGAGCAATTGGAGAGCTGATGATATGATGTTGGCATTATACAAAAATATGGCACACCACGCCCGTTTAAAAAGATCGATTAATTGCTACAGTAAGTCAACGATCGTCATAAAATTATTAGAGAATGAAAGCAATTATTGTTATTATATTAGTCTTGGCCTCATCCAGACTACCGTGAAATTCAAAAGGTTATATCATGTGAACTAATAGTTATAGTAGTTGGTATACATGATATGGGTATTGGTATGGAGAAAAACACATACCTATAGAAAAAAGCCCCCTTGAAATAGTTTTCATATTGGACAGTCATCCGTGATGAATTAATTTGTCCACTTGTTCTTTTTTTATAGTTCTGGCTTATATGTTGGGTTAGCAGTACGAATATGATAATTAGAGCGAAATAGTTTGTTGTCGTTATGAATTGCTTATGAGAACGAACAAGTCCAAGCTAAACTATTAGTTGCCACAACAGGCGGTCCCAATTTTGTTCACCTAATATATATATTTATAAGTACAGCCGAATTGCTTATTACATTTGCCAAAATATCATTAAGGCTATCATCTTGTGTTAGTTTCGCATTTCCAAAGTAGAAAGTCTTGGCTTTCGAATTGTCTATGTGCAAACAGATAATATTCTGAAATACCCTGCGAAATGTCTTTAGCTTTGTGCTTGTGGGTATGTCAAATTTGGGCCGTTAAAAAAAAACACACTTTACTCAAAGTTTTACATAACTTTCAAGCGTTATCATACCAAAAAGAAAATGGCATCAACCCCTATTTCTTTTAGAGAAAATAAGATGTAACTAAGCAGAAAGAAGAAATAAAGAAAAAAACATACACACAAAAATTAAAGCAACAAACTAATTAACAATTATCTTATCTTATGAATAAACTTAAGACACATACAAATGCACATAGATACTCGTACCAACAACAACAGCAAAACCATACTGCGAATTTAGCCAGAGACTTACAATTGTCGAGATGCGTAATGCATGTTCACACTCTTGGATACAGAAGGTATAGTTGCTCGGGGGTGGCTGAATAAATTGTTGCTGCCACGGAGTCTAGCTCTGAGATGGTAATATCTTTATGTCGACAACAATGTGTTTAATTTAGAACGAACGAAGGAACATCTACAAATATTTACATGATGCACGAGCAGGTAGTCTGTATGCCTGCCTCTTACACATGAGCTTTTTACCTTCACAACTTGCTGGGCTTTGCTGAAGGAGTGGGAAGTGGTTGCTGGTTGGTTGGTGCGAATGCTGATTGTTGACTCTTGAATGAGATGGTTTACTCATAAACTATTATGTCATAATCATAATATTTTCCATAATTGTGAGCAACGCCATGGATGATAATCACAATCATCCGCAGGGGTATCGGTATCACCACCAGGAGACAGTGTCAGCAGTGGATATATTATGTGTAATCAGTTTGTGGCTGTAAGTGAAATAGTAAGAGAACGAAGTGAAATAGTAAGAAAATAACGGGAACGGACTATTATGAATGACTATCTTTCAGACACAGTTTAAATACACAAACACTTAAGTAATTCACAGATACATTTTGGTTTCCTTCTCTGAAAGTTACAACTTCTGCCAATGTAGGTTAACTTTTCGTTGAGATGTATCCAGTTGGTAAATGCGTGGTAAATGAAATGACCATCAATCATTTTCTGTCAGTATTTGTTCAATCTATCGTGCACCAGTTCTCCCTGATGACAAGTTTAACCTAAAAGGTGCAATGCCTTAAATGTCTATTAAAGGTCTTATTAGCGACAATGATATTCTATTTATATGAATGAGTGAACGATTTATTTAAAAGAAAATGTATGTTTTGATAATACCACACGTTTAACATTAAAGCTAGTTCTGTGCTATCACAAGAAAATTATGTATGACTTAACATTTTTCTATAAACATTAAAATAAACTTTTCGGTCGATTAGACTCAAAATAAAAAGAAAACATTTGCTTTAGCTCTTCATCCAAACACAAACCGATTTCAGCCAACAGGGATCGATTATGACGGCAACTCCAACAATGTGCTGCACTTGTTTAAATCGCATGAGAGAATGACTTTTAAAGGGTGTGCCAAAATGTCCTTTATTTATTACAAATGCTCAAATACTCATGGTTTCGTTTTGAGTACTCATGGGACCCCTTTTGATCCATATGTCCATATTGGCTATTTATTGCCATTTTGACAATACGGCGTTTTCATACAATTTTACTACTCATTGAGCTCTTAATAGTATCTAAACATATATATATATATATATATATATATATATATATATATATATATATATATATATATATATATATATATATATATATATATATATATATATATATATATATATATATATATATATATATATATATATATATATATATATATATATATATATATATATATATATATATATATATATATAAATAATGTTCTTTTTCTTCTCCATTGCAAACTATCATATTAATTCCTATGAGTTATAAAACTTTTTAAATATATAAGTAATAAATATAATGTAGCACAAGAGTATACTAGAATATTCTGTCTGCTTTTTCGACTGTTTAATAGGCTGTTGCTTGTAAAACCATAGAATATTCATATTTTTTAAGTATGGAATACGTAACAAGAATAATATTTTAGCAAGACCCACCTTCAAGTGTACCGTTCAACTCAGTATCACCAGTTGATTCGATTTAACGATATTTGTATGTCCATCTATCTGAAGCTTTTTTTTAAACTACAGGCCGCAATTTTCCGAAAGAAATATTTTTTTTTGGATAAATGCTGTTGACTTTGATGAAAAATGTGTAAAATTTAGATATTGCTCCCACATATTGAACAGATTTTATGTCTTTAGCTTTAGAAGCCACTTATGTAGTTAATCCAATATCGATGAAGTTTGGCACAGTTTATTAAAAAAATCAGTAACCAGATAAAAATGGGTCATACCGGCCCCAGTGCAAAAATATCTCCCGATATGGTATCTTATGATTGGCAAAAAAGCAGTCGTCAATTGAGTTAATTCAGATTTTTGATACAGCCCCCGTACAAATTTTCTGGGAGCCCAAAAATGGCTACCCATATAAAGTGTGTTTTTAAGACGTGTGGTTTCCAAAAAGAAATAAAATGCATATTATGTAATGTTATGGCCAAGAATATAGCTTCATGAGAAAGATAAGGGTGCGCCATTATGTTTCGAAAATGATTTCGGGCAAGTGGTAGCCACGGTCGGCTCAAATAAATTCCAGCCTAAAAGGACAAATTTTCGACCACTTTTTGCAGCATTTGGAGGCGTATGTCTTCAATAACGCGCCAATTATTCTTTTCCCAGGCGTCAATCATGTCCGGCTTATCTGCGTAGGTAAGCGACTTCACATTGCACCACAAAATAATAGTTCAGCGGTATTAAATCGCGCGAGATAATGCCCAAGACGCGAGATAATGCGTTCACCAAAAATTTTCCTTCAATAAATTGAATGTTTCGTTGGCTGTATGACATGCATTGCCGTCTTGTTGCAACCAAACGTCGTCCACATTAACATTATCCAATTTAGGCACAAAAAAGTCATTAATCACGGCTCTATAGCGTTCCCATTGACTGTAACATTATGTCTGGCTTCATTCTGAAGAAATATGGACCAATGATTCCATCTGTCCATAGAACACATCAAATAGTGACTTTTTGAGGATGTAACTGCGTCTTAACAATAGGTTTTTTATTTCATTGCTCCAAATGCAACAATTTTGGTTATTAACGTAAGCATTTAATCAAAAGTGAGCTTCATCGCTGAATAAAGTTTCTTGTGAAAAACAGGCCATCTCGTTTTGGTAATAAATTTCCACGAGTTGCAAACGTTGTTCTGGAGTAAGTCTTTTCATTATGAAGTGGCAAACCAAACTGAGCATACATCAAGAGACAGCTGTCAAAATGACCAACTCCGAGGAAAGTGTGTAAATATAGCACTAAACGGAAATTCAAAAGATGGTCCTTAGCCATTTTTTAATATGATCTTTGTAACTGCGTTAGGTCCATATTAAGTCTACTCCATCCAAGCGCCAAAAAAAAGACGATGCTCTAGTCGAGGTTTTTTTGATAACACTTGGAGTGGGTGGGCAACTAAACAAATTAACGAAAGGATCATAATCGAGTAACCCGATATCCCTACGTACGGACAGCTCTCGAACTTTTGACCAACAGCATTATTCTTAAATAAGTTTTCAAAATTCAGTTCTACCACAGGTCCATAACTTAGCAATTTAACTCTAGTACCCCCCGACCACCAATCCGAAACTTTTCAAACCGCTGCCAAAATAAATGGACATACTTTCATGAAATGAGCCAAGGAGTACGATGGTGAAATGTATCCAAACGTGAATGAATGACCCTGTATAATAATCCCTCAAAGCCTATCGTTTTCCTGATCTAGTTAATTTTCATTACCAAGCGAAATACAACTATAAGTGTGCCACTTAAAATTTAAATTTGCCTTGGGTTAAAAAAAATTATTAATCGAAGATAATATTTTATTACTAGCACAACTGGCTCGGCAGATTGTTTGGCAGAAGATGAAGGATATTACAGAAAAATTGTGTTTCAGATGAAGTTCATTTTCATCTCGTAAGCTATGTCGATAAGCAAAGTTGTCGCATGTGTGGTGACTGATGAGAAGCCAATGCACTCACAACGAGTCACAATTTGGTGTGGATTTTGGGCTGGCGGCTTTGCTGAGCCATTTTATTTCGAAAATGAACAAGGAGCCATCTTTACCGTTAACGGTGAATGTTATTGCGCCATACTCTACAATTTTTTATTTCCAAAAATTTAAGAGAATGACATGACCAACATTTGGTTTAAACATGACGGGCGACATTTCACGCAGCCAATGCAACAATCGATATTTTACGCACTGTTTTTAAAAATCAAATAATCAGCCGAAATTGTGATCTGAGGGCTGTGATTTGAGCCCTTTGGATTACTTTCTGTTTGAAACTATTGAGGATAACTGTTACGCAAAAGCATTTTGAGACTATTAAAGCATTGAAGTATAAAATCAAAGTTGTCATTGACCCGAAAAAATCTAAAATGTGTTGCCAAGCCTGTTATGGTAGTCAAATGAATGATATTGTGTTCCATTAAAAGAAAACAAAGTTCAATCTTTCCAAAAAACGGAAATTTCAAAAAAGATCACTACTTTTTTTTACGGCAGCTTCAAATTTTTTTATTTTTTTATTTTTCAGCTATTGTTAGACTTGAGGTCATAAGCAAAAAACAGATGTTGATGTTTTTATAATTCATTTAATTTTAAATAACCCAATATTTCGAACTGACATCGTCGTTCATCATCAGGGTAATCACTAAAAACAAAACCGAGAACATAAAATTACAACAATACACAATTTCCTATCACGAATAACATAATTTTTGTTAATAATTACACTTAAGTAATTGTTTTACTTCTTTCCTGTTGTACTTCTAATATTCAACTAATGTATGTCTTTCCGTCGGTACTTATTAGCAATATGTCTGTATGTATGTGCACATCTATCCGTGTCAGTTTTAAAGTTCATTCACTTAGATGTAGGAACGTCGTTGATGTTAAGCATCTCCAAAGTGTATCTCCTCTTATAATTCCTCTCTTTTGCTAAAATTTCTACGTCGTTTAAGTTTGGCTTGTGTCCAGTCAAAGTACAGTGGTTGGCAAGGGCAGTCTTCTGCTCGATTGGTCTCTCAACAGCGTTTAGGTCAGATATGTGAGAAGAAAGTCTAGTCTTTAGTTTTGTCCCAGTAGGGCCAACATATACCTTTTGGCATACGTTAGACTTGTCACCATCACAAATTTAATCTTATAAACTAACTTGGACTTTTCTTCACTGTCCACCTTCGATTTTGCCTTACTAAATAATTCGTTAACTGTCGTAAACGTTCGGGGTGCTAATAACAATTTTGCATTACTATAAACGTCCGATTTGTTGAAACTTTCGGAGAAACCAGGTATGTACGCCATTGCTTTATAAGTTATTAATCTTTTATCTTTAACTGTTTGGTCATAATTGGTTTTCATCCGTCTAATTAAGTCCTCTATGGTTTTAATTGGTTTTCGTCCGTCTAATTAAGCCCTCTATGATTTTAATTGGAAAGTGATTTTTCTTTAATACGTTCTTAATACGTCTTACATTATCACTATGAAAACTCAAATTTAAAATATAAAATCGCCCACCCTGTACATGACATATATACCCAGCAAACCAAACCTTCAGAATTCGGTCAGAGTTCTGTACGACAATCGGCAAATGTTCCGAGTTCGTAACGAAAAACATATGAGAGGGTTGACAAAAATTCTGAACAACTTCTCTGAAAAAAAATCCTCAGAGAAATCGAACAGAATTCGTAACGATTTCAGCAAGGATTCTCGATAGAGTTCAGATATTGTTCGGAATTGTCTGATATCAGACATTGTCGGCAAATTTGGTTGACTGGGTACTTAGTAAGGACATAAATACTGTTACAACATTGAACACACCAATTTTAATAGTAGAACTGAACATACCCTGTTAATGTCATATGGGTTTTGAAAGCTAACATCAATAGCGTTAGTCTGTGACGGGATTTTAAAATTGTTTCGACTTTCATCATGGAGTGGTCAGATAATGAGATCCGTATCGCTGTAATAGCGCTTTTCAAGTGTGAAATGAAAAAAAGCGATATTTTCAAAACGCTCCGGCCACTAGGGATTAGCCACATGTTCGTCTACCGATGCATAAAACTGTTTGAGGAGACTGGAGATGTAAAATACCGCCACCAGTCGGGTCCCCCACGATCTGTTCGAACACCGCATGTCATCAAATCCGTGAAATCAAGAATTCACAGAAATCCGCTTCGAAAACAGAAAATCATGGCCCGTGAAATGAGTATCACGCAAAAGTCCATGAGTCGAATCGTTAAAAAAGACTTGGGGTTTTCAAACGACGTACCAAACATTTATTGACTGCAGCTTTAAAAAAATACGATTGAAAAATGCAAACATCTTTTAGTGAAGCACGTTGATAACGTGCACAGAAAAATGTTGTTCACCGTTGAAAACATTTTTACCGTTCAGGAAAAATTTAACAAACAAAAAGATAAAGTGTATGCGCGGTAATCAAAGGAAGCATCTGAACTGATCCCAAGGGTGTAAAGGGGTCATCACCCAGCTTTATTCATGGTTTCGTGGGGTGTTTCTTACGATGAGGTCAGTGACCTGCATTTCTGCGAACAAGGAGTCAAAACATCGGCCAAAGTTTACCAAGAAACCGTTTTGGAAGCTGTTGTGAAGCCTCTTAACAATTCCCTGTTCTAAAACCAGCCATGGACAAGGCCAAGGCTAAAACGTCCCAGGCCTGGCTTCGAAACAATTTGCCAGCGTTCATTTCCTCTAAAGAATGGCACTCAGGCAGTACAGATTTGAACCCATTGGATTACAAATTGTGGACGGTTTTAGAGGGCAAGGTTTGTCACAAAGGATACCCCAACATTGGATCTCTGAAGACTGCTTTGGTTCGAGCTGTGGCCAATTTTCCAATGGACGAGGTTCGTGCAGCTATTGACGATTGGGCAGTGCGACTTAAGGCGTGTGTAAAGGCAAAAGGCGGACATTTCGAAATAGTCTATTCTTTTTGGATGCAATATACATCAATAAGTATATTAACAATTATTTGGTCCAGAAACATTCAGGACTCTTTATTTGACAGCATAAAACGTGTGTAACAGTATTTATGTCCCTACTAAGTACATACGTTCTTGAGGTTAAGTATTAAAATCGAATCTGCTTAATTTTCCCAAGAAAAAAAAATAAATGAAAAGCAGAAGTCAGGCGAGTCGGCTATGATATACACATTCTATGGTATGTGCGTCCTACAAGTATCCCGGCCAAAATTACGATCAATATTATCCATTGAAAAGTCCCTCCCGATAAGAATCCCTGCCATAGTGTAGGGTATTATACAGGCACATGTATCAATATAGAGATTTCTTTTTGTTTTTTAAAGCTTTACCAAACTTCAATCTGAATCTCGAACCATTTGTTTTCGGTGTAGTGGTATGAATGAAGACTTCAGTAGGATATCGAAATGATAATAATAGGGACAGAATTGTTGGAGACCGCAAGTGCCGAACGTTTTTAGGTTAAGTGAAAAATATTATACAGTTTTATATTCAGAAGTATCGCAGTGTATTCATATGCGTCATGTTGAACTTAAGTCACCCTCTCAAACCCCCCGCACCGCCAAACAAAGAAGAGGGAAATCCAATACACTGTCGTTGTTACTGCAATCTCCGCCGCTGTTGCCGATGTTGTTTGTTCGTCGCTTCGAAATAATTTCATTTTAGTACAATTTCATTTCCCTCCAAAAGAAGACAGGCAAAGGAAAATAGAACGCTAAAAGGAATTCAAGAAGTTATATAAATGGAAGTTATATAAATGCCAAAAACATATACAAATACGATGAAGAACATACACAACTTTTCCAGACACAGCCCCTTCGACCCACAAAATTAGCATAAGCATGAAATAAACATTGTTGCATCTCCTCAAGGGTGCCTACTAAAGGAGTGTGTCTCTTTTCTGGCTGAAAACGACGTTCTGTTAAAAAAAATGTCAAATAGGTCTGTTCTTGAATGGCAAGAACAAATGTAGAAACTCCTTCAATCCTATAGGATTACAAATATTTTTATACTTTTTACCATAGGATGGATGTATAAATAAGTTTGTCATATTCAAAATACTTATTTCCAAAAATATAAGTAATGGGTGTTTTTTTAGACATGTTGTTTTCAAGAACAAATTAAACGCATATACTGGTAGTTTAATGTTATGGCCAAGAATTTTGCTTTATTATAAAGATAAGTGTTTGCCATTATGTTTTCAAATTATTTTAGGCAAGTGACTGCCGCGGCTGGCTCGATTTTCGAACCTTTTTATCAGCATTTGGGGCCGTATGTCAGCAATAACGCGCCGAATATGCTCATCAAAAGCGTCAAAATGTCCAGCACATCTGCGTAGGCAAGCGACATCACATAACGGTATAAAAAATAGTTCAGAGGTGCAAAATCGCACGATCTTGGAGGCCACAGGCCTCCGATGCGAGTTAATGGACTCACCAAAAGTTTATTTATTTTTGAAGAAATATAGACCAATGGTTCCCTCTGCCCATAGAGCACACCAAACAGTGACTTTTTGAGGATGTAACGGCGCACTGTGGCTGAAATTTTGTTTCGTTGGCCAAAAGTGTAATTTTTTGTCATCGATTTTTAAATACTTTTAATCCTTTTTGTAGCTTATATATCCAGATTGAGGTAGCCAAAAAATTAGGTTAAACTATTGCTAATTGTGGGCGTGGCATGCTGTCAAACTCACCTTTTTTTAATTTCAGAAAAAGGAGTTTTTTATGTTTTTTTTTATCAAAAAATAAATGGTTACTACTCGCAAGCTATCATCGATAATGGCCTGCGGTCTTTTTTATAAAGTTTGTAGGATTATAGTCTTTAGTTGTTGTAAGTGGCCACAGCTCTAGCGTTTAATATAAGGGACGTTATGGAATATTTATGAAACTACTATATTTTTCTTAAATTTAAACTTTAGTGGAATAGAATTTCTAGGGAACAATAAACGTGTACCACTCGTAGAAAGGTGAAAGTGTCTTCTTTAACCTTATATATACTTTTGTACCTGCGGAACACTCTTTTCATTTTAATGAAATTACTCTAAAAAAATCAAATTATGATAATTTAAAGAGCCCTATAAGTACTCCTGTACAATGGTGTATTAAATATGTGCTTTAGGTATTTTAAAGCTTATAATGAAATAATTAAATATAATACCTGCGAAAAGGTTTTATGGCTTTGTTTTGATCAGCAAAAAAATAAGTCATAAAATTATCACAATAGGTTTTATAGTAGACATATGATCTCTTTCTAAATTTACCTGTTATCAAATTTTAGGGTCAACCAAATTCGTAAACAATTTTATAAGTGTGTCAATATTCGCAACATTAAACCACTAAACAAAAAAACAACCCCATATTTGCGAGATACTAATTAGTTTTACCGGATATTAAGGTCTTGGTAACAAGTGCAGTTTTGTTCAATTTAAGTACTACATGCTATGAAATTAAAGATCAATGTGTGAATATCATGCATCTAAAAATCTATACAATACGGATTCGATAAGTGTTTACTCAATAATAAGTTAATCCTTTAAGTTTACGGACGTGTATTCGCAAGTGATAAAACATAACAGACGCAAATAAAAATATTCAGAAAAATATGGAGAGCTCCAGTTATAAAGAACTGGTCGAAGAGTATTTTAGAAACAAAAACCAGGAAGATGTTCTTAGTTACGTTAAAATAAAATTAAGCTTAAATTCGTGTAGCACCGAAATACAAAAACAAATATCTAATTTCGTCAAAGCACAAAAAAACCGCTACAAAGACGTTAGCTACAGTAAATAAAAGTTTTATATAAAAAGTGCAAACTGTTTAGAAGGCCAACTTACTGTCGCAAAATAATGCTGGAAGACCACGCAAATCATTGGACAACTGCAGCGATATATCTAAGAGGCGGAAATTTAAAGATATTAACGATGAAATTGGTTATACAAATATAAAATAATCTTTCCTACATTAATTACGATCAAAGAACCAATTTACAAAAGCGGATATCATTGAAAAAGTTATTAAAGCTAGTCTAGTGAGAACAAAACTGATTCTTAAAAGTATACCAACTCCGAGCGATGCAAAACAGTTCACAAATGAAGGGGCATTAGCATTATTTCTGGATTTGAAATTAACAAAACAGCAATATATTCAGCTCAGATTGCGTGCGATTGAAAAAGTCTCAAATTTTTATCCAGCGTACGATCACATAACCGCTGCAAAAATGGACTGTTTGCCATCAAAGGACACTATTAAAATCACACCAATTTCAGCAGAGGTACAAGTACAATCTCTACTTGCAGAACGCTTGCTACAATCAATAACTCCTGTTATTGATTGTAGCAAGCGTTTAGTTAAAGAAATATGAAAACACAAAGTTAATTCTTTTTTGTAAATGGGGATGTGACGGTTCTTCGGGACAAAAAGAATACAAACAAGTTGTACTCGTATATGGAAATATTTCGGACTCAGACATGTTCACGGTATCATTTGTTCTATTGCGATTGAAAAAGATTTTGGAAGATTCAGAGCCTTCAACTAGTAGAACGCAAACAATGGATATTTGGAAAAATGAGACACCATCTTCTACGAAATACTGCAGGCCACTCAAATTTGAATTCAAAAAAGAAACTCATGATGCCATTAAGAAAGAAGTTAGTGATATCAAGGCACAAATTGCAACACTACAGCCATTACTATTACATTTAGATGGGCAGCAAATTGAAGTAAGCTACCAACTAGTGCTGGCAATGATAGATAGAAAAGTAGGTTAGGCTTTTACTAACATGAAGGCTGCATCCAGCTGCATTATATGCCAAGCAACATCAACCAAATTAAATCAAGTCTCGACAAAATCATTAGAAAATACCGATGCATATGAATTTGGATTATCGCCACTACATTCATTAATACGACTTATGGAACACATACTAAAAATCAGTTATGATTTGGATTTCGGGTCTTCAGGATCAATAAGAAACAAGAAAACCAACAAAGATTTAAGAAGTTCAAAAAACAAACATGTTCAAGATGTATATCGGAAATTAAGATTGATTATAGATCAGCTAAAACAAGGGTCTGGCAACACAAATGATGGCAATACCACAAGAAGATTATTTTCAGATCCAGAAACAGCATATGAAATAACAGGAGTGGACTTAAGCTTTATTTTCAGATTTAAAATAATCCTAGAAGTACTTGCGTGCAATAACGAAATTGACTCTAGAAAATTTGGAGATTATGCAAAGGAAATATGTCTGCAACAGTTCACAAAATCCTTTATCATGGAGAAGATGTCATTAAATAGCCACTTGGAGAACTATCAGAGGAGGCTCAGGAAAAAAGGAACAAGGATTACAGATTTTATAGAGAACAATACTAGAACAATTTCACGAAATTCCACAAATGAAGATCTATTAAATATATTATTCCCAACTTAAGATCCGTGCTCTCTTGTGATCGCAATCAATGAAAAGTGGAACATTGGGATTTAGATGATGAAGCCAAAAAACTACTAAAGAACAGAAATAGCACAGAACAAAATATGAATATTTGCAATAAATATTTGAGTCAAATGAATAATAATTATAATTGCCTTTCATTGTCAATTAAGTACGAAAAACATAGTATTAATAAAAATAATAATAAACAGAACTTACCATTGTTACAAATGCTATTAAAATCTATTGCAGTTTTAGTTTTAAAAATGTTTTTTAAAATTATCCAATTTGACAGTAAAAAATAATAAATTTTTCTGTAGCAAGATTTTTAGATAATATTATTAACGTTTTTTTATTTTCTTCAAGATAACGACTAGACGGGTATAGCTTTGATAAAGCTCCCATAGATATCCAGATACCGCTATGGCATCACCGGCCTAATCAATGACGTCACCTGGCAACCCATTATCTCGTTAGGATCGGACCACCATCCAATAATCCTCGACATTAACGGAATATCCGGCTCCATAGTCTCTAAACACCATACGAATCTCAATCAAAAGGAGGCTGATTTCGATGCCTTTTGAGAACGGCTGCTTTAGTGATATTTCCATTCCCTCGGATGTTTGGGGAAGCCAAAAATAAGGTGCCAGGCATCATTTTGCCACAGATTTAAATTTAGTGCTCTAAAGCAGGACTCGGAAAACGCGAAATTATAGAGTCAATATTAAATCGAAACCGGCTAAAAATATAGAAAACGTCCGAAAAATAATCGAAATAGAGAGATGGCTCCAAAAATTGCATACTGGGCAATGTCATATAAAAGGTTTTCCAAAAGAGACAAAACAATTTCGTATCTTTATGTCAACGTATCCTCAAATATTTGAATTAATGATCTTTTCGTGCCAAACGTTAGTCAAAGTCACCAATTTCGTCATGGTAAAGTTCACTTACGAGCAACGTTTGGAAATCATTACAAGTTACTACCGAAATTCTGAGTCGGTGGCACTGGAAAAGTGTTACGAAAATCCAGAGCGGCCACCTGTCATACAGGGCGTCCAGCAATCGATTTTTTCGGAATCATTTTGTAATAAATTGAATAACGAGATAGTGTGGTCCATGGCTGGTTTTGGAACAGGGAATTGTGAAGAGGCTTCACAGCAGCTTCCAAAATGGTTTCTTGGTAAACCTTGGCCGATGTTTTGACTCCTTGTTCGCAGAAATGCAGGTTAGTGGCCCCATTGTAAGAGACACCCCACCAAACTATGACTGAAGCTGGGTGATGACCCTTTTCCACCCCTAGGATCAGTTCAGATGCTTCCTTAGATGACCGCGCATACACTCTATCATTTTGCTTGTTCAATTTTTCCTGAACGGTAAAAAGTTTTTCATCGGTGAACAAAATTTTTCTGTCCAAGTTTTCAGCGTGCTTCACCAAAAGACGTTTGCATTTTTCAATCCTATTTTTTTAAAGCTGCAGTCAATAAATGTCCGGTACATCGTTTGAAAGCCCCAAGTCTCTTTAAATGATTCGACTCATGGATTTTTGCGTGATTATCATCTCACGGGCCAAGATTTTTCTGTTTTCGGAGCGGATTTCTGTGAATTCTTGATTTAACGGCTTTGATGACATGCGGTGTTCGAACAGAGCGTGGGCGGCCTGACCGGTGGCGGTCTTTTACATCTCCAGTATCCTCAAACAGTTTTATGCATCGGTAGCCGAACATGCAGCTAATCCCTAGTGGCCGGAGCGTTTTGAAAATATCGCGTTTTTTCATTTCACACTTGAAAAGCGCTATTACAGCGATACGGTTCTCATTATCTGACAACTCCATGATGGAAGTTGAAACAATTTTAGAATCCCGTTACAGACTAACGCTATTGAGGTTAGCTTTCAAAACCCATATGACATTAAACGGGGTGTGTTCAGTTTTAATATTGAAATGGGTGTATTCGATGTTGTAACAGTATATATATACTCAGATAAACCTATTGTAATCTCATTATGTAAGAAAGGGCCGCAGTGGTGTGATGGCTTGAGTGCACGACTATCATACATATGAACTTAGCTCCAACGCCAGGTAAGACCACCTTATAATTTGTATGAATGCGTTCGTTTATATGAGTAAGATATAAATATTTAAGCCGTTGGAAGCTTCTTTATGTAATGCATTAGAAGTTAGGAGCCGGCGTTAAACAGTAGATCCCGATCAGCGAAGTGCCTTGCTGTCCCTTAATAGAAGGTTGCGAAGTATAAGTATTTAGTTTTAAGGGTTCTAAAATTCAACACCCTTTGCACACAATTATATGTTATGCCGTTCGGTACAAACAACGTACACATTTATGTATGTACCTATGATTACACGAATAATTTGAGTGTAACGTGTCGTATTATTAATATTCGTAGATGTTACTTTATATCACTCATACGACTAGAGTGCTGCCAGCTGTAACGAAGTAGGTCTGGTTACGTTGCAATTACTACAGTCTTTGGCCAATATGATATTGTAATTATACTGCGTAACTATTGACTTCCACATAACGACCTTAGGAGACCATATCATAATAATTACAACATTTTCCTATGAATAACACCTGCTTAAATGTAGAATATGTATTCATGCTTCAGTCGGTTGATTCGACTTAGAAGTACATATACCTTCACGCATGTATCGATTTTATATTATTCTATTTATTATTATTATTATTCAAAAAAAATACAAAATTTAAAATCAAGTGTAAAATTTTTATTCAAAGGGACATTTTATGCCATTTATTTTTTGATTATAATTTCTTTCAAATGTTGACCGCAACTACGCCTCAGGGTATCCATTGGGTGACTCGTTCCAGGATTTCGACCGCTATGGCATTAATGACACGCGTAATGATGGCCTCTAAATCTGAATCGTTGCTGGTTTGTCTGCATGAACTTTTGACTTTTCGTCGCCCCAAAGAAAAATCTAAAATTGTGACATCAAACGACCTAGGCGGCCAACTAACCGGTGAAAAGCATGATATTAGCTGATCTTCGAAATTACCTCTTAATGGATCCATTGTAAGAATAGCGGTATGGCAAGTGGCACCGTGCTGTTGAAATCACATGTCGCACAGGCTTGAATTCCAGGTAGGAAAAAGTCCGATATTTTGGCGCGATAGCGAGCACCATTCAAAAAATATAAATTAAAATATTAACGCGAATGTTTTGCCATCCCACAGAACCAGTTCGGCTTACCAAAAGTGGCCCGTTGGGCACATTATATCACAACCACTACCTTCACACCAAGAAAGGTGAGTTTTTTTTTACCCATTTAAAGTTTGAGAATAGGATTAGTTTCTAACCGAACGCTCATTTCCATAAGACAGTTTCAAAATTTGGAGACGTTGTTGCGGAGAAAGTTTACTATGATGAAATCGCAAACAATACTGAAATGAAAAATAAAATAAAGTTTTACACAACTCATTCGCTTGAGTTGTGTAAAACTTGTGTAAGTGAAAAAACCCCTCTTGAAAAAATACTCCAGATTTATTACCCGTTACAAGCAGAGGCTTGGTAGAGGCTCCATTAATACATTTGTTTATTCCATCCATTGTCCAACACTTGTGAAACGGGACCATAATGGTCCACATTTTGTTTTACCCCACTCAAACGTCCTTCCGATTTCAGGTCATGTCGCTCTGCTAGTCACAACCATATTCGATCTTTCTCAAATATATCTCTATGCTATATTTAAAAAGTGGACGATGTTGATCAATCTTTTCGTTTTAGAAGTCAAAAATGTTTTAATCAAACGTTTGAGCATGACTCAAATTTCAAATGGTACGTTATGAACGACCAGTAAATGACTTAGTGAAAGTGGGCCATATTGGTCTACTTTAGAAAATCGAAGTCAAATTTACCTCACAATTTGATGTCCTGATCACGTATCGTTAAGAAGGGTTTGCGAGTAGGGTTTGCGTTCATGGATTTTTTCAGTAGGAATTTGACCCTGGTTGTTCAGAACAGCACCAGGTTGTTCAAAATCTGATAGCCGATTTGTGTATTTAGTACTTATAATAGTGGAATGGATCAAAACACATTCCGAAGCAAAAGTGGGCGGTGCTACACCCCTTTAAAAAACACTTTAAGGGCCATCATTATAAAATTTTAACAGGTTGAAACTAAAGACTAGGAAATTATTCTATTAAATTTGGATTATGTTATGGTTAAATTCGATAAGGTGGAGTGACACTCATCCCAGTATTAAAAAATAAAGTATCTCATGAATTAATAGAGATATTGCGATCAAATTTGCAACTGTGATGCTGGCATTGATCAAACAAACCTGAAGTTATAAGCTTGTGAAGTAATTCACTTTTTTCAAAAATAAATATCATATAAGTAATATGAATATAATAATAATAATAATGAACATAAGTTTCGACACGTCCGATTTGAATTTGTTTACTTTTGGTTAAACGGCCCCTATACAGATTACCTTCAACTGTCAATTTATTTCTCTATACTTTACATGGCATATTTAAAATTTGATATAACTTAAATAAAGCCTTGTGTGTAACTATCCCTGTTGAAATTGGACCGTAACGGCCATAAATTTTATTATAAATCTTTACGAAACATATCCATCCCCCTCCGACCATGCTTAAACATTGGACAGAACAACTTGTTTAACTTGTTTAGTATTTAGTTGTTGTCTTTAAGAGAATATTCAATTGGTAGGAATTAATCTCCTGGATACGATTCGATAAATGGATTTGTGGTAAAAAATGCAACTAGGAAGTCTATAATCTTTTTGACTTCCATATACAATGCAGTACTAAGGCTTAACCATTTTCCGTCACAATAGAAATGTGCCGAGCTTATAATGGTCCCAAAACCCATTAAGCCGGAAAACCTATTGTCTTCGTACAGACCTATAAGTTTACTGGTAACATTTTCTAAAAAATTTGAAAAAATATTCGTAAGAAGAATACTACCAGTGCTAGAAGAAGAAAAAGATTATTCCAGACGGTTTCAAACATAAGCATGGTACCTCTGAGCAGTGCCACCGGATCGTGAATATAATTTCTGAGACTCTTGAAAATAAACAATATTGTTCAGCTGTCTTTCTCGATGTGCAACAGGCGTTTGACCGAGTATGGCATGAAGGCCTTCTACATAAAATAAAGAAATATCTGCCCGCACTATATTTTCTATTCCTTAAATGTTATCTTAAACACTGGTGTTTTTATGTAAAGGTAAATAGAGATTACTCCTCAATATACCAAACTAAAGCAGGAATTCCTCAAGGCAGCGTACTGGGTCCTATATTGTTCACTATCTTTATGAGTGATATGCCTACAACACCTGAAGTTACAGTAGCAACGTACGCTGACGACACAGCCATTTTTGCAAAGAGCCCGTCACCAACATTATCTTCTTACCTTCTACAAGATGAGCTCAACTTACTTCAAACTTGGTTATTGAAATGGAATATAAAAGTTAACTCCGAAAAGTCTAGGCATGTGACTTTTTCATTAAGGCACGGCGATTGTTCCCCAGTTTCAATTAACCAAGAAGTCATCCCACAAACTAATTCCGTCAACTATTTGGGTCTAACACTAAACAGGCGACTAACGTGGAAGCCACATATTAAATAAAAACAAGAGCAATCAAAAATTAAAGGTCGAAAACTCTACTGGCTCTTGAGACCAAGGTCTCAACTAAATTTAAATAATAAACTATGAATATACAAAACCATATTAAAACCAGTTTGGACGTATGGGATACAACTGTGGGGTACGGCGAGTAACTCCAATATTGAGATCCTGGAAAGATACCAATCTAAAGCTTTGAGGATAATTACAAATGCTCCATGGTTTATATCAAACAAGCACATAAAGCTAGATCTACAGATACCATCCCTAAAAGAAGAAATACGTATTTACAGCACCACGTATCTACAGAGGCTGAGTAATCATGTTAACCCATTGGCTATATTCCTGCTAGACAGCAGCAACGAGACAATAAGACTGAAACGTATTCATACGTTAGATTTACCATTTAGAAGTTAACTCTATTATTGCAAATATACTTTCTATTAGAATTTTAAATTTGAATATTTTTCATATATGTATATAATACTAATTCATAAAATACAAAATAATTAAGGTCCTGTAGCTCGATTGAACTACTTTACTACAGTCATCTTAAATTTATTATCAAATTAACTGAATGTCGAAAGATAGATTGTAAATAAAGAAATATAATAAAAAAATTCTCCGGGACGAGCTGTAAAAGTGTAGCAGTTTCTTTAGTATCCAAAAGTTTGGTCTGTACAATAAATACCACTGCTAGGTAAATTTTTACTTGAAAAAAACTCGTTTATTAATTGAACACATATTTTATTTTCAATTGTACGTCGAAGTAAATGCGTATTATCAGATTTTGTAGCTATCCTAGAGCAATAAATAATGTTAATCCTTTATATTTTACACAGATCACAAATAATGACTTTCTTAGCGTGAAATATGAAATATCATCTTGAAAATAATAAATCTTCTCCATTTCGTTTGCCATTAATACGTATATAAAGTATTTATTTAGCCAACGATGTTACCTGCCATACAGCCTGTCCCACTCAACTGCTGTTGTTCTGGCGCACACTAAAACTAGCTGGTCCCTTGAAGCAGTTGTGCTTGTAATTTGATTAAGGCCATAAAGTATAATCCCTTTATAACATTCAGCAAAGATGGGGGATTTCTTTCAAATGCCATAAAGGGAAAGTGTTAGTTTCAGCCATGGCAAACACACTTACTTACACAAACATGGAACACATCAAATCGCATGATTTTGGTTAGCACAGCCCACTCGGAGCTCCGTGTTCGGAAATAATAAGGGGACCAATTAAATATTACGTTTATTATAAGTAGCTAGATATTAAATAAAATTAGTTTTGTTCCCTTATAATTTAAGCTAGCAGAAACACAGAATTTCTTTCATTTACACTCTGTATTTAGATGGTGCACAGTGTTTCGGAAACTTTACGTTTTACCTACAACAAATGGATAATTTGTAAGTTCGATCGGAAGCACTTTTTAGTATGCTTATTGGCCATGGGCCATATTACCCATTGATCCATGGCTGTAGGGCTACAGTTAAAAAAAATCGTATATCTAATTTCATATTCCGACCCGTGAGCAAATTCCCTTGTTTTTGAGTATGAAATTTAGACAAATCTTTAAAGGTAGCATATATGGGTTAAGTAAAGAAAATTCCAGTACTTCTGAGCACACATGTGTCAATGTTTCAAAGGCCCTATCTTTCAAAGCCCTACGGAATTAAGAGTCATTCGTCAAGGCCTAAAATATGTATTATTAACTTAATCGTAAAGTGAATACTACGTATATTCAAATCATTAATAAAAGTTCATTATTGTAAATGAGCGAAAAGGCCCTGGGAGAAACTGATAAGAAAGCTAAGGTTGGCCGGATACCTGGATCCTGCTCTTCTGCATCATTATTTACACCGGTTATAAGTAAAATCGTCACATATAAATTTGTGGAAAAATTGCAATATTTTTGCTAACCATAATATGCCCCTGTTTAAATGGGTCATATTTTTAGACCTAGGTTCCATCACCTAAACAACAAAAATTTATTTATTTTTTGGTTACATGAGAAAATTTAAATTGTATTTGATACCCACTTTTTAAGGGACGCCGTGGTATGATGGGAGTATGTCCAGGTTAGAGAATATAAGAATAGTATCGTGTTCAGCTCACTGGTGTTAGAGAATTCCCCCTTTTCATCAGTGGAGTGTGCTTAGAATTAAGTAAGCAAGCATAAGATGATTTTCTGCCCCAAACCACACGTATAGGGGCGTTCATGGTTCTTGATTGTTCGTGGTGGGTCCATGTTAAGTGTCTAATTCAGATTTGTAACAAAAATTTAATTGTTTTTTTTAAGGGCCATAGGGCGCCCGTAGAAAAGAAACTTCAATTTAGACAAATCCTTGGAGTTAATGCATGTTGAGCTTAGTAAGGAAATTCCACTGTCTGTGAATAACCATATGGCCATGTTCGAAATGACCTTATTTTCGGAACTCTTCACCTTTGACCTGTTGGCCATGGTCTCAACTTTAGTCGAATCGTAGAATAAATTTTAGTTTTGGATTTGTGATGATACGTTTTGTTGTTTTTTAATACTCATAGCGAAAGGAGGTCGTTTTTTCGGTTCTAATGGACCCGTCCGAATTCAAAATTGGCCGAAATCTTAGGTACATATTTTGTGTCAGGTACATAAGAAAATGTAACCGTTTCTGGATACCCGTCTCCCCAAAGATTAAGAAATGGCTTTTAAGCCCCAGGGTCTATAGGTCAAGGCCTCTAATTCAGGCAAATCATAGGTCCATTTTTGAACGGATCTATTTTGCGGAACCTTAGGGACCTTATACATATGGGTCAATGTCTTAAAATTAGTTTATTATACAATTTATTTAATATTAGGATCCCTGACAAAAACTATTGTATTTTAATATCCAAAGTTCAAGGAGCCGAACTTTAAGCCCATAGGCCATAACTGGCCCATTTAGCGTCCCAAATTAGCATAAATCGTACGAGTAATTATAGGTACATATTTCGATTTGTTAGATAATTTCACTGTCTACCATTTGCCCATTTGTAACCGAACATAATTGTACCAAATCTAAAAATACATAGATATGTTAGAAAAATGTTTTGTTTTTAGATACCCACATGCCCCCGAGCATTAGGGTTAATTTTTGCGACCCAAAGTGCACCTAGACATAATGACCATGAACATTTTTGGGACGTTTAATGCGCCTATGATTACAACTTCCAAGACTAGCTAATTTTCAATTTAATTTGTAACGTAATATAGTAGGAAATTACAAAAATATATGTTGTTGTCAGGACTTTAGTGACTTAAGTCCTTCAAAGGAGAACTTAACCCTCTTTAGCCCGATCCTGTCCATGTTCTATACAAACCGATCTGCAGCCTCTAGCTCAATGTGTTTGGACTGAATCGTGATCTTAACATACAGACGGAAGGACAGACGGACATAGCTATATACTTAGTATGGACAAGAATACTGTTACAACAATGAACACACCCATTTCAATAGTAGAACTGAACATACCCCGTTAATGTCATATGGGTTTTGAAAGCTTACCTCAATAGCGTTCAAGTCTGTAACGGGATTTTAAAATTGTTTCAACTTTCACCATGGAGTGGTCAGATAATGAGAACCGTATCGCTGTAATAGCGCTTTTCAAGTGTGAAATGAAAAAAAGCGATATATTCAAAACGCTCCGGCCACTAGGGATTATCCGCATGTTCGTCTACCGATGCATAAAACTGTTTGACGAGACTGGAGATGTAAAAGACCGCCACTGGTCGGGCCGCCTACGCTCTGTTCGAATACCGCATGTCGGCAAAGCCGTTAAATCAAGAATTCACAGAAATCCGCTCCAAAAAACAGAAAATCATAGCAGTGAAATGAATATCACGCAAAAGTCCATGAGTCGAATCATTAGAAAAGACTTGGGACTTGGGGCTTTCAAATGATGTACCAGTTATTTATTGATTGCAGCTTTAAAAAAAAATAGGATTGAAAAATGCAAACGTCTTTTGGTGAAGCACGCTAATAACTTGCACAGAAAAATTTTGTTCACCGATGAAAAAATTTGTACCGTTCAGGAAAAATTTAACAAGCAAAATGATAGAGTGTATGCGCAGTCATCTAAGAAAGCATCTGAACTGATCCCAAGGGTGGAAAAGGGCCATCCCCTAGCTTCAGTCATGGTTTGGTGGGGTGTCTCTTACTATGGGGTCACTGACCTGAATTTCTGCGAACAATGAGTCAAAACATCGGCCGAAGTTTATCAAAGTTTGAAAGCTGTTGTGAAGCCTGTTAACAATTTCCTGTCCCACAACCAGTCTTGGCTTCGAAACAATTTGCCAGTGTTCATTTCCTCTGAATAATGGCCCTCAGGCAGTCCTGATTTTAACCCATTGGATTACAAATTGTGGACGGTTTTAGAGGACAAGGTTTGTCACAAAATATACCCCAACATTGGATTTCTTAAGACTGCTTTGGTTCGAGGTGTGGCCATTTTTCCAATGGACGAGGTTCGTGCAGCTATTGACGATTGGCCAGTGCGACTTAAGGCGTGTGTAAAGGAAAAGGCGGACATTTCGAATACGTACATTCTATTTGGATACAATATATTTCAATAAATATATTAATAAATATTTGATCCAAAAATATTCAGTTCTTTTTATTTTACAGCATATAACGTGTGTAACAGTATTTATGTCCCTACTAGTAGTCTTAGAGTTTTACGGCGATCAGAAATAAGGATTTCTAAGTATTTCGAGAAATGGTAAAAAGTATATAAAAAAACAAAACTGTGTTAAGGATATTCGAGGCCACCCTGATAGGATATTGTAGTGTAAAAATAATTGGTTAGGAAATGGCAGGGATGTTAAAGGAATACTGAAGCCTTATGCAAGTATGAGTTCAGCCCGGCCAAAGCTTGTGTGAACTCCCTTATGGATTACGGTTAACACAAAATTTTTTCAGGTGTTTCTTATCTTACCGGCATCAGACATAGAAAATACATCATCATCATACCGGTAGTAATTCACGAGCTATACTCTTAGTAAGTAATTCACGAGCTATACTCTTAGTAAGTAATTCACGAGCTATACTCTTAAAAACTTCCTGAAAAAACGACAACTATAAACGATTTTGGAGGAGTCGATTTACTACTTGTGTGGGAAAATTGATTTACCATTTGATTGGTCTGTCCCATTTTCAGTATCAACCGTTTTTAAATGTCAACAAATATCTTACCCGCCTAACTTAGACAGTCTAAATCGTCTAAGTTTTTTAAGGTGGTGGTTAAGAATATTAATAATCTTCCTAGAGTTGTCCTGACCGCGTTTACGACTTTGAATAAAAATCTTTAAGAAATAATTGATATTTATTTTCCTCAAAAGCAGGTGCGTTTAAACATAATTTGTTTAATGTGAGGGCATCAAAAGAGAAATCTAAGTATTTTAGCGCTTGATAGTAAAGGACATTTTTAGTATTTTTGAAGCGTAGTCTATGTCATGGTGATAATTTAAAACGGCACGAAGCAAGTTGGGTGTTATGTTCATGATCTCTTCTGTTTCTAAATCTTACACTTTGAATTCTTTCTTGTCCTTGTTTTTGATGTGACTCACTGATTCACCACTCCAAAACACCCGCGGATAGCCGAGATGAAATCCTGTAACACCGTAAATGTGCCGCTCTTATCACCCCTGCTGTTTGAATAATCCACAAGCGATCAAATATTCCACCCAAGGCAGCGGTACTCGCGGATGAGCGTGACAGCATTTGAAGACCAAAAAAAATAAAATGTAAATCAATAGGTTGTGCAACAAGTCAAAGGGGAATATGAGATAGATGTTTGTGGCCGCCGTGGTATTAAGCTTAGCATGTACGATTATCATGTCAATTGCCCCAGGTTCCACCACTTATTAATTAATCTTAAGCCGAGTGATTTCGACGATGGCATTTATTGCCATTACAATTCCATACTCTTTAATCGCTCTTGTTACTTCTATTGATTTATTTAAAACGGCACGAAGCAAGTTGGGTGTTATGTTCATGATCTCTTCTGTTTCTAAATCTTACACTTTGAATTCTTTCTTGTCCTTGTTTTTGATGTGACTCACTGATTCACCACTCCAAAACACCCGCGGATAGCCGAGATGAAATCCTGTAACACCGTAAACGTGCCGCTCTTATCATCCCTGCTGTTTGAATAATCCACAAGCGATCAAATATTCCACCCAAGGCAGCGGTACTCGCGGATAAGCGTGACAGCATTTGAAGACCAAAAAAAATAAAATGTAAATCAATAGGTTGTGCAACAAGTCAAAGGGGAATATGAGATAGATGTTTGTGGCCGCCGTGGTATTAAGCTTAGCATGTACGATTATAATGTCAATTACCCCAGGTTCCACCACTTATTAATTAATCTTAAGCCGAGTGATTTCGACGATGGCATTTATTACCATTACAATTCCATACTTTTTAATCGCTCTTGCCACTTCTATTGATTTATTAAAATCCATTTGACTGCCTTTGCGTGTTCTTCGTCCAATTTGTGAACGCATTCGCGGTAGAGCTGAATTATTTTATTCGGTTAAAATAGAAATTAACTTCATTAATTTTTTGTACAAATCGCAGACTAAACAAGTAAGTAAGTCACTTCGATACAAAAAGGAAAAAAACAGTTTATGGACCTTTTGGGCCCATGTTTTCCGATCCTGATCTCCGCCAAAACTTCAAAATTAAACTGTATATGATTTCTTAGCAAAGTTGGCTTCAATATTTGTACTCCTATATCAATTTGATCATCTGTTTTGACCATGCGGTTCATTTTTATGCCACATAAGCCAAATTGTCCAGCAGCTATGCCCTGTCAGAGGTATTTAGTGCTGCCCGACTAACAGCACCCATTTTAACAATTGTTAGTCAACAAATAAGTTGAGTTACTTAAAAAAGTGCAATTTTTCTGAATAACCGCTAGTCCCTATAGGGAAAATTATTACCTTTTTGTCAATTTCGCTAATAAAAATCTCAAACAGTCGACATCACTCAAAATAACAGAATCTTAGATTATTTCGTTTGAGTACCCCGCGTGCAAACGGACATGGATACATCATCTTAGACTTTACGCTGTCTATAAATACAGCATTTTCCATTAGGGACATAACAATTTTCTATATTAATAAAAGACAGAATATCTAAAATATATAGACTACAAATGTATTCCAGGGTTAGTGCAAATGTTGCATTTTAAAAATGAAATTCGACTTCGTCATATGACCACCTAGAGCCCGTCCACAGTGATCTATTCTTAAGAACCACTTTTCCACCACTCGTGCACACATTTCGACCGGAATGTTGGCCATTTTGTTGTGATGGATGTTGTCTCTGAGCTCATCTAAAGTGGTTGGCTTGTTGGCATAGATAAATGACTTGACGCAGCCCCATAAAAAGAATTCCAATCGCCATTCGACCGGACCATTTCTCAAGATAACACAATCACCGATTGTGCATTCAGTAAATCAATTGTAACGCGTTCTTAGTGGCTTGTGGCACCGTTTTGTGGAGACCACATATCGATAATGTCAAGCTCATCCAATTTAAAAAAATAATTTTCTTACATGGCACGATAGCGCTTTCCATTGACGATTGTTTTCATCGACGAAAGAATACGGCCCAATCACACCTCCGACATGGAAACCAATTGCGTCTCTTGAAGCACCTATGGGTTTGTTGCCGTCCAATAAGGCATATTTTGTTTATTGACAAAACCACTCTGCCAGCTTCATCACTGAAGATGATTTTTCGATAAAATTCTGGATTTAAGCGAAACTTTGCCAGAGCATTATAAGAGAAGTGTCGGCGTTTTAAATGATCAAGTGACTTTAGTTTTTGAGCTACCTTATGTTTGATCTTAAAAGGATGAAGGCCAAGATTTTTTTTCGCAAAATGCGCCACAGTGTGGTTTAAGAGATGCCCAATTCGTGAGAACAATATAGAATCGACTGATTTGGCTCATTTAAAACGGATACACTAACGGCTGCTATATTTTCGTTGCTTCGTGAAAATTTGCATCCAACTATCGGGTGATCAATCTAAAGGTATTTTTTCAAAACAAAAAAATACATAAATTCAAATCAAGTGTGGAATCATTATTGTTCTTGTTCGAATGGAAATGTTATGCTATTTATTTTTTGAATATAATTTCCTACAAAGCATGGCCTCTACAACGCCACAGGGTGTCCATTCTGAATGTCCAATTTTGAATGAATCATTTGTGCATTTCGACCGGTATGGCGTTGATGACACGCGTAATGTTGGTTTCCAAAACCTAAATCGTAGCTGGTTTGTCAGCATAGACTTTGGACTTTACATAGCCCCCAAGAAAAAAGTCTATCACACGATCTAGGTGGCCAACTCACCGGTCCAAAACAAGAAATTAGCTAGTCTTCGAAAATACCTCTCAATAGATACATTTTTTGAGTAGCTGTATGGCACGTGGCACTGTCATGTTGAAATCAAATTTTGTCAAGATTACAGGCTTCAATTTGTGATAGCAAAAAGTCCGATATCAAGGCGTGAGAGCAGGCACATTTCACGGTTACGTTACGACCATCATCTTTTTGGAAAAGTATGGACCGATGATTCAAAAATACGAGGCCATAAACTGCACCAAACCGTGGTTTTCTCTGGGTATATTGACACCATTTGGACCTCTTCTGATTGCTCTCCAAATGTTGCAATTGACGTTGCTGTTGAACCAGAAATGGGTTTTATTACTAAATAAAATTTTGGCCAAAGCCAGTTTCTTATTAATCGCTCATTTCCATTATACAGTTGCACACTTTCCATGATGAAATGTCAGACAGCACTAAAAACAAATGAAAATTAAAGTTTAATTTAACTCACGCGTTATCTGTAAAAAAAAACCCTATTGAAAAAATACCTCTAGATGGAGCACCCTATATATCCACTATAGTACGCACAGACCATCGTGTGGGAAGATTATTACCACCGAAAATTGGAGTAAGCGCTCTTATAGTTGCGACCAACGACTCAAAATTTCGATAGTAATTTTTAATGATTTCCAAACGTTGTTCGTAAGTGAAGTTTACCATGAAGAAAATTACTTTAACCAACATTTTGAAACTGAAAAATCATTAAAAATGTTTGAAGGTGCCTTGACATAAAGATATGAAATTTGTATGTCCCTATTAGAAAACCCGTTATAAATACTGTGTATGGTCTCCGATAAATATGTTAAGGTGCTAGAACGGAACGGTGCAAGAAGGCCTTGACAACGCTTTTTTTTGTTTGTAAATAGGTCGAGTGGTTCTCGAGTTTAAAATTGCTGAACATATGACAACTTATTTTTATTTATAGCTAAAGAAGATAGATAGGAATTAATGAATAAGGGCAAAAGGAAAAACAAAGAGAATATGTGACAAGAAAAATAGAAAGGGACCTAAGGTTAAAAACCAGTTTTGTTCAGGAGAGCCATTTTAAAGATTAGGTCCCTTTCTATTTGCGCTTAGAATCGTCGACTTCACTTTCATAAAACGCGCATATCTCTGGGAGGGAACACTTTTGGGGCATGGGATCAAACTCGTTCGATGCTCAGATGTTATCCACATCAAAAAAAAAAGTGAAAAGTTGATGAAAAGTTTTGTTCAGGAGAGCAATTTTAAAGATTAGGTCCCTTTCTATTTGCGCTTAGAATCGTCGACTTCACTCTCATAAAACGCGTATATCTCGGGGAGCGAACACTTTTGGGGCATGGGATCGGTCTCATTCGATGCTCAGATGTTATCCACATCAAAAAAAAAGTGAAAAGTTGATGAAAAGTTTTGATCATGGGAGCCATTTTAATGATTAGGTCCCTTTCTATTTGCGCTTAGAATCGTCGACTTCACTCTCATAAAACGCGTATATCTCGGGGAGCGAACACTTTTAGGGCATGGGATCGGTCTCATTCGATGGTCAGATGTTGTCCACATCAAAAAAAGACACATCTCTATGCTCTGTCACATATGCACTTCAGGCCATCCTTTCAGCGAGTGTCTCAGATGTCTCCAGTTTTTAGTATGAACCTGGCCCATGACTTTCTAAGGAACCTTATGTGTTTTTGTTCATTTATTCCAATTATATATGCCAAATAAAGAAATAGTTTTAGTGTATAATTCTTAAGAATGTACTTGTTCCGAATTTGAGTACTAGGAATTACAAGTACTAGGAATTTGATTTACAAATTAAATATGTTTGGAAAATACATCGATATTTATCGTTATTTATATTCAATTGTAATGAAAATTATGAAATAACATTGCAGTAGTATTACATTTTTGTTTTATAAAAAGTGTCAAGGATCCTTATGTTTTCGCATTAAAATTACAAACTTTATTGAATATTTTGACAGCCTTTAATGCTCTAAAATATGGTATTCGAAAAACTATCAGTGATGGTCCTACACAGAATTTTTGAAATCACTGTGTAGGACAACTTCTGTCTGGAGTGTGTCTTTAGTGTGCAGTGAATTCTGACAACAAATTTACCAATCGACATCTTCACAATTTAATTTAATGTTTTTATCTGGCCCTTCTAGTGTTTCTTATATCCCTTGTAGGTTGATTCGTTTGATTTCTCTGCTCCTTTGATCATTTCTGGTTTTCGAACATTTGGTTAGGGCCGCCATCGCTTTTTCCTTGTTGTTCTGCTTAAGTAAATGTTAACTTTGTTGATTTGGGTGTGATTTGTTAAAACCAAACTTTTCCTCCTTTTTTCCTGTCTGTATGTTAGTGTGTGACGTTAAATATATTCTGGTTTATACTGCTCTGGATGTTGCTACTGTTGATTTTGGTTGCTCTTGCTGTTGACGTATTGCCGCTTGGCCTACCGATGTCAATGTTATTCTTCTTTAAAGGGGACTTTTTGCTTCTTCTTCTTCTCTCCGCCAAACGTTCGTTTTCCTCTTAATGCCAACTGATGTTTTTATTCATGTCATTTTAAGGAAAAACGAGTGGCCGGAAGCAAAGGAAATTACAAAAACCATCTTTCCGATGGATGATTTGGTAAAGAAATTAATTCTGTCTAACCCATCTAGAGTAGATTGGGCTTAGGAGAACATGTGGTTGATGTTACCATTAGCATTTGGTAATTAAATAAAATGACACTAATTCATAAATCATTCCAAGCAATTTTATTGTGCTTTTTAATAAAGCCGACACACTGACCGACGTTTCAAAGATGCCATCAAACGAAAGGGACCAAAATCAAAGATGACAGCAAACGTGAACCGATATTAATAGAGGAGCGCACAAAAAAGACTACATTTGATTTTGATTGAGAAGGTCAAAGGCTGTATGAGAGATTTGAATAAGGTTGTGCTTCAGTAAGAGTTTTGAGTGGGATGAAAACGTTTAAACTGCTATCGATACAAAAGAAAAATATTAGAAAAGCGGATCACATGCATCCTGAAATTTTCAAGAAGGTTTGGCACAATTATAACAAAACAGACAGCTTAGAGCTTTGACGTAAGTACTTAGTAGGGACATAAATACTGTTACAACATTGAACACACCCATTTTAATAGTAGAACTGACCATACCCCGTTAATGTCATATGGGTTTTGAAAGCCAACCTCAATAACGTTAGTCTGTAACGGGATTTTAAAATTGTTTCAACTTCCATCATGGAGTGGTCAGGTAATGAGAACCGTATCGCTGTATTAGCGCTTTTCAAGTGTGAAATGAAACAAATCGATATTTTCAAAACGCTCAGGTCACTAGGGATTAGCCGCATGTTCGTCTACCGATGCATAAAACTGTTTGAGGAGACTGGAGATGTAAAAGACCGCCACCGGTCGGGCCGCCCACGCTCTGTTCGAACACCGCATGTCATCAAAGCCGTTAAATCAAGAATTCACAGAAATCAGCTCCGAAAACAGAAAATCATGGCCCACGCAAAAGTTAATGAGTCGAATCA
This sequence comes from Hydrotaea diabolus, assembly GCA_963513945.1. NCBI lineage: Eukaryota > Metazoa > Arthropoda > Insecta > Diptera > Muscidae > Hydrotaea > Hydrotaea diabolus. The sequence goes on from OY740716.1 coordinate 49,495,972, forward strand.
TTAAAAAAGACTTGGGACTTGGGGCTTTCGACGTACTGGACATTTATTGACTGGAGCTTTAAAAGAAATAGGATTGAAAAATGCAAACGTCTTTTGGTGAAGCACGCTGATAACTTGCACAGAAAAATTTTGTTCACCGATGAAAAAATTTTACCGTTCAGGAAAAATTTAACAAGCAAAATGATAGAATGTATGCGCGGTCGTCTAAGGAAGCATCTGAACTGATCCCAAGGGTGGAAAAGGGTCATAACCCAGTTTCAGTCATGGTTTGGTGGGTGTCTCTGACGATGGGGTCACTTACCTGCATTTCTGCGAACAAGGAGTTAAAACATCGGCCAAAGATTATCAAGAAACCGTTTTGGAAGCTGTTGTGAAACCTTTTAACGAATCCCTGTTCCAAAGCCAGCCATGGGCTTTCCAGCAGGATTCTGCACCGGCCCATAAGCCTAAAACGTCCCCGGCCTGGCTTCGAATCAATTTGCCAGCGTTCATTTCCTCTGAAGAATGACCCTCATGCAGTCCAAATTTGAACCCATTGTGGACGCTGTTAGAGGGCAAGGTTTGTCAGAAAAGATACCCCAACATTGGATATCTTAAGACTGCTTTGGTGTAAGCTGTGGCCAATTTTCCAATATACGAGGTATATATATATATATATATATATATATATATATATATATATATATATATATATATATATATATATATATATATATATATATATATATATATATATATATATATATATATATATATATATATATATATATATATATATATATATATATATATATATATATATATATATATATATATATATATATATATATATATATATATATCCTGAAACATATACGTATACGTGTATATGGTTTATCGGAACGGCAGCCTACTTGCTTATTTTATACAAATGTGTATTGGCAATTATTTTTTTTTCTCCAGAGTTGGCGTGTCAGTCAACGCGTTTCCATTGCTGTTTTTAAAATATTATGGAATTCAAAATTAAATACAATTTCAATCAATATATCTAAATTTATTTCTGATATGTTCTGGAATAGGATCTAATGTGTGAGATGCACTAGAAGAAGCGTGACTATTAGCTATTTTTTTCCCCTCTGACGCTTAAGTTATGTATTGATGGAACGTTATTTGACATTTGTGTGGAAAGTACGAGAAAAGTGCGGCAATATGGTCCATCTTAATCGCAAATGCAGTTTTGCACATGACAGGAAAGTAAAAGTGCGATTTAGCAGCATAAAGGGACAGACTTAAAACGACTTAAAAATTCTTAAAACAGATATGGGATCTAGAAGGCTTTTTCCATAAGCTGAACTTCTTTCGAACTCACGACTCGTAGTTTTAGGTTTTTATAACAGTGTTATAAAAACATTACATTATCTACCGATTTGTGAATATCTCAATAAATTCTAAAAGTTCCCAGCCTTTAAAATCCAGAACTGCATTCCACATAACCGAATGTTCCCCACACTCGCCTCTAACACTGACAGTTAACACACTGACCTATGATCGTTGCCTTCACATGATAGGGGAGTACAACAATTACATGCTTGACTTCCGCCTTTCAATAAATTCCACTCGCCGTGAAGTATATTCATCAATTTAAAGATTTATGACATTTAATAATGTCACAAGACTTATTTCGATAACCTTTACGTTGCTCAAAACACGCTGCTTTGGGTTATACAGATTTAATATTAAGTAAGGGGCGTATGAGTAACATATAATTCAATATTAACCATACGCACTGAGACGAAATACGATGCCCTATAAATAGCAAACATACATTGAGTTAGGATTGCTTATGGATTTTTTAACCCCCGATACTTTTTAAAACAGAATAATATAAGTTTGTTCTTGGCATATATTTGTAATTGCCAGAAATATTTAAGGTAAACTCATCTTTAAGTGTACCGACAGCAGCTGGTGGTATGTTTTTTCTATTAGCCAGACTACCTCCCTGTAATCGTAAGCATTTCCATACCTTATTAGATTTTCTAACAAAATTCATATAGGAAATGCGGTGCTCACATCATCCTACCGTTCGAATACCCCACATGTAACCCAAAGTCCCATTCAAGGCACCGGCACTTGCGGACAAGCGTGAAGACATTTAAAAATAAAAAAAAAACTTTAATCAATAGGATGGTCAACAAGTAAAGCGGAATATGGGATGGATTGTAGGCCGCCGTGGTATGATGCTTAGCATGTACGAATATCCTTCATTATTAAGGTATGTATCCGGAGATGAACAGGGTTTAATTGTCATGAAAATTTTCGTAAACAGCGGGATTCTACACTTATTAATCAATCTTAAGCCACGTAAAGACTTCAAAGTTAAATGCATTGAGCAGTAGGTCCCATTCAGTGAGTTAAACAAATTGTAAACACAGCTCAATGATGCAAGAGAAAAAAATGTTCGAGCATCGCATACATGTCTTCCGAGTCGATGAAATTTCGAAGCAGTTTAAAATTAGTGACATTGCGGCTGTGATCTGCAGTGCAACACCATCAGAAGCATGAGGCCCGGTCGGAATGTATTTGTGCTTGCTGACAAAGCTCTTCAGCCCAACGATGGCAATTACAATAGTAACATTCCTTATATCTGGATGGTTTGCGTAACATGTATCTTTAATGGCTCCCCACAGAAAATAATCCAAAGGGCAAATTAACATCACAAATTCGGCTGATTATTCAGTTTTCGAAAACAGTGCGTAAAATATCGATTGCGTTGGCTGTGTGACAGGCCCTGTCTTATGGAAATCAAATGTCACACATCTCACACAAATTCGTTGTGCCCGGTGCGGTAACGCTCACCGTTGATGATAACGGAGGCTCCCTGCTTATATTAAATAGAAATTTCTCAATGATGCCGCCAGTAGAAAGTCCATACCCAAAAGTGACTCCTTGTGTTTGCATTGTATTCTCAATAGTCACGTTTGGGTACATTGAAAACCATATGCGGCAATTTATCTTATTGATATAGCCTCCGAGGCGAAAATTAGATTTATTCGAGCCATATGATCGATATTGTAAATAAAAAAAGGTCCACCTTACCAATATAACCAGAAATTTGAAAAAATTATTAATAAATTTTGTACAGACTATTGAAGTTTAAAATTATAAATGGCTCACGCTATATGTAGCTTCTAGAGCTAGAGATATAAAATCGGATGAACATACTTATGGCAGCTAGAACCCATATTTTTCAACTGTAATAGTCTTACCTTGGCCCAAAAAATTTGAGCGTACTAATTTTCATCAAAATTGGATGTAATATGTGCGACCATATATACGAGTATATGTGACAGCGCATAGAGAAAGGCACCTAAGGGTAAAAAAAACAATTTTCATTTTTTTATGTGGACAACATCTGAGCATCGAATGAGACCGATCCCATGCCCCAAAAGTGTTCCCTCCCAGCGATATGCGCGTTTTATGAAAGTGAAGTCGACGATTCTAACGCAAATAGAAAGGGACTTAATCTTTAAAATGGCTCTCCTTAACCAATCTTTTCATCAACTTTTCACTTTTTTTTTGATGTGGACAACATCTGAGCATCGAATGAGACCGATCCCATGCCCCAAAAGTGTTCCCTCCTAGAGTAATGCGCATTTTATGAAAGTGAAGTCGACGATTCTAAGCGCAAATAGAAAGGTATCTAATCCTTAAAATGACTCTCCTGAACAAAACTGGTTTTTAACCTTGGGTCCCTTTCTATTTTGCGCGTCACATATATGTATCGGAGCTGTATCTAAATCTCGTCCAATTATTAACAACTCACTTATTTGGCCCACAAAATTTTCTCATGCTAAGTTTCGTTAAGTTGTTGTAAAAGATGTGGCTTATAGGGCTAAAAATGTAAAATCAAGATGAATAAATATGTATCGGAACTATGTCTAAATCTGTACCGATGTTCGATTCAATCAATTTAATTTAATTTTAGCAACATCCTTACTTAGATCAATGATGTGGCTTCTAGAGCTAAAAACAGAAAAATAGGATGAACAAATATGCGGGAGCTATACTAGTTCTGAACTGAATTACTTCAAGTTTAATAAAGTCATCCTTTTTTTCAAACAATTTTATGAGCTAAATATCATACAGTATTGGATGTAAGATGTGGCTTCTAGAGCTTAAAACAAAAAAATCTGATAAACATATTTGTGGGAGCTATATCTGAACCGATTTTATTGAATTTTTATGGCGTTCGCTGTTGTTCCAAAAACGAAACGAGTGTTCATCAAAATCAGTTGTAATATGTGACTTGTAGAGGTAAAGGTATAAAATCGGATAAAATTAAATGTATGAGAGCAAAATCTAAAACTGAACCAATTTTCTTTAATTTAAAAAGTCTCCGCCCTTGACCCAAAATACATTTGTTATATTTCAGGAAAATCGGAAAAAAGTGTGACTTCTAGTTTGATTACAAGCTTTAGATATACATACGGACGGACAGATATTATTAAATGAAATCAGCATGTGATTATGCGTCGATCGGTATACTTAAAGGTTGGTATAGCTCAAATATTTTTGGTAGTTAGAAACATTTGCCATGAAACTAACTTTCCACAGATTGGTGCAGGGTATAGCATGCCATAGTTTATATGGTCGCCGATATGTATTTCGATGTCTTACAAGCGAACTATGCAATTTATATATGTGACCCGCAAAATAGAAAGGGACCTAAGGTTAAAAACCAGTTTTGTTCAGGAGAGCCATTTTAAATATTAGGTCCTTTTCTATTTGCGCTTAGAATCTTCGACTTCACTTTCATAAAACGCCCATATCTCTGGGAGGGAACACTTTTGGGGCATGGGATCGGTCTAATTCGATGCTCAGATGTTGCCCACATCAAAAAAAACGAAAAGTTGATGAAAAGTTTTGTTCAGGAGAGCCATTTTAAAGATTAGGTCCCTTTCTATTTGCGCTTAGAATCGGGTATGCACTTTCATAAAACTCGCATATCTCTGGGAGGGAACACTTTTGGGGCATGGGATCGGTCTAATTCGATGCTCAGATGTTGTCCACATCAAAAAAAGAAAAAAATGAAAATTGATTTTTTTACCCTTAGGTCGCTTTCTCTATGCGCTGTCACATATATTCCTATTCTATAATGGAGACTAAAAAATTTGATCCTAGGTTTATTTTATCCTTCACAAGGAAACTATTTCCCTTTTTGCCTGATTTTATCTGTTCAACGGTGTCACGGTGAACTAATATCTCTTAAGTTAATAAATTATCATAAAAAGGTCTAAAGACCTTTTACATATAAACTCTTATATTTCCATACATTCAGAATTAATCCTAGAAGTTTTCTTAATATTTTTTTTTTTGCATTGGGTTGAAAAATTGACAAATGTTGAGGAAAATAATTTTGAAGTATTTACTGCAATTTTAAGGTTGATTCAATTAAAATTGCAGTAAATACTTCAAAATTATTTTCCTCAACATTTGTCAATTTTTCAACCCATTTAACATTTTTGCTCGAACTCATAGTTTCCACATAGAGCAATCCACATGTGTTTACAAATAAACTCAATAAGGTACAGGGTTTTCCATTAAGAACATAACAATTATATATATTACCAAAACACAGAATATTTAAGATAGAGAGGTCAAATTTATGACAGGTGTAGTGCAATGCTACATTTTAAGAATGAAATTCGATTTCAGTCATATGAACACTACGAGCCCGTGTACAGCGATCTATTCTTAGGACTCAATTTGCCACTACTCTTGCACACATTTCGACCGGAATGTTGGCAATTTCACGTTAGATGTTGTCTTTGAGCTCGTCTAAAGTTGTTGGCACAGACCAATGACTTTAAGTTGCCTCATAAACAGAAAACCAAAATCGTTAAATCGCATGAACACATAACACGTTCACCGAATTTGCCTTTCAGTAAATCGATTGTAACGCGTGTGTGGTTTGTGGCACCATCTGGTTAAAACCACATATCGGCGGTGGTCAAGCTCATCCACTTCTGGCCAAAAATAATTTTCTAGCATGGCACGATAGCGCTCACTATTGAAGGTAACATGACGATTTATCGCAGAAAAAAATGCGTCCCAATGAGACCTCCGACATGAAAACAACACCGCACAGTCTTTTTTTTGGCGGATGCAATTGTGTCTCTTGAAGCAAATGTGGGTTTGTTGCTGTCCAATAATGCATATTTTGTTTATTTACAAAACGACTCAGCCGGAAATGAGATTTATCGCTCAAGAAGATTTTTCGATGAAATTCTGGATTTTCTTAAAACTTTGCAGAGCTCAATCGCAGATGTTTCGGCGTTTCAAATGATCACGTCGCTATAGTTCTTGAGTCAGTTTGATATTATAGGGATGAAGGCCAAGATCTTTTCTCAGAATTCGCCGCAGTGTGGTTTGAGAGACGCCCAATTCCTGAGAACTACGGGGAATCGACTGATTTAGCGCATTTTAAACGGATATCCTTACGGCTGTGATCTTTTCGTCGCTTCGTCGAACATCCAAAAGTGAAAACTATTATCCAAATGCATCCACTATATCACTACGCACATCCTGTTGGTTGGGACGATTATTACGGCAGACAATTGGAGTAAGCTCTTTTAAAGTTGCGACCACCGACTTAGAATTTCGGTAGTAATTTTTAATTATTTCCAAACGTTTTGACTCTGAAAAATCATTAAAAATATTTAAGTGTACGTTGAAATGAAGATGCGCAATTGTTTTGTCCCTATTCCAAAACTCTTTACATATGTATGTACCAACCCAGTAAACCAGATTTGCCGATAATGTGTGAAATCAGGCATTTCTGAACAATATTTGAACTCTATCGAGAGTTCTTACCGATATCGTTACGAATTCTGCTCGGTTTGTCTGACGATTTTTTTTTGTCAAAGAAGTAGTTCAGAATTCGTGGCAATGCTGTCACATGTTTTTCGTTACGAACTCGGTAAGAATTCTGATCCCAAATCGGAACATTTTGCCGATTGTCGTACAGAATTCTGAACGTTTGGTTTGCTTTGAATGTGGCCATTAAACTTCATTTTATTCACATACATTTACATCGTCTTCCTTTGTTATTTTTCTGACTGAGTATTTCTAATTCTTTGCTAAAGCCGACACAGAACCAATCAGTTGACAAAACAATTAATAAATTCTCTCCAAAAGAACAATATTAAAGTGTTAAATTGACACATAAATCTGTCTAAATCAAATTTAAATAAAGTATTCGTAAAACATTAAAATTGAAGACATCACGAAACAAAAGTGAAATTAATAAACAAACAGAAATAATAAACAGAATTTTATTTAAAAAAAAGGTAAAACCAAACTTGAAACAAAATACATAGGTGAGTCAACCTGAGCAGCTGAACCGGTCTTAATCATATCAGGGAATATAGCGAAATTGGACTTTGTTGCCTCATGTTGTACCAACGTAGTCCGAAGAGGGACTCTGGATTTAGTGTCAGTACCGCTGTCTGCACATTTATCATTGTCGTTAACGTCATCATAATCCAACTATGTGTATGACCTCTTCGCAGCCTCCCTCAGAGCAGCATCATCAACTACAGCATTTTACACCACAGATTAATGTTGGTACTACTAGAAGTACATCAATTTTTGAATTGAATTGCATTAATCTACTCAACACAATCAGTGCAGTAACAGAATTTATGAGTCGGATAATCATCATGGTAGCCAGGAAACTAAGATCAATGCCACCTACAGCATACACAGTTGTGAGGAATACAAAGTTTTAAAGAGAAGTGTACGAGTAGGTGGAGGACTTGATTTCCTGTTACTCCGTTATGTGCAGTTCATACATATCTCATCTGAACTTGTCTCTAACGAGCTATAAATGAAATGTATGGGGGTAGCAGTAAAGTCTGGGACTGCCGAGATAGAGCTGCATAACGCGTTTGAGTACATCCCGCCATTTGATATCTGTGCCCCGCTTTATTTGTCTGATAGTATCAATCTGCTTCAGGGCAATAACCGTTCGGTTTGTGTCCACCATGCAGTGTGGCATTCTCTCCTAGACAGCGGCCAGAGAGGTATAGCTATCGCAGAGTAAATTGATATCTCTACGTTCTGCACAGTGAATAGGACACTCCCACGCTCCCCAAACATAACTGTGGCATCACCAGGCCAGATGAACGGCGTCACGTGGCGTCACGTGCCGTATGTACCTTAATCAAAAAAGGCTGATTGAGATGCCTTCAGAGAAGCCAGCAACCGTAGCTTTATTAATCTACACATTCCCTTGCATGTTCGGGTAGACGAGAAGAAGTTCCTGACAACTCTCTATATTCCTGCTGGTTGAATACCAGAGATACACCCAAACTTCCCTGCAGAGTTAGCGGGACTAGCTGCTGACCCTTGTTTATCAGTTCTCAACTCTGAGATCATTAGGTTGGTCAACAGAAATAAGTATAACAAAAGGCTAGATCACTTAAAGCATTGAAACTTAAGTTCCGGAACGAAAAAGTTGTGGACAATGGTCAAATCGCTCTCTAGCCATGGATGATCGGACAGCCGTTACATTCGGTGAGAGTGACGGAATCGGCGCAAAAGTTTTTTAACCGAATTTTCATAGTGCATCCAGAGAGCGAGAAAACGAAATGGAGAGTATTCGTATTCTCGCTTTACGAGTTGAAGAGGCACCACCACAATTTACCGTGGGCGATGTTGCCCATATGATCCACAGCGAAAAGTTATGAAAGGCGCTGGGTCCGGACGGAATCGCAAGGCTGATGCTGAAGCACTTGGATACCACCGGAGTAGAGTACATGAGCAAAGTGCTCAATCTGTCGCTGGCCATTTACTTAGTTCCCAGTTCCTAAAAAATGGCAGAGTGGTTCCGCTACTGAAGCCAGGCAAAGACGCCAATAAAGGAGAATCGTACAGGCCTATCTCCTTGTTTTCTTCAGTAGCAAAGACGCTTGAGGCACTGCTTCTCCCCTGTCTAATCGAACACTTTCCTTGTGCTGATCATCAGCATTGATTCCGCCTGGAGCACTGCAACTGCTTTACACGTATAATTCGTGGTTTTAAGCAAAAGAAGTCCAGACAGAGAGTGATCGTCGTGGCTCCTGACCTTACCAAGGCCTTCGACATGGTCACTTATGCCTATCAATTTCAGGAGGTCGCAGAAAAGTTCCTTCTGCCTACTTTGAAACGTTGCGTCGTAAACTATATGTAGCATTAAGAGACAGGCAGTCGTAATCCGTAGAGTGATATCTCTAGCTAAAATAACTGCATCACCAGACGGTCTTGACATTGTGTCGTACGCTGATGACTGCACAATTCTTGGGTCAGGACCTAAAGTTGATGATATGTATGATACAATTATCTGTCGCCTCACTGAATAAGCACGTTTCTCAACTGCTAGTAATACACATATATCCGCCTCCAAATCAGCGGCCACACTGTTCAGTGTATATAACGCAGAGGTGCGGTTGTCACTTAATGTAAAAGTCGAAGATGTCAATTCGAGTATCCCTACTACCAACTACTGAAAAATTCTTGGGTTCACATTGGACTATATTTTGCGATCCCCTGCACATGCTACAGATATCTGCGACAAGCTTAAAATAGAAACAAGGTCCTTAAAGTCACTTGCCGGCAGTAGTTGGGGAGCCGACAAAGAAACCTTATTGACCACAAAGCAATGGGTCGATCTCTAGTGAAATACAGAGCGCCTGTGTGGTCGGCGAAAATGAGTACGATGCAGTGGAATAAATTCAGACTTGCCAGAATGCCGCCCAGAGAACATCAACAAGGTAGGTCCTTATATCTTTTGAGGACCATCTACACGAAAAGACGAAGTTCCTTATCGTATGCAGATACACTTTCTGGTTGTCTAAGCACTACGAGGGTTGCTATTACAATACTAGTGTAACCAGATGCAAACTGGAACTTCGATTGGAAGCTCTGAATTTTATTAGCATAACTTCACTCAGAACGTTATGCTATTTAAGGAAGAATTGGTTTGTTTGCAGTGTGTTGAAAAATTCACCTCAGTCAAAAAATGGAATTATCCCGTGAACATATTCGTGCGATGACTTTTTACGATTTTCGGCGTGGGTTATGGAGAAAAGAGTGTTTAAATCAACTTGTTTTGACTTTTGGCGATGAAGCACCTTCAAAAACCGCTGTTAATCGCTGGTACGAAGAGTTCAGTCTCGGACGCCATTCGCTCCAGCATGAATTTCGTGAAGGATGTCCAACTTCGGTCACTTTGCCAGAAACCATCGATGCTGTGCGTGAAAGATTAAACAAGACCGACATGTGACACACCATGAGATTGAGGCATCCTTGGGCATTAGTATGACAAGCATCAATAAGATATTGCATGTTCATTTGGCCGTGAAAAAATTTGTTCTCGTGGGATCCCACAAAATTTGAAGAATGCTCAAAAAAGGCACGTATGGATTGGTGCAAAGAGATGTTGAAGAAGTATAACTGCGGTAGCTCAAAGGCAGTGTATAACATTGTCACAGGTCACTATGTATATGAACCCGAATAAACAGACATCGACCGTATGGGTCTTTCAAGACGAGCCAAATCCAACAAAATTTGTTCGTAGAAGAAGTATGTAGAAGCAAATGCTTGTGTTTTTTCACGGTATAACCGGCAATGTTACCACAGTGCCTTTAGTGGAATGTAGGACGGTCAATTCTGTGTGATAAACAACATAATAAGAGAAGACGGATCATTTTGCATCATGGCGAGCTCTCACACATCGGCTGAAACGATGATCCATTTGAACACTCAAGATGTCGAATTGATGGGCCATCCACCGTATAGCCCTGATTTGGCACCCAATGACTTCTTCTTTTTCCCTAGCATCAAGAAAAAAAACGCGTGGTCAACGTTTTTCATCGCCCGAAGCAGCTGCTGAAGCGTTCAAAAATCATGTTTTGGAGGTGTCTCAATCGCAGCGGAAAAAGTCTTCGAAAATTGGTTTGTACGCGTGCAAAAGTGTATTTTGAAAAACAATAAAACCATTTTCAATGATAAATTATTGTGTTTTTATTGCCTCCACACAGGTTGATAAGGTACGATCTTTATGTCTTAGAAAGAGAGCATTTAGATTGTCGAACATCGAATCAGGCTGGTCTGAATGACAGTCACGCTGATGAAGTCACAGCAGCAGCATAATACTGCAGCAAACACTCGTGTTTCTGCCTCAGGCGAAATGTCCGCCTTTTGCCTTTACACATATCTTAAGTCGCAGTGGCCAATCCTCAATAGCTGCAGGAACCTCTTGATTGGATTGGCCATTGAAAAATTGGCCACAGCTCGAACAAAAACAGTATTAAGAGATCCAATGTTGGGGTATCTTTTATGACAAACCTTTTGCTCTAAAACCGTCCACAACTTGTAATCCAATGGGTTCAAATATTGACTGCCTGAGGGCCACTCTTCAGAGGAAATGAACGCTGGCAAATTGTTTCGAAATCAGTCCTGGGACGTTTTAGCTTTATGGGCCGGCGCAGAATCCTGCTGGAAAGTCCATGGCTGGTTTTGGAACAGGGAATTGTTAAGAGGCTTCACAACAGCTTCCAAAACGGTTCCTTGGTAAACTTTGGTCGATATTTTGACTCCTTGTTAGCAGAAATGCAGGTCAGTGACCCCATCGTAAGAGACCCCACCAAACCAACACTAAAGCTGGGTGATGATCCTTTTCCACCCTTGGGATCAGTTCAGATGCTTCCTTAGATGATCGCGCATACACTCTATTATTTTGCTTGTTCAATTTTTCCTGAACGTTAAAAGTATTTTCATCAGTGAACAAAATTTTTCTGTGCAAGTTATCAGCGTGCTTCACCAAAAGACGTTTGCATTTTTCAATCCTATTTTTTTAAAAGCTTCAGTCAATAAATATCCGGTACGTCGTTTGAAAGCCCCAAGTCACAAGTCTTTTTTAATGATTCGACTTATGGACTTTTGCGTGATAATTATCTCACGGGCCATTATTTTCTGTTTTCGGAGCGGATTTCTGTGAATTCTTGATTTAACGGCTTTGATGACATGCGGTGTTCGAACAGAGCGTGGGCGGCCCGACCGGTGAGGTCTTTTACATCTCCAGTCTCCTCAAACAGTTTTATGCATCGGTAGACGAACATGCAGCTAATCCCTAGTGGCCGGAGCGTTTTGAAAATATCGATTGTTTTTCATTTCACCCTTGAAAAGCGCTAATACAGCGATACGGTTCTCATTATCTGACCACTCCATGATGAAAGTCGAAACAATTGAACAGAGATTAAAGCCGCTCAAGACCTCTTGCTTCTATATTTAAATAGAAGAAAAGTTGTTAACAAAATGGCAAAGTGGCATTGATTTTTGTGGCTGCACACTGCTTTTATCATGATTTCGGGTCCGTGACATCCCTCTTCAAAAAGCATAGCTGCAATTGTTGAAAGTAAAATCAAACCCTATAAGGTCAGGCTCTCCCCAAAAGAATGAGAACTACTGTTGTAAACCTTACTTTTCAAGTTTTTTTTCATACAATTGCCCACGAAAATACAACTCACTCTTGCCACCTCTAAAGAGACTCCACATCGAGAGCCATCAATAGATTTCTTTTACAACTGTAGCTTTATTATTCTACAAATTATTCTACATGTTCGGGTAGAACATGCAAGGGAAGTTCCTACCAACTCCCTATTCCTGCTGGTTGAATACCAGAGATACACCCAAACTTTCCTGCAGGGCCAGCGGGACTAGCAGGTGATCAACAAAAATAAGTATACCAAAAGGCTATATCACTAAAAGCATTGCAACATAAGTTTCGGAACGGATAAGTTGGGGACAATGGTCAAATCGCTCTCTAGCCATGGAAAAAAGAATGATCGGGCAGCCGTTTCATTCGGTGAGAGAACAGTGACAGATCCTAAGCGGCGCGAAAGTTATCATACCGAATTTTCATAGTGCACCCAGAGAGTGAGAAAACGAAATGGAGAGTATTCGTATTCTCGCTTTACGAGTTGAAGAGGTACCACCACAATTTAGCGTGGGCGATGTTGCCCATATGATACACAGCGAAAAGTTATGAAAGACACTGGGTCCGGACGGAATCGCAAGGCTGATGTTGAAGCACTTTGATACCACGGGAGTAGAGTACATGACCAAAGTGCTCAATCTGTCGCTGGCCATTCACTTAGTTCCCAATTCCTAAAAAATGGCAGTGTGGTTCTTTTACAACGTGTGTGTGTGTGTGTGTGTTGTATATTAATTTCCATTACAGACTAACGCTATTGAGGTTAGCTTTCAAAACCCATATGACAGTTACGGGGAATGTTCAGTTCTAGTATTGAAATGGGTGTGTTCAATGTTGTAACAGTATTTATGTCCCTACTAAGTATATATCATATGTCTATATGTATAAGTATATATGTCTATATGTATCACTAGAAATTTGAAATGATTCAAAACTCTACATTTTATAAATATGTAAAATGCTGGGATTTTTATGATTGATAAATGGGTAGAGTTCCCATTTAATAGAGGATTTCGTTAATGAAATATATTATATTTTCTACTTTTGTTTCCGAACTTTCTTTACTTCCCATACAGAGCTCATCTAATTGTTGTAATGTTTCAATAAACCGAGTATATAGCTCTCCAATAATATTTATATTACGCCAGATTGTGAGATCAATTTGTAAGTGCCCTATTGTGAGTGCCTTTTCTTACTATTGAATTTTAATTTGTTCTACTTTAGTTTGCTGCTTACAGCCTAATAGCATTTTAACAATTAAAGAATATACAAATCTTATTACCATTTCATCCTGATATGAAGAACATACTGCTGCTAACTTTTCTTATACCTTCGGTAAAATTTAGTGAAGAAAATGTTTTCACAGTCTTAAGTGACTTAAGTCTGAGAAGATGAAAAAGCAGAGACTGGCTTATTCAAATTTCCTACTTTGCATTTAATACGATTGCCATAAAAGGAGTGTCAAACAGAAATTTCTTCTTTTCTTCAAATGCAGAACATCACTTGTACACCAGCAGCTGCAACTCAATTGCGACTATCGCCACAACTGCAGAGTCACATACATACATGCGGCCTACTGTCACAGCCGTTTGCCACATCTGCAAGTGTGTCTGTGACTGTGCAGCAACGTGGAAAATCCAAGTGATTTTACAATCCCGTTGAACCATTGTTTTAACATGAAATATGATGTCTCTACAGACGCTGACGTCGGTGCACAGTAGTACTTATTGGGACATGGTTCCCTCAACATTTCATTGGGACACTTCTTTTAAATCACCGAACGGTGCACGATACAAATCTTGCTTTCACAACAATTTGTCGACATTAAATAATATGTGTAAGTACGCGCAGGTTAAAATTCGTGTCAATATATCGAACATTTATCGGTCGAATCTTCATAGTTTTTGGTGACTGAACTAATTACTGCCTTTTTAACTTTTTTGTGGCTCATTTTATTAAACAAAAATGTAATATTGCAGCAATTTATTTTTCATAATTTTTCATTACAATTGAATATTAGTAACGATTAATATCGATGTATTTTCCAAACATATTTAATTTGTTAATCAAATTTGTAGAAGTTATACTTGTTCATATAACAAAAATGTTTGAGTGTCCAAACAAATTGCTGTACAACTCCTCGCGAGCAAATAGGATTGATAATGTAAAAAAAAGATAATAAGAAACCATATACGAGTAGTTAAATGTTTAGACTGCACTACAAATAGTCTAATCATTGCACCATTCTATGTAAACGAAGAATTTATATGTAAAACCTTATCAACTGGGTTTGTTCCACCCAAGGCATTTTTTTACTTTGATAATAATGGATTTATCCAAAACAACCAAGGCATTCCTATCTTCTATCATCTTTATAGAAGAGCAACTAATAAAGCTGTTGATGGCAAATTAGTTCTTAACAATGAGATTCGATATGACACCAGTATCCCGTCAAAGGATGAATATGAAACAAGAAATATCGATCTAAATAAATATTGGTGGATTAAACTTTAACATCTTTATTTCTTTTTCTCTTTTTACTCTTGACATCTTTTTATAAAAATAAATCTATAGAAAAGGCAATGTTTTTTTTAAATATTTTCATTACCATTCAAATGATCATTGTATATTACATATATATTCTTTAATTATAATAATTCTGAAAATACATCTTTACTGTACAATGTACTTAAAATATGTATAAATACTTGAGAGCTCGTGTTCGAGACTATGTATTGATAAGTGAATTATTCAAAATAATAAATCCATTTGTTTATTTATAGAATCTATTATATACCATACAAATAAATAAAGGCTTAAAAATTTTTTTTTTTTGATTGTCCGAGTTGGTAACAGTAGGTACATTCTTAAGAATTATATAAGTATACTAAAACTATAAGTACATATTGATGTATATTGTATCCAAAAAGAATCTACTTATTCGAAATGTCCACCATTTGCCTTTACATAAGTCTTAAGTCGCACTGGCCAATCGTCAATAGCTGCACGAACCTCGTCCATTGGAAAATTGGCCACATCACGAACCAAAGCAGTCTTAAGAGATCCAATGTTTGGGTATCTTTTGTGACAGACCGTCCACAATTTGTAATCCAATGGGTTCAAATCTGGACTGCCTGAAGGCCACTCTTCAGAGGATATGAACGCTGGCAAATTGTTTCGAAGCCAGGCCTGGGACGTTTTATCCTTATGGGCCGGCGCAGAATCCTGCTGGAAAGTCCATGGCTGGTTTGGGAACAATGAATTGTTAAGAGGCTTTACAGCAGCTTTCAAAATGGTTTCTTGGTAAAGTTTGTCGATGCTTTGACTCCTTGTTCGCAGAAATGCAGGTCAATGACCCCATCGTAAGAGACACCCCACCAAACTATGACTGAAGCTGGGTGATGACCCTTTTCTACCCTTAGGATCAGTTCAGATGCTTCCTTAGATGACTGCGCATACACTCTATAATTTTGCTTGGTAATTTTTTCCTGAACGGTAAAAATGTTTTCATCGGTGAACAAAATTTTTCTGTGCAAGTTATCAGCGTGCTTCACCAAAAGACGTTTGCATTTTTCAATGCTACTTTTTTTAAAGCTGCAGTCAATAAATGTCCGGTACGTCGTTTGAAAGCCCCAAGTCTTTTTTAATGATTTGACTCATGGACTTTTGCGTGATATTCATCTCACGGGCCAAGATTTTCTGTGTTCGGAGCGGATTTCAGTGAATTTTTGATTTAACGCCTTTGGTGTCCCAGAGCGTGGGCGGCTCGACCGGTGGCGGTCTTTTACATCTCCAGTCTTCTCAAACAGTTTTATGCATCGGTAGACGAACATGCGGCTAATACCTAGTGACCGGAGAGTTTTGAATATATCGCTTTTTTCATTTCATACTTGAAAAGCTTTATTACAGCGATACGGTTCTCATTATCTGACCACTCCATGATGAAAGTTGAAACAATTTTTAAATCCCGTTAGAGACTACCGCTATTGGGGTTAGCTTTCAAAACCCATATGCCATTAACGGGGTATGTTCAGTTCTACTATCGAAATGGGTGTGTTCAATGTTGTAGATGTATTTATGTCACTACTTAGTATATTAAAAAATATTTGGTCCAAAAACACTCAGAACTTTTTATGGGTTTTTATACTCTTAACCATTGGATGGGAGTACTTACTTTATATATAAAGGTTGGTTAAATTTTATATATTTTATATTGAATGTGAACCACACCCACACATCAAGTTTTTCCTGCATTTCATTTGATATTTCTCAATGTCAGACTATTTTAATTTGACCATGGAAAGATACACAAGCGGACAACGCGTTAAAGTTATTCAGGCTTGGATGATCAATTTTCGAAGAAAATCATCTTCAGTGATGAGGCATAATTTCACCTCAGTGGATTCGTCAATAAGCAGAATTGCTGCATTTGGGCGCATGATAATCTAAAAGTGATTGTCGAAATAAAAATTAACCTAAAAAGGGTGACTGTATGGTGTGGTTTATGGGCTGGCGGCATCATCGGACCCTTTTTCTTCCAAAATGAGGTCTGCCAGGCAGTTACTGTGAATGGTGTTTGCTATCGTGAGATGATAACAAACTTTTTATGGTCCAAATTGGAAGATATGGATGTGGACAATATGAGGTTTTAACAGAACGGTGCCACTTGCCACACAGCTAACGAAACAATGGCTCTTTTGCGTGACAAATTCAATGTCCGTGTTATCTCACGTCGTGGCTATGTTAATTAGGCGCCAAGATCATGTGATTTGACATCGTTGGACTTCTTTATTTGGGGTTATTTGAAAGAAAAAGTAAACGTCGATAAGCCAGCAACAATTCAGGAGGTAAAGGATGAGATAATTAGGCACAATAAGGGCATAGAACCTCGATTATGCCTCAGCGTCATCGAAAATTTGGACCATCGGATGGAGGTGTGCCGCCATTATCGCGGCAGCCAGTTGGCCGATATTTTGTTGCATACATAATTGAACCATGCGAAAATTATCATAATAAAAAGAAATGACAATAATTTCCTAAATAATTTGTGTTTTATTCAAAATCAACATCGGCCTCTGAAATTTAACCGCCCTTTATAAGTTTGTCATTCCGTTTGTAACATATCGAATTACTGTATCGAAGTGTAGTATCTGCGACCATATAGAGTATATATATTGTTGATCGTCAAAAAATTCTTGGACGAACTTTCCATGTCCGTCTTAAAACTTAACGGATATACTACGCCTTTAAGTCGGCGTTCGGTTGGTGTGTTAAAAATGGACCAAATCGAGCAAAAGGGAAAAAGTTTCTCTTTGAGGGACTAAAAAAGTCCGGATCAAATTTTAATTTGTTGACAATTTTTCTTAGTAATTTGACCAATTAACCTTTGATTACTTAACCAGCTTTTCTTTGGAAGTAGTAGGCCTAGATTCTTTAACCTTCCCATAAGTGGTGGTGGTATTGGGCCCTGCGGCCTCTGAGGCCTAGAAATCACCCCTTAATGTTCGAGGACATAAGGGTATGAATAAGCGGTTAAATCATCTAAAAAATCCAAATAGTTTGGGGTTTGGACCATAAAAGCCCATATAGGCCAAAGGGGCCCACAAATTGGACACCTTGAACAAAGGGCTTATGTTTATTAAACAAACATTTAAATTCGTCATAAATCAAAAACTCTGATAATTATAATTTATCATTATGAACATAGACATATAGGTACTCAGAAAAAGTGGAATTTTCTGTCGGATCTAAATATGACACACATTTTACCATTTGGCTGAATTGGAGGCCCTGACTAAGGGGCATGTTTTATTAATCCAGTGGCCCTTATGATCGGGGACATACGGGTATCCAAAAGCGGTAAACTTTTTTAAAAATCCAAATATGTACCTATATTTAAGATTAGTGCCAATTTGGATCTCAGGCCGGACCAGCCCATATAAGACCAAGCGGCCACTTGAAGTAAGGTCACATGAGTTTTAAAAAACATTAAAATTTTGTCATATATCCAAATATCATAAGCATTTTACAATTCCACCAATTTTAAAGTCTTTGACCCATGGGGTAAGGTCCCTAGGGTGTCGAAAAATAAGTCCTTTCATGGACATTGTGTACTCAGAAACGCAGGAATCGTATAAAGAATCTGAACTCAACAGTAATTTTGCAATTTGGTTAAATTGAAGAGCTTGGCATTTGGGCGTGGTCTATAAGGACTGAGAACCACAAACCATCCTGAAATGTTCGAAGATATATCGCTATGTAGCGAAATTTTCTCACAATTTTAAACCATTTTAAAGTTCAGAGTTGAAAGATCATTGCCACGTTCTTTGGTCCAATTGTAGACAACATAGTCTACAACAATTTGTTTAACATAAAATTCATTCTTTAAAATACTTATAACAGTCGGCCCATAACTTTTTCCATTATTGAGATTTTTTAAATGGGGCCTGGCACCATCCACCTTGCCCCCGAGGTGGGTTTCATTTTATCCAATTTTTTTGTTCTAGTTTCAGGGTTGCACGGGTGGTGCCACTATATATTTGCAAACGGTCAGCTATCTATAGTGTAGACTGTAGTTTGCTTTATACAGACAGTCGGATAAATAACATAGCTAGATCATTAAGGATTTCGACTACGAAGCAGAATACATATTACAGAGATAAACTAAATCCGAACCAATTATCTTACAATTCAATAGTGTTAGTCCCTAAAAACCTCAACATTCCATTAAGAAACAAGGAAAAACTTACCTCTAATCGGTAAGCTACGAACGATATTATAAATGGATAAGAATGGCTAATGCATTTGATATGGAAGTTTTTACATGTTTAAGATATAAAACCGCCTACTCGTAAAGTCACTAGCATTTTTTTAGTTGAAAACACTACGCTGAAAAATTGTAAGGTGTTTTTACTCGGAGTTGAACGTAGGTTTACTTGTTTGATAGTCAAGCACACATTCTAAAAGTATATAAAAGCAAAAGTCAAAAAGTTAATTTAACTCATAGCTTTTGATCGCCGTCTACGAAATTGAACCACTGTCCATCGTCGTTTTGTGCCTACACAGCTGAAATTGCACAAAGCACGTACAAATGTGTGTAATTTGAGCGTGCTGTGTCTCTGTGTAAGCCATGAGTGTATTAGTGCAATATTATCTTTTATTCAGCGTCTGTCTTGCCGCGAGCTTCGTTCCGCTGCCGTCGAAACGTATTTCCTTCATTTGCACTTCCATTTCATGTTAAAGGATACAATTACGTTTAACGAAATCGTGCAGTAATCTCCTGTTCCCGTTGCAGGAAAAGAAAATCCTATAAGCGCATACATCCACGCACACTGGGAGACCGAGTTCAGCCACACCACAGAGTCGCTCGGCATAGTCAGCAGCACTAAAAAATTTACCTACACCTTTCATGTGTGCCATCATTATGCAGCACCTAAATTTGCGAAGGCGTGTGTATGTGTTGCAAATGCAGATGGATGTGTGCGTACAAGCTCCCAGCGGGAAAAGGAGAGGGCCAGCGAGACCTTCTAGGAGTTCTTCTTAAGATGCTCGGACGCATGCTTGCTGTATTCTACTCACATTTCAAATTAACTTTGGGTTAGATTGACGAGCAAGGCCTGACACTCTTCATGCTATTGAAAGACTTATACAAATATTAAAAAGATAATTATCTAATTGATAACATTATTTTAAATTACACAATATTCAGATTTATTTTTTTTGTGTTGCCTCCACAGCAATTCAACGTCAAGCAGATTTTAAATCTTCACTGAACATCGCTGCGCCGAACACCTTCCTTCAGTCGCCAAACATGGTAGCATGCCCTTCACAAGAAGATAACCAGAAATGTTTGTTCGATCACTCTCATTCAAAATACGAGGGCTTATTAATAATTCCGTGTCTTTCCCAACTTTCCTCGCAGTTATATGAAATGCAACACTGCTCCCATCAACTATCATTTTTCAATAAACTACTGTCAAATTTTGAGAGAGATCCGTTATTTATTTTGTGTTTAACAGCTGTTCAAAACGTACAACCTCCTGGATTTTGGTAAAAATGGAAAAAAATGAATTTGGAAACATTATTTTTAAGAAAAAAAGTGTCAATAAAATCAGGGAAAAGCTTGATAGATACTATGCGCACTCTGCACCATCGACTTCGATGGTAAAAAATTGGTTTACTGGCCTTTATTTTGGTCTCACAAGCGCCGAACGTTCTGGACGGCCAATTGAAGTCAATACACCCGATAATGCCGAAACAATCCACGATATGGTGTTGGCCGATCAAGAAGTAAAACTGCGTGTGATTGTTAATGCCATACGCATTTCATATGGCAGCGTAGTTTCGATTTGACATGATCAGTTGGGTTGAAGCAAGCTGTCTGCAAGACAGCTGCCGCGTTTGCTCTCAATTGACCATAAACGAAATCGTGTGACAACTTCAAAAGATTGTTCGGAGTTGTTTTACTACAATTCGAATGAGTTTTTGCTGCGTTTTGTAACTGGATGAAACATGGATCTAATTGGTGATCTGTCCTCTTTTTGACAAATCACGTGTGACTCGTGTCATGCTGTCATGCTATATTTGTTTAGTACTGTTTGGCATTTCACCATGGAAAAACTTACTTACGCCAGAACAACGTTTACATATCGTTAAACTTTATTATGACAATTTACGTTCTGTGAAAAATGTGTTTGTGCACTTCGTTCAACTATTGGTTAACATAATCGGCCTACTGACCTATTATTCGCAACACCCTCACCCATATTGAGACCCAGCATTCATTATTGGATAATATTCGACCGACGTACAGCACGCAGTGAAGAAAATGTAGGCGTCGTAGCTGGAGAGTTGTTTCGGCGCCGTTCGCAGCAACTCGAACTGACGTATGGAACGACTTGACGCTTTTTAAGTCGAGATCTTAAATTGAAAGCGAACAAAATACAGCTTGTGCAAGAACTGAAGCCCCCCACGTTCCCAAGCGACATCGCTTCGTTCTATGGGCTCTTGAAAAGTTCCAAGAAGATCCGACGTTTAGGAGCCAGCGATGACGCCCATTTCTGACTCATTGGGTATGTAAACACGCAAAAGTACCGCATTTGGGACGAACAGCAACCGGAAGAGGTTCAAGAGCTGCCACTTCATTCAGAAAAAGCAACGGTTTGGTGTGGTTTGTGGGCCGGTTGAATCATCGGTCCATATTTCTTCAAAAATGATGCCGGTGAGTACGTAGCCGTCAAGGTTGACAGTTATCGTGACATTATAACCGACTATTTGATGCCTGAAATATAAGCTCGTGATCTCGGCAACGCTTCGTTCTATGGGCTCTTGAAAAGTTCCAAGAATATCCGACGTTTTCGAGCCAAATTTTGTTTAGCGATGAGGCCCATTTCTGGCTCATTGGGTATGTAAACACGCAAAAGTACCGCATTTGGGACGAACAGCATCCAGAAGAGGTTCAAGAGCTGCCACTTCATTCAGAAAAAGCAACGGTTTGGTGTGGTTTGTGGGCCGGTTAAATCATCGGTCCATATTTCTTTAAAAATGATGCCGGTGAGTACGTAGCCGTCAAGGTTGACCGTTATCGTGACATTATAACCGACTATTTGATGCCTTCAATCGCATCAATCAATGGATTTATTGAGAGAACACTTCGGTGAGCAGATAATTTCACGTTTTGGCCGGTTGATTGGCCACCAAGATCGTGTGATATCACACCGTTAGACTTTTTCATGTGGGGATATGTAAAGTCTAAAGTTTATGCGGACAAACCCGGATCAAAACATCACGCGTGTCATTCGCCAGTTACCAGTCGAAATGCTCGAACTGGTCATCGAAAATTGGACTCAACGGATGGACAATCTGAGACGTAGCCGCGGCCAACATTTGATAGACATAATCTTCAAAAAATAAATGACAAATAAACATTCCCCATTCAATTTGAATTTCCTGTGTTTTTTTTCTTTAAAAAAGTAGGGAACCTCGAAATGGACCACGCTTTATTACCACATTCCGGAGACCAGTCTAAACAATAGGTTTCTCCGGGTGAACCGACTTGTTGAAGGTGACTTAGTCGGCAGATAAGGTGATGGCAACAGGTTTAAGGAATGCACTCGGGATAATCAACATCGATTACCTTCAAAAAGGGAAAACAATAAACGGCGAATAAAATGCCAACTTATTGAACCGATTGAACGAGGACTTAAAAAAAGCGACTACATATGCCAAAAAAAAAAGTTATTTTTAATCAAGATAATGCACGGGTGCACACGTGTGCAGGCTCAATGGCAAAATTGCATGAATTGGGTTACAAATTGGTGCCGCATCCGCCATTTTCCTCGGATTTAGCCCCTAGTGACAATTTCTTTTTTTCAAATGTAAAGAAATGGCTCGGTGGAAAAAGATTCCGCTCCAACGATGAAATTATTGATTAAGCAAATGTCTATTTTACGGATCACGAAAAATCTAATGTTTTGGAAGGGATACAAAAATTGGAGAAACGTTGGACTAAGTGTATTGAGCTACTAAATAGGGACATAAATACTGTTACACACGTTTTATGCTGTAAAATAAAAAGTACTGAATGTTTCTGGACCAAATAATTGTTAATATACTTACTAATGTATATTGTATCCTAAAATAATCTACTTTTTCGAAATGTCAGCCTTTTGCCTTTACACACGCCTTAAGTCGCACTGGTTAATCGTCAATAGCTGCACGAACCTCGTCCATTGGAAAATTGGCCACAGCTTGAACCAAAGCTGTCTTAAGAGATCCAATGTTGGGTTATCATTTGTGACAAACCTTGTCCTCTAAAACCGTCCACAATTTGTAATCCAATGGGTTCAAATCTGGACTGCCTGCGGGCCATTCTTCAGAGGAAATGAACGCTGACAAACAGCTTCGCAGCCAGGCCTGGGACCGGCCGGCGTAGAATCCTGCTGGAAAGTCCATGGCTGGTTTTAGAACAGGGCATTGTTTAGAAGTTTCACAACAGCTTCCAAAACGGTTTCTTGATAAACTTTGGCCGATGTTTTGACTCCTTGTTCGCAGAAATGCAGGTCAGAGACCCCATTGTTTAAGACGCCCCACCAAACCATGACTGAAGCTGGGTGATGACCCTTTTCCACACTTAAGATAAGTTCAGATGCTTCCTTAGATGACCGCATATACACTCTATCATTTAGCTTGTTAAACTTTTCCTGAACGAAAAATTTTTTCATCGGTGAACAAAATTTTTCTGTGCAAGTTATCAGCGTGCTTCACTAAAAGACTTTTGTATTTTTCAATCCAATTTTTTTTAAAGCTACAGTCAATAAATGACCAATACGTCGTTTTAAAGCCCCAAGTCTTTTTTAATGATTCGACTCATGGACTTTTGCGTGATATTCATCTCACGGGCCATGATTTTCTGTTTTCGGAGCGGATTTCTGCGAATTCTTGATTTAACGGCTTTGATGGGATGCGGTGTTCGAACAGAGCGGCCCGACCGTTGGCGGTCTTTTACATATCCAGTCTCCTCAAACAGTTTTATGCATCGGTAGGCGAACATGCGGCTAATCCCCAGTGGTCGAAGCGTTTTGAATATATCGCTTTTTTCATTTCAAACTTGAAAAGCGCTATTACAGCGATACGGTTCTCATTATCTGACTAGTGCATGATGAAAGTTGAAACAATTTTAAAATACCGCTTTTGAGGTTAGCTTTCCAAACCCATATGAGACGCGCAAAATAGAAAGGGACCTAAGGGTAAAAACCAGTTTTGTTCTGGAGAGCCATTTTAAAGATTTAAATACGTGTCTCTTTGGTGAACCATCACTTTCATAAAACGCGCATATCTCTGGGAGGGAACACTTTTGGGGCATGGGATCGGTCTAAAAAAAAAAAAAGTGAAAATTGATTTTTTTTACCCTTAGGTCCCTTTCTCTATGCGCTGTCATATATGACATTAACGGGGGTATGTTCAGTTCTACTATTGAAATGGGGGTGTTCATTGTTGTAACAGTATTTATGTCCCTACTAAGTAAAAGGATATAATGTTGAAAAATATTTTTGGTCTTTGTGTAAAACTAACTGTGTTTTTTTGAAAAGTCAGCCTTCTTCATGATTCCTCAATGAATACAGCAACGAATGAGTAGAGAGAGGCTTTTTTGCAAGGCTTTCTATCAGGCTTCTTTTAGAGAAGCGACATCATTTGCAAAGCAGGCCTTTTGAAATGCCAAATTTGGGAAGGCATTAACAAATGAGTTTTGTATCTAAAAAGAGGCCTTCTAAAAGTTTTTCTTATGAGAAGGCCTTTACAATTTCCCCGCTGAGTTACTCATTAACTGACTGTAGGTGTGTATGTATGTGTAGTTACATGCAATAGCGATGCAATGACTGCAAGTCAGAGCGAAAGCTGGAGACAACAACATGTCTAATTATGAAGTGCGAATGATGTTACGCTCTGCAGCTTGTTATCCTTTTGTTCATGTGAGTACTGGCATTTTCGCCCCCATTCCCACTAGGAAACGGCGGAAAAAAATAAACGAGTAATATAGGCTTACACAGTTGACAGTGAGCGTCAGTAATGAGTATGCCTGAGTTTACATTTGATTTAAAATTACCGCGAAATTGAACAATTGTATGCGAAAAACTAAAGTTAGTTTTAAGACACATGCGATTTAAAAATAAACAAAACTTTAGAGTATTCCAAACCGAAATCGCGTAACCTTAGTTGGACTGTTAAGTAAATTTCTAAAAAGCCATTTTACAGACAATCTATTAAGAGGTAGGATAAAGAAACGCGTCATCCAAAAAAAGGAGAAAATTATTATGGAAGACTTTTATATACTCGTACCATAGGCGTTGCTTTTTTTAAAATGTTCCATATTTCAGTTAATCACACATTAACAGACATAAACACTAATTGTCTGAAAAACTTGTCTTCTATTTAAATGTAGATGCAAGAAGTCTAGCGCCAGTTAATCCCTGTCAAGGCGTTATTGTCTAAAGTATTATAGTTTTGCTGAAATCGTTTTGTTTCATTTGTGTACCAAGAATTAGAGAAACAACAAGCACTTTTGTCTTATGCGTTAAATAAGATGAAATATGTATATTGCATAATACAAAATGTAAGTAAATCTAATGTACGTATTTGGGACAAAGTTAGTAGATGCGTTTCAATCTACTCTCGGAAAGGAGGGGTGCGTAGAAACCTTCGTCACCAAGTGTATTTTAAAATCATTTGTATATTTACCTAATTTTGCAGCAGAATCGCATATACGAGGGCGACCGCAAAAGTAACTGGCCTAACATAAAAAGAACCGCTTTTTTGGAATTATTATTATTTATTTTTCAACATAATCACCTTCCAACTCAATACACTTCATCAAACGTTTTTCAAGTTTTTTAATTCCATCAGAAAAATAAGATTTTTCAAGACCTTCAAAATATGCCTCAGTTTCAGCAATAACCTCGCTATTGGACGAACAATTTTTGCCACCGAGAAATTTTTTTTAAATTTGGAAACAAGAAATAATCAGAAGGAGCTACATCTGGACTATATGGTGGATGCGGAGCAATTTCAAATCATAATTCGGCCAGTTTTTGTTGAGTTAAAAATGCAGTGTGTGAAGGAGCATTATATTGATGCGGTCGTTTTTTCTTGATTTTTCACTCAACCGATCCAATAATGCACAATAATATTCACTATTTATAGTTTTTCCTTTCTCAAGATAATCAATAAATATTATACCCCTTGCATCCCAAAATACTGTGGCCATTACTTTTCCTGCTGACTAACAGTTTTCGCCTTCTTGAGACCACTTTTACCAGCTTCTATCCATTGTTTTGACTGTTCTTTGCATTCTGGGATGTAGTGATGGATGCATGTTTCATCAACAGTTATGAATCGGCGCAAGAACTCTATTGGATTACGCTGATAAATCGCTAAAAGCTTTTCGGAATTGGTCCAACGGACGATTTTTTGGGGCAAAGTCAACAAACGCGGCACCCATCTTGCAAGAGCTTTTTTATGAGGAGTTCATCATGTAAAATACTCCAAGCCTGTTATTCGTGTATTTAAACAATATCAGCAAGTTCTCTGAGCTTTATTCGTCTATCTTTAGTCACTTCATTAAATAATTTTCTAATGTTTTCAATAGTAGTAGCAGTTTTCGGTCTTTCAGAGCGTTGTTCATCTTCCCTACTTGAACGACCCATTTTAAATTGTTGAACCCAGGATTTCACGGTGGAGTAGGATGGTGCATTATCACCATGAACAGAATCCAATTCATCTTTGATTAATTGTGGCGTATAACCTTTCATATAAAAGTGTTTAATTACAGCACGTTATTTTCCATTTTTCAAAAATTATAAAACTTGTTTACTTCAATCACCTGTAAGAAAGAAAATAATCATTAAATATTTCGGAAATTTTGACAGCTGGCTTATAAAAGATTTCTTTTATAAAACAAAAACAAAAAAATTTGCTAGTAAACAAGAGAATGTGCCAGGCCAGTTAGTTTTCCGGTCGCCCTCGTATACTTATAGTATTATAGCGCAACGTTACGTTTGCACGGGTGGTGACGGAATTTGGGGAGGGAGGCTTAACAACTTTTTTCATAACTGTTTACAAAGCTGTTAGTTAAATATTACAGTGTTCATAATTCAAGTGATTTTCATGCAATAGGTGACACGTTATGTGGGTTCCTATCTGTAGGTGAAATGATTTGTCAAATCTCTAAAATTGTTAAAACGCCCATGTATGCACGTGGAGAATAAGTGGTTGACGCGTCCCATTTGGTACACTCAGGCAAATGATATAAACCGGTCACTTAAGGTATTCGCAAAATATTTTAAGTACTTTTCAAGCGGTTCTGCTGAAAATATTTATAAAAATAATGCTTAAAATTACACTAGCTGATAAAAAATTTTAGCCTTGACTGCTTCACTACTCCTGCTACCTACTACAAAACACCAATAGAGAAAAGATTTAAACGCTCATAAATTTGGCCCAAACGCATTAGGAGCTAAATCCAAGGAAAATGGCGGATGAGGTACCAATTTGTAACCCAATTCAAATTTGCCATTGAGACTGCACACGTGTGCACTAGGGATACAACTTTTTAACAATTTTTTAAAATATCAAAATTGGCATAGCACAGTCCAATAGAGCATAAAAAACTATAAGGGAACGTATATTTATTTTTTCGCTAAGGTCAAAAAAGTTCACGCACCAACCGCGATGAAGTTTTGAAAAATTTTAATTTTCTTTTTGGTTAAGAAAACTTAATAATATGTTTATTTAAAATAAAAAAAAAACTTAAGTATGAAATTGCATTAATATTTACAGATGGTAAGAGATTTTTCCAGCAAACCAAAACGCATCTTTAACCTTTTTTAACGAAAAAAAATAAAAATGTGTAACGAATAATCTCTCATAATGCTAATAGTTAATTCGTTTACTAACACTTGCAACATTTATCGCAGGTGGCAGCCTGTTGATAATTGACCAATGAGCCTAGGAGATCCAAATCCCCACTTAACGAAGTTTTGTTATTAATTCGTTAAGTTGCTATTGGCCAATAAGAATTGAGCTTTTAAATTCTATGCAAGCTATGCTCGAACTCTAAATCTTAAATTTTTATCTTTCAATAACTAACTCAAAATTTTTCATATTTTTATTATACGAGTACATATATATGTAACTTTCAGTAATTTAAAAAATAATAAAAATAAAAAAAAAAATTAAAAAAAATAAACAAAATCATAAATTTTTAAATAATTTTTTTTACAGCTGTTTAGAAAAACCAATTGGTGCGTGAACTTTTTCCAGAAAAATTACAAAAGATTATGATTTTCGTGGTTACTAGGACATGGTTGACCTCATGGTACTATGCCAAAAAATTGGTTGTATCCCTAGTGTGCACCCATTATCTTTATAAAAATTACTTTTATTTTGGCATATATAGTCGCTTTTTTTAAGTCCTCGTCAAATCGGTTCAATAAGTTGGCATTTTATTCGCCGTTTATTGTTTTTCCCTTTTTGAAGGTAATCGATGTTGATTATCCCGAGTGCATTCCATAAACCTGTTGCCATCACCTTATTGGCCGACAAAGTCACCTTGACCTAGTCGGTTTACCCGGAGAAAGCTATTGTTTAGACTGCTGCTTGGTCTCTCGAATGTTGTAATAAAGCGTTATCCATTTCGAGGTTCCCTAACTTTTTAGAGCAAAAAACACAGAAAATTGAAATTGAATGGGAAATGTTTATTATCATTTTAAAGAACATTCTTTGTCATTTATTTTTTGAAGATTATGTCTATCAAATGTTGGCCCCGGCTACGTTTCAGATTGTCCATCCGTTGAGTCCAATTTTCGATGACGCGTTCTAGCATTTCGGCTGGTAACTGGCGAATGACATGCATGATATTTTGATCCAAGGCCTGAATCGAAGCTGGGTTTTCCGCTTAAACTTTAGACTTTACATATCCCCACAGGAAAAATTCTAACGGTGTGATATCACACGATCTTGGTGGCCAATCGACCGGACCAAAACGTGAAATTATCTGCTCACCGAAGTGGTTTCTTAATAAATCCATTGATTGATGCGATGTGTGGGAAGTGGCGCCGTCTTGTTGAAACCAAATATTGCCGAGATCACGAGCTTCAATTGCAGGCATCATAGTCGGTTATCATGGCACGATAACGGTCGCCCATGACGGCTACGTTCTCACCGGCATCATTTTTGAAGAAATATGGACCGATGATTCCACCGGCCCACAAATCACACCAAACCGTTGGTTTTCTGGATGAAGTGGCAGCTCTTGAACCTCTTATGGTTGCTCTTCGTCCCAAATGGGGCAATTAAGCTTGTTTACATACACATTGAGCTTTTCAAGAGCCCATAGAGCAAAGCTTAGGAACGTCGGGCGGCTTTAGTTATTGCACAAGCTGTATTTTGTGCGCTTTCAATTTAAGATCTCGACGTAAAATGCACCACGTCGTTTCATACGTCAGTCCGAGTTGCTGCGACTCTCCACGGTCTTGGTGTACACTCTCAGCTATGGCCGCTACATTTTCTTCACTGCGTGCTGGACGTGGTCTATTCGGTCGAATATTATTCAATAAGGAATACTGGGTCTCAAGATGGGTTTTGGTGTTGCGAATAGTACGCTCAGTAGGCTGATTATGTTAGACATAGGTTGAACGAAGTACACAAAACACATTCCTCACAGAACGTGAATTTTCGTTATAAAGTTGAACGATTTGTAAACGTTGTTCAGGTCTTTCCATGATGAAATGCCAAACAATACTTAACAAAAATAACATGACACGACTTACACGTGACAGGTCAAAAAAGGCTATTAAAAATAGTATCTTTACTTGGATCACCCATTAGCTTATACTAATGACAAGTGAAAACTCTAAGCAACTACACAATTATGTACAATGTACGTACATAATTTTAAATATGATATATATTCTCATGTGTGTGTAGAGTCCGTATTAAGAACAAAACTAGTAAAAAATTGTAGGTGTGGCCGACAGTATTACGCCCTAAACTCAAAGATGTTCAAAAAAG
Organism: Hydrotaea diabolus; assembly: GCA_963513945.1. Classification (NCBI taxonomy): domain Eukaryota; kingdom Metazoa; phylum Arthropoda; class Insecta; order Diptera; family Muscidae; genus Hydrotaea; species Hydrotaea diabolus. The sequence continues at coordinate 49,526,051 of OY740716.1, forward strand.
CCAACTGAAAATATGTTTTTATATCCAATTTATCCACACGAAAAGAACAAATATGGTAACTGTATGGACACGCCAATAACAAGATGTTATCCGCAAAAACAGTATGTTTTTGCAACCATAGCATTGTTTATTGAATTTAATTTTAGACATATAACAATAGAGTGATTGTCACTATATTAATATTGTTTAAATGTAACAATAGTTATACGAGTATAGCCAAATTTAAAAATGAAAATATGGTTGGCGCAATACTAAAAAGCACATACACTTAAAGAAATATTACAATCATACTGTATGATTGCCGTAATCATATTATTGTTAACATAAAACCAAAAAAAGAATACTAAGTATAATAATAAGTATTGCTTTTTTGGTTTTATGTTAATAATACAGTATGATCGTAATATTTTTTTAAAGTGAATGAGCTTTTTAGAACAATGTTATTGCTACGGGTCTTATGCAATTATAATACTTTTTATATGGAAATTAAATATTTAAATCAGGCTGCTTTGGCTCTGCTTAAATGAAAACTTTTTTATTTTTAATTTGATATTTTTTTAAATAATTTTCATAATTCAATCCTATTGTTGATCAATTCTAATTAATAATTTTGGGGATCATAGTATAATTGTGTGTTATTATACTATGGTTGTAAGGATAATATTATGGTTACGTGTGAATCATACTATGGTTGTGAGGATCATACTACGGATGTATGTGAAACATACTATGGTTGTGAGGATCATTATATAGTTGTGGGAATCATAGTATAGTTATGTGTGAATCTTACTATATTGGGAGTATCATAATATGGTTGTGAGAATCATAGTATGGTTATATTTGAATAATACTATTTTTGTGAGGATCATAATATTGATGTACCACAACATACTACAGTTGTATATGAAACATACTATGGTTGTGAGGGTCATTATATGGTTGTGGGGATCATAGTATAGTTATGTGTAAATCATACTATTATTGGGAGCATCATAATATGGTTGCGAGAATCATAGTATGGTTATATTTGAATTAAACTATTTTTGTGAGGATCATAATATTGTTGTACCACAACGATATACCCAACAATAGTATGGTGCTCTTCGAATATTTTTATCCCAACCATACTTTTTTTCTACGTGCAGATTTTAAAAGTTAGGTCACATTTGTAATTGCAAGCGAATTTCATTGTTTTGGTAAAATCGTTCGTTCATATACGAGTGAGCTTAATTTTATTCTGAACCGATTTTCTCCATTTCAATAGCGCCCGTCCTTGGAATGAAGCACATACTTTTGCAAATTTCATCCAGATAGGTTGAAATGATCGGATTCTAAAGCTTTAAACATAAAATAGAGTGAACATATGTGTAGAAGCTATATGTGACAGTGCATAGGGAAAGGGACCTAAGGGTAAAAAAATCAAATTTCACTTTTTTTTATGTAGACAACATCTGAGCATCGAATGAGACCGATCCCATGCCCAAAAGTGCTCCCTCCCAGAGATATGCGCGTTTTATGAAAGTGATGGTACACCAAAGATACACGTATTTAAATCTTTAAAATGACTCTCCTGAACAAGACTGGTTTTACCCTTAGGTCCCTTTCTATTTTACGCGTCACATATGCAAATATCAACTGATTTTCTTCAATTTCATTAGCATTCTCCTTGGCCCAAAAAGCTTACTCGTGCTAGATTACAAGGATGTAATATGTGGCTTTTAAAGCTAAAAGCTGATGGCTGAGCAAATAAAAGGGAGCTATATCTTAATCTGAACCGACTTTCTTCAATTTTAATAAAATACTCGTATATATTTTTTATACATGTTTTTTTTTTATGACTTTATACCTTTAGGTCTAGAAGCCCCATATTACATCCAAACTTGATAAATTCGGCACAGGTTTGTTGATATTTGGCTCAAGTCAGTTTCTTGTGTCAAGGACGGACGATGTTTAAATTTTAGAATATCGGTTTAGATTAAGATATAGCTCCCACACACACACACACACACACACACACATATATATATATATATATATATATATATATATATATATATATATATATATATATATATATATATATATATATATATATATATATATATATATATATATATATATATATATATATATATATATATATATATATATATATATATATATATATATATATATATATATATATATATATATATATATATACTTGTATAGCTAAAGATCCACCGCATTTTTAGTACAAACCACTGCAGTTCATCAACACACGCTTCTGCAAACTTTCAGCTACCTACACCTATAGTTTGCTTTCCACAGGCAGACGGACATGACCAGATCAGCATTTTATGACGATTTAGAAAATATATACTTGATACATTTTTCGACCTGTACTTCGAGGAGTTGCAAACGGAATAGTATAGAGGGTATACAAAATAATGTTATGTTGAGAGCCGTTCTTTTTTCCTGAAGTATATTAGTACTTTAAAGAGATACTTTATTCTTCTGGATCGATTTCGCCCACTTACAATACAAAACAGCTTATGACTGTAGGCCAATCACCTGCAAAATTTTAGGGTCCTATCCTAATTCATTTAACTGTGCGTTCAACACACTTATGGTTTGGCATGATTAGATCGTCTTAGAGTCCTACGACGATAAGTACTATGCATTTATGGTCTTGCAATATTTCGTGGTATTGCACACGAATTGACAGATTTGGTATACTCACAACGTTAGACTCGCTTGTATGCTACGGTGGTGGGCATGAAACCACTTGTTAAAAGGAAATCGTCTTTCATCCTCATTTAATTTCTTCGTCTAACGAGTGATCATAAACCGTTATTGTGCAAAATGTCAAGGTACTATCTGGCCACGTTTAGGCTTTTTAGTAATCAAACGGATGAATAGACTTTGAATTTTAAAGCGATTTAAAGCCTGTCTTAAAAAAATGTTTGCTATGCCAGATCAAGTCGTTCTCGAACTAACTTTGCACTACTAAAAATATATAAAATATAGAGTGTCCGCCGGGAAGATATACTACTTTGTTTTGTCGCCATTTTGGTAAACATTAGTCTTGACGGTTCATATTTGGCAGTCGTGAAGTAGAGACGTGGCAAATTTATTATGGGAAAATATTTGATAAATCGTTAAACATTTTATCAAAATCAATCATTGAGAAAGTTACGTGAAATTTTTTGGAGAAACAACGTGCCTACAGGACTCACTATTTAAAGTGTAGTGAATGATTTTGAAGAAAGAGAGTCTATAGCTGATAGGCCCAAGCATGGACCACAACATACCGCAAGATCGGCTGAAAACATTACAGCTGCTCAAGAAAGTGTTCAAAGCAATCCATCCATGTCATCTTGTCAAAAAGTTTTCGTCTAATAAAATGCAGATTCAAAAGGTCTCGAGCCGGTGAATCACTGTTCAATGACGTCCATGAACAAAAACTTTAAAGTTATTTGAAATACATAAACTTGTATGCTTGCCTATTTTTTTTTTAACATTCAACCAGAACTACAAAAAATAAAAACAATGTGCGGCATAATATTTCATTAATAGTTTGTTTTGCCCCCATCACTTTTTCCCTAAAAGGAAAACAGAAAATTTCTGTGGTTTGTGGTTAAATTTCCATAATACTTATGAGTGGTCGAGTTAATTTTTTCGGTCAACTTTGGAATATGAGGCCAATGAAAACTAGTAAAAAAGTAAAAGTACTGAGTGTCCGACTATATAAAACCCTACACTATTGGATGTTACTTAAAGCCCAAAGATATCAGAGTTTTGGGCTGCTAGGACCCATGGGCCGGGTTTTAAATTTACTCGAACATTATTTTGTTTCTAATCTAGAGAGATTATATGGATTTTTTTATAAAATTATTATATTTTCTACTCTACAACTACGCTCCAATTTAGCCAAATTCCACAACAAAAATTTATAATTAACTTTGTAAGAAAATTTCATTTTTATTAAATACGTATATGCCCATATATATTGGAAGAAGGTTTTGGAACAGCAGGCAGATATCGTTTAATTGGTACACTTATAACGGGTGTCCTAAGAAGAGCGCAATTTTTAAATTTTAAATAAAACACAGATATTTAAGAAAAAATCGTGAAACTTTATTATATCGTAAAGTAGACAGAATAAGGTTATGTAAGGAACAATATATCGTCGGCTTATTCGCGTAAACAATCGACTTCAAAAAACCCCAAAGAAAAAAATCTAATGGTGTTAAATCGCACGATCTAGACGGCCAATTCTGATCTCCAAAACGCGAAATAACACGACCGGGAAATGACTGATGCAGCAATTGAATTGTTTCTCTGGCTGTATGACATGTGGCGCCGTCTTGTTGGAACCACATGCCCTCCACATTCATTTCTTCAATTCTAGGCAAGAAAAATCTGGTTATCATTTCACGATACCAAACACCATTGACTGTTTGCGCTTGACCTGCCTCATTTTCATAAAAAAAAGGTCCAATTATTCCTCCAGCCCAAAAACCACACCACACAGTGACACGTTGAGGATGCATTTGCTTATCGTGAATCACTCGAGGATTTTCCGCACCCCAAATGCGACAATTCTGCCTATTGACGAAGCAATCAAGATGAAAATGGGCCTCGTCACTGAAGATGATTTTATCGGCAAAATCAGCATTTTCATGTTGTCTCTCCAATACCCAATTAACGAACTCCCTTTCGTGTAGCGCTCCATTTTTAACAACCTCGTACCTTCTACTGACAAACAATAACAATTGTTCAAATGTCTAACAATGACACTTCGAATGTTGCCAGATTTAAAAATTGCGTTCTTCTTGGGACACCCTTTAGTTTAGTTAAGCTCATTTGGCATGAAACCAACTTGAAATACCCAGCTCCCGGTGGAGCACAGTACAGAGAACTACAAGTAAAAGTGTCGTGAACCTTATATAAAAACCACGTCGATTCGCAACTAAAAAAATGGTACGTTTTTAGGCCCCTTCGGCCCAAGGATACGTCTCTTATTCAGACTAAACTTTAAACTACTTAATATTTGGACTCGTAGTTAAAATTGATATACTAATTTGAGTATACATATGCCCACATTGCCTCTAATTCGCCCGTTTTGAACATGCGGTACCTTTTTTGGGCCACAGGAGCCAAAAAGTCAAGCATCTATGCCCTTTGTTAAAAATATTTAGTGCGCTCAAACTAACAGTACCCATTCTATCCATTGTCCATCCGCCAAAATTATTATCCGTTAAATAAATACTCAAAAAAGTGTACTATTAAGCGAGGTACCTTCAGTCCCTTTAAGGAAATCTTTTTTGCGCTCTTGGGCCGGCTTCGCCCATTAACAGTCCCAAACAGCTTAAACCATCAGCCATTTTCTTGCAAAGTTTCAGTATCCGAATTTGATAAGTTTGATCGCTATCGTGCTCCAACCGTCTTACGGGCGGACAGACGGCCAGACATGGCTAGATCGTCTTAGAATTTTACGACGATAAAAAATATATACTTAAAAGGCCGACAGATCAATATATCGTGGTGTTGCAAACGGATTGACAAATTCAGTATGCCATTCACTCTTTGGTGGAGGGTACAAAATGTGCAAATAAACAAACATTTGAAATTTAACTTTAATTTAGCCAACTTCTTTAAACCAATAAAACTAAAGTTAAATTTATATGTTTTTTTTCTATATTCGCTCAACTAGGATGCTGCTGGTTATATAGAAGATGCAAAAACAGCTTTACATATGCTCTAAATATGTATGTACTGTGCCACTTATATGTCGTAGTTTGTGGCTGCTGGCTGCCTCAGAGTGATTATCGCAAAGAGTCTAAAAGTTATATTACATTATTTGCATACTAACCGAACGGAGGGAACAATGTTCGCAAAAGGTATCATCAATCACCATAAACTTCACTTTGAGCTATCTTGACTTGCATTGCTGGTTTAACAAACAACAACAGCAGCAACATCTGCAACGACGGCGGCAGCAACATCATGGATAACAGCTAGCAACGCATCAACTACACGAAAAGTGGCTGTACCCATAATGGTAAGATACAACTAGTAAGACTGCTAAAGTCGGTCGTGGCCGACTATAGGTATTATACACTGCACTATTTTACTATTTTTTTTTTTGGGCCCCTTGGAAGGACAACAAATTTACCACGATTTTAAAATTAATGTGATATTTGAATTTGTGACAAAATGTCATTGTTTTCGGAGAACTTAGTTGAAGATATATCTGGGAACGTACGATCGAACTACAAGACGATCAAGCAGTTGCGACAACGAGCTTATCTGCTGAAATGGTTGTCAGCTGACAGTCGCCACACGCTAATTTTGCATAAGCCTTTTCATTTACAGATTGGGCTATTTAAAATTTGAATCGGTTGTAAAAACAATTCTGATAATTTTTTAAAATTTCTGGTTTTTTTGGTAAGGTTGAAGTTGTCACATCATAATGAAATACAATATCATTCATTTGACTACCACAACTGGCTCGGGAGTACCTCATCCGATCAACACAATTTTTCAATGGCAACTTTGATTTCGTGTTTCAACGCTTTAATTGTCTCTGGATGCGTTAGTCGTAACATTTATCCTTAATGGATCCCCACAGAAAATAGTCCAAAGGGCTAAAATCACGGCAGATAATTCGATTTTCAAAAACAGTGCGTAAAATATCGATGGTGGCGTTGGCAGTGTGACATGTGGCCCCGTCTTGTTGAAACCCAATGGCGTCCAAGCCTTTCTCTGGAATTTTTGAAACAAAAATTAGTTGAGCATGGTAATGGCGGCTCCTTGCTCATTTTCGAAAAAATAAGGCCCAATGATGCCGCCAGCCCAAAATCCACACCTAACTGTAACTCGTTGTAAATGCCTTGCCTTCTCAATAGGCACGTGTGGGTTCTCTGAACCCCATATGCGCAATTTTGCTTTTTGGAAAATGAGCTTCATTTTTCGGTAAAATTCTTCATCTCCTGCCAAAGAATCTGCAGCTGATTGGACGAAGAGAAAACGCATCGGATGGTCATGAGGCTTCAATTCTTGGACTTTGTAAGCCTCCATAACGAGGATTTTAAGCAAAATTCTTCTCAAATCAGAGCTAAAAATGTTCACTTTCTGAGAACGATGACGAGTTCATGTTGATGGATGCTCTTGGACATGCTCATAACGAGAATTTTATGCAAAATTCTTCTCAGTGCTATAAATGTTCGCTTTCTGAGAACGATGACGAGTTTATGTTAATGGATGCTCTTGGACATGCACAGAAGCAATATTTTCGATTGAAAGCACTGGACGAGAAGGTACTCCGGTTTGTTTATCCAATAACGATTTAGTTTCATGAACTCGTTCACAAATTGACGAACAAACAGAACTGAAGGCCTCTCTTTTCAAAAATTTTCCACGTAAATTTCTTACAGTTTGCGTTAAAGAATCACTACTTTGGAAGAAGTTTATAATATTTCCCTGTTTAGCGTCCCATTTTGCAAATATCAAACATAACCCCGACTCTAAAAACCAATGTTTTTCTACATTTCAAAGTCAAAGAAATCGGTAGTTAAAATTTAAATTAGCTCATCCTCTAACCCAGGCTATAGATCATTTGGTACGTACAAAAAGTGAGCTTTTTAGACCCTAAATTTGTATTGACTAAATCCGTTTCTTGACTTTTCACTTGGTCCATGTCTGTCTGTGCTGCTGGTTCGCACGTGAACTTTCGAAATGAGTCTTTTTATTTTCCAAACTCTACCGGTACCTCGCTCACAAATGTTTAATTACTCATTAAAAATAAATACTTAAGAATGGCGTTATAAGGTAAACTGTTGGCAAAACAATTAGACTCAAGCTCCTTCTAGGAAGTTCTATACATATGACTCTATCTCGGGAGCAGACTAGAACCCACACTCGTCAAGTCGCTGGCATTTAGCCGCGGCTTAAAAATTCTTAAATGTTCCTACTTGGAGTTGAACTTTTGGTTCAAGTTGATAGTCTTGTACACTACTTAACACACCTACGTAGACCATAAAACCCAAAAAAGTTGAATAACGAAACGCAATGCATTTGAACAACAATTAAGGTAATTCCCGCTGCAACTCTTGTTTCGGTAATAAACTGGTTTTTGAGTAGGTGATTTAAAATCATTTATTTTTCAAACCATTATAAAGATTTAAAATATGTTTAAGTATTCAAATGAAGAAATATATACGAGTTTATATGAAATAAAACATGTAGACAAATTAAGCTCAGCCGTGACAAAGCCTTTTTACCCTCCATCATGGTTTCCGGTCCAAAATGAACGTATTTTCAAGGGGGAGTGGTACCGCCCATTTCTCTGTCAGTTGTGTTTCTGTCCATACCAACAGCATATACACCCACTACTAACGAAATGGGTTTACGAGATATGGCGTTTCAGAGTTGAATGGGCGTTGCCACTCCCTTTTATCAAATTTAAACTCTACATTGTCTATATTAATTTCCTAACCTTAGATTTTAACCTGTTAAATGTCATAAATGTCCATTACTTTGGCCATTAGTGCGATCTTTTAAAGTGGGCGTAGCACCGCCTACTTTTTCAATACGATGTGTTTAGATCCATGATAAAATCAAATATTCCAATTATCATCGTCATATTATATCTGAAAATTCATGAGATGTGCTATTTGTAAGTTCTAGTTTGTGTGGACGTTGCCACGCCCCTTGAACAATCACATCGCAATGTTCTACAGCGTACTTCCTTGGCTCAAGGATTTTACATATGCCTAATTTTATCAAGATTGGATGTGATATGTGTCTTCTAGAGCTTAAGACATAAAATCGGATGAACATATGTGACGCGCAAAATAGAAAGGTACTTAATGGTATAAACCAGTTTTGTTCAGGAGAGCCATTTTAAAGATTTTAATACGTCTAACTTTGGTGTACCATCACTTTCATAAAACGCGCATATCTCTGGGAGGGAACACTTTTGGGGCATGGGATCGGTCTCATTCGATGCTCAGATGTTGTCCACATCAAAAAAAAAGTGAAAATTAATTTTTTTAGCCTTAGGTCCGTTTCTCTATGCATTGTCACATATAAAGGGTGGGAGATTTAATATTTAAAATTTGAATCGGCTGTAAAAAAAAGATTTTTTTTTTGAATTACTAGTTTTATTGTACAGCTTGCTCTTTGTCATCCATTATGTGAACATTATCCAATGCATTTTCGCTTCGCCGAATGGACTTAAGATTGTTTGGCAGGAGATGAAGAATTTTACCGAAAAATCGTATTTTCAGATGGAGCTCATTTTCAGCTTGGTGGCTCAAAGAACTCAAAATTGACTGTTGAGAAGCCAATACATCCACAACGAGTCACTGTTTGGTGTGGATTTTGGACTGGCGGGATTATTGGGCCATTTTTCTTCGAAAATGAGCAAGGGCCGCGACATGCTAAACGAATAATTGTTTCCGAAAATGCAAGAGTATGATTTACACGACATTTGGTTTCATCAAGACGGGTCCACATGGCGCATAACTAACGCAACCATCTGTATTTTACGCACTGTTTTTAAAAATTTGATTATTTTCTGTGGGCAGCCATTAAGGATACATTTTACGCAAAGCATTGAGAGATAGTTGCAGAGTTGAAACAAGAAATCGAAGTTGCTATTGAAGAGATTCGACCCGAAACAATCGTAGATGTTTTGAAAAATTTAGTTGATCGTATGAGGTATTGACGCGCCGGTTATGGCAGCCATATAAATGATATTGTGTTTCATTATTAAATGACAAAGTTCAACCTTTCAAAAAAAAACAGAAATTTCAAAAAATTATCAGTACTTTTTTTTTGCAGCCGAATAAAAGTTAAAACGTTAAATCGTTCACCCTGTATGTATGGCAATCTAAAGCAATTTTCTCCCATTCAATAGAGTCAGTACCAGTCCAAAATGCTTTTTCCAACTTTCAAGAAAATCGGACAACAATTGCGACCTGTAGTTTGATTACAAACTTAAGACGAACGGGCGTACCGGCAATCATTGTTAGATATTTCTACCTCCACTGACAAACATTTGCCATGAATCAAAAGTACAATACCCCGTTCCACAGGGTGGTGCAGGGTATAATTGGCAAACGGAAGACGTTAACAGGATCTTCAACATTACACGAGTGCACAACTTCATTGATAAATACTTATATATAACACTTTTATTATGGAATAAAGTACATATAGTGTCTATAATAAGGTGAAACATCCTTGATAACCATGCCAACAAAATTTGCATACATAAATAACGTAAATATTATACGAGTGTCTATATGCACACTCATATAATATTTACGTACATTAATCCAAAGTAGTGCACTCGACTCGGATATTAAACACCACTAAAACGGTGTTTTTATGTATACATATTTAAAAATCATACATCCACAGCCACACTGGTTTTTGAGGGTGCGAAAGCGGTTATACGAGGGTTGCTATGTATATTTATGGCCTAGGCAACACTACGCCATCTGACATTTTCATTGGAAATTTTGACATTTTTTAGCATAAACGTAAAAGGCTCGTGTCGATTGGTGCAAAGAAATTTTGAAAATATACGATCGCGCTGCTTCAAGTGACATTGTGACAGGTGACGAATCATAGATCTATGCGTATGAGCCCGAAACAAAACAGCAATCGACCGTGTGGGTCTTCGAAGACGAGCCAAATTCAACGAAAATTGTTCGTTTAAAAGCACTTCGAAGCAAATGGTCGCCTGTTCCTTCGGCAAAACTGGTCATGTGGCGACTGTTCTACTTGAGCAACATACACGCAGAGAAAAAACATTGTTCCTACATGGTCACGGCAATAATAATATGTTCTCCGCAATAAAAGTATGTTTGCCGCAACCATAACATTGTTAACTGAATTTGACAATAGTATAATTGCTGCAATATTAATATTGTTGAAATGTAACAATAGTATTATTGCCAAATTTAATAATGAAAATATGGTTATAGCAACAATATAAATATGGTTGGTGCGACAAAAGTATTGTGTTTTGCGTTTTATGTTAACCATAATATGATTACGGCAATCATACTGTATAATTGTAATTTTTCTTCATTTAAATATGCTTTTAAAAACAAATGTTATTGCTACGGATCTAATGTACTTTTTTTTATCGAAATTAAAATTTTTTAAACAAGATGCTTTGGCTTTGTTTAACTGAAATATTTTTAATAAAAACGCTTACGTTTATTTAAACTTATTTTTTTCTACTGTGAAATAAATCACTCCCTATTATTTTGAATTAAATGTATATTTGAATAATTTTCATAATTCAAATCTATTGTTGAGAACTTAACCAAATTCTAATAAATAATATTGGTGTGATCATAATATGGTTGTAGGGATTATGACATGGTTGCGTGTGAATCATAGTGTGGTTGTGAGGATCATAATATGGTTGTATATGAAACATACTATGGTTGTGAGGATCATACTATGGTTGTGGATATCATAGTATGGTTGAGTGTGAATCATACTATGGTTGTGGGGATCATAGTATGGTTATGTGTGAATCATACTATTGTTTTGAGGATCATATTATGGTTGTATTTAAATCATACTATTGTTGTGAGGATCATAATATTGTTGTACCACAACCATATACCCAACAATAGTATTATCCTTTTCGAATATTGTCACCACAACCATACTTTTTGCGTGTAGGACGGTCAATTCTGAGTTGTATACCATAACTTGTTTGCCTAAAGTCTTTGGAGAAACTGGAAAAACGAACAAGAGAAGACAAATCATTGTGCACCATGACAATGCGAGCTCTTACACATCGGCTCAAACCAGCGCCTTTTAAACCGGCCAAAACGTCGAATTGATGGGTCATCCGCCGTACAGCCCTGACTTGGCACCCAATGAATTCTTTTTTTCCCGCACAACAATGAGTGGTCAACGATTTTCGTCGCCAGTAGCGTCGAAAAACAATGTTTTGAAGGTGTCTCAATCGGAGTGGAAAAAATGCTTCGACAATTGCATGCGCATGCAAAAGTGTATAAATCATGCTGGAGAATACTTTGAAAAACAAGAAATCCATTTTTGATGATAAATATTCGCATATTCATTATTAGGCCAGAAATATATATAGCAGCCCTCGTAGATGCCATATCGCAGTTAATTGTTTAAAATATGCTTGTCCTTTTATTTATGGAGAACGACCGCTAGCGGAATATGAACCCCTTCCCGCTATTGCACTCGACCTTGCAAGATGCATACGACTATTCGCATATCATATTCTCTTAGACGGTATGGGGCTGGTCAATAGCTGAATTTGTTTTTAGTTGTCATTATAGTCTGCATTACTCTGTGAAGCAGGCTAGTTTCAGTGGGTTTGTTTCTTAGCGAATGTGTTTTGATATCGAAAGTATTTGAGCATCTTTAAGTGTACCGATCGACCAATTCGATTTAACCTTTGCTGTCCAGCTAAAGCTTTAATCTATCTTGAACATTTTTATAAGTGATTTTTTTTCGGATAAGGCACGGTCGCTATTGAAATTGACGAAAATCGGTTTTGACTAATACGGGTCTCCCACATATGAGACGCCCAAAATAGAAAGGGATCCAAGGTTAAAAACCAGTTTTGTTCAGGAGAGCCATTTTAAAGATTAGGTCCCTTTCTATTTGCGCTTAGAATCGTCGACTTTACTTTCATAAAACGCGCATATCTCTAGGAGGGAACTCTTTTGGGGCATGGGATCGGTCTCATTCGATGCTCAGATGTTGTCCACATCAAAAAAAAAGTGAAAAGTTGATGAAAAGTTTTGTTCAGGAGAGCCATTTTGAAGATAAGGTCCCTTTCTATTTGCGCTTAGAATCGTCGACTTCACTTTCATAAAACGCGCATATCTCTGGGAGAGAACACTTTTGAGGCATGGGATCGGTCTCATTCGATGCTCAGATGTTGTCTACATCAAAAAAAGAAAAATAAAATTATTTTTTACCCTTGGGTCCCTTTCTCTATGGGCTGTCACATATGTAAGCCCGACTTTATATTTTTACATTACATTCGATTTTGATGAAATGGCATAGATAAGTTTTTTGAAACACGGATGGACGCCATTAAAGAAAATCGGTTTGATTTGTATACGGGTGTACTAAGTAGAGCTGCCACACATACAGGTTGGCTGGTGAATATTGCTACAGAAACTCAAATAATTTTTCTTTTTCAGTGTATGGGATTAATTTTTCTTTTATTTATGTTAAAGCTCATTAAATCGTATTAAATACAGCTTAATTAGTTTTAAAAATTATGGAATTTAAATGCGCCCCCCCTGCTCGTTGATGCATGCGCGGCATCTTACCAACAAGTTGTTCATTAGTGCTCCTAGAGTTGAGACAGGAATAGCCGCAATTGTTTCTCGAAAGGAATGCTTTAGTTCATTAAAATTAGTTCGGTTTGTTTTTTAGACTTCTTGTTGGGAATAACAAGAAAAAGTCAGTTACAGTGGGGTCAGGCGACCTGGGGGCCAATAGAATGTGGCGTTTCTGGATATCAGCTTATTGGGAGGAGTTGCACCATCTAACTGAAAATACACAGAGTTAAAAGAAATTCTAATTCGGCGTAATTATGGCATAGTTCTCTTTACATGCTCAGGTAACCGTAACGGTGTAACCGTTTTCTTCGAAAGAGTAGGGCTCGACAATGCCGCCTGATGAAACTGCACACCCCACTGTGACACGCAGTGGATGCAACTCCGTCTAATGGAGTATCTGTGGGTTGGAAGCATTCCATATTCGACAATATTGTTTGTTTATGTTGCCGTCGAAATTGAAATGGGCCTCGTCAGCCATAAAAAGGCAGTTCAACATGTTTCCGTCCTCTTTCAACACCATTCGAAGCAACTTCTGACAAAAGTCCAAGCGAATCGGGAAGTCTGATGCGTGCAGTTTGTTGGCCATTTGAATTTTATATGTGAATCAGTCCAAATATTTGTGCATAATTGACTTCAATGGCCATCTGCTTAAACCCATTTAAACAGATAAGCTTTTTTGTCAAAACTCTTGGATTGTTTTGTATGGCAGCAGTTATAGCAGCGATTGTTTCCTCCGCCTACACTGAAGGGTTTCGATGGGAAGGTCTTCTCTTGACTGTCCCATGCTCGGCAAAATTGTTAACAAATCTCATTATGGTCCATCTGCTCGGAGGATTGCCGCCAAACGTGCGTCTATACTCTCTTTGAACCAAAACTACGGACTCCAGAGCGTGATAGCGGCAGACAATCAAAAGCAATTTTTGTTAAATCTAAAATCAATCTCAAAATAAAAACAAAAAATTAACCAGATTCATTAAATAGAAAAAAGTTTATAATTTTTTTGTAGCGACCTCCCTTTATGTTCCTCCAGTGTTATATTTTTAGCTATTGAAGCCCCATTTTACATCAAACTTTTATAAAATGAGAGGACACCACCCTGTACTCCCTTTTTCTGTGGGTTGTAGGATCTAAAGTGGAGGTCGTTCGTCATTATGAGGGTTATTTAATTATAAGTTCGTGGTTAATATCTGGTATCAATTAAGCCGCTTTAACGAGCACGCTAGGACGTTGTTTAAGGTCCCTACACTAGAAAAACATACTTTCAGCTGCATTTACCAACATCTCATTAAATTGGTTTGAGATATCATATGATGGTAGTTACAATAGTATAAATTGATCGATAAAGTGGTACTTTTTTCAAAAAAAAAAGTTATCCTTTAGCTAAAACAGTTGTTATCCTATCCGATAGTTATCCTTGCACAATTACTAGATTTGAACTCAAATACACTGTAGCTAACTCTCTGTAAGAGCTCATTGCAATCGAGGAATCCAACTAAAATAAGTATTAAAAATGTTGCTGAGGTAGGACAAACCTACCCTGGGCCTGCAACCATTGCTGTGAACTTATATCATTCCGATATATGTCCCCTTTTAGTATTTTTCTGCTTGTAAGACTGGAAGGACCACTAGTTTCAATTGAGTCCTTTACATTCTTTTGCAATGTAAGATGAATATAATGTTTAAAAATGTTCTTTAAAATAAGAAAACATTTTGACAAATAAATTGAATTCCATTCAACAATTTATGGCTTCCAATTGTTTTCACATTATTTAGAACTGAATGATTTATATGGGGTACACTCTCTGCCTAGAATATCCTTGTGTTTGTTTCACATAATTCATTGAGTTGCAAAAATCTATTTGAAAACAAAAGGATTCGGTTTCTATCCAACGTAATCTGTTTAATATATGGGCTTATTTTTAAAGTTGCTTTTGTTTTGGGGAATATAAATATGTAATGGGAGGGGAAATCAAAACAACAAAGACATCACTTCCAGAGAATTTTAGGGATACTGTCCACTGACTTTTTGTTGCCATTCTCTACCTTAAAAGTGGATGAATGGAAAGTTGGTTATCCTACGGATGACGTTGTCATTTTTTTCTAAGTCGATATAGAGTTTGAAACCACGATGTCTGTCAAATTAAAAGTCAGAAACCTAAAAACTATGCTGGAAAACCCCTTTTTGTACACCTTTTTAATTTTTGCTCAACCTATCCCTTTTATTTAACTGACGAATCATGAATTATTGTGGGATCGTAAGAGGAAATATGCTTCCCATATTCAAATTGGGTAAAGGGTTTTTGAACATAAAGGATCTATGGAACCAAAACCGTAATTTAATAAATACGGTATTTCAAAAAAATTTAACGTGTTTCCAAAAAACTCATTACAGTGCCCTACAACGCCCTAGGTTACAGAAAAACAAGAAGGCGGTTATAAAGAAACAATTGGACAAACTACATATACCAGGATTAAAGCTTATATACACTCCATAATCGATTGCGATTTAATATGAAATAATTTTATTGGGACGTGGTACCTCCAACTTTTTCATCAGGGTGTGGTTTTTTTTCATACCAACATAATAAATGTCATATTAGTATCAATTCACGAGATGTGGCCTTTCAATATTCAAAGTTGAGCGGTGCCACGCCCTTTTGTCATTTTTCAACACACCATAGTCTATAAAAATATGCTACTCATGGATTAAAATCTAGTAAATTGTATAACGATCTGTCCGTTACTTTGGCCATAAAAGCGATTTGTTAAGGGAGCGCGGTACCGTCCCGTTTCCACAAGGATGTGTTTCGTTCCATGCCTATATTATATGTTTCAAACATCTTCGCCATAAATCTTACACTTCGCGTGATATGGTTTTTATAAGTTCAGGGTTGTTTGAGCGGTGTCACTTAACAACATTTTCAATGACATCGTAATAAAGGGTGTTCCAAACGCACGATGTTTATTGCAAATAAAATAAACGTTTTTAGTGAATTATCTTAATAATTTTTATTATGTGAGAAGGATCTATGACAATTATACGTAAAATAAAATATTGGCCAAATGCTTGCTTCGGGTTGGGTGGCATAATCTATTCGATGGTCCATATTTTAAATGACTGGAATTTCAATGTCGTTAATATGCCGAATTATATCATCATTTAGCTCTTGAATTGTTATTGACGTACACTTTTTCTTTTAAATATCCCCAAACAAATAAGTTCAACGATGTCAAATAACATAATCGTGATGGCGAATTAACATCGCCACGCCGTTAGATGACACGGGCATCGCATTGCTCGCGCAAAAAATCCATTGTTTCGTCGGCTGTGTGGCAAGTGACACCATCCTGTTGGAACTGCCTTATGTTGAAGACTTTCGTGAACCAAAAAATCGCGAAATTTAATTTTATTTACACGCCCACTTTTGTAAAACGCTTCAACAATTTTAACGAGCTACACAATTGTGCACCTCTCCATGCTTAAATTTGCCAAATACTGAAACAAAGAAGTGTTAAATTAAGTTAAGCAAAAAACTTGACGTTAAGGTCGGACTCACAATTATGATCGTGCATTATTGTTGCACCACCCTTTATATATTTATACTTCCAATGTTACGTTCGGCCAGGTAACATCAACTTAAGTGAACCTTTAGTTATAATTGATTTAATTATAGAGATAAAAAACAAAAACAATAATGCTACATACGAGGGCGGTTCGGAAAGTTCTTAGCCTATCAATGAAAGAGAATAGTTAGTTTTTCAAAAATATTTTTATTTTTAATATAATCTCCTGAAAATTCAATACACTTAGTCCAACGCTTATCTAGCAATTCTATCCCTTGATTAAAATAGTTTTCCTCAAGGTGGTTTACAACTGTAATTGCATCTTCATTTGAGGCAAAACGTTTGCCAGCAAGGAATTTTTTTAGATTTGGGAACTGGTAAAAGTCACTGGAAGCTAAATCAGGAGAATAAGGTGGGTGGTCAAGCAACTCGTACTTTAATTCGTTGATTTTAGCCATTGTTAAAAACTCTTGTGCGCTGGTGCGTTGTCTTGATGAAAAATTATTTTTTTGTGTTGTAAGCCAGGACGTTTTTTTCGAATTTGTACATTTAACTAATCTAAAAGGTTGCAATAGTACTCTGAAATTATTGTTTTACCCTTGTGCAGATAGTCAATCAATAAAATACCTTTGAAGTCCCAAAAAACCGTTGCCATAACTTTACCAGCCGATTGAATTGTTTTTGCCTTCTTTGGGGCACTTCCTCCAGCTTCAGTCATTTGTTTGGATTGTTCTTTTGTCTCTGGAGTAGAGTGTTGGATCCATGTCTCATCAACAGTTATAAAACGACGCTTAAAATCCATTTTATTTCGCTGAAAACGATCCAAACAAGCTTGAGAAATGTTCATTCTTATGCGTTTTTGGTCGACTGTTAACAAGTCTGGCACCCATCTTGCAGAAAGCTTTTTCATCTGTAGTTCTTCTTATAAAATTAAATGGATCCGATCATTTGAGATGCCCATGATATTAGCTATTCCACGCACTTTTATTCGTCGATCATTTAAGACCATATCATGCACTTTGGCTACAATTTCTGTTGTTGTTGCTGTTTTTGGACGTCCACTACGTGCTTCATCTTCAATGCTTGTACGACCACGTTTAAATTCAGCAACCCAATTTTTTACTGTTGCATATGAAGGAGCACTTTCACCTAACACATTCACCATATCATTATGAATTTCTTGTCCCGATAAACCTTTTTTATGTAAATATTTAATGACACCACGCATTTCTAATTTTTCCATTGTAAAAAAACCGCGGATGCGTCTTTTGTGAACACCTGTTGCTATATGAAGGAGTTGCCAGATCGAAACAAAATTTAACATGTGTTCATAGCAGAGATGGAAGTTTCCAAAACACTTAACTTTTTTCTGTTTATACCGCGCTTTTTGTGCTAGGCTGAACCGCCCTCGTACAGGGTTTTCCATTTAGGACATAACAAATTTATTTATTAATAAATCACAGAATATTTATGATATTGAGTTGAAATTAAATCCAGGTGTTGTGCAAAAGTTACATGTTAAAAATGAAATTCGATTTCCGTCGCATAACCACCACGAGTCCGTGTACAGCGATCTATTTCTTGGACCCAATTTTCCATCACTCTTGCACACATTTCCACCGGCAATTTCGCGTTGGATGTTGTCTTTAAGCTCGTCTAAAGTTGTTGGCTTGTTGACATGGACCAATGACTTGATTTGGCCCCCCATAAAAAGAAATCCAATGGCGTTAAATCGCATGAAAGCGTATACATTCGACCGGACCATTTCTTGATAAAAACACGTTCACCGAATTTGCCTTTCAGTAAATCGACTGTAACGCGTGATTTGTGGCTAGTGGCGCCGTTTTGTGGAAACCACATAACGACGGTGTCAAGCTCATCCTATTCAAAAAATAATGTTCTTACATGTCACGATAGCGCTCTCCATTGACGGTAACATGACGATTGTTTTCTTCGACGCCCGCAGAGGATGAGTGCGGTCACGTGAATTAGAACTTGAATTAGGTGAACCAAAGAGCTCTCCTGCTAGATTAAAATACATCTTGAATAAATCTTATTTATCCTCTATGTTTCATGATAGCATGGTGCAAATATTCTTGGTGCAGACATTGAAGCAACCAGTCTGAGTGTGCGGATCTCAAACTGGAAGTAGACGTGGTCGGACCGGAGACTCAAGTCTGGTGCCGCGGGCGATCAGACACTAATCTGTTTTCATCGACAAAAAAATACGACCCAATTACACCTCCGGCATGAAAATCACACCACACAGAAAGTTTTTGCGGATGCAATTATGTCTCTAGAGGCACATTTGTGACAGCGCATAGAGAAAGGAACCTAAGGGTAAAAAAAAATCAATTTTCATATTTTTTCTTATTTTGATGCGGACAGCATCTGAGCATCGAATGAGACCGATCCCATGCCCCAAAAGTGTTCCCTCCCAGAGATATGCGAGTTTTATGAAAGTAAAGTCGACGATTCTAAGCGCGCATAGAAAGGCACCTAATCTTTAAAATGGCTCTCCTGAACAAAACTTTTCATCAACATTTCACTTTTTTTTGATGTAGACAACATCTGAGCATCGAATGAGATCGATCCCATGCCCCAAAAGTGTTCCCTCCCGGAGATATTCGCGTTTTATGGAAGTGAAGTCGACGTTTCTAAGCGCAAATAGAAAGGGGCCTAATCTTAAAAATGGCTCTCCTTAACCAAACTTTTCATCAACTTTTCACTTTTTTTTTTGATATGGACAACATCTGAGCATCGAATGAGACCGATCCCATGCCCCAAAAGTGTTCCCTCCCAGAGATATGCTCGTTTTATGAATGTGAAGTCGACGATTCTAAGCGCAAATGGAAAGGGACCTAATCTTTAAAATGGCTCTCCTGAACAAAACTGGTTTTTAACCTTAGGTCCCTTTCTATTTTGCGCGTCACATATGGGTTTGTTACTAATAATAATGCATATTTTGTTTATTGACAAAACCACTTTGCCAAAAGTGAGCTTCATCGCTGAAGATGATTTTTCGATGAATTTCTGGATTTGCGTGAAACTTTGCCAAAGGCCAATCGGAGAAGTCTCGGCATTTCAAATGATCAAGTGGCTTTAGTTCTTGGGTCAGTTTGATCTTCTAAGGATGAAGGTAAGATCTTTTCTCAAAATACGCCACAGTGTGATGCGAGAAAAGTCCAATTACCGAGAACCACGGGGAATCGACTGATTTGCCTCATTTTGAACGGATACACTACCGGCTGCGATATTTTCGTCGCTTCAAGCGGTACGGCGTCTCTTTGGCGCTGGAACATCCAAAAGTGAAAATTTGAATCCAAATTTATCAACAATAGCACGCACAGTCTGTCGGGTGGTACGATTTTTATAGCTGAAAAGTTGCGACCACCGGCTCAGAATTTCGGTATTAATTTTTAGTGATTTCCAAACGTTGCTTCGTTGACTTCGACTAACGTTTTGACACTGAAAGAAAGGAGATGAAAATGTTTGAGGGTGCGTTGACATAAAGATACGAAATTGTTATGTCCCTATTGGAAAACCCGTTACCAACTACAAATGTTATCGCAGTAGTAGTTTACGAAATAAAGTCGTTGAAATTTCTGGGTTAAGTGGGTGGTGCCACGCCGCCTTGTCCAAATTTTCATAACGGAATAACAGAAGGATGGCAGACCACTACTCGTACTTCGACATACTTCATAAAGGGTTATCAAAATTGGAAAATCCCTTACTACACCGAAAGTAGTAACTAATGACTGTATTGGAGCGGTAGAACCGAATTCTGTCACGGCAAACAATTATATAATAATAAATTACCAAAGTTTAGGCATAAAATACAATGAAAGACATTTAAAATTTTTAAAAGAAATTACGCAATCCTCCTTACCAGCCACTTTGCTCGGCCCAGCCACAACTGATTTTCCACATACAGACATCAGTGTGAGGGGAAGACAACGCACAGAAAACCGTACTACCGTTTGCCATTAGCTCTAACTGATTCAGATTTGCTGGCACCCTCCCATTTACCCAAGTGGATTTAGCCAGGTTTTGCTGTGGTGCCGGGCGATATTGGTGTGAGGCCAAAAGTTGTAACACTTTTAAAGTAATGGCAGTAAAGTGAAATTAATTGAAATTGAAGAAAAAATCCCATTTGCAATAATTGCCAATTGCAAAGAGGGTGCTGTTACGTTTGCACAAACATATCTACATGTACTATGTACACGCTCATACGACAACGCAACATAAACTCTTGCACCGTTTTATCGTTAATCCTTAGTTTTATAGACTATATTTTCCATACATATATTTTTTGTTCGAGGGTGGTGAGGCTCCTCACCAATGAGAAAAAATCGATTTTACCCTAGGTATAAAGTTGGCATTATAAGTTTATCAATCGATTTGCAAGTGTAAGACGAATCCACCTAGAAATTCTAGAAAAATGGTCAAGTGATGTATATAGAAAAAAGTTACCATGGGGATCAAAACTTTTATGACTTTTTCGTTTATTATTTTTTTTTTACTTTTTTTCTCAGATTATAGCGGGTGGTTACATTTTAAGGGCCGATGTTGATTTGTCGCGCAAAAGAGCCATTGTTTCGTTAGCTGTGTGGCAAGTGACACCGTCCTGTTGAAACCACATACGGGCCATAAAAAGTTCGTTATCATCTCACGATAGCGAACTCCATTCACAGTAACTGCCTGACCGGCCTCATTTTGGAGAAAATACGGTCCGATAATGCCGCCAGCCCATAATCCGTACCAAACAGTTACTCTTTGTGGGTGCATTATTTTTTCGACAAGCACTCTTGGATATTCGCCCAAATGCGACAATTTTGCTTATTGACGAATCCACTGAGGTGAAAATGTGCCTCATCACAGAAGATGATTTTCTACGAAAATCGATCATCTAAGCCAGAATAGCTTTAACGCGTTGCTCGCTTGTGTATATTTCCTTAGTTCAAATTGAATTAGTCTAAAATTGGGAAATATCAAATAAAATTTTCTGGAATTTATTCGCTCTACAAAAATTTGACTTTAAAGTGCTATTATGTCTATTGCAGTGTGGGCAGTGGCTCTGTCCTACTGAAACCACTTCTCAAGTCTGTTTTCCAAAGCAGGGCGTACAAAATGTTCTATCATAAACCGACACCGCTTTCTATTTGCGGTTACACCGCTTTTATCTCCATTCTCGAAGAAGTAAGGCCCAATGATATTGCAAATGTGAACCCACTCCAAACTGTACACCTATTGGGGTGCAATTGGCGTTGATGAGTGGCTCTTGGACTTTCAGAACTTCAGAACCCCTCTTGGACTAAGAACCCCTCTTGGACTTTTAGAAAATAATTGATCGCCGATTTAACTAATAAATTTTTTTATTCTGTTTATTTGTTCAGTTGTGAATCTCTCCATTATTTATTCTCCAAGTAGTATTTATATATATATATATATATATATATATATATATATATATATATATATATATATATATATATATATATAATCTGAAAAAAATAAAAACAAATATATAAACGAAAAAGTTATTAAATTGTTAAACTCCATGGTAAATTTTGGCCCACCCTGTATCGGTGAAGGTTTTGTCAATGGCTACCATATTAAATGGCTTACTTAATGCAATTTCTTGTAATGCGTACCGGAAATCTCTTGACCGTAATCTAAAAGGTTTTAGATTTTCGACAAGCTTTGCCAGTCATTCAAAGATCAACACCAACATGTTTCGAAGCGTCATATCTTTCGAGAGATAAAGAAATACTTACGAGTACATTGTCGTCCTGGAAGAGTGTGCATTTACCCGAAGATACTGCTGCGCAAAAAATCGCCAAATACACGCTGACAAAAAGTATGTTGTGGTGACAATATTCGAAGTGGATAATACTATTGTTAAGTATATGGTTGTGGTGTAACTATATTATGATCCTCACAATAATAGTATGATTCAAATACAAGAAAACTATGATCCTCACAACCATAGTATGATTCACACTCAACCATACTATGATCCCCACAACCATATTATGATTCACGCTCAACCATACCATGATATCCACAACCACATTATGATCCTCATAAATATAGTTTGTTTCACATACAACCATAGTATGATCCTCACAACAATAGTGTGACTCACACGCAACCATGTTATGTATGATCACGCACAATTACACTATGATCCCCAAAATTATTCATTAGAAATGGGTTAATGTGTCAACTACAGATTTGAATTATGAAAATTATTTGAAAATACAGTAATTTCAAAATAATAGGAGTGATTTATTTAACAGTTAAAAAAAACAGTTTAAAAAAACCGTAAGTGTTTTTTATTTAAAATATGTCAGTTAAACAAAGCCAAAACAGTTTGTTTGAAAAATTTTATTTTCATGTAAAAGTAATGCTCTTGCATTAAATCGGTAAACAAAACATTGTTCTAAAAAGCATGTTCAAATGAAGAAAAATTCCAGTCATACAGTTTGATTTCCGTAATCATATTATTGTTAAAATAAAGCCCAAGAAACAATACTTCTGTCGCACCAATCATATTTACTTATATATTGTGGCTTCAACCATATTTTCAGTTTTAAATTTGGCAATAATACTATTGTTACATTTCAACAATATTAATATTGCTGCTATCATACTATTGTCAAAATGAAATTCAGAAATCAATTCTATGGTTGCGGCCAACATACTTTTATTGCGCAGAACATATTATTATTGACGTAACCATATAGTAACCATGTTTTTTCTCTGCGTGTAGGGTTTGAATTTAGGCGATCTAAACTTTTATTTGTTCCGTGAATGTGAAATAACTTTTCCGCCAAACTTTTGCCAAATGCAGTCAGTCATCTATCCAAAATGTTGTTCAGAATGTCTTACCTGATATTGCAAACAATTTTAAAATTCAAGATTGTCTTTAGGACAGTATCAGTTGACCCATATACAGATGGGGAACAAGCGGTCTAATTATTCAACAGAGTTTCTTAATTGTTAGGAACTATATGAAATTTCACCACATATCTTAGCCCTTAATGTTTGGTTACCGTAAATTATATCCGTAGAAATTGACGTTAAAACTATCTTTAGACGTAAAAACTATCCAGGACAAGTATCTATAGACTTTAAAACAATCCAACCGATGTGCGCCAAACTAGTTTCACTAGAAAGGCAATATTGCGAGGAGTGTTATGGGCCACTAAAAGCGTCCATCTGGCATATTTGGTTTATTTAGGAAGCCGATTATCAAATGTTCCCACATAAAATTTCCGAATTTTGATAATTACAATTTTTAAATACATTTGGGTAAATCCCGAGATGCGTATGTTTTCCTAATATTTGTTCCATCCTATTCTGAGTGCGATTTTTACAAGACACTCTCGGCAACATAATTTGAAATGGCATTCAGTTTTATGTATCTTTTTTTGAGGAAAACTTCACAAAAATCGGAAGTAAATTTGGTTAGCCTTTGTTTGCAAGTTTTTTAGCAAAATCGAAATAGATGAAAGAAAGAGCACTATTCGAGGATACAAATTGATTTAAAACCATTGACATACTTTTGTGTATGAACGAAAGTAAATGTTCTCGTAGTGACAAGAATGGTTGTCGGACAGTCTGTCAATATGATAGGAATTGTTTCAGTGAGTCGCCTGTATCCTCACTCTTCGACTTAATACTTCGCATAGGCAAAATCAAGTAATGATCTTTAAGGGAGAAACCTTTTCGGGCGCACACATACATATACTCTACCGAAGAGACGTGAAACACCAACGGCTAAACAGACGTTACTTGTACTTTTCCTTCCCCATTTGACAATCAACAACAAACCGGATCTAATTAGTCACCTAATGCATGACTTTCGCTTAAATAGAGAGTTTTATATCATCACATCATAACATCGTATGTATCGTCCATGCGTACGAAAATAGTGATAGACAAGCACCATTCTGTTGACTACCTAAAAATTCACTATTTCTCCTATTTTTGGCACTCTCATAATATTTTTAATACTCTTAATAGGATTCTGTGAAAAATAGTAATTAATAGTCGATTATAAGGTACACCAGCTGACGAGACATTTGATTCATAATCACTCCACTTCTTGTACCTCCCACACAAACTACACTACAAGTACTCGAACGTATATTGAAACCCACATTACTTTTAACCTAATGCAGAATACAAGCATTTCGCTTGTATTTCCCAATATGTTTATATCGCCTTTGTTTACGCCTAAGACAATAATAATTGCCACGCCCTGATTGAGTACCTCCCACATAAAAAACTCTTTGTTAGATTCCATTAAAATCGGCAAGCTTCAAAGGATGGTAGTGAAAATGATTGATTATTGATCGATGTTAGATTAACTTAACGACAAAACACTCATAACATCAAAGCTGCTCCAGTTATGTATGGCCAAACTCTAGAACTCGTGCCACCATTCCACAAAAAAGTCATTTGAATTCACAATAATTGTTTTCAGTATATACGTATAAATAGAAATTAATAGAAATTTACACAATTATCATTAACTTTTTGGGAAAAGTACTATACGGGAACACGCCACATCTAGATCCAACCCACAAAGCGACATTGTTTGACCTTGTGACTCATTAATAGTCATGGCAAATGCCAAGTGAATTGAATGGATTGTGTAAGTCTGAAGGGAATCGGTATCATGCATCGGCTTAAAGAACCAATTTGATGATACACACGCATAAAAATATATGGTTACTATATGGTCACGACAACAATAGTATGTTCTCTGCAGTAAAAGTATGGTCGTCGCAACCATAGAATTGTTTTTTGAATTTCATTTTGACAATAGTATAATTGCGGCAATATTAATATTGTTAAAATGTAACAAAAGTATTGTTGCCAAATTTAAAAATGAAAATATGGTTGTAGCAACAATATAAATATGGTTGGTGGGACAAAAGTATTGTTTTCATGGGTTTTATGTTAACAATAACATAATAGCGGCAATCATACCGGCAAAACCTTAATTTTTTTTCAATTTGACAATGTTATTTTTACGATTCTTACGCAATAATAGTAATAAAAATTATATTTTTTTAAAACAAAAAACTACCTATTAGTATAACTAAAATATTTTTAATAAATGATTTTTTTACTGTTAAATAAATCACTCCTATTGTTACATAACTTACTTAATAAAATTATTTATTGTTGAATAACAACGTATTCCGGTCTTTACAAACAATTTTGGGGATCATAGTATGGTTGTGCGTAAGTCGTACTATGGTTGTGAGGATCATACTATGGTTGTACGTTAAACAAACTATGGTTATGAGGATCATAATATGGTTGTGGAGATCATAGTATGGTTAAATGTGAATAATAATATGATTGTGGGGATCATAGTATGGTTGTATGTAAATGGTTCTACTGTTGTGAGGACCATAATATTGTTATGGGGATCATAGTATGGTTGTGTGTGAACCATACTATTGTTGTGGTGATCATAATATTGTTGTGCCACAACCATATAACCAACAATAGTATGGTGCTCTTCGAATATTGTTACCCCAACCATACTTTTTTTCTGCGTGCACCTGGCCTGAATCTTAAACGTTGATTGAAAGTTGCTACCATCCTCATTCTGAACGATTTTGTTGCTCCAAATGATGTCATTTGAAAGCACGAATTGTTGGCATTGTTTTCTTATAGGACCAATTACAATTTGTGAATGTATCGAATAGTCGATGTCCGCGACTCAAACGCAAGGCAAAAAAGTGATGCACGTGTCAATTTGCGATACACTTGTAATCGCTGTTGTTCGTGTGATCTGAATGTGTCGGTGGCCAGTTTTTGTCTTAATGCATTAGCTTGAAGGCGTTCGTTGAATTGCTCCTGACGTTCACGAGCACGTGTGATTGCAGCCTGGTATCTTAAATTTCCATTGTCCGTCAATTGATCTTCTGTCGATCTATTTAACCCACGGTTCTACACTAATTGTGAGTTCGTCGACCAATATTTTCTCCTCGTTCACGAAGACGTGGCATTGTTTTATGTACGTAACATATATGTGAACATAATGCACTTAATATTCACAGAAGTGCGACACCTGAAATATCAAAAGACACCGTACAAAAAATTAAAATTGTCAAAATAACGAAACACACTTAATATACTAAGTAGGGACATAAATACTGTTACAACATTGAGCACACCCATTTCAATAGTAGAACTGAACAAAACCCGTAAATGTCATATGGGTTTTGAAAGCTTACCTCAATAGCGTTAGTCTGTAGCGGGAATTTAAAAATGTTTCAACTTTCATCATGGAGTGGTCAGATATAGAGATCCGTATCGCTGTAATAGCGCTTTTCAAGTGTGAAATTGAAAAAAAGCAATATTTTCCAAATGCTCCGCACACAGAGAAAATATATGGTTAATATATGGTCACCGCAACAATAATATGTTCTCTATAATAATAGCATGTTCATCGCAACCATAGTATTGTTTTTTGATTTTCATTTTGCCTACAGTATGATTGCGGTAATATTAATATTGTTGAAATGTAACAATAGTATTATTGCCAAATTTAGATATGAAAATATGGTTTTAGAAACCATATAAACATGGGTAGAGCAACAAAAGTATTGTTGTTTAAAATTTGCCTTAACAATAATATGATTATAGCAATCATACCGCATGTTTACGACTATGAACATAACAAAACAGGTTTTATAGAGCGTGTGTTCGTGTGTTTTTTTTTGATGTACTAAAAAACACATACACACGATTCAGTGCATGGTTGTTGTCCATTAAAAAAACAACAACAATCGGTAGGTAGTTCGAAAGATTTATATTGAACAAGTATTGACTTTGTTTGTTGAAATACTCTAATACCGACTGGTTCTCTTTTATTTAAAATCTCCCTGCACTTAAGTATATAGCCATTGATCTTGGTTTAATCACATTCATTTCTTGGGGTCTACGGATGGTGAAGTAGCATTTACCCCTGCTGACAACTGAAAGTATTTTCGACTGCCGTTGGAGTATATATTTTTGTTTCAAGAATGGAATGTTCAATAAAAACATGGCCTCAAATCTGGCTATGAACTAATTGTAATGCAATTTAAAATAATTTGCTTGATAAAAATCTCTATTTTTGAATAACAACATTACCCAATCCTAATAAATAATTTTGGGGATCATAGTATGGTTGAGTTAATCATACTATGGTTGTAGGGATCATAGTATGGCTGCGTTTGAACCATACCATGGTTGTAAGGATCATACTATGGTTGTATGAAAAATATACTATGGTTGTTAGGATCATAATATGTTTGTGAAGATAATAGTATGATTGAGTGTGAATCACACTATGGTTGTGGGGATCATATTATGGCTGCGTTTGAATCATACTATGGTTGTGAGGATCATACTATGGTTGTTTGAAAAATATACTATGGTTGTGAGGATCATAAATGGTTGTGGAAATCATAGTATGGTTGAGTGTGGATCATATTATGGGATCATAATATTGTTGTTTCACAACCATATACCCAACAATAGTATAATCCTCTTCGAATATTATCACCCCAACCATACTTTTTTCTGCGTGCGGCTACTAGGGATTAGCTGCGTGTTCGTCTACCGATGCATAAAACTGTTTCAGAAGACTGGAGATGTAAAAGAACGCCACCGGTCGGGCCGCCCACGCTCTGTTCGAACACCGCATGTCATCAAAGCCGTTAAATCAAAAATTCTCAGAAATCCGCTCCGAAAACAGAAAATCATGGCCCGTGAGATGAATATCACGCAAAAGTCCATGAGTCGAATCATTAAAAAAGACTTGGGACTTGGGGCTTTCAAACGACGTACCGGACATTTATTGACTGCGGCTTCAAAAAAATAGGATTGAAAAATACAAACGTCTTTTGGTGAAGCAGGATGATAACAGAAACAATTTGTTCACCAATGAAAACATGTTTACCGTTCAGGAAAATGATAGAGTGTATGCGCGGTAATCTAAGGAAGCATCTGAACTGATCCCAAGGGTGGAAAAGGGTCATCACTCAGCTTCAGTCATGGTTTAATGGGGTGTCTCTTACGATGGTCACTGACCTGCATTTCTGCGAACAAGGAGTCAAAACATCGGCCAAAGTTAACCAAGAAACCGTTTTGGAAGCTGTTGTGAAAACTTTTAACAATTCCCTGTTCCAAAACCAGCCCATAAGGCTAAAACGTCCCAGGCCAGGCTTCGAAACATTTTGCCAGCGTTTATTTCCTCTGAAGAATGGCCCTCGGGCAGTGCAGATTTGAACCAATTGGATTACAAATTGTGGACGTTGAATCTCTTAAGACTGCTTTAATTCGAGCTGTGGCCGATTTTCCCATTGACGAGGTTCTCGCAGCTATTGACGTTTGGCCAGTGCGACTTAAGGCGTGTGTAAAGGCATAAGGCGGACATTTCGAATAATTCGATTCTTTTTGGATACAATGTACATCAATAAATATATTAAAAAATATTTGGTCCAAAAACATTCAGTACTTCTTATTTTACAGCATAAAACGTGTGTATAACAGCATTTATGTCCCTACTAAGTATAATCTGAAAAAAATAAAATAAAATTGTAACATTTGGCCCACCCTGTACATAGATATGAATATTTTACGTGTACTATAAGCTATTTACGAACGTAGTTTGGTTAAAGAAAAATTATAAAGTTCAGCAGTTAAATTTAAAAAAATCTTTTATTCGTTACAAGAACGGTGTCCATTTTTACGTAACATTTTTTATATATTCTGAATTACTTTTAAAAGCGTTTCCTACAATTAATTTAATGCAGTAAAATATATTTTAAGTTTATAATAGAACGGAACGCATATATGCTTGTTTTTAGCGTTTTCATCAACATCTAAATAGCCGTGTCTTCTAAAATAAAAATACGAGGTAGTTTTAGGAATTGACCTGTCATTTATAAAGGGATCACCGAAAAAGCTTATGCTTTATATAATTTGAAGGTTAAACATATAGTCCATTATGCTGTTGACAAATATATGTAGTTATAATTATAATAAAACACAGTCCTTAGTATAACTTTTCTCGGATTAACCCTGATGTATGTTAATAAATATGTATTTTGATTTTCAAAGGACACAAAAAAAAATAATACTAGCTGTAGTCTGGAATCCCATCAACGATGGTGGATATACAGCTCATTCAGCTTTTAATCTTCAATTAATAAAGCGAGACACCAACATTTAACATCGGTGAAGGTTTGGGCATGACTGCCGTATTTAAAGGCTTACTTAATGTATGGAATGCTCAAAGGTTTAAGAGAAAATACTTATAATAGTAGTTTATCTGCTAGAATTAAGATAAAAAAGTTAATAAAATACCAAATTGTTACTTTTTGCATAGTAGCACACGCCGGAAATACGCTTATAAAACAGACAAACTATTTTTTTTTACATTGAACAGGGGTTAACCGACCCGAGACCTCCAGCTTCTATATTTAAACAGAATGGCAAAGAGAAATTGATTTTCACATCACACGTTGTAAAAGAAATCTATTGATGGCTCTCAATGTGGAGTCTCTGTACAGGTGGCAAGAGCAAATTGTATTTTCGTATGCAATTGTATCAAGAAAACTTGAAAAGTTAGAGTTACAACAGTTGTTCTCATTCTTTTGGTGAGAGCCTGGTCTTAAAGAGTTCGATTTCCTCTGCAACAATTGCTGCGAAGCTTTCTGACGAAGCTCGTCGCGGGCCCAAAATCGCAACAGAAGCAGTTTTCAACCATGAAAATCAATGTCACTTTGCCATTTTGTTAAAAACTTTACTCCAATTTAAATAAAGAAGCAAGAGGTCTGCAGCTGTTTAATCCATTTTAATTGTGTAAAAGCAAGAGACCGAAATAAAACAAACAAACTTAACATTTTTTTTGTTTATTATGACTTGAGCAGTTTTTTTATTCTGCTTCGAGACCTTTATGTTGTTTCTTTTTCAGAATCAACTTAAAAAGAAGAAATTGGTGAAATGTATTTGCTACGGTTGCCCGGCAGACTGTACAGCTGTTTCTAAACCCGCCAAGATTTTTCTTCAGCAGTCTTTGGCAACGATTACTTCGGCCACAAATCAAATGACTTATACGGGAGACTCATTTTTATTAATGAGAATTACCCTTTGTGTATAGTCTTCGAACTGTGCGTAGAGCAATCTTCAACGCGCAATATCATTTCCACCAATTCCGTTTCGCATGGGTCTTCGTTGAAAACCACAAATGCAAAAAGCACAATCAAAGTGTGCATGTTTTTTGTGCGTACATATACTCATACATGCGTTGCACATTAGGGCGTACCAATCCTTTTTAATAGTTTTTTCGTTTTTTTTTTGTTATTTATTCGGTCTATTATCATTATTATGACTTGAGCAGTTTTTTTATTCTGGTTCGAGACCTTTATGTTGTTTCTTTTTCAGAATGTTTATATTTTCGCCTGCAGAAAGTTTTAGAAATAAATTAGAAAACTGATATTTAGTTTTGTCGACTTAATCGAACTGTATCTCATACAATTTAAGATCGATCGTACTCCATGTTTTTTTTAATTTTAAAGTGTAGTTTCATATCTTAATCATGAATATATTTGGTGTGCATCAGATATTATTTAGTTGTAGACATTGTTTAAAACATATATTTTTTGAAAAGAAATATGATTTTGAATTAACATATTTTTTCCTTCAAAAGCTTTAAAAGTATGCAGTAACAATTTAGTTGGGGGTAACTTTTGCCCACCTGAAATTGTGCCCATGGAAGATAGGGTACTTTTAGTGCAAGAAGTCGCTTTTTTTAGTTCTGAAATGTGAATTAATTTCCAAATAATGTGTTCTCTGTATGCACCTTACATATAGGCTTGCTAAGCCTAGCTGAAGTTCTCCAAGCTTAATTTCCACCAGTGCATTATTGTTTCTTTAGATTCCTGTATGTATGTATAGGGTGATCCATCTAGAGCTATTTTTTACAACAAATAATATAAAAATTCAAATCAAGTGTGGAATTTTTATTGGTAATTTGAAAGGACATTTTATGGCATGTATTTTATGTATTTTCCTTTAAATGTTGGCAACTGTATTATTAAAATGAGCTTTCGTTGAAAAACGGGAAGATCTGCTGTTTTTGACCAAAATTTTGTTCAGTGATGAGGCCCAACGACAAGGTCAATAAAAAAAACGTCGCATTTGGGCTGAAAAGCAACAAGAAGAGGTTCAGGAGGTGTTATTATACCCACAGAAAACCACGGTTGGTTGCGGTTTATAAGCTGGTGGAATCATCGGTGTATATTATTTCAAAGATGATGATGGCCGGAACTTAACCGTGGATGGTCGATCTTTATGCTACCTGATATTGAAGCCCGTAGTCTTGACGACACTTGATTTCAACAGGACGGTGCCACTTGTCAGACAGTTGCTCAAACATTGGATCTATTAAGAGGTCATTTCGAAAATCAGCTAATTTCACGTTTTGGACAGGTTAGTTTGCCGCCTAAAACGAGTGATATAACACCTTGAGACAATTTTCTTTGGGGTTACGTAAAGTCCAAAGTCTATGCTGAAAACCAGCTACGATTCAGATTTTGGAAGCCAACATTACGCGTGTCATTAAAGCCATACCGGTCGAAATGCTCGAACGAGTCATCCAAAATTGGACCCTCAGGATGGAAACCCTGAGGCGTAGTTGCGGCCAACATTTGACAAAAAAATTACATTCAAAAAATAAATGCCATAAAATGTCCTTTCAAATTACTAATAAAGATTTTACACTTGATTTAAACTTTTACTCTTTTTTTTGTTCTGAAAAAATACCTCTAGATGGATCGTCCTATATAAGCAAATGCAATATGCTGTCGGCAATGCTCTGCTTGCACTATTCTGTAAGATTAGGCCTAGTTCGGATGTAAAATAAATCTATATCTGACGAGTAGCACTTCAATTTTTTCACTGGCCACAGCTACCAATAATAAAGACTTTTAAATTTAAGTCAATACCGTCCTTTTAAACAGACATGCGAAAACTAATATCGGTTTAATGTCAAAGTTAGTTCTGTAGGTCATTTTATATTCGACCAATTCTTATTTATTTACTACACATGCTGAAAATATAAAAATATATGGTAAACGTAAAGAAAAAAAAACAAACCCACAAGGCTCTATCGCTGTGTGCAGTGAATGAGTGCAAACCAAAAATTACCAAAGCCAAAAAAATAAAAACCGATGCGGCAACAAACTCTTAGTGGCTAAGGTAGTGTGGTTTGGCTCTAGGCAACGACAGCAGCGCCTCTAATAGCGATCGAATTTGTATCGGCCATTTTGCAAGATTGTGCGAGAAATTTATTTCCAATAACAATGTATGAGTGCATTGAAAAAACTTTAAATATGTCTTCTTAGGTCATCTAAAATTTATAATACTGGGCCGCCTATTACGAGTGACCAAATTAGGGGTCCCATTTTTGATCATATGATATTTTGACAGTTATAGTTCTATTGAATTCATAACAATGTGCGACAGCCAAACTCGGGATGGGTTGAAAATACCGGGAAAAGTAATATCGTTAAAAAATGTTATACGTGTCCCGACGTTTCGCTGGGTCTCATCTAGCAATCGAGATCCAGTTTCAACAGAACAATAGCTGATATTTTGACAGTTATAATACTGTTAAATACATAACACTGTGCGAGGGAAAGTGATATCGGTTAAAAAAAATATATACGTGTCCCGACGTTTCGCTGGGTCGCATCTAGGTATCGAGATCGGTTCGAACTTAGTATCGTATAGGGGAATATGTCACGTTTTAGACTTTTTTGTTTGGCATTGTTCCAGAACCACTAGTCCGATTTTGCTTAAATAAATTTTGAAAAATTGAAAAATAACAGTTCCTTTAATCTGTTCCTATAAC
Organism: Hydrotaea diabolus; assembly: GCA_963513945.1. Classification (NCBI taxonomy): domain Eukaryota; kingdom Metazoa; phylum Arthropoda; class Insecta; order Diptera; family Muscidae; genus Hydrotaea; species Hydrotaea diabolus. The sequence continues at coordinate 49,559,903 of OY740716.1, forward strand.
GTTTTGCTGCATTAACAACAGTTTTGCAGTAATAAATAAATAAATGAAGAAAAAAAATATTTTTTGTCTAAAAAATTTATTTTTTAGTTTAATTCATAAAAATCAAAAACTAAAAAAGGGTCAAGTCCTATTACTTTCTCGTAAAGTCACATAACCTGTGAACAAAATGAGACATACATACGAGGGCGGTTCGGAAAGTTCTTAGCCTATCAATGAAAGAGAATAGTTAGTTTTTCAAAAATATTTTTATTTTTCAATATAATCTCCTGAAACTTCAATACACTTAGTCCAACGCTTATCTAGCAATTCCATCCCTTGATTAAAATAGTTTTCCTCAAGGTCTTCAAAATAATGGTTAACAACTGTAATTGCATCTTCATTTGAGGTAAAACGCTTGCCGGCAAGGAATTTTTTTAGATTTGGGAACAGGTAAAAGTCACTGGGAGCTAAATCAGGAGAATAAGGTGGGTGGTCAAGCAACTCGTACTTTAATTCGTTGATTTTAGCCATTGTTAAAACACTCTTGTGCGCTGGTGCGTTGTCTTGATGAAAAAATATTTTTTTGTGTTGTAAGCCAGGACGTTTTTCTCGAATTTTTACATTTAATTGATCTAGAAGGTTGCAATAGTACTCTGAATTTATTGTTTTACCCTTTTGCAGATAGTCAATCAATAAAATACCTTTGAAGTCCCAAAAAACCGTTGACATAATCTTACCAGACGATTGAATTGCTTTTGCCTTCTTTGGGGCACTTCCTCCAGCTTCAGTCCATTGTTTGGATTGTTCTTTTGTCTCTGGATTATAGTGGTGGATCCATGTCTCATCAACAGTTATGAAACGACGCTTAAAATCCATTTTATTTCGCTGAAAACGATACAAACAAGCTTGAGAAATGTTCATTCTTATGCGTTTTTTGGTCGACTGTTAACAAGTGCGGCACCCATGTTGCAGAAAGCTTTTTCATCTGTAGTTCTTCATGCAAAATTAAATGGACTCGATCATTTGAGATGCCCATGATATTAGCTACTTCACGCACTTTTATTCGTCGATCATATAATACCATATCATGCACTTTGGATACAATCTCTGTTTTTGTTGCTGTTTTTGGATGTCCACTACGTGGTTTATCTTCAATGCTTGTACGACCACGTTTAAATTCAGCAACCCAATTTTTTACTGTTGCATATGAAGGAGCACTTTCACCTTACACATTCACATATCATTATGAATTTCTTGTCCCGATAAACCTGTTTTATGTAAATATTTAATGACACCACGCATTTCTAATTTTTCCATTGTAAAAAAATCGCGGATGCGTCTTTTGTGAACACCTGTTTCTATATGAAGGAGTTGCCAGATCGAAACAAAATTTAACATGTGTTCATAGCAGAGATGGCAGTTTCCAAAACACTTAACTATTTTCTGTTTATGTTTGTGCTAGGCTAAGCAGTTTCCGAACCGCCCTCGTAATGAAAATTGATTAATCGATTAATCAATTAAGTAAAGGTATGTCATTTTGACAAAAATATTGATTTTATGTTTCAATGAAATTGAACAATATTTACCATGTATTATTTATTATTAACACGTAAATTTAAAATATCAGGTTTTTTTTGCTCCCATTACTTTCTTGCGTGGTGGTTCTTCTACTTGTTCGAAGTCTGTATCGTATAAGGATCTGTCTTCATCTGGAAAAAATCAATTGTTTTTAATCAGTCAGATAACTTAAAATTTGTGATTTACTCTCGAAGAAAACTCCCATTGTATATTCTTCATCTTCAATGTCTGGATTGTACGTTTTAAGTTTTAATTTTCTAAAGCTGAGCCGAGTTTACAGCGATAATCTATAATTAGGTGGTAGGAACAGAGTTCTCAAACCGCTTTCAGGCAGCACTTGGGGCATTGACAAAGTAACCTCAAGCGGCGAAAAGATAGTATTACTATATAGTCATGGCAGCAATAATATGTTCTCTCGGATAGTATTGTTTTTGAATTTCAGTTTGACAACAGTTGGATTAAGGCGATATTAATAATGTTGAAATGTAACAATTATTAGTGCTTAAATTATTTCCAAATTTTGGTTGTAGCTACCATATAAATATGGTTGCAGCGACAAAAGAATTGTTGTTAAAGATTTATCTTAGTTTTAAAGACCAACCTACATACATGTATGTGTGTGTTTTTTTTTTGGTATATCAAAAAAACATGCATCTTTATTGTCCATTATAAAATAACACTAAACAGAAAGCATTACGAGGGATTGTTATTGTGTTTGCTTTGTTCGGCGGACTACTCTACTGCACGCAGAGAAAAGATATGGTTACTATATAGTCAGGGCAAGAATAATACGAGGGCGACCGCAAAACTAACTGGCCTGGCACATTTTCTGTTTTACTAGCAACTTTTTTTTTTGTTTTTTAAAAGCAATCTTTTATATCAAAATTTCTGTCAAAATTTCCGAAATATTTAATGATTATTTTCTTTGTTACAGGTGATTGAAGTAAACAAGTTTTAAAATTTTTGAAAAATGGAAAATAAAGAGTTTCGTGCGGTAATTAAACACTTTTATATGAAAGGTTATACGCCACAATCAATCAAAGATGAATTGGATTCTGTTCATGGTGATAATGCACCATCATACTCCACCGTGAAATCCTGGGTTCAACAATTTAAAATGGGTCGTTCAAGTACGGAAGATGAACAACGCTCTGGAAGACCGAAAACTGCTACTACTATTGAAAACATTAGAAAAATATTTAATGAAGTGGCTAAAAGTAGACGAATAAAGCTCAGAGAACTTGCTGATATTGTTTAAATACACGAAAAACAAGTTTGGAGTATTTTACATGATGAACGCCACATGAAAAAGCTATCAGCAAGATATGTGACGCGTTTGTTGACTTTGCCCCAAAAAATCGTCCGTTGAACCAATTCCGAAAACTTTTAGCGATTTATCAGCGTAATCCAATAGAGTTCTTGCGCCGATTCATAACTGTTGATGAAACATGGATCCATCACTACATCCCAGAATGCAAACAACAGTCAACACAATGGAAAGAAGCTGGTAAAAGTGGTCCCAAGAAGGCGAAAACTGTTAAGTTAGCAGGAAAAGTAATGGCCACAGTATTTTGGGATGCAAGGGGTATAATATTTATTGATTATCTTGAGGAAGGAAAAACTATAAATAGTGAATATTATTGTGCATTATTGGATCGGTTGAGTGAAGAAATTAAGATAAAACGACCGCATTTAGACAAAAAAAAATTCTTTTTCATCAAGATAATGCTCCTTCACACACAGCATTTTTAACTCAACAAAAACTGGCCGAATTACGATCTGAAATTGCTCCGCATCCACCATATAGTCCAGATTTAGCTCCTTCTGATTATTTCTTGTTTCCAAATTTAAAAAAAATTCTCGGTGGCAAAAAATTTTCGTCCAATAGCGAGGTTATTGCTAAAACTGAAGTGTATTGAGTTGGAAGGAGATTATGTTGAAAAATAAATAATAATAATTCCAAAAAACGGTTCTTTTTATGTTAGGCCAGTTACTTTTGCGATCGCCCTCGTATTTTCTATGTGATAAAAGTATATTAGTCGCAACAATAGTGCTGTTTTCTGAATTTAATTTTGACAATAGTATGATTGCAGCAATAAAAATATTATTGATATGCATCAATAGTATTGATGCCAAATTTAATAAATATGGTTGGTGCAATACAAGTATTGTTTTGTTGCATTTTATGTTAACAATAATGTGATTAAAGAAACCATACCATACGATTGTAGTTTTAAGGAATTTAAGCAGGGTTTCTGCAACAATACTATTGTTATGAATCTTACCAATAATAGTAGTTTTTATCTGTAAATTAAATGGTTCAAAACAAACTGCTTGGATTTGTAGAACTGAAATATTCTTTATGAATTCTAATTGCGTGTGAATCAGAATATGTTTATGGGGATCATAGTATAGTTGTGTGTGAATAATACTATTATTGTGGGAATCATAATATTGTTGTGAAAAAACCATATACCCAACAACAGTACCATACTATTTTTTTTTGTGAGCTGACTGCTTATCGCTTATTTAGAATATGCCTGCACTTAAGTATATAGCCATTGACCATGGCTATATATTCACGTTCGTTGCTTGGGGACTTAAGTGTTCATCGAATCTGCAGTCACTTTTCGAATAGTTTTTTGTTTTCTTTGAATGAATTGTAATGTAGTAAATAACTTGTTTATTAAAAATCTCTATTCTTGAATAACACCTTAAGCCAATCCAAATAAATAATTTTGGGGATAATAGTATGGTTGTAGGGATAATAACATGGTTGCGTGTGAATTATATTATGGCTGTGATTATCGTACTATGGTTGTATGTGAAACATACTGTGGTTGTGACGATCGTAACATGGTTTTTGAGATCATTTAGTGTAATTCATAATATGGTTGTGTGGATCATGGTATGGTTGTATATTAGAGCGACCATGAAATACATAGAAAAATCGAAAAGTGTTATTCTTTCCGATCCCCACTCATTTTCTAGTATATTGAAATCAAAAATAATATCCGTGCAAAATTTTTTTTAATCGGATGGAAACCGGCCATTCCGTCACGACTTTTAGCCCAAAAAATTGCGTAAAACTAGTTGCAAGTTTTGACTCTCCTTCCTAATAGATTTGCTGAGCCTAGATTAAGTTGCGTCAGCTTTCACCAGCGTTCCCTCCACCGGAGATGTCTGGAGCGATCTCCATGATCTAGGGAGACAAGGGTTCAACGGTACAAGCAGGAAAATGCCTACCTAGCAAGTCTTAATGCCGATTTACTATTCTGCAATTGCAGGAACTCGCAATATTTTTGCGATGAAAGACGTGCGAAAAAGGTGGCAATAAAAAAGTTATTGTATTTGTGCCGGACCCGTATGGTCGGCAATGTGTCAATTACGAGAGCACATGACCCACTACGCCTAGCCAAGCCCACTTAGCCTAGTTTACAAGTCTATGTGAACCTACTGGATCCATGTCGCCACTTGCAAACTTTGAAAAACGAATCTGCAGACCAATCAGTACAAGGCAGCCACAACAGCTATTTTCTGAGATTATGGGCCAATTTCGACATCATTTTTGGCATTCGATTTTTTTGCAGAATTTAATATTTAATTCAGGTAGATGTCTTAGTTCTAAGAAAGACTAGTCATTTTTAAAAGGTACACATCAAAATTTTAATTTTTAACGGAATTATGCAATAATTTAAAAGTATGACCTCCAGGGTAATGACTCATTGAACAGAGAAAATACGAAGACAATAAAATTTATAGTATTTTTTCTTTAAAATCAAGAAATTCATTTCAATTCAGTTCTTTTGTAAAAATAATAAAAGGAAAAATCTGTTAATCGTCATTCCCCTGTGAAAAATGTTGGCAGAATTTCTACAAAACCCCCTGCAATGTTTATTTTTTCTACAAAACCCCCAGAAATGTTTATTTAAGTACTTTTCCTTACAAAATAGACTTGAACTGGAAGTTTATATTTGCAATAAACACAAAAAATAAAAAATAAAATTATAAAAAGTATTAACTATCTTTTAATAAACAACACAGGGGAATGACCAACTTAAGTGTGAACGTTCGTAACGAGTGACAAAACACGACTTACTTAAATTTAATAAGACTGTTGACGAAAAACTGTTAGATTCGCACCCACTTCAAGTAATGTTCAATCATATTTGAGTTACTTGAAATCAGGATTGGTTTGGAATTTGAATTTTAGCGAATATTAGATTTTACAGGGAAATGCTGTGTATTTTCAGGGACAGAAAATAAACATCCATAAAAATAAAAATTGAATAAAAATTTATAAACGTTAATAGCAACAACATTGATTGAATATTATTTTTTACTATGGACTGGTTTTATTAAATAAATAACTAATATTTTTGTAAAAAATTGAGAAAAGTTCAATTGAAAGTAGTGCTAGGGACAATCAGGGTAATGATATTTGAACACTTTGGTAGGAAATTTTTTGAAGAACAAATAATTTTTTTAAAAAACAATTTTAAAAACTTTATAGGACCTATAAAGATTTATTGTATAGTAAATAATAAGGTATAATATATTTTATTTTTTCCGTTTTAAACAACCAAAGACAACAAAGTGGCCCATAATCTCAGAATCAACCATATACGAGTATAACCATGCAGATGCTACAAGAAACAAAAATATTAAACATTTTAGCCTCGTCCCTTATAGGACCTTTGACTATAGAAGTTATCTAAAAAACAATTAAAATTTTTTCGTATATCGGTAATTCTACAGTAATACTAAGTTTGACGCCTGGGTCCTGCTCACAGGAAAAAAATGGCTGGAAATCGGTTGGAACTACTAAAACTCCGCAAAAACAAATTTCAGTTGCAGTTACCAAATGTTTATAACCGTAACGAATATTCGGTTCGACATCTCACAAGATGGTAAATAAATATGATCATCGTATTGTAGACGCAACTAATTGATCGGTCATATCAACTAAATGCAAAAAATGTATTTAGTTGCCATAACTGGGGGTTGTGACAACCAATAGTTTTGCCAACATTTTATTGTTGTTACTGAAAGTTAGTGATGATATCTAAACTTTCACCACAACCAAAAGCGTAAATATTGATATTATTACTGCTTAATTTATTTATTTATTTAGTAGAAATCTTCCTACATCTTTTACTCGTTTTTCTGAACATGACCCTCTCAATGTTTAAGAGTAAACAGTTTCTTGTCTGAAAATTTAAAAATTTTCGTTAAAAAAGTGCTGCATATGAACTTTTAGAACCAAATATTATATTCTCCAGGTTCGAATACTTCGTATTTTATACCGATAATAACTGATAACTGAATGTACTGAGCACGAACAAACATTCGTGTGTAATGCTGGAATACTAGATGTGCATGCATCCTAATCAATCGTTTGGGAAACAAATTCGGTGGTGGAAACGAATCTGTTCTCTGTATGTACCAAACATGGTCATATGGTACAATTTTCTCACTAATCTAAACATACACTAACTTTTAACTTGGAGATTTCGGCTCCAGATCTACCATGGTAGATTCTTGACCTTAGAGTCAAAAAAAAAATCATTTCTTCAACGATGGGCATATGCGTGCTCAAAAACAATGAATTTTCCTCACAAATGTGAACAAGATTTTGGCTAAAGTGAGGCCAAGACCCATCGGTTCGGAAGGTTTGGAGATTAGATCTAGTCAAACATGGGCATATGGATACCAAAAAAATGGTGTTTGTTAGGGTTGCAATTAAGCACTCTCTTTTTTAAGATTTCGGTGAATTCGGATCCTAGCAGGCCTAATTGAATTGAAATTTCTACAGGGCACATATGTTCACGACAAAGTCTTTACAAACGATTGAATGACTAGTCATCAGATATATTTCAGTCCAGCTACGTATTTATGGGGATAGGCAAATATAATGCACGTAATTTTGATCTTTCAAATATTATATGGGGCGTTTAGAGCTCTTGCTCGCGCCTTGACGGCTAGTCCAGATTTGTGAAATAGAGTGTTGATTGCCATTTAACAGATAGTTCTACAACATGGACTTATGGGTACTCAAAATAAATGAAAGTTCCTACAAAACCTCAATATGTACTTACCTTTTAGATTTCGCTTAATATTTGATAAGCCCCACTGGTCATATGGGCCAAAAAAGCGAACTCATTTGACAAGGATTTTCCGAAAAGCAATAAATTTTAATCCCATATACACGATTCCAAATGCCAAACAAATGTCTTGCAATATAGATAGAAATCCTAGGCCAAACCTTATAAACCCTCATTCGTTACAAACTATCTAAAGCGCAAACAAATGGTCCATACTTTATTGCCCTTTCGGCCATGCGTCCGTCTCTAACCTCAGCTAAAACTTCAAAATTACTCTACTTTATAATTGAGTTCGTATCTAAATTTGCTTTAACATGTCCACATTGACCATTGAACAGGCGTTCTTACCACGCTGTTTTTTGGGACAAATGTGCCAAAACGTCTACTATTTTTAGTATTAAGTGCGTTCCAACTAACAGTACATATTTTGACCATTATCCGTCCACAAAACATTATAATATGTTAACCAAATACTTTAAATGTGTATTTTTTAAAGGGATACTTTATGTGAACCCACCTGGCCCGATTTCGCCCATTTCCAATTCAAACAGCTTTAGACAATAATCCACTTTCATGCGAAATTTCTCGAACTTCCATGAGAAATTTCGTTCGTTAAACTTCATAATACTTTCGTATCTTTATGCCAACGCACCCTCAAACATTTTTAATGATCTTTCAGTGTCAAAACGTTAGTCTACGAATGCCTAGCATAAAAAGCGCGGTATAAACAGAAAAAAGTTAAGTGTTTTGGAAACTTCCATCTCTGCTATGAACACATGTAAAATTTTGTTTCGATCTGGCAACTCCTTCATATAGAAACAAAAGACGCATCCGCGATTTTTTTACAATGGAAAAATTAGAAATGCGTGGTGTCATTAAATATTTACATAAAAAGGGTTTATCGGGACAAGAAATTCATAATGATATGGTGAATGTTTTAGGTGAAAGTGCTCCTTCACATCCAACAGTAAAAAATTGGGCTGCTGAATTTAAACGTGGTCGTACAAGCATTGAAGATGAACCACGTAGTTGACGTCCAAAAACAGCAACAACAACAGAAATTGTAGCCAAAGTGCATGATATGGTATAAAATGATCGACGGCATCTCAAATGATCGAGTCCATTTAATTTTGCATGAAGAACTACAGATGAAAAAGCTATCTGCAAGATGGGTGCCGCACTTGTTAACAGTCGACCAAAATCGCATAAGAATGAACATTTCTCAAGCTTGTTTGGATCGTTTTCAGCGAAATAAAATGGATATTATGCGTCGTTTCATAACTGTTGATGAGACATGGATCCACCACTATACTCCAGAGACAAAAGAACAATCCAAACAATGGACTGAAGCTGGAGGAAGTGCCCCAAAGAAGGCAAAAACAATTCAATCGGCTGGTAAGGTTATGGCAACGGTTTGGGACTTCAAAGGTATTTTATTGATTTACCATCTGCAAAAGGGTAAAACAATAAATTCAGAGTGCTATTGCAACCTTTTAGATCAATTAAATGTATAAATTCGAGAAAAACGTCCTGGCTTACAACACAAAAATATAATTTTTCTTCAAGACAACGCACCAGCGCACAAGAGTGTTTTAACAATGGCTAAAATCAACGAATTAAAGTACGAGTTGCTTGACCACCCACCTTATTCTCCTGATTTAGCTCCCAGTGACTTTTACCTGTTCACAAATCTAAAAAAATTCCTTGCTGGCAAGCGTTTTACCTCAAATGAAGATGCAATTGCAGTTGTAAACCACTATTTTGAAGACCTTGAGGACAACTATTTTATTCAAGGGATAGAATTGCTAGATAAGCGTTGGACTAAGTGTATTGAAGTTTCAGGAGATTATATTGAAAAATCATCTTGGTAAAGTTCACTTACGAGCAACGTTTGAAAATCATTAAAAATTACCACCGAAGTTCTGAGTCGGCGGTCGCAACCTTTGAGAGCGCTTACTCCAATTTCCAGTAACTTTAGCGATGAAACTCATTTCTGGCTGAGTGGTTTTGTCAATAAACAAAATATGCGTTATTGGTCAGCAACAAACCCGAATGTACTTGAGGAGACCCAATTGCATCTACAAAAAATTAATGTGTGGTGTGGGTTTCATGCAGGAGGTGTGATTGGTCCATATTTTTTCATCGATGGAAACAATCGTCATGTACCCGTCAATGGAGAGCACTATCGTGCCAGGTTAGAAAATTATTTGTGGCCAGAATAAACACACAGCATGCGTTACAATCGATTTACTAAAAGTCAAATTAGTTGAACGTATTATCTTGAGAAAAAATCCGGTCGAATGGCCACCTCGTTAATGCGATTAATCGCTATTGCATTTCTGTTTATGGGGCCGCATGAAGTCATTGGTCTATGCCAACAAGCCAATGATTTTGGAAAAGCTCAGCGACAATATCCAATGCGAAATTGCAAACGTTCCGGTCGAAACGTGTGCAAGGGTGGTGGAAAAAAGAATAGATCGCTGTATACGAGTTCGTGGTGGTTATTCAACAGAAATAAAATGCAACATTTGCACTACACCTGGAATTAATTTGAACTTTATATCTTAAATATTATGTCTTTTATTAATAAAAGAAATTGTGATGTTCTTAATGGAAGAGTCGTTATATACTTTATAGGGTCAGATCAATAATTCGTGGTGTTGCAAACGGAATGACAAATTATGTATACCATCCACTGTTTGGTGGAGGGTATAAAAAGGGTTCTGTTACAAAAGCTTTATTCGCCAAAGATGCTCTTTAATATACTAGAGGGGTACATGTATTCAAACTCTAATGTCTCCCAACGACCTCTGAAGGCCTGTATTAAGGCCCGATACATCCTTCTTCTGACGTTGTAATGTGATAAGCTTTTGTCCATGTGTGTGTGTGTGTGTACATGCGGTTTAAAATAAAAATTTATTTTTATAGGGAGATTCATCATACATGGAACGAGTGGGGCTAAACCGATAATGGATTAACACAAACTTCCAACATATTTTGCGGCAACACGAATAAAAAAACCAATGGGTACAGAAGCACCAGGCCATAGTCACCGTACCACGCTCTCGTTTATATCCACGTACAACAACTCTCGCAACTATGTTTATATCCGGATATCGTGGCATTAAATCGTTGTACACACTCTCTACTTTGGCCATATCCGGCTAAGGTGGCATTAAACCTTTGACAGCGGTAAGGGGCAAACCATAAAGCAGGCGAAAGAAGGCAAAAATAAAGAATAAATGGCGAATTCTTGAAAAGTTATGCATCAACTTCACCTCAAAATTACCAATATATATATCGCAATATTTATACGTTGGGTGGCTGGGAAGTATTTCATTCATTGATTAAAAGGCGAAGTAGTCGTAATATTGTGGAAAATTCATTCAAAGGTCGGGCAAATTATAATGCACATCTACGGAATTTCAATATGGTCTTGGTTAGCCAAAAGAGGCTAAAAAGGAAGCAATGGTACGATCAGATGTTTATGTAGAACCGCGACAAAAGCACTCTCCCTCTCGACCTAAAAGTTGAATTCGTGGCGGAGTCAAACAGAACTAGGTTGGATTCTTTGAAAATTTGCGACAATTACTTTCAACGATGCAGAACGTTTGCTCTTAACTCAACGGATATCAAATTATTAGGATCAAAGAGATTCTAATCTTTGACCACGAAAAATATATTTTACAAACCGTCAAAAAGTTCGACCAGACCGAACCTTAAAAACCGTTTTACCGTTACTGTACTACTACAAATGAACAATAGCTCTTTATAGGCTCCTTCGGACCATGCGTTCGATCCTAATGTCAGCTAAAACTTTAAAATAAATCTATATATTAAATGTATACATATGTCATCCGTTTTGACCATGCAGGCAGTCTTTTTGGCCACCAAAGCCAAAACTCCCGGCCACAGTACCCATTTTAATAATGATAATAAAGCAAATAATGATTTGTAAAGCAAATACTGGAAAAAGTGTTTTTTTTCGTGGATACCTTTAGTCTATTTAAGGAAACTTCTGCACCCTTGACCATCATCAAAGTTTGAGGATCCTAAGTTCATTCAGATAGGCGGACGGACAAATCAATATTGTCTAAAAATTTTACACGAACAATCCATCAATTTACGACATTTTAAATTTGTCAATCCGTTTGCAACACCACGAAATATTACTATAAGTATATAAGAATATATATATACATTCTTTCTTATCAATACTACATGAAGTTGCAAACGGAATTTCAAATTAAGAATGCCATCTTTGATATAGGGCATAACAATTTATATACACTCCTGTCTATGAAAGAAAACAAACAAGTGGACCATTCATAAGTTCGGCCGGCCAAAGTCTACTTAGTAGGGACATAAATATTGTTACAACATTGAACACACCCATTTCAATAGTAGAACTGAACATACCCCGTTAATGTCATATGGGTTTTGAAAGCTAACCTCAATAGCGTTAGTCTGCAACGGGATTTTAAAATTGTTTCAACTTTCATCATGGAGTAGTCAGGTAATGAGAACCGAATCGCTGTAATAGCGCTTTTCAAGTGTGAAATTAAAAAAAGCGATATTTTCAAAACGCTCTGGCCACTAGGGATTAGCCGCATGTTCGTCTACCGATGCATAAAACTTTTTGAGGAGGCTGAAGATGTAAAAGACGCCCACGCTCTGTTCGTACACCGCATGTCATCAAAGCCGTTAAATCAAGAATTCACAGAAATCCGCTTCGAAACAAAAGTCCATGAGTCGAATCAAAAAAAAAAGACTTGGGACTTGTGGCTTTCAAACGACGTACTGGACATTTATTGACTACAGCTTTAAAAAAATAGGATTGAAAAATGCAAACATCTTTTGGTGAGGCACGCTGATAACTTGCACAGAAAAATTTTGTTAACCGATGAAAAATTTTTTACCCTTCAGGAAAAATTTAACAAGCAAAATGATAGAGTGTATGCGCGGTAGTCTTAGGAAGCATCTGAACTGATCCCAAGGGTGGAAAACGATCATCACCCAGCTTCAGTCATGGTTTAGCGGGGTGTCTTTTACGATGGGGTCACTGACCTGCACTTCTGCGATAAAGGAGTTAAAACATCGGCCAAAGTTTATCAAGAAACCGTTTTGGAAGCTGTTGTGAAGCATCTTAACAATTTTCTGTTCCAAAACCAGCCATGGACTTTCCAGCAGGATTCTGCGGCGTCCCATAAGGCTAAAACGTCCCAGGGCTGGCTTCGAAACAATTTGCCAGCGTTCATTTCCTCTGAAGAATGGCCCCCAGGCAGTCCAGATTTGAACCCATTGTATTACAAATTGTGGACGGTTTTAGAGGACAAGGTTTGTCACAAAAAATCACCCTATATTAGATCTCTTAAGACTGCTTTGGTTCAAGCTGTGGCCACAATGGACGAGATTCGTGCAGCTATTGACGATTGGCCAGTGCGACTTAAGGCGTGTGAAAAGTCAAAAGGCGGACATTTCGAATAAGTAGATTCTTTTTGGATAAAAAATATTTGGTCTAAAAAAATTCAGTACTTTTTATTTTACAGCATAAAACGTGTGTAACAATATTTATGTCCCTATATTATATGTATATTCCCAAAATTAATTACGTTCCAGTATGGCATTGACACTATTAAATATTATGCTTTTTTATATTAAAAGCAACACGCAGGGGGTGTCCCTTATATATGCAGTACATTGTATCGGTCAAGGGAAGATAGGTTAGGGTATGGAAGGAAAGAGGAAGTAATGTTTATGGACATTTGATTTGAACCCATTCATTTCGTACGTGGCAGGAAACACTTCTGCGGGAAGTCTGTTCCACATACAGACATCACGGCTGAAGAACGAATTCTCCCTGTAAGGAGTCGTGCGATCAGTAGGCCAATCAATAATAGATTGATGCGAACTTCTAGACAAGCGGGTGTTACGGGCGGACACTCTGACCTCTGGCATGGGATCACCTATCTCAGAAGAGCACATTCTGTTAAAGTACCTGTAAAAGAGTGATACGCAACTAACATTCCGCCGATGCTCGGGTGAAACAACATTGTTGGTTAACCTGCTATCTCCAACAAGCCTCAGCGCCCTCCCATGTACCAGGTCAAAAAACTCCAAAGAAGAACTCCAAATGTATGTGATGTTAAGGAGGTCGGAGGAAGTGAAGAATTTCTTGCAGGGACTTGAACGCTTCTTTCGCCACTTCAAAAATGTGTTTGTTCCAGTGAACACCACACTGATTTTTCATGTCCAAAACATCAAGAGCATCCGACTCCTCGACAACAGTCCCATTAATCAGTATTGCTGACCATGTTCAGCCCGTCGATCGTTTTTGGCTCACCAGGCAGCATTGGGTTTTGCTAGCATTAAACTCGACCCTATTTGCAAAACCCCACTCTGAAACCCTCACAAGATCTTCGCTGTTATATTTTGCCTCATCGCCTCTGTATCTGTGAGGCCCGGTCTACGGTCGAACGAATATGAGTGACAGATGCTGCTGTCGTCAGCAAACGAGGTAATAGGTATGTTGTCAGACTCAGGAGGTCATTGAGAAAAATGAGAAACAGAGAGGGAGAGACAACAGAGCCTTGCGGTACCCCTGTATTTATAGCATACTCATCGGACGAGACTCCGTCTATATCAACACGTATAGAGCGATCACTGAGAGAACTCGATATGAATCGAGAGAAATCAGTACAGACACCAAAAGCAAATAACTTTGATAAGAGTGCGCCAAGCCAAACTCTATCGAACGCCTTGGAAATATCCAGAGCCACTACCTTACTTTCACAAAGGCGGTGAATTGATCGACTCCACAGCTCTGAAAGAAATGCCATCAGGTCTCCCGTAGTTCAGTTCCTACGAAAGCCACACTGTCGACCGTTGATAAGGCCATTGGACTCTAAATAATTTACAAAATGGTGATTAACCATACTCTCCATCACATTCGAGAGTGCAGAGTAAACTGCAATTGGGCGGTAGTTGTTAGGGTTACTAGCCTCACTCTTTTTTGGGATCGGTGTTGCATTGGCAATCTGCCAACACGAGATCTTAAAATGATTGCCTACTGGACGAGCTAGCGTCGACGAACACTTATTTAGGACAAGTGCTGACTAATAGCGTCATATTCAGACAAGTAAGGAAATTTCATTGGTTTTGAGAACCCACATATTTCATAAATAGATGTGTTGCAAACGGAATGACAAATTGAATACACCCAGTATCCTCTGATGAAGGGTATACAAACGCAATATATTATGAACTATTTAAGACATGAGGCTGATATTTAGAACATATAAAATTCGGGTGAATTGAAAAATATCCTGGAGGAACAGTTGGCAGTGCTACGCTCCCTTTAAAATCGGCGCATTTATGGCCTAACTAATCGATCTATCGTTATAAAATTTTAACGGGAACCAATAATAGGGCTATTATAATAGTCTATGTGATGGTAAAATTGAATAAGGGGTGTGTCGCTGCCCACACAACTCTTTAATTAATACCTTTTGAGCTATCTGTATTAGCGATGTATGACGATTATATATGGAACATATGATGTTGGCAAGGATTAAAACACATCCCCGGGGAAAAGTGGGAACTACCACGCTTCGTTTAAAAATCGCATTAATGGCCAAAGTAATGTAGCAATAGGTATACATTTTTAAGAGAATGATATCTGTAATTATTGTAGTACGAGGGTTGCTATATATATTTCTGGCCCAGGCAACACTAAGTGCTGCCTGGCGCCATCTGACATTTCCATTGGAAAGTTTGACATTTTTTAGAATACACGTACTCAGAACGTCTTGACGTACGACCAACATTTGTGTTATTTACAGTGACTTGAAAAAATCAAATTGGCAAAAAAATGGAATTAACTCGTGAACATTTTCGTGCAATCATTTGTCACAACTTCTGACGTGGATTATCACGACAAGAGTGCATCGATGAACTTAAATCGTTGTATGGCGATGAAGCACCATCCTATAGCACTGTGAAAAACTGGTTTAATGATTCAATCGTCGTCCAAAAACGGCCGTTGTACACATGTTGTGCACGGCATGTGCGTGAACTGATAATGCAAGATCGTCATGTGATAAACCGTGAGATAGAGGCATCCGTGGGCATTTCTTCCACCAGCATACATTCGATATTGTTTTGTTCTCATTGGATCCCTCACAATTTGACCATCGCCCAAAAAAAAGGCTCGTGTCGATTGGTGCAAAGAAATTTTGAAAAAATACGATTTCGGTGCTTCTAGAGAAGTTTATAAGATCGTCACAGGTGACGAATCATGGATCTATGCGTATGAGCCCGAAACAAAACAGCAATCGACCGTGTGGGTCTTCGAAGATGAGCCAAATCCAACGAAAGTTGTTCGAAAGGAAAGAAGAATAGTTTGTAAAACAACAAAAAACATTTTGATGATAAATATTCGCATTTTCATTATTAGGCCAAAAAATCGTGTTATCCGGCATGTCACAGTACACTATTCCGATCGAAAGTGTTTTCAATCCCATATTTTGCTTCTTCAGAAAACTAATTCTGAAAGATTTGGTCGGAATAAAACCACTTTTGATTATGTGATCGGAATTAAAATTTTTAGTTCCATAAACATAAAAAACTTTGATAAAATTACTTTTTCTGAAGTTTATTGTAATCTTTACGTTCATTTTTTGCTTAGTTAACATTTATTTTAAAAGATATTTTATATTTTCAATAGTACTAAGACAACAATAAATGCCAAATAATTTCCTTGAACGAAATAAATTAAACCCAAAAAAAAAGTTGGAAAATTAATTTGTAATTTGTATTGTTTGTGCGCGTCTTTTGTTGTGGCGTGTAATGTTCTGGCTGACGAAAATGTTGTTAGAGTCTCCGGAATGCAGAGAATTGTAGAAGGCGTTGCTGGCGCCACAAATTTTGGAGAGGCGGATCTGATCGCGTACATTTGTAAATCTGACAAAGAAAACGACGAAGATCTTCATTTTGCTACCTCAACATCTGCCAGTGCTAGGGAAAAAGAAATTGATTTGGCATGAAAGCGAAGTGGAACAACACCAGCTTCAAAGATGCATCTTTCCCGCACACCACCTCCTTCTCATAAGGCTACAGATCACGTACTCCACATGTATCCAATCCGGAATTTAGCCTTGTAGTAGAAGAAAATAAAGACTTGGGGAAAATTGCTATGTTGCTGGAAGAGCAACGTGTCGACAACAAAGTGGAAAATATTGTCCACCTTATGGAAGAACAGTGCGTTGAAATTCGAAAACAAAATAAAAAATTTGATAGGCTGTGAAATATTTTGAAAGCCCATTATAAAGTAAAGGAGCTAAACGGCATAAATACAAAGAAAAAACTGCAAGAAAAAAACGAACTATAGCGAAAAATGATTGGAATCGAGACTTTAAGACTCGGAATAGACAAAGCGTAGGCCATTGAATTTATTCCAAAATGTGATTTTTGTAAAATATTTTGTCTTATCTCCGTTTGTTTATTTTGTTTACTTAACACATATGGTTTTTGTTTTTTCATATGCATAGAGTTGCCATAGCTAATGAGAATAACGAGGGTTTTTAAAATTTTCGGTATTACCTAAATCGATCGGAATCTCTAGAAGGTAAAACAAAACCGACCGGAATGGTAAATACGAAACTAAAATCATTCCGATCGATTTCTGTGTATAGGTTACTTTGAAAGGCTACGAGAAATTCTACCGACTTGACGATAGAAGTTAGTATGGAAAGAAACATACCCTGATGAAAAGGAGACCGGTGCCATGCGCTTTCATAAAGGACAGTAATGAATGATGGAGGTTATAAATTTTCGGCAGGGCCAAACTTGATTTTTTCACTTGTTTTTAACTAGTTTTCATGGTTACTAAATAAGTTTAAAAGTCGAAAAGTCAAAGAAAATTTTGTCAGTACCATTTTAGTCCCTCACAGGGTATTTTTTTCTCCTTCGCCGCTGGTCCATATCCGCTTTGGTTCATATTCAATAGCAATTGATTTGTAGATAAAGGGCATATAATTTTGAATCATGCTTTCAACAGACAAAAATACGGATGGACAGACGGACACGGCTAGATCATTTTGGAATTTAACGACGATCATTAAAAATACGGTCGCAGTCAAACAAGGGTCGATGTTGATTTTGAATAAAACACAAATTATTAGGAAATAATTCTCACTTCTTTTTGTTATGATAATATCGGTATGGTTCAATTATGTATGGAACAAAATATCGACCAAATGTTCGCCGCAACCTCGACGGTACACCTCCATCCGATGGCCCAAATTTACGATGACGCTGAGGCATAATAGAGGTTCCATGCCGTTAATTTGACGAATAATCTCATGCTTTAGCTCTTGAATTGTTGCTGGCTAATCGACGTACACTATTTCTTTTAAATGACCAAAAAGAAAGAAGTCTAACGGTTTCAAATCACATGATCTTGACGGCCACTTAACATCGCCACGATGTGAGATAACACGTCCATTGAATTTGTCGCGCAAAAGAGTCATTGTTTCGTTAGCTGTGTGACAAGTGGCACCGTCCTGTTGAAACGACATATCGTCCACATCCATATTTTCCAATACAGCCCTTAAAAAGTTTGTTATCATTTCACGATAGCGAACACCATTCACGGCAACTGCCTGACCAGCCTCATTTTGGAAAAAATACGGCCCGGTGAACAGCCAGCCCATTAACCGCACCGTACAGTATCTCTTTGTGGGCGCACTGTCACGTTGGATTATCATTCGCCCAAATGCGACAATTCTGTTTTTTGACTAATCGACTAAGGTGAAATTGTGCCTATCACTAAAGCTGATTTTCCTCGAAAATTGATCATCCACTGTTGCCATTTCTTGCCACCATTCTGACCGTTGATGAGGTTTGGAATGGTCAAGATGCTTTAGTTCCTGAGACAATTTCACCTTGTATGCATGTAAATGCAAGTCTTCATGCATAATGTTCAACAACGACGAGCGTAAGAGGTGGAATTGTTGGGCACGACCCCGAATTGAGGTGGACGGCTCTTCAGCCACACTTTCGCGAACAGCAGCAATATTTTCTTCAGTACGAGCTGTACGAGAATGCACTGGTGTTTTTAGATCCCATAAAGACCCGGTTTGATCAAATTTTTGCACGATTTTTTCGATTGTACGCACTTTTGGACGATTAAATTGAATGAAAAATCACGATTTGCACGATATGCATTTTTAATTGAACGCCCATTTTCATAATAAGGCTGAATAACTTTAAAGCGTTGTTCGCTTGTGTATCTTTGCATGGTTCAAATTGAATTAGTCCGAAATTAAGAAATAGCAAATGAAATGCAGAAAAAAACCTTGACGTTTAGATGTGGGGCACATTCAACATCGGCCCTTAAAATTTAACAACCGTTTACATTTTATACTTAAATAATTAAGTAATTTACTACGGTAAAGAGTATACTTATACAAATAGTTCATCCTTATATGTGACGCGCAAAATAGAAAGGGACCTAAGGTTAAAAACCAGTTTTGTTCAGGAGAGCCATTTTAAAGATTGGGTCCCTTTCTATTTGCGCTTAGAATCGTCGACTTCACTTTCATAAAACGCGTATATCTCTAAGAGGGAACACTTTTGGGGCATGGGATCGGTTGCATTCGATGATCAGATGTTGTCCACATCAAAAAAAAAGAAAAAAAATGAAAACTGATTTTTTTACCCTTAGGTACTTTTCTCTATGTGCTGTCATATATTTTGATGTGCCTTTCGCCGCACCGGTCTTCTTTTTCCGGTCTTCGTATTACTATATTTGCTTTTAGCATACATGCGAGTTGGCTTAACCGGACGCAATTTAAAAATGTGTTTACTTAAAAAATTTAGAGCTCAATGTTGTTTCAGCATGAATCACTTCGTTTACTTCGATTCTTAGAACTTTCTACACCACTCTCGTATGGTAGCTCACATACAATTTTTCTGTTATGCCAACAATTTTAGTTTTTTTGGCTTTCGTATTCATATTCAACCGACGTCCGGTGTTGGTGTTACTTTTTTCCCGCTTGTTTGTTTTGTTGTGCTGTACTTTATCAAACACGGATCAAGTTTTCCTGCTGAAAGCCCAAACCCCATATTTAAGCGAATTTATTGTTACAGCAATCGTTGCAGCGCATATCCACAGCACTCGTATTCCTGGTGGATGAGCAGCACCACCGCCGCACAGTGGGAAAATTACGAAAAAAATTGGAAATAATTCGGCCATTTCGTTTGTAATGGTCCGATTTAAATGAAAATTTACATTGACCTTCTTGAAGTGTTACTGAGCTTAAGTTTTGAATTTCATGCATCTGTGTTTAACAGGTGCTGCACAGTGGGCCCTCAAAGTTGGTCACCTCGAGTTAAAATTTTCTTTTTCAAGCCGCCAAAAGCGTATTTGTGGTCCGATCGTAATAATTTTTTCTTTAGTGAAATCTGCTGGACAAACCCAACCAAAAATGTTATTACAAATTTTTTCATATCTCGTACAATAAAAAAGATATCGGGACTTAAAGTTTTTTTTTCGAAAAATTTGCTTTGGATTTTCTGGGATTATTTTATTTTTGGGAATCAGTTTTAGGTGAATCGGGGAAAATTTAATCCTGGTTTAAAGAAAACACTTTGGTTAATGTTTTAAAAAAAGAATTGTAGCAAAATCACCAATAATATGAAAATGCCAGATGTTCAAAGTCAACTATTGCGAAAAAAGTGGGATTTTGAGTGTTTTACGGCGAAAAGGTACCTTTACTCTTATGTCAATAACTTTAATGTTTCTTAAGTAACATACAAAAAATTTGCATATATTTCAAAGAAAACTTTATGCTTAATACAAATAATAAGCAATTGTGACCCTAGTCGGTACTTTTCTTGCTCCAGGCGTCTCCAAATATGGGCATTTTTTTCAAAAAAATTTGAGTTTGAGCTCAAATAAAAAAAATCGCCACACTGCTGGCCCAATTTGGTGCTATAAGTCAGTTAACTACATATGTTTTCTAAAATCCCAAGCAAAGAAATTTTGCGGGAGGCCATTTCTAGGACAAAAAAAATGAGTTTTTGTTAAAAAATCCCATTTCTGGGATTTTGTTTTCCCCTGTGTCAAATTTTAGAAAAGTGGCAACTCCAATTTTTTTTTTTAATAAGTTTTTCATTTTGTCACAAAAATATTGATACTACGTAAAAAAATCAGGTTTATATCTCCAACCAGCAAAATTTTACAGTGGTCTGAAATATTGACTTTTTTTGCTACCTTCACAAAAAAAATTTTTTTTCTCGTTTTTATCAATTATTATTCAACATATTGAGTTAATTGCATTCTTTTTTATAATCTGTTAAAACTAGAGGTAATTACCTTTCCATTGGTATATAAAAAGTATATCCTTTTACCTACACTTATAACAGCACGTGCGCTGGAATAAGACCCCTTTGAGTAAAATATTAATTTTTTTGGTAAATAGCAATTTCATTTTGTGAGAGATCAATGTTGTTGCATTTAAAAAAATCAAATTTACACATTTCCAATCGCAAAAAAGTAATTTAATTGTTGCAGATAGAAAATTTGAATAAAAAGATGATATTGACTTCATTTTTTGTGAAAAACTTTTTTTTAAATAAATTAACATTTAAATAAATCTTATAATTAAAAAACATTAAACTTAAATGATTTTATTCCACGTCCAGCATATCTAATAAATCAGAAAATTCTTCTTCGTCTCCATGCGTCATTTCGTGGTACGAAGTCAACTTACTTCTCATGGAGGATAAAAAAGGATCTGAAGATAATAATAAACTATTAAGTAAGTCTTCGTTTTGTGCTATTCTTGAGCATTTTCTTGTGGAAAATTGTTGAACATATCTGAAGTCTCGATTTCTAGCTTCTTGTGGTTCTTCAGTTAACTCGCCTATAGGGAGAAGGTGAGACTCGATTATTTGTTTCCCATGGAACAGGACTCTGTGTATAGTTGGCGTTAGATCTTTCCAGGGATAGAGATCAGCAAGCATTTTTAAAATTCGTTCGGCGTAAACTCCATATTTATCGGAATTAATCTTTTGTTTGGAATTCAGAGCTAAAAGCAATATATTAACCATTCGAATCAACTCCTTATTGATTCCAGTTATTTCTGCAGCTGTATTATAGTCTGCGAAGAATCTTCTGGCAGTGTTTCCATCATTTGTATTCCCAAAGTTCGAGCGTGGTTTAGAAATATTTAGGCCAGTTTGTTGTTTAAATGCATCTTGAATTCTTTTTTTTTCACTTGCTCTCATTTCATGCATTTCTTTGTTAGCTCGAATGTTTTTCCTTTCATTTCCTGGTATAGATTTATACTTAATGTCATAAGCAAGGTTTAGAAAGTGTTCTAGAAACCTGATTCGAGCATGTAACGGTGCTATTCCAAACTCAAGGGTATCTTCATTGACTACTGAATTATTCGAAGCGTTTGAAAAATTAACTTTGCTTTTATTGCAAATGAAACACTTCCAGCTAGATTTGTTTCCTGTAATATCGTTTGCGGCTTTTCCATCTACCATTGTCAGGAACATTTTAAAAGATATTGTAATAGAATACCTGTCGAATTTAAATGCAAAATCTTCTAATCTCGAAATATCATCTTTTAATTTGTCTGTGATGGCTTTAGTTAAATCACTCGTTTCTTTATGATATACGAAGGAGATTGGTCTGCAATAAATTTTGGAGCCAGGTGTTGGATTACGCCATATTGCTTCAGTAGGGTTTGATTTTCTGCGCGAAGTTGAAGGTAAGGTAGAGTCTAAATTTAACCTCAGAGGAACCAAAGATGCCATGAATACGCTCTTGAATTCGATCTGGGTAGATTGGCTATCAGAGCATTGTTTGTATTCCGAAAGTGCTGACAAACCATCACATCCCCACTTGCATATTAATTGAAGATGGCTGTTGTTGATTTTTTTTAGTTGTTCCTCATTCAATGTTGTTATTATCCTACTGGCAGTATTTTGGAGAAGTAGTTCCAAACTAACGCTGCCGGCCTTTTCTGTAATTATCACTGGGTTTGGCAAAATTTCCATTTTTCGTTCCTTTATTCGGTTGTATGCGGGAAACATGTCACATCCTTTATCAAGCAGCATTCTTCTTAAATGAGTGTACTTGTTCTTACTCAATCTCAATTCGATGATTAAAGCTAATGCTTCTTCCTCGCTAAAACCAGGACATGGTGTTGCAATACTTCTTTCAATGCGTTGGAGCCGCCTTGGTGATGCTTCCGTTAACACGTCTGCAATTCTTTTTGCGCTAGATGGCCGATTTTCCACCGTCAGTAATTCCTTGAATGTATCACAAATCTTTGAAGGTGAATGATTTGCCATCTCAGCCGACAACCGTTGTTTCTTTGCCTTTGGACATAGATCGTCGTATTCCTTAGTAGGAGCACCCACTAAAGCAGGGACAGTTTTAAATTCAATTATTAATCTTGAATAATTCCTGTGATACTTCTCCATGAGCCGGTCAAATTTTTTCAAAAAATTTAATACTTTGCTGCTTTCGTTAGATTGTGTTATCTCGCTATATGTTGACTCTATGCACTCTATTAAATATGCTACTCTGTTCTCCATTTTCCGAAGTTTGGTGTTTTTAAAAATTCAACAAGTTCTTGAACAAGGAGTGTTATCGTCATGGCGGATTAATTTGTTATGATAAACCCATACAAAATCGGCGGTTCTTATATCAATGAGTAATACTTACAGGTAATCACAATAATATCCGCAATTAATACTTGACTAAAATACCAGGTATTCCCCAAAAATACATTTATAACAATGAATTTTTATGTACCCAGGTACATTCGCCTAAAATGTTGCACAATATTCCGGACATAGGGGACAGGTATTCCCCCAAAACATATAAGAATGAATGTTTAGGTACCTAGATCCATACTATACAATACTACCCATTTTCCGTTTTTACACAATAGGTAAACAATAATGGTAAAAATATATATTTTTGCTATTTATGGATAGGTACGAGAATTTTTAAAATTGGTATTCTTACCTATAAAATTCATACTTTACTCAAAGGGGTCTTATTCCAGCGCACGTGCTGTTATAAGTGTAGGTAAAAGGATATACTTTTTATATACCAATGGAAAGGTAATTACCTCTAGTTTTAACAGATTATAAAAAAGAATGCAATTAACTCAATATGTTGAATAATAATTGATAAAAACGAGAAAAAAATTTTTTTTTGTGAAGGTAGCAAAAAAAGTCAATATTTCAGACCACTGTAAAATTTTGCTGGTTGGAGATATAAACCTGATTTTTTTACGTAGTATCAATATTTTTGTGACAAAATGAAAAACTTATTAAAAAAAAAAATTGGAGTTGCCACTTTTCTAAAATTTGACACAGGGGAAAACAAAATCCCAGAAATGGGATTTTTTAACAAAAACTCATTTTTTTTTGTCCTAGAAATGGCCTCCCGCAAAATTTCTTTGCTTGGGATTTTAGAAAACATATGTAGTTAACTGACTTATAGCACCAAATTGGGCCAGCAGTGTGGCGATTTTTTTTATTTGAGCTCAAACTCAATTTTTTTTGAAAAAAATGCCCATATTTGGAGACGCCTGGAGCAAGAAAAGTACCGACTAGGGTCACAATTGCTTATTATTTGTATTAAGCATAAAGTTTTCTTTGAAATATATGCAAATTTTTTGTATGTTACTTAAGAAACATTAAAGTTATTGACATAAGAGTAAAGGTACCTTTTCGCCGTAAAACACTCAAAATCCCACTTTTTTCGCAATAGTTGACTTTGAACAGCTGGCATTTTCATATTATTGGTGATTTTGCTACAATTCTTTTTTTAAAACATTAACCAAAGTGTTTTCTTTAAACCAGGATTAAATTTTCCCCGATTCACCTAAAACTGATTCCCAAAAATAAAATAATCCCAGAAAATCCAAAGCAAATTTTTCGAAAAAAAAACTTTAAGTCCCGATATCTTTTTTATTGTACGAGATATGAAAAATTTGTAATAACATTTTTGGTTGGGTTTGTCCAGCAGATTTCACTAAAGAAAAAATTATTACGATCGGACCACAAATACGCTTTTGGCGGCTTGAAAAAGAAAATTTTAACTCGAGGTGACCAACTTTGAGGGCCCACTGTGCAGCACCTGTTAAACACAGATGCATGAAATTCAAAACTTAAGCTCAGTAACACTTCAAGAAGGTCAATGTAAATTTTCATTTAAATCGGACCATTACAAACGAAATGGCCGAATTATTTCCAATTTTTTTCGTAATTTTCCCACTGTGCGCCGTATCGCTTCGTACAAAGCGAATGTTCGGCATGTATCACCAACGAGAACAACAGCAGAGAATGCCGCGTTGACAAGGCAGACCAGTCAGGCAGTCACTCGGTGTGGCATATAATATTATTAGGGCGCTGTTAAACTAATGGTTGGTTGCATGCACCACCACAAAATAACAACCGACACACAACTAAACAAACAAAAAATATGACTACCAACCAACTTAACTCGTAAATTTTTATGTGCAAGTGGTTGTAACTTCAATTGACGGTATAATAGACGTGGTCGAGGAATTTTTCTATATAATGGGTGATCCACGTTGAGGTATTTTTTCAATAGTCTGATGATGGTCGGAACGTAACCGTGAATGGAGCTCGCTGTTGCGCCTTGATATCGGACTTTTTGCTTCCTGAAATTAAAGCCCGTAATCTTGACGGCATTTGGATTTAACAGCACGGCTCCACTTGCCATACAGCTGTTCAAGCAATGGATCTATTAAGAGGTCATTACGAAGAGCAGTCAATTTCACGTTTTGACCCGGGGAGTTGGCCGTCTAGATCATGTAATATATCAGCTATAGACTTTTTTAGAAGCCAACATTACGCGTATCATTAAAGCCATACCGAAATGCTCGAACAAGTCATCTAAAATTGGACATCCAGAATGGACACACTGAAGCGTAGTTGCGGCCAACATTTAAAGGGAATTATATTCAAAAAATAAATGCCATAAAATGTCCTTTCGAAAGAACCACATTTTATTAGTTTTTATTTTTTTTTTTTATTTTGAAAAAATACCATTAGATTAATCACCCAGTAGAAGCAAGGATTATTCGTGCTGAGAAGGTAATGGCGTGGCTTAAGAAAATTATAAAATATTAATTAAAAACATGTAAAAAGCTCAAGTCGGGCGGGGTAGACGACTCTGCTAATCAGAAGGTTTCGAGTTTCCGTCTAAAGTGAAGTCAGTTCGGACTTTACATGAGAGGTTCGTGAGTCTATGTAAAATCAGAGGCCGACATAGTCTTACTTTACGAGGGTTAATGATAGACTTACAGGAATATACTACTCTAAATTTCAGCAAGATCGAAAGTAGAATTTGGCTTGTGAGCTTGTGCATGGAGACTATAAAAAAATCAACAGTTATGGTCCCATGTAACGTAGCATGCGAAATTTGAGCATAGTCACATTCAATTTGTAATAATTTCAGCCACCGGACCTTCATTTTGTTTGAAGAGGCCATCGCTAATACGTTCAAAGTATATGAGGAGCGGGTGCGCACTCAAAGCGCGAGCCACAATAGATATTGTGCTGAAAGCGTTTCTTGATCGCGCTATCTTCCATTTTGGCGATTTGGCGTGGCCAGCAAGATCGCGCGATTTAACCATCCCAAACTTCTATTTTTGGGGTGGGTTTTTGCCAGCAAGCCATAGACAATCGCAAACATAAGGAAGAATATTCGACACCAATACCAACAGTTTTCGCCGGATATCTGGCGAAAGGTCATGAAAAATGAGATAAAATAGACACAAATGTGTATCAATCACTTGTGAAAGCCACTTGGCGGATGTCATCTTTTTTTTGTAATACAACAAATTTTAAAGGTCCAAATTTAAAGACATAAGCATTTGTCCTTTGTCAGAAAAACTTACTACTAGCAAATTTCGAGCTTTAGATGGCCAGCAGACAGATGTCGGTAAATCGTATCCGCTGGTCTAGCTTAACTATTTTTGGTAATTACGTATTCCGTACTTTAAAATTATGAATTTTCTTTACAACAACCAAAAAAAGCAAAAACCCGTCAGCAAAAACAGGGTAAACTAATATGTCAGGCTTTAGCTATTTTTGAAAAACCGACTATCAGGTTTGGACATAAAAACCAGAATGGTGGTTAGTAGTTTTTGGACACTCTATAACTGCAAAACCATAGAGACCTCTGTCGACGAACCAAACAACACGAACATACTACCCGTGCTTTCATATGGAGTAGAAACGTGTACTCCCGCAATCGGGTGATCAATCTAAGGGTTATGCAAAAATTCAAATCAAGTGTAAAATCGTTATTATTCATTCGAAAGGACATGTTATGCCATTTATTTTTTGATTAAAATTTCCCACAAATGTTGGCCACAACTACGCTTCAAGGTGTCCCTTCTGAGGGTCTAATTTTGGATGACTCGTTCTAGAATTTCGACCGGTATGGCGTTAATGACAAGCGTAATGTTGTCTTCCAAAACCTAAATCGTAGCTGGTTTATCAGCACAGATTTTGAACTTTATGTAGCCCCACCGAAAAAAAGTCTAAAGGTTTAATATGGCGGCCAAGTCACCGATCCAAAACGTGAAATTAGCTGCTCTTCGAAATGACCTCTCAACAGATCCATTGTTTGAGCAGCTGTATGGCAAGTGGCATCGTTCTGTTGAAACCGGAATATCGTCAAGGTTACGGGCTTCACTTTTAGGTAGCAAAAAGTCCAATATCATGAAGCGATTGGGAGCATAATTTTTGAAAAATTTTTATTTTTGAAAAAATATGAACCAATTCTTTCACCCCAAACCGTGGTTTTCTCTCTGGGCACCTCTTGAACCTCTTCTGGTTGCTCTTCAGCTCGAATGCGACAATTTTCTTTATGAAATGTCTAAGCACATAATATATTTGCATAATACAGTTGCACAATTTGGAGATGTTGTTGGGGTCAAGTCTTTCCATGATAAAATGGCAAACAATACTGACAAGAAAAAAAGTTTAACCAACTCACGCATTATCTGTGAAAAAAGATCCTATTGAAAGAAATACCCCTAGATAATCACCTGTGAGATGAAGCAATGTTTGGAATGTTCAAGGGAAGGTTTATTCGAACGGTGAATCAACAGTACGTTGTATCATCTGTATTCGAATTCGTGGACACCCGCAGAAGGGACCTCACGTGGCTTCAGTAGAAATCACTAGTCCTGAATGACTTATAAAATCTAAGTAAAAGGTTTTTTTTTAGTTATGGCCAAGAATTAAGCTTTATTTTAAATTTTAGGGTTTACCATTATGTTAAAAAAATGATTTTAGGTAAGTGTCCGCCGCGACTGGCTCGAATAAGTTCAAGATGAGAGGCCCAATTTTCGACCACTTATTGGTATTGGGTTTATCTCTCAAGACAAGCGACTTCACATAACTTCACAACAAATAATCCAGCGGTGTTAAATCGCACGATGTTAGAGACCACGCCACAGTCCCACGACGCGAGATAATGCGCTCACCAAAAATTTCCTTTAGTAAATTGGTTGTTTCGTTGGCTCTATGACATGTAGCGCCGGCTGGTTGGAACCAAAGGTCGTCCATAACAACATCCTCCAATTTAGGCACGTAATAGTTATTGGTCATAGCTCTATAGTGTTCCACATTCACTGTAACATTACGGCCGGCTTAATTTTTGAAAAAATAGGGACAAATGACTCCCTCTACCTATAGAGCACACAAAACAGTGCACGCAGAGAAAAAATATGGTTACTACATGGTCACGGCAACAATAACATGTTCTCCGCAATAAAAGTATGTTCGTCGCAACCATAGCATTATTAACTAAATTTATTTTTGACAATAGTATAATTGCAGCAGTATTAATATTGTTGAAATGTAACAATAGTATTATTGCCAAATTTAAAAATGAAGATATGGTTATAGCAACAATATAAATATGGTTGGTGCGACAATAGTATTGTGTTTTGCATTTTATGTTAACAATAATATGATTACGGCAATCATACTGTATGATTGTAATTTTTCTTCATTTAAATATGCTTTTAAGAACAAATGTTATTGGTACAGATCTAATTTAATAATAGTACTTTTTTATCGAAATTAAAATTTTTTAAACAAGCTGCTTTGGCTTTGTTTAACTGAAATATTTTTAATAAAAACGGTTACGTTTATTTAAACTTATTTATTTTACTGTGAAATAAATCACTCCTTTTAATTTGAATTAATTTTTATTTTTGAATAATTTTCATAATTCAAATCTATTGTCGACAACTTAAACAGGTTCTAATAAATTTTATTGAGGATCAAATCTATTGTCGACAACTTAAACAAATTCTAATAAATTATATTGGGGATGATAGTATAATTGTGTGTGATCATACTATGGCTGTAGGGATCATAACATGGTTGCTTGAGAATCATACTATAGTTGTGAGGATCATACCATGGTTGTATATGAAACATACTATGGTTGTGAGGATCATACTATGGTTGTGGAGATCATACCATGGTTGAGTGTGAATCATACTATGGTTGTGTTGATTATAGTATTTTTATGTGTGAATCATACTATTGTTGTGAGGATCATAGTATGGTTGTATTTGAATCATACTATTGTTGTGAGGATCATAATATTGTTGTAGCACAACCATATACTCAACAATAGTATTATCCTCTTCGAATAATATCACCACAACCATACTTTTTTCCTGCGTGTGGCGATTTGAGGATGTAACGGCGTCTCAACAATGGCTTAAGGATTTTCATTACTCTACATGCGATAATTTTGGTTACTACCGTACCCATTCAACCAAAAGTGAGCTTCATCGCTGAACACAAATTTCTTGTTAAAATCAGGATCGGTGGCCATCTTGTTTTGGGCCCATTCACCACGAAAACGTTGAACCGAAGTAAGTCTATTCATTATGAAATGGCAGCTGTCGAAAAGTCCAACTCCGAAAAAAATGTGGCCAGATTGAAAACCACACGTCTAAAAAAACACCCTTTATAACTCACTTGCGGTGTCTAGTCTAAGATAAAGAAGCCTGAAATTGATCGCGACAAAAGACCTTAAAAGGTTCAGAATGGATATTTAATTATTTTATTATAAGTAGCTATCAACGTTCAGTTAATGCAAAAGATTTTTTGTATTTCGGACCTATTCTCAACTTACGCTTTCTCTAAGTGTAACATTTAGAAATCAACTACTCTAATTTTAACTGGTCTATTTGATATTTGCTTGTATACCTATATGAACGTTAGCGTCGGTCTTGACGTCTATTTTGGGCATTAATAAACCAGCCACCTCCACAAACGGCAGAGACTTTGCCGTTTCTTTACCACTCTCCATGTTAATTTCCTTAATTTCCGCACCATACCCACCTTATTATAGGCCACCAAAATCTACCAGCACCTCTTCGAATGGAGGGCCATAGTGTGAGCTGTGTAGTGGTTACTTCAATTCAGTTAGGTCAAGTGGTTCAGGTGCGCACAAGAGAACAGATTGCGAAAATGTAACTAAAATTAGTTTTATGGCGATATTAGGGGTTTTCTCATACACATTTTTAACAGCCACAGTAGCACCGGCCACAGCCACATTTGTAAAAATATTATTTTTTCTGAAAAACACGCTTAGGAATAAATGTACACACCAGCCGAAGTTTCCATTCTACTGCCACCACAACTACAGCCGGCCGCCGTGTCTGCCACATCGGCTCCAGTGTTGTTGTATCGTAGTATGCGCTGATAAAATTTCCACACAAAAAAAGTAGAAGGAAAAAACTGTGAATGGTAAATGCGCACGTTGAAAGCTTTTCGTAATTATGGTGAATGGTTTTGAACAACGAAATTTGAATGCTGCGCGAAAAACTTTTTCTTAAGTCTTGCTTTGCATACACAAATACTCGAACAATAGCAGTAACATCAGCACCGTGCCTCAGTGGCAACTACGCGACTTATACTCTGATGACTGAGGACACGTGGGGTAGGTTGAATTAAAGTGCGAACTTGAGGAAGCTGAATCATAGGAGGGGGCGTAATAGACAAAACATGATCCTCATGCCTGCCAATCTCATCCATGGCCAAGTGTTTACATTTCTTTGCTTCAGGAGAGAGAAGTGGAAGGTTTATTGCAGGACACATGTTGCCTTTAGTGGTTTCAGGCGGAAACAATATTGGACACTCAACATTACTTATGCCTGGGAGAAATTTTAATGTTCACGAATTTCAATAGACATAAAATGTATTTCACCAAATTTTCGCTTGCACTTTTAATGTTTGAAATAACAAATTTAGGAGAACTCAGATGTGAACAATAGCATATTTAAAAAAAAATCAAATCAATGTTGTACTCGTAGTAAATAAGAACTGTTTTCAATATAAATTAAAAAAAAAAATAGGAAACAAGTAGGAACGTCGTTAAGTTCGGTCTGGATAAGGCTTTGATACTCTCCACCATGGATTGCGTTGTACATGATTTGGGAAGTTGGTCGTTGAGTCCCGAAGAATTTTTGTGCGATTCAGATTCGTGAAGACAATTTAATATTTTGTAAGAACCCATATGTATGTTGTTGACTAGGGACGAAAGGGCCGTAGATAAGGTCCTTTAATTTAGGAATTCTTAAGAGTGAATGCATATTAAGATAAGAGAGATTATTAAGCGGTCTCTGAGTAAATATATGAGCTGTTCGAAAGGCCTTATTTTTCGGCGCCCTAGGGACCTTAGGCTAAATAATCCAGGCCTGAAATAGGACCTCAGTTTTGGAAGTTTTGAGACTTTTGACCTATAATCCAAGTCCTTAGATATTGGCGAAATCAGGAATAAACGTTTATTTTTGCATTTGTGGCGATAGGTTTTGTAGTCCTTCAATACCCATATGTCCATAGCTGAAGAAGGCCGGGACCCTATGGAACGATGCGAGTGCAAATATGTCCCAAATCTTAAATTTAGGTACATATTTGGTTTTAAATATTTGAGTTTGTCTTTTTGGACAAACATATCTCCCCAAACGCTACGTGACGGGTTTTGGATCCCAGGGCCAGTTCAGCCAAATCGTCAAATTCGAATTTTTTAGAAAATTCCACTGTTTCTGAATTTACAAATTTTATTGTTTTTTAAAGTCTAAATGTACATAGTTCAATTAGGCCGATTTTAGGACCATTTTTAGACCTATATGGTCCGAATCAATCCAGCATTTGTTTGTGTCTTAAAGGGGAACTTTTTTCCCATTTGACCATTTTCAATACCAACTGTTTCAGCCAATCTATATATGCTTCTGCACCTTGATACAACAGTGCGATATGTACTTAGTAGGGACATAATAAAAAGTACTGAATGTTTTTGAACTAAATATTTTTCTAATATATTTATTGTATCCAAAAAGAATCTACTTATTCGAAATGTCCGCCTTTTGCCTTTACACACGCCTTAGGTCGCACTGGCCAATCGTCAATAGCTGCACGAACCTCGTCCATTGGAAAATTTTCCACAGCTCGAACCAAAGCAGTCTTAAGAGGTCCAATGTTGGGGTATCTTTTGTGACAAAACTTATCCTCTAAAACCAGTCCACAATTTGTAATCTAATGAGTTAAAATCTAGACTGTCGGAGGGCCATTCTTCAGAGGAAATGAACGCTGGCAAATTGTTTGGAAGCCAGGCCTGGGACGTTTTAGCCTTATGGGCCGGCGCAGAATCCTGCTGGAAAGTCCATGTCTGGTTTTGGAACAGAGAATTGTTAAGAGGCTTCACAACAGCTTCCAAAACGGTTTCTTGGTAAACTTTGGCCGATTTTTTGGCTCATTGTTCGCAGAAATGCAGGTCAGTGACCCCATCGTAAGAGACACCCCACCAAACCATAACTGAAGCTTGGTGATAACCCTTTTCCACCCTTGGGGTCAGTTCAGATGCTTCCTTAGATGACCGCGCATACACTCTATCATTTTACTTGTTAAATTTTTCCTGAACGGTAAAAATTTTTTCATCGGTGAACAAAATTTTTCTGTGCATGTTATCAGCGTGCTTCACCAAAAGACGTTTACATTTTTCAATCCTATTTGTGTAGAGCTTCAGTCAATAAATGTCCGGTACGTCGTTTGAAAGCCCAAAGTCCCAAGTCTTTTTTGATGATTCGATTCATGGACTTTCACGTGATATTCATCTCACGGGCCATGATTTTCTGTTTTCGGAGCGGATTTCTGTGACTTCTTGATTTAACGGTTTTGATGACATGCGGTGTTCGAACAGAGCGTGGTCCGACCGGTTTCGGTCTTTTACATCTCCAGTCTCCTCAAACAGTTTAATGCATCGGTAGACGAAAATGCGGCTTATCCATAGTGGTCGGAGCGTTTTGAAAATATCGCTTTTTTCATTTCACACTTGAAAAGCGCTTTTACAGCGATACGGTTCTCATTATCTGACCACTCCATGATGAAAATTGAAACAATTTTAGAATCCCGTTACAGACTAACGCTATTGAGGTTAGCTTTAAAACCCTAACGACATTAACGGGTATGTTCAGTGCTACTATTGAAATGGGTGTGTTCAATGTTGTAACAGTATTTATGACCGTAATAAGTACATAGGACAAGTGCCAAAATAATCCGGGCCCGGGGATTTATTTATTTTCATATTGTCTTACCACCAACGTATAACCATTCGTGTACAGCGACCTTTTCATTTTCACCACTCTTCCACACATTTCGTTTGGAACGTTGGAAATTTTGCGTTGAATATATTCTCTGAGCTCGTTTAAAGTTGTTGGCTTGTTCTCATAGACCAATGACTTGATGAGGACCATTTCTCGAGATAACACATTCTCCGAATTTGCCTTTCAGTTAATTGATTGTAACGCGTGCTCTGTGGCTAGTGACAACGTAATGTTGAAACCACATATCGACGATGCCAAGCTCATCCAATTCTGGCCAAAAATAATTTTCTAACCTGGCACGATAGCGCTCTCCATTGGCGGTAACATGATGATTGTTTTCATCGACGAAAAAAATGCCCTAATCCCTTCTCATATTTTCTTTATTGACATAACCACTCAGCCCTAAATGAGCTTCTTCGCTGAAGATGATTTTTCGATGAAATTTTGGATATTCGTACAAATTTATTTGCCAAAGACAGCGACTCAGAATTTCGTTAGTAGTTTTTAATGATTTCCACACGTTGCTTGTAAGTGACATATGCCATTATGAAAATGTTGACTTTGACGTTTTGACACTGAAAGATCATTAAAAATGTTTTGGGATGCGTTGACATAAAGAAACGGCTATATTATGTCCCTATTGGAAAACCCGTTATTATTGCCAAAATTAAAATGTGTTTGTAGCAACAATTTAAATATGGTTGGTGCGACAGAAGTGTTGTTATTTGGGTTGTATATTAATAATAATATGAAGTCGGGAATAATATAATAAAATGAAATGAAAATGAATAATATAATAGCATTTTTATCTGTAAATTAAAAGTTTTCAAACCAAACTGCATTGGATGAAAGATTTAAGTTCTTTTAAACAGATTTTTTATTGTTAACTAAATCACTCTTACTTTTCTGAATTTAATATTTTTGTTAATAATTTACTTAATAAAAATAAAAATAATAAATTAATAAAATAATAAATTATAAATAATTTTAAAGATTGCCGTATGGTTGAGTAGGATCATACTATGGTTGTAGGGATCATAACATGATTGCATGTGATCCGTACTATGGTTTTAGGGATCAAACTATGGTTGTGGGGATCATTCTAAGGTTGTAGGGATCATACTAATGTTGTATGTTCATACTATGGTTAAGTGTAAACAAAAATATGGTTGTGGTGATCATATTTTTGTGCTAGGATTTTAAAAAATGATTATCAATTAGTCGAATAATCAACTAATTTTTGCAAAACTTAAATAAATAAAACTATTACTTAAAACAATAAAGCAATGAATGTTTTTCAAGCAAAAGAACCATTGAGTCGTTGACTGTGACGCAATTGACAACATCCTGCTGGAACCACATATCGTCCAGGTTCCAGCACAAGAAGTCCGATATTATATCACGATAGGGAATACCATTCACGAGTAGAGATGGACGGCTCTTCTGCCACACTATCGCGAACAACAGCAATGTTTTTCGCAGAACGAACTGAGCGAGAATGCACAGGTGTTTTCTCATTTTCTACAGATCCCGTTTGCTGAAATTTGAGCGCAATTCTCCTGATTGTGGACACATTTAGTCGATTATGCTGACCGAAAAAATTACGAAGTGCACGAAAAGCCTTTTTATTTGAACGCCCATTTTCGTAAAAGGCTTCAATAATTTTAAGGCGCTGCTTCATTGCGTACCTCTGCATGGTTGAATTTGTCAAACACAAATTAAGTTGTCCAAAAAACTTGAAGTTAAGGTGGGACTCACAATTAACATCGTACATTATGGTTGGACCACCGTTTATGTTAAAGTTACGAAAAAATCGAATTGGAAGAAGTTGAAATAATAGTGGATTAAGTGACTTTTTGCCACAAAAAATTCGACTAGTCGGAAGACGACTTTTAATATATTTTTTGTTTTAAAGAAAGACAAATGTCTACTTTTTACATCGACGATGAAACCCTAGCCACAACTATATACCCAATCGAAATTGAATCTGGTGAAAATCCCCCAAAAATAGATCTTTTTCTTTGGCATGTCATAATGTCCAAGGAAATAATGTTGATGGACATTGAGAAAGTGGCACAGAACTCTAAAAACTGTGGGATCTTTATGTTTTTGAGTCTTCTGAAACTTTCGCATTTTTATTATGATCATGTCCATGGACATTATTGTAGTTGACGTCATGACACGTCACCAATATTTCGCCATTGATTTAGTCCTCGTGTTGGCAAAATGTTGACCATCGTTTGGCATCCGATTTGAGATCACATCATGCGGATTTTGTAACTTGATTGGATGGTCCTTTTTGGCTGGGTTTATAACCATTACATATGCTATAAATATAAGCGTTTAGTAATCACAATCTTAATAAACGATGTCCTCTAACTAGGCAATATGGTCTATATATACTATAGATTAATTAGTCAATCCATTTTTCATTAGCTATAATTCACGCTTACTTCCTCAATGCCTGTATTAAAAGCGGGCAAAAGCAATGAACGAATATATTTCTTCAAAAGGAGCTCTTAAATACGAGTATGCCTATGATACTTTAGCATTTTCTCAACAGTGAAGCATGTTGTTCTGTACATTTTAATCACCAACAATTTTGCAAAATATTTAACATTGAAATGTTTCTTTAATTGTTTGCCTGTAAAAGGACTGCTTCGCGGACGCAGCGATGGTCATACTACTTCTCCTGCTGCGGAAAAATGAGAACGTCTTAAAAGTGTTGCAATCGCTTGCTTCTTTTACTTCTACCTTCACAACCAGATGACAGTGAAACAAATGGAGTTATATCAGCTACTTGAGGATGTATTAGTAAAAAGCTAACGTCAGCCGTGGCCGACAATATTATACCCTGCTCTTCTGGATGTTCAGAAAAGCCAACTGAAAATAGGTTTTTGGACGCCGTTGGACGTGATCTAAATTAACTTAGGTTTTACAACTACTGTCATATTTGTATTTGTGCATTGTTTTTGGTAAAAACAGTTAAATCTGAAACGAATTTCTTAACGTCGCAAAGTTCCCATACTAGCTAGCATTGGCGAGAATAGAAAAACTATTCAGAATACAATGAAACTTCATTTCTAAATGGAATATTATATGCTGATTTAAAGATGTGTTCGGATTGTATGTAAAATTCGCGGTTTTTTGTAAATGCAATTTTTTTATTGGATTCCACTGAATCATTTGGCTTATATACTAGGGTTGAACTAATACAATGATCTGCTCTCAAAAAGGTTAGTATTCTAAATTTTAAGAATTTTTGAAAAAAACACAAATTTATAATAAAAAACTATACGTTTTTCTTTAATGTTTTTGATGTTTTTTGGAATTAAAAATTGAGAATTTTTCGAATAAAAAATTCATCATATATACTTTTTAAAAAATGAAAATCCAAAAGAATCGGACGAAATCGGCCAAGATTTTTTTTCTAAAAGACGAAAGTCTAAACTATTTAATCGTAATGGGTTTTGGATGGTTTTGCTTATTGGAATCTGAAATTAAGAATTTTTTTAATACAAAGTTCTTCATAGACACTTTTTAAAAACTGATAATTAATACGAATCGGACAAAATCGGCAAAGATATCGTTTTTTCTAAAAGACGAAAGTTCAAACTAAATTATTGTGCACAAAAATTTCACCGAATTTTTGGTGTGTTTTGCTTCTTCTTGGCATTAAAAATTAAGAACTTTTCGAATACAAAATTAATCCTAGACACTTTTTAAGAACTGAAAATCAAAAAGAATCGTACATGCAGAGAAAAAACATGGTTACTACATGGTCGCGGCAGTAATAATATGTTCGCCGCATCCATAGCATTGTAAACTGAATTTATTTTTGACAATAGTATAATTGATGCAATATTAATATTGTTGAAATGTAACAATAGTATTATTGCCAAATTTAAAAATGAATGTATGGTTATAACAACAATACAAATATGGTTGGTGTGTTTTCCGTTTTATGTTAACAATAATATGATTACGGCAATCATACTGTATGATTGTAATTTTTCTTCATTTATATAAAATTAAAATTGTTTAAAATAAGGTGCTTTAGCTTTGTTTAACTGAAATATTTTTAATAAAAACACTTACGTTTATTTAAACTTATTTTTTCTACTGAAGTAAATCACTCCCTATTATTTTGAATTTAATGTATTTTTGAAAAATTTTCATAATTCAAATCTAAATAGGGATTATACTATGGTTGTTGGGATCATAGTATGGTTGTGGGGATCATACTATGGTTGTGGGGATCATACTATGGTTGTATATGAAACATACAATGGTTGTGAGGATCATACTATGGTTGTGAAGATCATAGTATGGTTGAGTGTGAATCATACTATGGTTATGGGGATCATAGTATGGTTATTTGTGAATCATACTATTGTTGTGAGCATCATAGTATGGTTGTAGTTGAATCATACTATTGTTGTGAGGATCATAATATTGTAGTAACACAACCATATACCCAACAATAGTATTATCCTCTTTGAATATTGTCACCACAACCATACTTTTTTTCTGCGTGTAGAAAATCGGCA
Source organism: Hydrotaea diabolus (assembly GCA_963513945.1). Lineage (NCBI taxonomy): Eukaryota > Metazoa > Arthropoda > Insecta > Diptera > Muscidae > Hydrotaea > Hydrotaea diabolus. Next base: position 49,597,820 of record OY740716.1, read on the forward strand.
GAGATATCGCTATTTCTGATAGTCCAAAGTCCAAACTTATTTGTTATTTCATAAAATTTCACCGAGAAATTTAAAATGTTTTATTATATGTGACAGCGCATAGCGAAAGGGACCTAAGGGTAAACAAATCAATTTTAATTTTTTTTTCTTTTCTTTTTTTTGATGTGGACAACATCTGAGCATCGAATGAGACCGATCCCATGCCCCAAAAGTGTCCCCTCCCAGAGATATGCGCGTTTTATGAAAGTGAAGTCGACGATTCTAAGAGCAAATAGAAAGGGACCTAATCTTTAAAATGGCTCTCCTGAACAAAACTGGTTTTTAACCTTAGGTCCCTTTCTATTTTGTGCGTCACACATACACTTTTTTAAAAATGAAAATCAAGTAGAATAGGACAAAATTGGCAATAATTACGTTTTTTTTTAAACACGAAAGTCCAAACTAATTTGAACCGAATGTTTTGTTGTGTTTTGCTTTTTGGCGTCAAACATTGAGAATTTCTCGAAACAAAAATTAATCCTAGACACTTGTTAATAGCTGAAGATCGAAAGGAATCGGATGAAGTCGACGATGATTTCGGGTTGGAAGCACTCCATTTCCAAACTTATTTATTGTGCAAAAAAATGTCACCGAATTTGTTGGTGTGTTTCGCTTCTTGGCATAAGAAATTGAGAATTTTCGAAAAAAAATTTATCCAAGACACTTTCACAAAATGTTTATCAAAAAAAATCGGATGAAATGGGCGAAGGTTGGGTTTTTTTTCTAACAGACTAAAGTCCAGATTATTACTCGTTTATTGTGCAAACAAATTTCATCGAATTTTTGAAGTTTTTTGCTTTTGGAAATCAAAAATTAAAAATTCCTGGACACTTTTTAAAAAATGAAAATCAAAAATAATCGACGGAAATTTCGGTTTTTTCTAATAGACAAAAGTCAAAACTAATTTATTGTGCAACAAAATTTTACCGATTTTTTTTTGTTTTACCATAAAAAATTTAAAATTTTTCCCATTAAAACAAAATATTACAAAATTTATTAAAAATATGTAATAGTAATAAAAGTTATAAAAAATGTAAAAACGCTTAATAAGTATCTTTCTTTAACTATTCCGTCGTATCGATTCCGTCTAAAAATGTGTCGGTGAAAAATATTTTCGTTCAACTACTCAGAAACGAGCCCAAAAAAACTACAGTGCGAGCTCGATGATCGCAACCACCTATTATTGTTTGCAACCAGTAAAATTTTTGCACTGCGCTGTAAATATTTTGGCAACCGGGAAAGGGTATCTACAACGTCTATTAAAAACTGTTGGAATGTTCTAATGGTAAACGATGTTCATTGGTCGAACGAGGAGGACATAATGGGATGTCCATTATGTATCATAAGTGCCCAAACTCTTGACGAACAGTCACTAGTGACAACTATTGAGGACTTACTTCTGAACATATCTCCTAACAGTAATGTTTCCGAAGGAGAAATCAATGAGTGGCTTAATAAAACACAAAGAACAAACTTTTGCGAAGAGGCTGAAGAAATTAGTGGTGTCGAAATCTCTTGTGTCGAAGGATCTTCCGAAGTAGAAGATGTTCAGTTATCAACAATAACAACAGCTCATATTTTCAAAGCTCTTGTTATTGGCATTCAATGGGCAACTGAAAATGGCATACCATTCCAAAAAATTGCAGCTTTGAGTAAAGTACCAGAGATCGCTGCAAAAAAAAAGTTGTAGAGCTCAAAGAAACAGACAAGTGTAATAAAATTGTTTACAACAAATTCCAATACATAAACAATACCCATCTGTAACCTATTGAAAGCAATTCATCCCATCTCTCTATAGCCAGTTATAAACTGTTTCTTTTCATGAATATTAACGCGAATTTTTGAAGTTTCTATTTAATTTTCATAACAAAACAATCCAAGAGTTTCGACAAGAAGCTTCTCTGCTCAAATGGATATAAGTAGATAGTCTTTGCAGTCAATTATGCACAAATATTTAAACTTCTTCCCATATAAAATTCAAATGGGCAACAAACTGAACGCATCAGATTCGCTACCCGATTCGCTTGGACTTTTGCCAGAAGATGCTTTAAATGGTGGAAGAGGACGGAAATACATTGAAGTGTCTTTTCTATCTGACGAGGACCATTTCGATATAAACGCCAACATAAAAAAAACAAAATTGTCGAAAATGGAGTGCTTCCAACCCACAGATACTTAATGAGACGGAATTGCTTCCACTTCGTGTCACAGTGTGAAGTGCAGTTTCATCACTCTGCATTGTCGAGCCCTAGTTCTTCGAGGAAAGCGGTCATACCGTGACGGTTACTGGAGACCGCTACTTGAGCATGTTGAGAGAGTTTTTCTATCCAGAATTACGCCGAATGATAATTTCTTTTAACTCGGTGTGGTTTCAGCAAGATGGTGCAACTCGGCCTGTTATGGCAGAATTGCGACGAAAATTTCCCAATAAGTTGATATCCAGAAACTCCACATTACGTTGGCCCCCGAGGTAGCCTACAACTTACTTTTTTTTGTAGGGTTATTGCAAACAGGAAGTCCATAAAGCAAATCTAACAAATTTGAATGTACTCAAGCAATCCATTCGAGAAACAATTGCGCCTGTTCCTGTCTCAACTCTTCTAGCAGTAATTTTTTTTTATATCAACTTTATTTGCAATCTATTTACATATAAACATTAGGCAAATTTTATATTAACTAAAAAAATCATAGTACTCATAAGCCCGATTGATCTTATAAAGTATAAATAACAATATTATTATATATTACAATATTTACGAGGTTATTATTTTACAATATTTACATGATTATTTTCTAGCAGTAATGAACAACTTTTTGCTAAGATGACGCTCATGCAACAACGAGCAGCGGGATCATTAAAATTCTATTATTCCTAAAACTAATTAAGCTATATTTAATGAAATTGAATGTACTTTAATATAAATAAAAGAAAAATGAATTGCATACATTGTAAAAAAAAATTATAAGAGTTTCTTAATGTAGCAATATTCATCAGCTACCCTGTACTTGCTTTTGCCAATTTTCATGAAGATCGGACAACAATTGCGAGCTGTAGTTTGATTACAAGCTTTAGATGGACGGACAGACGATTTACAACGTTAAATCGAATCGAAAGTTACTGATTCTAAGTCTAACGGTACACTTAATGGTGGGTCTAGCTCAAATATTTCTTGTAGTTACAAACATTTGCCATAAAATTAATTTATGATACCTTGTTCGACAGACTGGTGCAGGGTATAATTTTATCAACGGTTACCAAATGGCATAGATGACGGACTGACTGCGTGACGGAAAAAATGAATGGCTTAAGCATTAGCCAACGACAACAACACCAATGACAGCGACAACGAAATAAAGCATTTTAAATGTTAAAAGTATAAAGGATGTACGAAAGCAGATACATACATAAATACACACACACACACACACACACACACACACACACACACTTACATGTATATGTATATGCTGCAGCAATACAATGTTCTATATTGCAGGATTTACAGTCGCTTTCCCGGCAAACATTAAAAGCCTAATTCTTTATCCAGATTACGCAAAAAAGGCTCACCCAGAAAAAAGTTCACAACTTTTATGGTCTTAAAACAAAAACAAAATAAAAATGTACAAAAAGGAAAAAAAAAACAACAGCAACATCAGTTCCAGCAAAACAATGAAATACAACTAAAAGAGAGAAGACAATCCAAATAGACACTTTAAAAAAAAAACGGAACCGAAAAGGGTCGTTTGGCTCGGCTTGGCTCTTGTGGGTGTGTTCGTGTGTGTGTGTATAAAAATAGAGTGTGCGGGTATGTGAGTTCGTGTATGTTGTTGGGCATTGTTCTGGTCTGCCTTTATGACATTGACTTACGTTGAGTTGCGTTAACTTCAGCTGTACTTGGGTTGGCAGATATGAGTTATTTTTGCAGCGTGGGGATCTGCTGAAAGTTAACCACCACCATTATATGTCTTGACAAAGTACATGACTGCAAATAAACAAAGGAAAACAAACAGTTGGCAACTCTACCAAGACTGTTTTATTTCCTGTGTTCAAAGAACAACAACTTTAAAAGTCCAAATCATGTATTATTATACTTAAACTCACATTACTGATTAGGGAATTCATGCGTTAAAGGATGTTTCAACCAAGCTTTAAGAGAGCAATAAAAACAAAAACAATTTAAGTAGACAAGTTTCGGTTTTACCTATACGGGGAAGGGACGCGGTTAGATGTAAATTTTACGTTGGTTTATTAATCTAATATTAATGTTTATACTCAGACATTTCGCTACCACATTTTAATTACTTAGTAGGGACATAAATACTGTTACACATGTTTAATGCTGTAAAATAAAAAGTACTGAATGTTTTTGGACCAAATATTTTTTTAATATATTGATTGATGTATATTGTATCCAAAAGGAATCAACTTATTCGTATTGTCCGCCTTTTACCTTTACACACTCCTTAAGTCTCACCGGCCAATCTTCAATAGCTGCAAGTACCTCGTCCATTAGAAAATTGGACACAGCTCGAACCAAAGCAGTCTTAAGAGATTTAATGTTGGTTGGGGTACTTTTTGTGAAAAACCTTGTCCTCTAAAACCGTCCACAATTTATAATCCAATGGGTTCAAATCTGGACTGCCTGAGGGCCATTCTCCAGAAGAAATGAACGCTGGTAAATTGTTCCAAGCCAGGCCTGGTACGTCTTAGCCTTATGGGCCGGCGCAGAATTCGCTGGAAAGTCCATGGCTGGTTTTGGAACAGGGAATTTGTAAGAGGCTTCACAACAGCTTCCAAAGCGGTTTCTTGGTAAACTTTGGCCGATGTTTTGACTCCTTGTTCGCAGAAATGCAGGTCAGTAACCCCATCGTAAGAGACACCCCATCAAACCACGACTGAAGCTGGGTGATGGCCCTTTTCCACCCTTGGTATCAGTTCAGATGGTTGCAGACCGCGCATACACTCTATTATTAAGCTTGTTAATTTTTTCCTGAACTGTAAAATTTTTTTCATCGATGAACAAATTTTTTCTTTGCAAGTATCTTTTGTGTCCTCTAAAACCGTCCACAATTTATAATCCAATGGGTTCAAATCTGGACTGCCTGAGGGTCATTCTTCAGAGGAAATGAACGCTGGCAAATTGTTTCGAAGCCAGGCCTGGTACGTTTTAGCCTTATGGGCCGGCGCAGAGTCCTGCTGGAAAGTCCATGGCTGGTTTTGGAACAGGGAATTGTTAAGAGGCTTCACAACAGCTGCCAAAACGGTTTTTTTGGTAAACTTTGGCCGATGTTTTGACTCCTTGTTCGCAGAAATGCAAGTCAGTGACCCCATCGTAAGACACCCCATCAAACCATGACTGAAGCTGGGTGATGACCCTTTTCCTCCCTTGGTATCAGTTCAGATGCTTAGATGACCGCGCATACACTCTATTATTTTTCTTGTTAATTTTTTCCTGAACGGTAAAATTTTTTCCATCGATGAACAAAATTTTACCGGCAAGTTATCAGCGTGTTTCACCAAAAGACGTTTGCATTTTTCAATCCTATTTTTTTTTAAAGCTGCAGTCAATAAATGTCCGGTACGTCGTTTGAAAGCCCCAAGTCTCAAGTATTTTTTAATGGTTTGACTCATGGACTTTTGCGTGATATTCATCTCACGGGCCATGATATTCTATTTTCAGAGCGGACTTTTGTGAATTCTCGATTTAATGGGTTTGATGACATGCGGTGTTCGAACAGAGCGTAGGCGGCCCGACCGGTGACGGTCTTTTAAATCTTCAGTCTTCTCAAACAGTTTTATGCATCGGTAGACGAACATGCGGCTTATCCCTAGTGGTTGGATCGTTTTGAAAATATCGCTTTTTTCCTTTGACGTTTGAAAAGCGCTATTACAGTGATACGGTTATCATTATCTGACTACTTCATGATGAAAGTTGAAACAATTTTAAAATCCCGTTACAGACTAACGCTATTGAGGTTAGCTTTCAAAACCCATATGACATTAACGGGGTTTGTTCAGTTCTACTATTGAAATGGGTGTGTTCAATGTTGTAAGATCGTTTGTGTCGGAAATACTTAAAAGTAGAGTCTTTACCTTTTTTGACTTAGACGTTTAAAAAGATGCAATTAACATATTGAAGAATAAAATCGAAGCGAAATTCATGCATCGGGCAGAAAGTCATGTTATTTAAGGAGAAGGTACAATAAGGGGCAGGGTTAGGAAGCGACGTTTTTGTTAACTATTGTATTTACGTATACCCTACAGCACACTATGATAAAGTGTATAATGACTAAGTACAGATAATTGTAATAATTTCAATTAATGAAGATGGACCGCATTATAAGTATACGATCAATTCGGAATCTGATTTCAATCAGCGATGTCAGTCCATACACACCTATTTCCGCCAGTTCGTCTCTCCATCTGCCGTTGTTATAAAAGAACAGGTCGGAATTACATTCTTGAAATTGGGGCCAGGACGAATTTGTCGGTTCGGTGTGTTCCCAGTTGCAGAGTCTACAGCTAAGAGTATAGGACTCTGTTTCGACCAATTTTTGCCCATAGTGACTAGTACCAGTCCATGCTTATGAATGGTTCCCGCACTAAACTTCCCCACGGCATGGGGTTCTAAAAGCCACATCATGCAACCCGATCATGCTCAACTTTTGCATAGTACGAAGGCATTTCAGCAATTCCGTGATTTTTCGAATAAAGCATTTTTTTTTGCAAAGAAGAAATTCTATTTCAACACAATCTCCTTTTAGCTCAATAGACTTGGTCCAACGTTTTTCTAAATTTTGTATCCCTTCCTTCTAAAACAATAGGATTTTTCGAGGTCCATAAAATATGCATTTCTTTGATCAATAATTTCATCGTTTGAGCTGAATATCATTACACCAGGCAATTTCTTTAGATTTGGAAATAGGCACTGGAAGGTAAATCCGGAGAATATGGCGGATGAGATACCAAAAGAACATTTTTCTTGACCTTAAGGGGTCGTGTTGTTTTTAAATCCTTGTTAAATCGGTACAATAAGTTGACATACGAGGGCGACCGCAAAACTAACTGACCTGGCACATTTTCTGTTTTTCTAGCAACTTTTTTTTTGTTTTTTAAAAGCAATCTTTTATAAGCCATCTTTCAAAATTTCCGAAATTTTTAATGATTATTTTCTTTGTTACAGGTGATTGAAGTAAACAAGTTTTATAACTTTTGAAAAATGGAAAATAATGAATTTCGTGCGGTAATTAACACTTTTATATAAAAGGTTATACGCTACAATTAATCAAAGATGAATTGGATTCTGTTCACGGTGATAATGCACCATCATACTCCACCGTGAAATCCAGGGTTCAACAATTTAAAATGGGTCGTTCAAGTACGGAAGATGAACAACGCTCTGGAAGACCGAAAACTGCTACTACTATTGAAAACATTAGAAAAATATTTAATGAAGTGACTAAAGAGCGTAATGCAATAGAGTTCTTGCGCCGATTCATAACTGTTAATGAAACATGGATCCATCACTACATCCCAGAATGCAAAGAACAGTCAAAACAATGGATAGAAGCTGGTAAAAGTGGTCCCAAGAAGGCGAAAACTGTTAAGTCAGCAGGAAGAGTAATTTCCACAGTATTTTGGGATGCAAGGGGTATTATATTTATTGATTATCTTGAGAAAAGAAAAACTATAAATAGTGAATATTGGATCGGTTGAGTGAAGAAATCAAGATAAAACGACCGCATTTAAAAAAAAAGTTATTTTTCATCAAGATAAAGCTCCTTCACACACTGCATTTTTAACTCAACAGAAACTGGCCGAATTACGATTTGAAATTGCTCCGCATCCACCATATAGTCCAGATTTAGCTCCTTCCTATTATTTCTTGTTTCAAAATTTAAAAAAAATTCTTGGTGGCAAAAACTTTTCGTCCAATAGCGAGGTTATTGCTGAAACTGAGGCATATTTTAAAGGTCTTGAAAAATCTTATTTTTCGGATGGAATTAAAAAACTTGAAAAACGTCTGATGAAGTGTGTTGAGTTGGAAGGAGATTATGTTGAAAAATAAATAATAATAATTCCTAAAAAACGGTTCTTTTTATGTTAAGCCAGTTACTTTTGCGGTCGCCCTCGTAAAATTCGCCATTTATTGTTTTTCCCTTTTGATGGTAATCTATGTGGATTAAACCGGCGTTCATCCCAAAAAAAAACTGTTGTCATCACCTTTTTGGCCGACAAAGTCACCTTGGCCTTCTTTGAATCCGGTTCACTCGGAGAAACCCATTGTTTATACTGCTGCTTGGTGTCCGAAGAGTTGTAATGAATTCATGTTTCATCCACAGTTACAAATCGCCGCAAAAACTCATTCGAATTGTGGTTTAACAACTGCAAACAATTCTCTAAGGTTGTAACACGATTACGTTTATGGTCAATTGACAGCAAACGCGGCAAACAGCTTTCTTAAGCCCAACTGATCATGTGAAATCGAAACCACACAGCCATACGAAATGCGTACGGTATCAGCAATCTCACGCACTTTTACTCTTTGATCGGCCAACGCCATACTACGAGTATATGAATTTTTTGACATTTTCGGGTGTATTGATCTCAAATGGACGTTCAGAACGTTCAGCGTCATTTGTGTTTGTGCGACCACAACGAAAGTCAGCGGACCACTTATTTTCCATTGAAATTTATGTCGCAGAGTCCCCATAGTGTTTATCTAGCTTTTCCTTGGTTTGATTGACGGTTGTTTTTTCGCAAAAAATAATGTTTGATGAGCACTTGAAATTCACTATTTTCTATTTTTAACAAAATCACCGAGGTTACATGATTTGAACAGCTGTTAAGCACAAACTAAATAACGGATCTCTCTCAAAATTTTACAGTAGTCTAGTAACATGTGTTACTTGATAGGAGCAGTGTTGCATTTTACACAGGGTGTCCACCGGGAAGGTATACTACTTTGCTTGTTTATAATTTTTGATTAAATTAAAGTGAATAAATCTTATATTGATAAATGTTTCATTTAATGTCGGCAATTATTTATGAAATAAAATATCAAATATATGTCCGCAACTGTTAGCCTCACAAGTGCGAGCCCTTTTGAGCACAGTTTTCATTACATTCAGCACGGCGTTGAATTGAGGTTGATGGATTGTTTTGAAGACTTTCTTGAGCAGCAGTAATGTTTTCAGCCTATATTGAATTACTTTGTGGTCCATGCTTGGGCCTATCACTCTGTATAACTTAATTAATCTATAACTGCGAGCAAGTTGGTTACGGAATAACTGATATGTCCTAGTACTATAGTCCCCATACAATGATTGCCATAACAAAATTATGATCCCAACAACCATATTTTGACCCCGACAACTATGATTCACATTCAACCACACTACACTGTGGAGCAAAAGTATACCGCCTTAATTTTTTTTGTGGTTTTCATAATTAGTAGTGTAATAGGAAAAATCTTATTATTAGGAATTTGAGACAATATAAAACAAAAAATATTTTTAAAAAAATAGGCAAATTTATTTCGTGTAAAAACAAAAATTTTATTTTTTTAAAGGAAAAATATTTTTTGAAAAATATCATTCTGAATTCGAAGGAAATACTCTTTAATATACTTATAATGGGTAGGTCCTCCATTGTTAGAAATTAGCTCAAAGATGCGTTGTGGCATTCTACTGATGAGTTAGGCGAACTACATTTGTGATTGTCTCCAACGTTTCAATTACCGCCGATTTGAGGTCTTCAGTATGATCAAGCAATATGATAAGTGCTAATTGCCACCATACATTTTGCATACCATCATTCCCTAAATATTTTCTATTTAGTTCTGGTCAGGAGAGCTGGCTGTCCATACCAACTGAGGTATGTTATGGGACCCTAACCACATATCTTGCTGGAAAATCATATTTTGTTCACAGCTCCGCTCAAAAAAAAGCCGGAGGAATTGTTTGGATATTTTGTAAAAGATAAGTATTGTGTATTCTGTTGAATTTATTCTGGCCATCTCAAGCATACCATTGGCACAAAATGCTTCTCAAACCATCAGGGATCCTTCACGGAAATTCGTTTTGGAAAAATTGCGTGGCTCTTTGTGTAAATCTCTCCAGTAAGAATTATACCCATTCGGACCGACCAGGTTGAACTTTTTCTCATCAGAGAAAAACTGACACTTTCCGTTGAAGAAAACAAGTAGCAGTAACCCTAACAGATTAAGATGATTATTTGAACTAAATTTGAACATATATTAGTTGTTGTTATACGAGGGCGGTTCGGAAACTTCTTAGCCTAGCACAAAAAGCGCGGTATAAACAGAAAAAAGTTAAGTGTTTTGGAAACTTCCATCTCTGCTATGAACACATGTTAAATTTTGATTCGAACTGGTAACTCCTTCATATAGAAACAGGTGTTCACATCCGCATCCGCGATTTTTTTACAATGGAAAAATTAGAAATGCGTGGTGTCAATCAATATTTACATAAAAAAGGTTTATCGGGACTAGAAATTCATAACGATATGGTGAATGTGTTAAGTGAAAGTGCTCCTTCATATGCAACATTAAAAAATTAGGTTGCTGAATTTAAACGTGGTCGTACAACCATTGAAGGTGAACCACGTAGTGGACGTCCAAAAACAGCAACAACAACAGAAATTGTAGCCAAAGTGCATGATATGGTATTAAATGATCGACGAATAAAAGTGCGTGAAATAGCTAATATCATGGGAATCTCAAATGATCGAGTCCATTTAATTTTGCATGAAGAACTACAGATGAAAAAGCTTTCTGCAAGATGGGTGCCGGACTTGTTAACAGTCGACCAAAAACGCATAAGAATGAACATTTCTCAACCTTGTTTGGATCGTTTTCAGCGAAATAAAATGGATTTTAAGCGTCGTTTCATAACTGTTGATGAGACATGGATCCACCACTATTCTCCAGAGACAAAAGAACAATCTAAACAATGGACTGAAGCGGGAGGAAGTGCCCCAAAGAAGGCAAAAACAATTCAATCGGCTGGTAAGGTTATGGCAACGGTTTTTTGGGACTTCAAAGGTATTTTTTTGATTGACTATTTGCAAAAGGGTAAACAATAAATTCAGAGTACTATTGCAACCTTTTAGATCAATTAAATGTACAAATTCGAGAAAAACGTCCTGGCTTACAACACAAAAAAATAATTTTTCATCAAGACAAAGCACCAGCGCACAAGAGTTTTTCACAATGGCTAAAATCAACGAATTAAAGTGCGATTAGCTTGACCACGAGTTGCTTGCCTTGCCTGTGTATCTTTCCGCTGTTGCTTGTGTATCTTTCCATGGTTTAAATTGAGTTAGTCTGAAATTGAAAAATACGAGTATCAAATGAAATGCAGAAAAAAGCTTGACGTTTAGGTGTGGTTCACATTTAACATCGGCCCTTTAAATTTAACCACCCTTAAGATCCATTGTTTGAGCAGCTGTGTGGCAAGTGACACCGTCCTGTTGAAACCAAATGTCATTTACAGTACGGGCTTCAATTATAGGTAACCGAAAGTCCGATATCATGGCGGGATAGCAGCACCATTCAAGGTTACGTTCCAGCCATTAGCATTTTTGAAACAATATGGACCGATGACTTTACCAGCGCATAAACCGGTATAATGGCACTATGTGAACCTCTTCTGGTTGCTCTTAAATGAACTGTTACAGCGTGTAAATCGTTTTTTGTCTAGTGCATAGTTATAGCCGCGGTGTTAAAAGCAAAAATACACAGTTAACGGCTTATAGATTTTTCTTGTTCTTGTTGCCTTTTTGTCTATAACAAAAGAATAATGTGTTCTGATTGCATTTAGTTGTATTTTTGATATGCCGTCTGGTGCTAATTTGACAGAAATCGAAAAGGAAAAATTATTGCCTTTCGGGAAGAAGGTTAAAGTTTTCGAGAAATAAAAAAAAAAAATAAATCGATCTGATAAAGTGGTCCAAAATATTTTACAAAGTCCTTCTGATTACACACAAAAAAATCAATGTAGGACAAAGATACAAGCTAAAAGCTTGGAATAAACGCAAGATTGTCAATTGTACCAGTAACTCGACAAGAAACAGCTAATTAAAAAGCCCAAGAGTGTGGTCTAAACGTATCCCGTTGAACTGTAAATCGATCCCACGACAGCCGGTTCTACGCACCGGATCGACCCGAAGCAGCAAATCTTCGGCCAAGGGCTGTCACCCCGGTACGGTTTGCCGCTACAACAACAACAGGCAACAGTGGATGATCAATTTTCGAAGAAAATCACATTCAGTGATGAGGTACATTTTCAACTCAGTGGATTCGTCAATAAGCAGAATTGCCGCATTTGGGCGATTGATAATCCAAGAGTGATTTTCGAAAAAAAACAATGCACCCACAAAGAGTGACCGTATTTTTCGAAAATGAGGCCGATCAGGCAGTTACTGTGAATGGTGTTCGCTATCGTTAGATGATAGCGAACTTGTTATGGCCCGAATTGGAAGATATAGATGTGGACGATATGTAGTTTGCACAGGACGGTGCCACTAGCACACAGATAACGAAACAATGGCAATTTTGCGCGACAAATTTAATGGCTGTGTTATCTCAAGTCGTGGCTATTTTAATTGGCCGCCAAGATCATGTGATTTGACACCGTTGGACTTCTTTCTTTGGGGTTATTTGAAAGAAAAGGTGTACATCGATAAACCAGCAACAATTCAAGAGCTAAAGTATGAGATAATTCGGCACGTTAACGGCATAGAACCTCAATTATGCCTCAGCGTCATCGAAAATTTGGACAATCGGATGGAGGTGTGCCATCGAGGTCTCGCACGCAGAAAAAAAGTATGGTTGTGGTGACAATATTCGAAGAGGATCATACTATTGTTGGGTATATGGTTGTGACACAACAATATTATGATCCTCACAACAATAGTATGATTCACACATAACCATACTATGATCCCCACAACCATAGTATGATTAACACATAACCATGCTATGATCCCCACAACCATACTATGGTCCTCACAACAATAGTATGTTTCTCATACAACCATAGTATGATCCTCACAACCATAGTATAACTCACACGCAACCATACTATGATCCCCACAACCATAGTATGATTCACACTCAACCATATTATGATCCTCACAACCATAGTATGTTTCTCATACAACTATAGTATGATCCTCACAACCATAGTATGATTCACACACAACTATACTATGATCCCCACAACCATACTATGATCCCCAAAATTAAATTTTTATTAAGTGTGTTATTTTAAATTGCATTACTATTACGAGTAGTTCATAGGCAGATTTGAGGCCATGTTTTTATTAAACATTTCATTCATTCAATATATATTCCAACGGTCAAAAATACTTTTAGTTTCCAGCAGGGGTGAATGCTAATTCACCATCCGTAGACACCAAGTAACGAATGTGATTAAACCATGATCAATGGCTATATACTTAAGTGCAGGCAGATTTTAAATAAACGAGAACCAGTCGCTATTAGAGTATTTTGCCGAACAAAGCAAACACAATAAAAATCCCTCGAACTACCTTCCGATTGTGTTGTTTTTTTAATGGACAGCAACCATTCACTGAATGTGTGTATGTGTTTTTTTTTTGTATTTCAAAAAAACATACGCACATACATACATGTATGCTCTATAAAACCTGTTATGTTATGTCCATAGTCGCAACCATACTGTATGATTGCCGTAATCAAATTTATTGTTAACGTAAATTTTAAATAACAATACTTTTGTTGCACCAACCATGTTTATATGGTTGCTACAACCATATTTTTATTTCTAAATTTGGCAATAATACTATTGTTACATTTCAACAATAGCAATATTGTCGCAATCATACTATTGTCAAAATTAAATTCAAAAAACAATACTATGGTTGCGGTGAACATACTTTTATTGTAGAGAACATATTATTGTTGCGGTGACAATAGTGTAACCATATCTTTTCTCTGCGTGCGGCGGCCATTTGGCCGATATTTTGTTTCATACATAATTGAACCATACCAATATTATCATGGTTAAAAAAAATTAAATAATATGTGTTTTATTCAAAGTAAGCATCAGCGCTTAAAATTTAACTACCCTTTATTAGGAGGTCATTTCGAAGAGCCGATAATTTCACGTTTTGGATCAGTAAGTTGACCGCCTAGATCGTGTGATATCACACCTTTAAAGTTTTTACCTTGGGGCTACTTAAAGTCCAAAGCTTAAGCAGGCAAACCAGCTAAGGTACAGGTTTTGGAAGCCAACATTACACGAGTCATTAGCGCCATGCCGGTCGAATGCTCGAACGAGTCATCCAAAATTGTACGGAATGGACACCCTGAGGCGTAGTTGCGGCCAACATTTGAAGGAAATTATGTTCCAAAAATTAATGGCACCAAATGTCCTTTAAAATAAACAATAAAGATCCCACACTTTTATTTGAATTTTTGTAATATTTCTTATTTAAAATACTTTTAGATTGAAACCCCGATATATGATCTGGATTTTTACAGCTTTAACGGGGGTGGACTTTAACAAAAACAAATTTTTAAGATTAAAAGAAACTTTAGTGTTATGCCCTGCGTACTTAAGTGGTATACGAATAAATCCATTTAATTGCAGTTTACCTATTCCGTAGGCCCGTAGGTAAATGGCACTGGCTCCGCTTTTGTTTGCCTTTGTTATTTTATGTATGTATGTATGTAGTATATATACATATATTTCTTGGATTTGCATTAAGCTTAAAACAAATGTCACAAATGTCTGTCGCTGTGTCCTGTTTGTCCTTTATGTGTTTCTTTTCCTGTGCCTTCTCTGAGCTCTTTTGTGGTATGCTTTTATTTACTTTCGTTCCCTTTTGTCGCTGTCATTGTCATCAGTCGGTGTTAATGGTCTTGATGGTGATGCTTCTGTTCTCTGATGGCGGTTGGGTGGGCGTGGAGGTGTGTCCTTTTGTTGCTGTTCGCTTTTTGTTCCATGTAATGGCGTTTATCTGCGTGTTATGACCCTTCTTATCCCAAATCATTTGTTTCTTGTGTAATTTGTCGGTATTTATCAAGTGTTGCAATAACAAAAGATACATTTTCTCTGTTATGCCGTGTGCCATGTGCCGCTCGTCGTGATCTTCGGCTGGTCCCCCGTTTTTCGTTCGTTTGATGATGTCCACCATTGCTTTGTTCAGGTTTATGGCAGCATTAAATATTTAAATTAACAGACACAAATAATGAGTACAACATTATTTATTTAAGCCGATGTTTTGGGCGTTGTGCTAACCTCCCATGCCCATTCTTTCGCTGCTTAACGCACGTATCTGCGAGTATTTCACCTAAGCTTACAACATCCACGGGTCACATGCATTCGCTGGTCTAATAGCATGGCCGACGCCTACAGCAGAGCGTGTGTGATTAGTCATTGTTATCCTTGGGCTTGGGAAATAATACGAGCCCATACATAGGTGTAGCTATTGTTATTTTATTTGGTCGGTTAGTTTGCTTCCGATAATAACAAAACCCAACTTTTGATAGTTCAAACGAGCTACAGCTTGCAATTGCTGTCGCAACGTATGACCTTTTGTTAACGTACTACAGTATTGTCGCAATACGGCATTTTTAGACGTTGCCTCAATATTGTGGGTGTGGTAGATGTGAATGCACTTAATTGGGAAACAGTGTCACAACAATTTTTGTGAATGTTTACTATGGGGATTTTGTAGAAAACGCTAAAATCCTATTGGCCTCACAATCAATCTTCAATCTTCTGATTTTGCCAAATGTTTCAAGAAACGACGAATTATGTGATAGTTGTAACATTTCTTGAGAGCAAAATAATTATTTATAATTATTTATTTAGCAAAAACAGAATTTTAAGTTACTCCAATGATTTTGAATTTTTCTACGAGAATCTAAAGAGAATTAAAAAATTAATGTTTTTCCATTTTCTAAACCGTCCACCAAATTATGGGGTGTTTTAATTCACTTATTCTAGGGTTAAGAATATTTATTTAATTAATCTATAATTATTTAACGTTGGAGTCACTGAAAATAAATTCCTTTGCATCACCACAACAGAATTTTAAATTACTCCAATGATTTTGAATTTTTCTACGAGAATCTAAAGAGAATTAAAAAATTAATATTTTTCCATTTTCTAAACAGTCCATTAAATTATGGGGTGTTTTAGTTCACTTATTCTAGGGTTAGGAATATTTATTTAATTAATCTATAATTACTTAACGTTGGAGTCACTCAAAATAAATTCCTTTGCATCACTACTGCGTCGTGTGGAATATTAGGGCTTAAAATCTTAAGATACCTTTGCATGGGGGCTTATGCATTGCTGAGAAAAAAAAATAAAAAAAACGTGATAAACGAAAAAGTTATTAAAGTTTTAAGTCCCATTATAACTTTGGCCCACCCTGTACATGGATGATTGGCCCACCCTGTACATGGATGATATGATCCAACGTACCATGTGAAGGTTTAATCTTAAGAAACCTTCTGCAGGGACTAAAAGTGACTCACCAACTTCAGTACAAAATATAGTCAGTGTTAAATGAAATACAGGGTGGCCCAAATAAGACCAGCTGATGTGAAACACAAATAACTTTTTTATTTTTTAACATAATTTATTTTTTCTTTTTGCAGATTATAACTGAACTCTTGGAAATTTAAAATGAATACGTACAGTACACAACAACGCATTAAAATGATCGATTTTTGTTATTCTTCTCAACGATTAATTGTTCTGAAGCAGCGAAATTATCGCCGTGTTTTTAACGTAAGATCAGCGCCCACATCTTCAACGATTACAAGTTTAGCTCGCCGTTTTGAGGAACTGGGTTGCAGTTGGCACTACAACTGCATCAGTTACACCCAATCAGATGCACTGTTTGGTGCGGTGTTATGGCCACAAAAATCATCGGCCCATATTTCTTTGAGAATGAGGATGAAACGCCAGAAACGGTCTCGGGGGCTTCTTACAGAACAATGATCGACAACTTTTTGCGGCCAATAGTGGAGCAACATCCTAATTTGTAGTTGCAACAAGTTGGACATACTGCTAGGCAAACTATGCACATGCTTCGTGAAATTTTTGCTGAACGCATAATTTCAAAAAAATTCAGATTTCCCTTGGCCTCCTCGTTCACCAGATTTAACTGCGTCCGATTTTTTTTTTCTGGGGATATTTAAAAGACAAAGTGTAAGTTAACAAACCACAGACACTTGGACAGCTCAAGCAGAATATTCGAGACGAAATACGGCGCCTGCAACCAGAAACTTTACGCCGTGTAATGCAAAATGCGCTAAAAGGAGCCAATGCCTGTGTCGAGCAAAATGGTGGTCATTTGTCTGATGTCATATTTCACACATAGTCACGTTAAATTTCCATAAAATGTATTTAAATTATAAAAATAAATCTTTAAAAAAAAAACGTTATTACAAGAGTTATACGTGTTTAACATCACTAGGTCTCATTTGGGCCACCCTGTATATGGCTTTTCCATACGCGGATTTTGAGCTTAAACCTCATGACATGGCCCTATATAGGGTGCGCTTAATCGAATCAGATAGGGTTCTGAATCGATCAGTCTATCTCCTTGTATTTTGCAATATGTGCAAGATCGAGCTTCAAAGTCTCACTTGAGCGTTAGAAATATATTTCATCGGTCGCTCTTAACGCGCCAGGCTTCATTTAAGCAAGTTTAAATTAAAAACGTATCCTGCATAGAAACTGTTCTTTTATATCGAAAGGTAATTTTTGTAGTTGTGTTATAGTATTTATGGCTCATAGCGCACTACGCTAAATATCAGCACACTCGGATGGATTTCATGACTTCTAGAGTGGCTGAACCTCAACTCAGTTCAAGTCAGGACTGTTCAGAAACAAGGACCGATTACGTCCAATTTTACCAGGTTGAATGCTGATTGCATATAACGCATTAAACGAAATTTGGTCGGAATCGGATGTAATGCCATCTAGAGCTACAGGACCTCCTATCGAGAGGAACGTTTGTTTGGGAGCTTTTGTGGAACAAGAACCTATGGCGGTCAAAACAAGCCATGCGAAGTTTAAGCACATTTGTGTTTGTTTTCTGGTTTCTAGAGTTGCAGGACCTTAAATCCGGAAGGGTCTTTTTGTGGGGGCTATTCGTAAACATGGACCAGTATGGTACATTTTTACCTCAGATGCCGTACCATGCGAAACTTTGTCCGATTTGGATGTAGTATGTGGCCTTTAATGCAGCATATACAGGGTTTTCCATTAAGGACATAACAATTTTATATGTTACTAAAACACCGAATATTAAAGATATAGAGTTCAAATTTATTCCAGGTGTAGTGCAACTGTTACACTTTAAAAACTTAATTCGGTTTTGGTCAAATTTCCACCACTCTTGCACACATTTCGACCGGATCGTTGGCAATTTCGCGTTGGATGTTGTCTCTGAGCGTGACGCATGAAAAAGGTGGCCATTCGGCCGGACCATTTCTCGAGATAACAGGTTCATCGAATTTGCCTTTCAGTAAATCGATTGTAACGCTGGCTGTGTGACTAGTGGCACCGTCTGATGATTTTTCAATGAAATTCTGGATTAACGTGAAACTTTGCAAAAACCACCGACTTAGAAATTCGGTAGTAATTTTTAATGAACTTCATCAGCATGAAAATGTTGACTTCTACTAACGTTTCGATAATAAAAGATCATTAATAATGTTTGAGAACGCGATGGCATAAAGATTAAAAATTGTTATGTCCGGTTTAATCCCTGTTCAATGTGTAAAAGCAACAGAGCGAAATAAAAAAAACGAGCTTAACAAACGTTATGTCCCTATGTAAAACCTATTACTTAAATCAGAGGGACACTATTATGAGAGCTATTGGAAAATATGGAACTGTATTGTCCAGTTTTAGCAGAGTTAATTCTTGGTCCTTATGCAAAATTTGAGCAAGATGTGATCTAACTTTTTTCAAGATATGCAGATCCTCACTTTAGGAGCGACACGTGTGGGTGGGCTATTGTGAAAGTGCACAAGAGGTGCTCGAAATTGGATGTTTTATGACTTCTAAAACTGCACGTTCTAAAATCCTAAAAAAAAACTCTGTATTATATCAAAACATGGACCAAAGTGAACTAATTTCATTAAGGTTGGTCCAAACCTAAACAATTTACCAAGTTTTATTAAAAACGGTTTATTATTGCGATAGATGGACCAGGAGATGGACGGAGGAATAAAAGGGACATTGCTCAATGGAATCAGATAGTGATTTTGAATCGATTGGTATATTTAGAATGGGGATTTTCTTAAATTCCTTTAAGATGTTGCAAACAACAGCAATTTTACTTAACATCAAAAATGGAGTAATGGAGTTATTATTAGATTTTTAAGCTTGTCAAAAAAAGGCGACAATTATGAAATGAAGAAACCCCTATCAAAAAATTTGTAATATTTTTATTGGTATATCCAGGAAAGTTTAATAAAGTTTCCCGGAGTAAATCAATGAGCAAAATACCTACCCTCTATTTACCAGTATATCTTATTCGAAATTTAGCCTAACTAAAACGCCAAGTTTCTCCTAAGCGACAAAAACTCGCAAACTTGTTAGTAATGTTTAAATAAGAGGAGAGGAACACATACACACCAATACATAACCTATGCATACACACTAATACAATCTCCTAAATACATACACATGACGGGCTTCAATTGAAATGGTTATAGCACCCTGCAAACAGTTCAATAATTATTGACTTTAAAGTCACTTCGACAAGTCCATTTGACGATACACAGCTAGTTTACAAAAACAAAATACACTTCTATCGTGGAACAAACAAGAGTGCAGGGTTCACCAAAAAAAGTAGATGAAATCCATTGTGGCTCTTGTTAAATGCGCAGAAGCTCCAACTTGCTGAGACCATATGTATGGATTATTCTTAACTTGAGGACGGAAACAATTTTTACTTATAGTCCTATAACGGGTCTCTGTTAATGGTTGCAGGTTTCCCCCTCCATAACCGTAACACCGCACCAAATAGTGCATCTGGTGTAATACCTTAGGACTCTGGCACTGATCCCTGTTTCTTAAAATGGGAGACTAAGTTTCTAATCATTCTAATCTAAGACGACGATAATTTCGTTAAGTTGAAAAAGAGAAAAAAAAAATTATAAAAAAAAAATTAAAAATACTTTTAACCCTTCAGTCTTATTTCGGCCACCCAGTATTTTGACGATTGTTTACTTATGTACAATTTACAGTAACTAGAAAGAAAAAATAAAAAAAATCTGATTAGTGAACCTGTCGAAAAACTTTATTTTCAAATAGTGGAAAAGTTGTCTCTTCAAAGACTCGAAAAACTCGATATATCAGATTTCACATGTGTACACTTTTTACAAATTTTCTAATCGCTGCTTAAAATTATACGAGGGCGACCGCAAAACTAACTGGCCTGGCACATTTTCTGTTTTACTAGCAACTTTTTTGTTTTGTTTTTTAAAAGCAATCTTTTATAAGCCATCTGTCAAAATTTCCGAAATATTTAAAGATTATTTTCTTTTTTACAGGTGTTTGAAGTAAACAAGTTTTATAATTTTTGAAAAATGGAAAATAAAGAGTTTCGTGTGGTAATTAAACACTTTTATATGAAAGGTTATACGCCACAATTAATCAAAGATGAATTGGATTCTGTTCACGGTGATAATGCACCATCATACTTCACCGTGAAATCCAGGGTTCAACAATTTAAAATGGGTCGTTCAAGTACGGAAGATGAACAACGCTATGGAAGACCGAAAACTGATACTACTATTGAAAACATTAGAAAAATGTTTAATGAAGTGACTAAAGATAGACGAATAAAGCTTAGTGAACTTGCTGATATTGTTAAAATACACGAAAAACAAGTTTGGAGTATTTTACATGATGAACTCCACACGAAAAAGCTATCCGCAAGATATGTGCCGCGTTTGTTGACTTTGCCCCAAAAAATCGTCCGTTGGACCAATTCCGAGGAGCTTTTAGCGATTTATCAGCGTAATCCAATTGAGTTCCTGCGCCGATTCATAACTGTTGATGAAACATGGATCCATCACTACATCCCAGAATGCAAAGAACAGTCAAAACAGTGGATATAAGCTGGTAAAAGTGGTCCCAAGAATATTTGGAAACTATATACTTATATTCGGAAACTATTTTCCTACAGTGCTGAAGTCTACACAGGAGTCTAAAAATAATACTGCGGCAAACATTGAGCCCTTTTTAGAACTTATCACAATAAAAACTCCCATTTTTAATTATTATAACTACAAACAATATTACAAGATTTGCAAAAGAAGTTTCTTTTTTTTAATATGAAATACCTTTTACAGTCTTTCAAACTGCTCGAATTCGACTCATTTACAATATACTTTTGCGCCACTTTAAAAATACTCTAAACGTGGCTAAAAAGTAACATAAGGCATGCATCTTTGGCGGGTTACATTTCATCGTCAAGCACGACGCTATTTAGGCGCTACGAGGATTGGTAAATATATTTCAAGCCTAGGCAACACTAAGTGTTGCCTGGCGCCATCTGACATTTCCATTGGAAAGTTTGACATTTATTAGCATAAACACACTCAGAACGTTTAACACACAGCCCTCCTTTGTGTTGTTTAGAGTGATTTGAAAAAATCAATTTGGCAAAAAAATGGAATTAACTCGTGAACATTGTAGTGCGATCATTCTTCACAACTTACGACGTGGACTATCCCGACAAGAGTGCATCGATGAACTTAAATCTTTGTATGGCGATGAAGCAGCATCCTATAGCACTGTGAAAAACTGGTTTAATGAATTCAATCGTGGCCGACGCTCGCTCAAGGACGAAGGTCGTGAAGGTCATATCAAAAAGGCTGTTGTGGCAGAGAACATTGATGCTGTGAGTAAACTGATAATGCAATATGATCATGTGACATACTGTGAGATAGAGGCATCCTTGGGCATTTCTTCCACCAGCATACATTCGATATTGCATGAACACCTGACCGTTAAAAAGGTTTGTTCTCGTTGCATCCCGCACAATTTGACAATCGTTAAAAAAAGGCTCGTGTCGATTGGTGCAAAGAAATTTTGAAAAAAACTATCGCGGCAATTTAAAAACTTTTATAAGATCGTCACAGGTGAGGAATCATGGATCTATGCGTATGAGCTCGAAACAAAACTGCAATCGACCATGTGGGTCTTCGAAGACGAGCCAAATCCAACGAAACTTGGTCGTAGAGGAAGCACTTCGAAGCAAATGGTCGCCTGTTCTTTGGCAAAACTGGTCCTGTGACTACTTTTCCGCTTAAGGACTTGAGGACTGAAACAATTTTTACTTATAGTTCTATAACGGGTCTCTGTTAATGGTTTCAGGTTTTCCCCTCCATAACCATAACACCGCACCAAACAGTACATCTGGTGTAATACCTTAGGACTCTGGCACTGATCCCTGTTTCTTAAAATGGGAGACTAAGTTTCTAACCATTCTAATCTAAGACACCGATAATTTCGTTGAGTTGAAAAAGAGAAAAAAAAATTTAAAAAAAAAATTTTAAATACTTTTAACTCTTCAGTCTTATTTCGGCCACCCAGTATTTTGACGATTGTTTACTTATGTACAATTTACAGTAACTTGAAAGAGAAAATAAAAAAAAAATCTGATTAGTGAACCTGTCGAAAAACTTTATTTTCAAATAGTGGAAAAGTTGTCTCTTCAAAGACTCGAAAAACTCGATATATCAGATTTCACATGTATACACTTTTTACAAATTTTCTAATCGCTGCTTAAAATTATACGAGGGCGACCGCAAAACTAACTGGCCTGGCACATTTTCTGTTTTACTAGCAACTTTTTTGTTTTGTTTTTTAAAAGCAATCTTTTATAAGCCATCTGTCAAAATTTCCGAAATATTTAAAGATTATTTTCTTTTTTACAGGTGATTGAAGTAAACAAGTTTTATAATTTTTGAAAAATGGAAAATAAAGAGTTTCGTGTGGTAATTAAACACTTTTATATGAAAGGTTATACGCCACAATTAATCAAAGATGAATTGGATTCTGTTCACGGTGATAATGCACCATCATACTTCACCGTGAAATCCAGGGTTCAACAATTTAAAATGGGTCGTTCAAGTACGGAAGATGAACAACGCTATGGAAGACCGAAAACTGATACTACTATTGAAAACATTAGAAAAATGTTTAATGAAGTGACTAAAGATAGACGAATAAAGCTTAGTGAACTTGCTGATATTGTTAAAATACACGAAAAACAAGTTTGGAGTATTTTACATGATGAACTCCACACGAAAAAGCTATCCGCAAGATATGTGCCGCGTTTGTTGACTTTGCCCCAAAAAATCGTCCGTTGGACCAATTCCGAGGAGCTTTTAGCGATTTATCAGCGTAATCCAATTGAGTTCCTGCGCCGATTCATAACTGTTGATGAAACATGGATCCATCACTACATCCCAGAATGCAAAGAACAGTCAAAACAGTGGATATAAGCTGGTAAAAGTGGTCCCAAGA
Source organism: Hydrotaea diabolus (assembly GCA_963513945.1). Lineage (NCBI taxonomy): Eukaryota > Metazoa > Arthropoda > Insecta > Diptera > Muscidae > Hydrotaea > Hydrotaea diabolus. The sequence continues at coordinate 49,621,442 of OY740716.1, forward strand.
ATATTTGGAAACTATATACTTATATTCGGAAACTATTTTCCTACAGTGCTGAAGTCTACACAGGAGTCTAAAAATAATACTGCGGCAAACATTGAGCCCTTTTTAGAACTTATCACAATAAAAACTGCCATTTTTAATTATTATAACTACAAACAATATTACAAGATTTGCAAAAGAAGTTTCTTTTTTTTAATATGAAATACCTTTTACAGTCTTTCAAACTGCTCGAATTCGACTCATTTACAATATACTTTTGCGCCACTTTAAAAATACTCTAAACGTGGCTAAAAAGTAACATAAGGCATGCATCTTTGGCGGGTTACATTTCATCGGCAAGCACGACGCTATTTAGGCGCTACGAGGATTGGTAAATATATTTCAAGCCTAGGCAACACTAAGTGTTGCCTGGCGCCATCTGACATTTCCATTGGAAAGTTTGACATTTATTAGCATAAACACACTCAGAACGTTTAACACACGGCCCTCCTTTGTGTTGTTTAGAGTGATTTGAAAAAATCAATTTGGCAAAAAAATGGAATTAACTCGTGAACATTGTAGTGCGATCATTCTTCACAACTTACGACGTGGACTATCCCGACAAGAGTGCATCGATGAACTTAAATCTTTGTATGGCGATGAAGCAGCATCCTATAGCACTGTGAAAAACTGGTTTAATGAATTCAATCGTGGCCGACGCTCGCTCAAGGACGAAGGTCGTGAAGGTCATATCAAAAAGGCTGTTGTGGCAGAGAACATTGATGCTGCGAGTAAACTGATAATGCAATATGATCATGTGACATACTGTGAGATAGAGGCATCCTTGGGCATTTCTTCCACCAGCATACATTCGATATTGCATGAACACCTGACCGTTAAAAAGGTTTGTTCTCGTTGCATCCCGCACAATTTGACAATCGTTAAAAAAAGGCTCGTGTCGATTGGTGCAAAGAAATTTTGAAAAAAACTATCGCGGCAATTTAAAAACTTTTATAAGATCGTCACAGGTGAGGAATCATGGATCTATGCGTATGAGCTCGAAACAAAACTGCAATCGACCATGTGGGTCTTCGAAGACGAGCCAAATCCAACGAAACTTGGTCGTAGAGGAAGCACTTCGAAGCAAATGGTCGCCTGTTCTTTGGCAAAACTGGTCCTGTGACTACTTTTCCGCTTAAGCAACGTAGGAGGTTGATTCTAAGGGATACCCCAAAATTTGTTTGCCCAAAATCTTCGGAGAAATTCGAAAAACGAACAAAAGAAGACGAATCATTGTGCACCATGAAATTCGAGCTCTTACACAATGGCTCCAACCAGCGCCTTTTTGACCGGTCAAAAGGTCGAATTTATGAATCATCCACCGTACAGTCCTGACTTGGCACCCAATGACATTTTTTTATTCCCGCACATTAAGAAAAAATGCGTGGTCGACGATTTTCATCGCCAAAAGATGCTGTTAAAGCGTTCAAAAACCATGTTTTGGAGGAGTCTCAATCGGAGTGGAAAAAGTGCTTCGACAATTTGTTTGAACGCAGGCAAAAGTGTATAAATCAAGCTGGAGAATACTATGAAAAACAATAAAACCATTTTTCATGAAAAATATTTGCATTTTCATTGGTAGGCCAGAAAAATATATAGCAGCCACATAGATATAGTGTACAAAGATTAGTATCCAGATAGTGTAACTTTAAAGTTACTAAATGGATAGAAAATATTTGCAGGGAACGTCTCTGTAAATGTGTGCTGTAATGCAATGTGTTCAAATGTGGACATACATATGGACGTGCCAGTGAGTGTGTGCGTGGTCTCTTTATAGTTCCATGGGGGAAAATCAAGGGCCTTGTAAGTCCTTCAGTAGCCCTTCATGTAATAATCGGATGCTTGGTTGCTGCATTCTACTCTCATTTAAAATTAACATAGGTTTAGATTGTAGAGCAAGACATTACGCGTCATCCAGAAGGCCTGTAGAATGCATATACAAAATATAAATACAAAGTTTTCTTAATAAGAAATTAATTTTAAATAACTTAACTTTTAGTTTTTTTTTTTAAATTTGTCGATTTGTCTCCTATAGAGTTCGGACATACGGCCGTCTGGTCGCTACTCCTATACTCTACTATTTGCCAAGGGTGGAGCGTGGAATTTACTTTTCGCACTGCAGGCTGTGGCGGCACTGTTAGTCGGAGAAAATGGAGAGTTTGCGTGGCTTATAGTGACTGATGGGAGATTTGTATTCGTTTGCCCTTCAGTTGTCATTATGTATTGGACACGTGAGGAGAGGACATTTTGTGTTAAAGCGTAATTTTCAAATGCGCACTCGATCATTGCAGTACAGCGTGCTTTTCCTCATTGGGTGTGTAAACCAACAAAATATGCGGCACTGGAGTGAAACAAACCCCAGAGAACTTCACCAAAGAACTCTGCAAGAGGACCGCGTCACTGTGCAGGATAACTTTTTACAGCATAACCGGCTTGCCGTAACTGTGAACTCCGAACGGTACTTGACTATGCTCCACGCAGAGAAAAGATATGGTTACACTATGGTCACCGCAACAATACTACGTTCTTTACAATAAAAGCATGTTCGTCGCAACCATAGTATTGCTTTTTGAATTTCATTTTGACAATAGCATGATTGTGACAATATTGCTATTGTTGAAATGTAACAATAGTATTATTGCCAAATTTAGAAATGAAAATATGGTTGTAGCAACCATATAAACATGGTTGGTGTAGCAACAGTATTGTTGTTTAAAATTTACGTTAACAATAATTTTATTACGGCAATCATACAGTATGGTTGCGACTATGAACATAACAAAACAGGTTTTATAGAGCATATATATATGTGTGTGCGTATGTTTTTTTGATATACAAAAAAAACATACACACGATGCAGTGAATGGTTGTTGTCCATTAAAAAAAAATAACAATCGGAAGGTAGTTCGAGGGATTTTTATTGTGTTTACTTTGTTCGGTGAAATACTCTAAAATCGACTTGTTCTCGTTTATTTAAAATCTGCCTGAATTTAAGTATATAGCCTTCGATCATGGGGTTTAATCACATTTTTACTTGGTGTCTACGGATGGTGAAGTAACATTCATCCCTGCTGGCAACTAAAAGTATTTTTGACCGTTGAAATATATATTTTTGTTTCTTGAATGAAATGTTTAATAAAAACATGACCTCAAATCTGGCTATGAACTAATAGTAATGCAATTTAAAATAACAAACTTAATAAAAATCTCTATTATTGAATAACAACAAAAACCAATCCTAATAAATAATTTTGGGGATAATAGTATGGTTGAGTGTAAATCATTCTATCGTTGTGGTGATCATAGTATGGTTGTGAGGATCATACTTTGGTTGTATGAGAACATACTTTTGTTGTGAGGACCATAGTATGGTTGTGGAGATAATAGTATGGTTGAGTGTGAATCATACTATGTTTGTGGGGATCATTGTATGGTTATGTGTGAATCATACTATTGTTGTGAGGATCATAATATTGTTTTGTCACAACCATATACCCAACAATAGTATGATCCTCTTCGAATATTGTCACCCCAACCATAATTTTTTTCTGCGTGTACAGGATTTTTTGAGACGGCTCTTGAGGCAATTCAATTGGAGGATACATGGTTCCAACTGGATGGTGCCACTGCACATTCAGTAAGGATTACCATGAATTGTTTGAATAATGGTTCTTGGACGGTTTATCCCTTTGCGGGGTGATGTGAACTGTCCGGCACGCTCAACAGACTATGATATTTTTTCCTTTGGGGTTGTCTGAAGTCGAAGATGTATATCAACCGTCCCAACATTTTGAAAGACCTAATTGACAATATTGAGGCTGAAATTGGCAGAATACCAGTCGACAAGCTTGTGAGAGTTCATGAAAACTTCAGAAAACGTATTCAGCAGTGTGTAGAAAGCGAAGGTCGACATTTGGAAGATACACTATATGAAACCATGTAATTTTAAAATTCCCTTGCTATTCAGTATAATTAAATATAAAATAAATTTTTCTGAAGTTCATAATTTTCTTATTTCATTCCCAAAATAAACAAATAATCGCGCTCTACTATGAACCTTCGAATATAAAATATTTTTGCTAGGCAGTTTCGAAAAAAATATATTATTGTCGCTGTTTTAGATTTTTCGTTATATCGTCTGCATTTGCAATCGGATCTAAAAGTATGATACATCGATGTTTTTGTCTTTCTTATTCAAAAGTTACTGGCCTGAAGTACCCTGTCCTAGTACTGACCCGTCATATATCAACTGCTACTACCCTAATGGTCCACTCTACTATCAGAAAATTAAAGAAACCACAGAATTTCTAACTTCTAAAAATGTTTTTTGTTTATTTGGCGATTGCAGGAGTTGTCTTTTTAAGTTGTTCGTTGTATCTTTTGTGTTTACAAACGGAAGTAAAATATTATATATAATTGTTTTTTTTCTCAAAGATACTAATTTTTCGATCTTTAAGTCATTGGCCTTAAGTACCTGTTCTGATACTTACCACTCACATGTTAGTTGCTACATCCTACTACCAGAAAATGGAAGCTCGCAAATGTAAATCATTTAATTCTTGCTTAGGAATGTTTTAGTTTTTATTCGCATACTTGTGTTCCATATGTGACAGCGCATAGAGAATGGGACCTAAGGGTAAAAAAATCAATTTTCATTTTTTTTCTTTTTTTGATGTGGACAACATCTGAGCATCGACTGAGACCGATCCCATACCCCAAAAGTGTTCCCTCCCAGAGATATGCGCGTTTTATGAAAGTGAAGTCGACGATTCTTAGCGCAAACAGAAAGGGACCTAATCTTTAAAATGCCTCTCCTGAACAAAACTTTTTATCAACTTTTCACTTTATTTTGATGTGGACAACATCTGAGCATCGAATGAGACCGATCCCATGCCCCAAAAGTGTTCCCTCCCTATGCGCGTTTTATGAAAGTGAAGTTGACGATTTTAAGCGGAAATAGGAAGAGACCTCGTCTTTAAATTGGCTCTCCTGAACAAAACTGGTTTTCAAGCATAGGTCCCTTTCTATTTTGCGCGTCACATATACTGTAGTTGTGAGTTAATAATTAGAATATTGTACGGCTAATACAGTTTGGTCAAGTCAAAAAAAAATTTCTAACGCACTGCAATAGTAGAAATACTACCGACTTAGATGGCTAGAATGTTCTAGGCGACCAGTTTTTTTAAAATCATATTGTTCGACCTGTTCGTGAGAAATTATCCAGCTAGAACAGCGGGGTTATTAGCTCAGCGTGCTGGCTAACAACATCATCTCGAATCCTTCGCTATTTTGTGACGTGTCTGGCAACCATTGATGGTATCAAAACAAGTGAATAAAATAAGCTCGGCCGTGAAGAATCAGGGTCCGATATATTAAGGAGGAGTGACACAGGCCTCCTTTCTACAAGGCTGTGTTTTTTTCCATACCAAAATCTTATATACCAGCTTTTATCGTCATATCAGTATTAGATCACAAAATATAGCCTTTTAAAGTTCAGGGTTGTAAGGGCAGCCCACGCTCTTTTGTCAACGTTTAGCACAATATAGTCAATAAAAATATGGTAATCATTTATTTGATTCTGTTACATTTCTATAAGTATCATCCCATTACTTCAGACATACATGTGATTTTTTCTCATCTGGAATGTGTTCGATCCATGCCAATATCATTTGTTTCAGGTATCACCGTCATATGTGCAGTAGCTCAAGAGATGTTGTCTGTTCAATTTTCTCTAATCGGTCCATTAGTTTGGCCATAAATGCGATTTCTAAATGTGTTTCGATCCATGCCAATATCATATGTTCCATGTGCAGGGTTGTTGATTTTTCCAGATGTTGACCGAGTCCATGCGAGGGAAAAATTTTAACCTTTTAACCGCTCTTGCACATTGTCAATACCATTCGCTTTAGTTCATTAACACATGTCTCTGCAAAATTTCAGCCACCTACCTGTAGTTTGATTTCCACAGACAAATAGACAGGCTGAAGATATAAAGAAAAATGTAAAAGCGCAACCCTATCATTTGCGAAAAAGTCTGTTTTGGAAACTGATTTGCAACAATTCTTTATATACGAAGGTGTACGTCTAGAAATTTGTTTTTAGGTACGATCTACTACAGCCGTGGCGAACACCTTCCGTGCTGCTTTCACGCACATGGCATGGTAGCATGCCTCTCGCAAGTTGAAAGCCAGGAATGTTTTATTGATACTCTCTAATTGAAAATATAAAGCCTGTCCTATAGGATGCCTGTAAAAAGCACCAACGAATGATTGGAGGATTTATTTTATAGTCCAATAGCAGACCTTCTTAGAGAAGCAAATTGAGAATGTGTAGGGATCATTTTTAATTTGCAAAGTAGGCCTTCAGAAATGCGAAGTTTTGGAAGGCATTAATGCCTGTGTATCGAATTTAAAAAGAGGTCTTCATATGAGAAGGCCTTGCCAACTTTCCCGCTGGATTGATAAAATATGTATGCATGGGGGTGGGGCGGAAGATTGTAACACTTTCAATGTAATGCGCTGTTCATGTTGTTGTCGTCGTTGGTGTTGTTCCAATTGGTATTATAGCCACACACACACACTTACTCAATTTTACACACCACTCCAAAAAACCACCCACTCCTAGGCCCTTGCCCACTAAGCGCATATGTGAGTGTCGGTGTGAGGATAATGTTGTCGCTCTCGTCGTTGTTGTTCCTGTTGTTGATGTTTGCTTAAATTTAATTGAAGTTCTATAAGTGAGAGAGGTTCGTGTACAATGTATGGCAAATACAATTTTAATTAAGAACATTTCAAAAAGTGTTGCATTCAAGTTTGCCCTCCTCAACTCACACTTAACTCGAAATGATTAAAAACTACGAATATTTAGCAAAACAACGTCAAACGCAACGAGACCAGCAGCAGAGACATTCACTATACCCCACAACGACAGCTACAGTTGCAACCATAGCAGCAACAAATGAAATCCAATAAATGTGCTTACATAAGCACAAAAGAACAAACAGCAAAAAGAGAAATAGAACTAAAACAGATATTGCAGTTCAAAGTACCAACACTTAAAATAATCATACGATGAACTTCTAGGAAATGTGGTAAGTTGAATATTTTTTATTTTGCTGATAGGGCCAGCCATGGTGTGCACGAATGTCACGTCAGTAAACCCGGGTTCAACTCCAGGTAACAAGTTAATACGGCGCTAAACTTGGTCGGACCGAATCTTATAAACACACAGAGAAAAAATATGGTGACTATATGGTCACGGGTATAATAAAAAGTTCTCTGCAATAAAAGTATGTTCATCGCAACCATAGTATTGTTTTTTTGAGTTACACTTTGACACTAGTAGGATTGCGGTAATTTAAATATTGTTGAAATGTAACAATAACATTGCTGAAATATAACTATGGTATTGTTATCAAATTTAAAAATGAAAATATGGTTGTATGAATATATGGTGGTTGGTGAGACAAAAGTATTGTTTTTTAGGTTTTATGTTAACAATAATATACGTCAATCATACTGTATGATTTTAATTTTTCTTTATTTAAATATGGTTTTTAGAACAATGTTATTGTTACGAAGCTTTTTCAATAAAATTACCTTTTATATGTTAACAACAAGTTTTAGCAAAAAAAGCTAAGGGGTTGGTTGAATAAGATATTTATAATAAATGAAATCTTATGCTTTTAAGCTGATTTTTTCTACTGTTAAATACCTTCAATTATTTTAAATATTATACATTTTAAAATAATTTACCTAATGCAAATCTCTATTGTTGACCACATAACCCAATCCTTATAAAAAATTTTGGGGATCATACTTTGATTGTAGGGATCATAACATGGTTGCGTGTGAATTATACTATGGTTGTGAGGACCTTACTATGGTTTTATGTGAAACATATTTTGGTTGTGAGGACCATAATATGGTTAAGTAAGAAACATACTATGGCCGTGGGTTGTGCTTGATTCATACTATGTGTGATTAAAAGTATGGTTGTATGTGATTCATACTATTGTCGTGAGGATCATAAAATGAGAATCATACTGTTATTATGATGCACATAAGATTACGAGGGCGGTTTGGAAACTTCTTAGCCTAGCACAAAAAAAGTTAAGTGTTTTGGAAACTTTTATCTCTGCTATGAACACATGTTAAATTTTGCTCTGGCAACTCCTTCTTATAGAAACAGGTGTTCACAAAAGACGCATCCGCGATTTTTTTACAATGGAAAAATTAGAAATGCGTGGTGTCATTAAATATTTACATAAAAAAGGTTTATCGGGACAAGAAATTCATAATGATATGGTGAATGTGTTAGGTGAAAGTTCTCCTTCATATGCAACAGTAAAAAATTGGGTTGCTGAATTAAAACGTGGTCGTACAAGCATTGAAGATGAACCACGTAGTGGACGTCCAAAAACAGCAACAACAACAGAAATTGTAGCCAAAGTGCATGATATGGTATTAAATGATCGACGAATAAAAGTGCGTGAAATAGCTAATATCATGGGCATCTCAAATGATCGAGTCTATTTAATTTTGCATGAAGAACTACAGATGAAAAAGCTTTCTGCAAGATGGGTGCCGCACTTGTTAACAGTCGACCAAAAACTCATAAGAATGAACATTTCTCAAGCTTGTTTGGATCGTTTTCAGCGAAATAAAATGGATTTTAAGCGTCGTTTCATAACTGTTGATGAGGCATGGATCCACCACTATACAAAGACAAAAAAACAAAGAGACAAAAGAACAATCCAAGCAATGGACTGTAGCTGGAGGAAGTGCCCCAAAGAAGGCAAAAACAATTCAATCGGCTGGTAAGGTTATGGCAACGGTTTTTTGGGACTACAAAGGTATTTTATTGATTGACTATCTGCAAAAGGGTAAAACAATAAATTCGGAGTACTATTGCAACCTTTTAGATCAATTCGAGAAAAACGTCCTGGCTTACAGCACAAAAAAATAATTTTTCATCAAGACAACGCACCAGCGCACAAGAGTGTTTTAACAATGGCTAAAATCAACGAATTATTCTCCTGATTTAGTTCCCAGTGACTTTTACCTGTTCCCAAATCTAAAAAAATTCCTTGCTGGCAAGCGTTTTACCTCAAATGAAGATGCAATTACAGTTGTAAACCACTATTTTGAAGACCTTGAGGAAAACTATTTTAATCAAGGGATAGAATTGCTAGATAAGCGTTGGACTAAGTGTATTGAAGTTTCAGGAGATTATATTGAAAAATAAAAATATTTTTGAAAAACTAACTATTCTCTTTCATTGATAGGCTAAGAACTTTCCGAACCGCCCTCGTATTGTGCCACATCAATATACCCAACAATAGTATGAGGCTCTTTGAATATTGTTATCCCAACACTTTTTTCTTCGCGTATCCTCTATAAATTATATTCAAAGCAAGACGCAAGGGCGTCTTTATACAAGTATGTGAGCTAAATTAAATGATGGGAAAATATGGTCCGGATACAGTTAATTGGCATTCCATAGTACTACTCTGTACAAAATTTTGTCCAGATCAGATAATAAATGTGGCTTCCAAAGCGTCAGGACCTAAAATCGGGAGGGGACCTTTGTAGGAAGGCTATATAAAATCATGGACTGATATGACTATAAAATATAAACAGTTAATTTCCATGCCATAAAACTACTTCGTGTCAAAGTCCATAGATAGCTATAAATGCTGTTTCCAGAGAGCATGTACCTGAACTCTGGAAGGTACTTTGTATGGGGACTATATTAAAACATTTACCGATTTGCCATATATTTTATCCTCAATCAAATCAAAAGACAGTTTGTACCGACTTTTATATAGAATACCTCCAAAAGTGTGATATTTACAGACGTTTTTTGAGTCCTTGTGTATAGAGAACCCTTTTAGTGGGCTTGGACCATTATATATCCCAAACAACTTGCAACAACAAAACATTTCTCCGTCAAGTTTGGACTTTCTAGGTTGACTATTATGACCATTTCAGCAGACACACCGACGGACGGACGGCCGGTTAACGCTAGAGCGACTTAGATTTAAGCTGATCAAAAACATAGGTTTACCAAACGAAATGCCAAATTTTGTTCACCCCCATCCTATGGTGGACGGATATAAAAGGGAATATGTAGGAAAACATAATTTTTTTTAATTGATTACAGAAAAGGCAATACTAAAAGGGACTATGTGAAATTTTATTATTATTCTTGTGTCACACTCGCCTTTAATTCAAATTGTTTTTTCATTTAAAACGAGTAAGTGGTAAATCTACAGTGGCTCTCACCTTATTTCATACAGTTAATGATTTATCAAAAAAGTTCCCTCTATCAACTATACAAGTAATTTTATTGGAAAAACTTATATGAACATTAGAGATCACGTTATAATATACTAAATTCACACAAAATAAATAAAAAACAGTTTGTTCCTTTATCTTCTAGAGGTACATATTTCTGTACGAACAAAATACATGCCCACAGCTTATTTCATACAGACATTTTTTTTCGAGATCATACTAGGCCAGTCTAACGGTAATCGATTCTTCTTTGCTTATTACATTCTTAGTTGTGTTAGGAATTAGATTACAAGAAACTCTGTGTGATTTTGCTGTCGCGGAGTAAAGTTCTAGTGAAAAGAAAAAATGGGACGCCGGACAACAATTGAACAAAGTGAATTGGTCATACAACATTTTAAAAATGAAAAATCGGTACGGCAGATTGCTGAATGTGTTGGATTAAGCCCTGCTACAGTACAGTGTATCATTCAGCGTTTTGTCCGAGAGAACAGAATAGAAAACAAGGGCAGAAATGCGCCGAACAAAATTTATAATTCAACTGATGAGCGATGGATTGTCCGTAAAATAAAGGCAAACCCGAAGTTATCCGCTCCAAAACTGGCCAATGATATTCAGGAGACCGTAGGAAAATCATGCAGTGCTGAAACCGTTCGCCGTGTCCTTTGTGAACACGACTTCAATGGCAGAGTAGCACGTACAAAACCATTTATCAGTAAAAAGAACAAACAAAATCGGTATGCCTTTGCCAAGGAACATATTAACTAGACCTATGACTTCTGGAATACGGTAATTTTTGCAGACGAATCGAAGTTCAATATTTTCGGATCTGATGGTATGTCCTATGTTTGGCGGAAACCAAACACAGAGCTAAACAAGGAGAATCTTAAACCGAGTGTAAAACATGGTGGCGGTAGTGTGATGGTTTGGGCTCGTATTCATCGACGGACAAAAATATGTATCTCACCATTCTACGAAATAAATTGCTCCAAAGTGCCGAAAAACTTGGAATACGAGAACATTTCCGATTCTACCAAGATAACGATCCGAAGCACAAGTCCGGAATAGTGCAAACTTGGCTTATATTGAACTGTCTCTACTTGATGCAACCACCAGCACAATCTCCGGACATGAATGTGATTGAAAATCTGTGGGCTTTATTAGATCATAACATTCGGAACACATCATTTCTAACAAAGACGATCTGAAAAGGGCGCTACAGTTGGAGTGAGAAAAAATAACACCAGAAATAACCCAAAACCTTGAAAATTCAGTGCCAAAAAGACTGCAGGCTCATGAGAAAGCAAAGGGCTATCATACAAAGTATTAAAAATAGTTTAGATAAGTATATTCTATGATTTTTTTAAGTTAGATTAAGGTTGTATGAAATAAGCTGTGAGATAAAATTTCTATGAATTTTCTGTTATGTTCGATTTGTGTGCCGTTGAATAGCAATCAATTAAAATATTACACTGTGCGACAGCCACAATCGGTTTGGGATGAAACCACCGGGGAAAGTTATATCGGTCAAAAAAAGGTCATACGTGTCCCAGCGTTTCGTTGGGTCTCATCTAGGAATCGAGATATATCGATTTGAAGTTAGTAAGTATCGTATAGGGGAATTTGTCACGTTTTTGGCTCTTTTGTTTGACATAACTTGAGAACCACTCGTCCGATTTAGCTGAAATAAATTTTAAAAAACCAAGAATTACAATTCCCTTAATCTGTTCATATATTATTTTCCTTTACAAGTAATAGTTTCCAAGTTAAAAATAAGCGCATGAAAAAAAAATTTTAATTTTTAGGCAAAAATAATTTTTTTTTTCATACATTTATTTATAATTGCGAAACTGTTGCTTAAGTAGGAAAACGGTTTAAAAACAGATTAGAGGAATTGTAATTCTTTATTTTTCTAAATTTGTTTCAGCTAAATCGGACGAGTGGTTCTCGAGTTATGTCAAACAAAAGAGCCTAAAACGTGACAAATTCCCCTATACGATACTTACTAACTTCAAATCGATATATCTCGATTCCTAGATAAGACCCAGCGAAACGCTGGAACACGTATGACTTTTTTTTGACCGATATAACTTTCCCCGGTGGTTTCATTCCAAACCGATCACTCACCCTTACCATTTGTCGCACTGTGTTATCAATATTTAATAACTACATATGTTTTCTTATAAAATTGCGTTTGGGGTTTTTTTTGATATTATTCTTATTTTCAAAATTATGGCGATTTAAATTTTTACTCAAGCACTGTATGAAATAAGCTGTGATCCGCTGTATATACGAATCGACTACAATTACTAATTTTCGGAAATTCTGCGAAATGAATAAATGCAACAGTTTTTTGGCTCTCCTGTAAAGTCGCGAAAAAACACATAGGACTTCTACTGGGAACATCGACGATATGTTAATTTACAATTCAAATAATATTTGCCCCAGCGAATATATAGGGTGTTTTTTATTGGGGTATAGAACTTTAAGTTGGCATCACTTTTTTAACTGGCGGCCATTTTGTCAGCTGTCAAGTGATTAATATTTAGTTTGGTTTGCCATTTCATCATGAACAGGTTGACAAAAGAACAACGCTTGCAAATCGTGCAAATTTATTTCGAAAGTAATGGTTCAGTTCGCGAAGTTCACCGCAAGCTCCGTCCATTTTATGGTCGACATAATCGTCCATCAGAGCAATTAATTCGGTTAACCATGGATCGGTTAACATGGACCATTGGATTATTTTCTTTGGAGATATGTGAAGTCGTTCGTCTACGCCAACAAACCAGAAACACGTTAGGGGACTTGGAAGCCAACATTCGTGGCGTTATTGCCAACATACGGCCCCATATGCTCGAAAAAGTGGTTGAAAATTGGACCTGTAGAATTGGCTTTATTCGAACCAGCCGCGGCGGCCACATGCCCGAAATCATATTTAAACATTAATGGCATAAAATTATCCTTCCAATAAAGCCAAATTGATGGACATTAAAACGATTTTCTTGTGTTTTATTTCAATTCGAAGTTCTATACCTCAATAAAAACACCCTTTACTTTACTTATAATGTATGCAACAGCAAAATAAAGTCAGTTGGGCAAGGAATATATTTAACAAGTGCAAGTAGATTCGGCGGTGGCAGAAGAAGTTGCAGACGCATCCACGTCTACAAGAAAAAAATGTCAAAGTCGACGAGAAAATCAATGGTGGAACGAAAGCATAGCCAAAATCAGAAAAGCATGCCCAAATCCAAGGCAACAATGCTTGAGAAGCAGAACAAGGCCCTTGTGCATACTAAGTTGTACTCGTATTTCTACGGCTAAATGAAAGAATTGGGCTCAAATAACGTGGCCGATGTTGGTTAATATTAAAGTTCTCGCTCTGTTCTCACAGGGATAACTTTACACAAACGAAGTCCCGGTAGTCGTCCCGGTAGTCACAACTAAGAGTAATTTTTTAGCAATACGATAGAAAATTAGTGATGGTAAAGCTCCAGGACTGGGGGCAAACTAAGGAGGGCCTTAAAAGCGACCCTAACGACGAGACCCCAGCTCTTTTTGTAAATCTCTTCAACAACAGCCTGAAAGATGGCGTATTCCCAGAGAGATGAAAGCATCAAAGGCTTATCCTGATACCAAAGTCAGCAAAACGCTCGGGGAACACGATATGTCTGTTGGATACCAAAGGCAAGTGTCTGGAGAGAATAGTAGACAGTAGGCAGCATACTGCAGAATAGTAGGCAGCAGACTGAGGTCGAGGAGGGTGAAGTAGTCTCTGAACAACAATACGGCTTTCGAAAAGCTAGACTCGCCATTGATGCCTGGTAGTGAACATGGGAAATACTGTGCACTTATAACATTGAACATTGGGAATGCCTTCAACTCGGCAGGATGAAAACACATTATAGCACCTCCGCGGGGACTGAACGTGGCAGAATACTTAAGAAGAATGATCAAGGACTGTATATCCGACTGCATCCTGCTGAGGGTGACCAGTCCCACGATGTATGGTGCGCAAACTGGTAGAAGCTCGGCTACAAAGTCTGACCGGAGACTAAAGTCAGGTATCACGGGTAGTCAGGAGCGCCCAGAACTGTTGTTCTGGCCTAGCTAGCAGTTGCGGCCCTTCGGGGAGCATCGTGGTGGCTGTGGTTTAAACCCAAAACGCGGGGAGAGCTTCGGCTCAGTGTGGAGTTGCATTGCAACCGGGTGCTGTGGCCCATATAACAGCAGAGGTGTTCGATAGGCCTCAGCTTCTGACCAAGGAGGAAATTATGTCCATATAGCACGCTTCGAACTGGTACCGGCGAGATTGGCCTTATGGGGCGCTGGCGGTCGATCGGAAATGGCTTCAGTCTCGATGGTGCACTATGCTTGAATCATTACAGCGAGAATCATGTAGAACACCCTGTTGTACGAGACCGATCTCGCAGCTAAATCTTACGAGGTGATAGCTGGACACCTATTGTGAAACATCATGTATTTAAGCTATAGATACCAGAGGAGGTATCTATTTTGGGGTTTTTGCAGATGACATTGCGATACCAGTCCATGCATCCGATACTACTGCATCAGCCATCAGAACTATTAAACAGTGGTTAAGTACAGTGATTCTGGATCTGAAGAAACATAAAACTTTGGCAGTCCATAAAAGTGGCAAGAGGAAGAAGAAGCCCTCACGCTACAAGTGGGTAGAACCGAAATATTATTCAAAGAGTCCACAAAATATCTGGGAATAATGGTTGACGATTGTCTGAACGGAACAAACGGCACAGTATACATGCGAAAGGCTACTGGCATGCAAAATGACATAACCAATTTGATCCCCAACATGGGGGCCCAGACTGATTTCTCGAGTAAATAAAAAATCTAAAGAGTCCATAAAATATCTGGGAATGATGGAAGACGATCTCTAAACTTCAAACGGCTCATGCAGTTTGGTGTGGCAAATGCAATGGCTAGAATAATGACAAACTTAGGGGCCCATGCAAAGCCGTGGAGTACTGATCTCCCAGGAAACCAACTCGGTAATACTCAACAGAGCACTTATACTCGTATGGGGGAGTACACTAAACAAGAAAGCCAGCAAGGACATAATGTAAAAGAAGCTCAAAGAAACTGCCTCAGAGTCTGCTGCTGGTATAGTACAATATTATACAAAGCTGCAAGTGATGTTGCAGCCAATTTACCTAAATGCAAAAGAACTGGCGAACCTATAATCGTGCGAGTATTCCGTACAAAACGCCAATTAAGATCTCGACAGGAGAACCCTGAAATAAGTCCATACAGGAGTGGCAATGCAGGCGGCAGAATACGAAGAACAGTGCGATGGACATACAAAATAATACCAAACGTCAAAAAGTGGTTTGCTAAAGCCACAGAGAAACAAAGTATGGCCTTGCAATGCTCCTAATGGAACACGGGGAGCACGGAAGTAACTTAACCAAAAGGAACATGACGATTCCCCGATGTGCCCTTATTGATCCGACGAAGCGGCAACTGCATAGCATGTCGTCTTTTGGTCCATCGTTTTGAAGAACTCAGAATGAGCGTGGAGATTCTCATACCCGGAAGTCTGTCTTCTGAGACATAGGCGACAATATGTTAAGGCAACATGAGCTAATATTTTCCATTTCTGATAATATTGACTAACTTATTGGGTACAACTTTGATCTTGTTACCAATTTCAGGGCCATATTTGTTTGAAACAAAGATGCCGAAATCATCAACAAAGCCAGCATATTGACATGGTGATAATTGTGGATGGGCAGGCATTTGGCTTGATAGTTCGTTATTTAAGGATTCATGACAGAAGTTTGTCTTTAAATAACCTCTTCAGTTTTTTGCTAAGAATGATGGAAATTTAAAATGAATCATTTTATATTATAATGTGTTATGCCAATTCGTTTCAAATGTTTTAGCCACATCAAGTATTGCTTAAGTAGTTAATTCCCATTTGTCGGGTTTAATTTTACATTGTAAGAAATTCGCCATACTTGATGAGTCTCACTTTGATATCATCTGAATCCATATTGTTCGTAAAATATGCTTATTTCCTAAATGCGATTATATTTTTTAGAATTTCTTCATATATTTTGCTGATACTACTTAACAAACTAATTGGAAAATGGGAATAATTTTCGCGTTCTTCCGCT
Organism: Hydrotaea diabolus; assembly: GCA_963513945.1. Lineage (NCBI taxonomy): Eukaryota > Metazoa > Arthropoda > Insecta > Diptera > Muscidae > Hydrotaea > Hydrotaea diabolus. The sequence continues at coordinate 49,637,925 of OY740716.1, forward strand.
TCCGTAGGATAATATTGGAGTTATACAAAATAATTAAAAACATAAGTTGAATACATATGTCCCTTTGGATTGAGGTGTGTCAGCATTACTTTTCTCCGTTTAAAACCTTGGATTAATAATAGTATGATGCCGGTGGAAATGTATTCCGTTTGGGGTGCCAGGTAGGATTGTAGAATCGAATTGTTTTTTAAATTCATATGGTTATGATCACCTAAACCATCATCAATGTGAAATATTTTTATCAGAAGTTTAAGCATGGAATTTTGTTTTTTTTTCTGCAAGTGTAGTTGTGATTTTTTCTTCAGCACCTTTTTAAGATTCCAGAATGGTTTGGATGAATTGTTTAAATTCCTAATCACTGTTAATTGTGTAATGCTAGTATCTTGCGGGCGATAATGTTGATGTTGTACACATAAACATAGTTAGATGATTGCCTGTATCTGGACCTTTTTCTTCTATAGTGGCATCTGTTTCGAATAAGGCCAAGATAGCTTTGAGGCAGTTTAAAACTATGTGTCACACAATTTACCTGCAAAAGTATGAATTGCTGCATCCATTTCGGAAGCGTCATTCAAGAACTCTCCATTCATGGCAGTTCCAAACGTTCCCTTATTTTCTCAATTAAAATTATAATGTCTATTTTGAGATCTGCAAACTTCCAATGAAACCGAAGACATAATTTGTTAACAGTTCGGAAGCGTCATTCAAGAACTCTCCATTCATGGCAGTTCCAAACGTTCCCTTATTTTCTCAATTAAAATTATAATGTCTATTTTGAGATCTGCAAACTTCCAATGAAACCGAAGACATAATTTGTTAACAGTCCGACGTCAAGTCATATATGGTGGCCAATTTTGTTGATATTAAAGCAAATTTGTAAAAGAAAAAGGTGTTTTTTTAGACGTGTGGTTTAAATCTGGCTACACTTTTTTTGGAGTTGGTCTTAAAGACAGCTGTCACCTAACTTATGTTCAATTGGGTTTGCCATTTCGTAATGAATCGACCTACTCCGGCAGAACGTGGTAAATGGTCCCAAAACGAGATGGCCACCAATCCTGATTTTTACAAGAAAATTTTGTTCAGCGTTGAAGCTCACTTTTGGTTGAATGGGTTCGTTAATAACCAAAATTGTCGCATTTGGAGTAAGGAAAATTCACGAGTCATTGTTGGGACGCCGTTACATCCTCAAAAACTGACTGTATGGTGTGCGAAGCGAATCATTGTTCCCTATTTCTTCGAAAATGAAGCCGGTCATAAAGCTACAGTTAATGGGGAAAGCTATAGAGCCATGATTAAAGGCTTTTTCGTGCCTGAATTTGAGGATGTTGATGTGAGCAACCTATGGTTTCAACAAAACGGCGCTACATGTCATACATCCAACAGTTAATGGGGAAAGCTATAGAGCCATGATTAAAGACTTTTTCGTGCCTGAATGGGAGGATGTTGATGTGAGCGACCTATGGTTTCAACAAAACGGCGCTACATGTCATACATCCAACACTACAATCAATTTATTGAAGAAAACTTTTGGGCCTGTGGTGCGACCCTCAGATCGTGCGATTTACCGCTAGACTATTTTTTTTTGTGGGGCTATTTTAAGTCGCTTGTCTACGCAGATGAGCCCGACACAATTGACAACTTGGAAGAGAATATTCGGCGCGTTATTGCTGACATACAGCGCCAAATGCTGCAAAAATTGGTCAAAAATTGGGCCTCTGGGATGGAATTTATTGAAGCCAGCGGCGGCGGCCACTTGCCCGAAATCATTTTTAAAACATAGTGTCAAACCCTTATCTTTATTAAAAAGCTAAATTCTTGGCGATAACATTAAAATAAAAGTATATGTGATAGCGCATAGAGAAAGGGACCTAAGGGTAAAAAAATCAATTTTCACTTTTCTTTTTTTTTGATGTGGACAACATTGAGCATCGAATGAGACCGATTCCATGCCCCAAAAGTGTTCCCTCCCAGAGATATGCGCGTTTTATGAAAGTGATGGCACACCAAAGATACACGTATTTAAATCTTTAAAATGGCTCTCCTGAACAAAACTGTTTTTTACCCTTAGGCCCCTTTCTATTTTGCTCGTCACATATGCATTTTTTTTCTTCTTGAAACCACACGTCTGAAAAAATATAGAGTTTTTATAATAATTAGAGTGAATTTATATAAACTTTAAAGTACCAGTGTTGTCAAATTCACTAACTAGACTATTCCAATTGTATGCATTAGTGTCATCTTCAACCAACTTAACACAGTTTACCTCGTATAAAGAGATTTGTCGAAGTACAGCTAAGTCATATAAAACATCTTATTTTGTGTTTGAGGGAATAACTAAAAACACTATAATTTCTTTAACATCAAAAGAAAGATAGCAGTTTTTCGTTTCTGTTGTATTTTAACGAATGAAAGTCGGAAAATACAACGGAAGGAAAATGCAAACAATTTTATTTTCATTTTTGTCGTAACAAAAATTTGATTCGCCCGTAATCTCCGGATATCCATCTCGGTCATTATAACCACATCAAGTTGACAATTTCAGCAACAGGGGACGCTCGTCGTCCCATGTTTCACAGTCAGTTCTATTTGACTGTCTTGTAGTAAACTGCGCAGCGTGTTTCCAATTGTTGCTGTTAAGCTTAAGAACCTTGGTTTATAGATAACTTGTACTTTATACTTTATACAACAAAACCGTATGATTGCGGCGATATTAATATTGTTGAAATGTAACAATAGTATTTTTGCCAAAATTTGAAATAAAAATACGGTTGTAGCAACCATATAAATATGCTTGGTGTGACAAAAGTAGTCTTGTTTGAGCTGTTTGTTAACGATAATATCATAACGACAATCATAATATATGGTTGTGACTGTGAACTAATCAAAGCAGTTTTTATAGTCCAAAGTACCTCCGTACATGTATGCATTAAGAACATACAGTTCATGGTAGTAGCCCATTATACTTGGTAGGAACATAAATACTGTTACACACGTTTTATACTGTAAAATAAAAAGTACTGAATGTTTTAGGACCAAATATTTTTTAAAATATTTATTGATGTATATTGTATCAAATAAGAATCTACTTATTCGAAATGCCCGCCTTTTGCCTTTACACACGCCTTAAGTCACACTGGCCAATCGTCAACAGCTGCACGAACCTCGTCCATTGAAAATTGGCCACAGCTCGAACCAAAACAGTCTTAAGAGATCCAATGTTGGCGTATCTTTTGTGACAAACCCTATCCTCTAAAACTTTCCACAATTTGTAATCCAATGGGTTCAAATCTGGACTGCCTGAGGGCCATTCGTCAGAGGAACTGGACGCTGGCAAATTGTTTCGAAGCCAAGCCTGGGACGTTTTAGCCTTATGGGGCGGCGCAGAATCCTGCTGGAGAGCATATGGCTGGTTTTGGAACAGGGAGTTGTTAAGAGGCTTCACAACAGTTTCCAAAACGGTTTCTTGGTAAACTTTGGCCGATGTTTTGACTTCATGTTCGCAGAAATGCAGGTCAGTGACCCCATCGTAAGAGACACCCCGCCAAACCATGACTGAAGCTGGGTTATGACCCTTTTCCACCCTTGGGATCAGTTCAGATGCTTCCTAAGATGACCGCGCATACACTCTATCATTTTGCTTGTTAAAATTTTCCTGAACGGTAAAAATTTGTTCATCAGTGAACAAAATTTTTCTGTGTCTTTTGGTGAAGCACGCTGATAGCATAGCGTGCTTCACCAAAAGACGTTTGCATTTTTCAATCCTATTTTTTTAAAGCTGCAGTCAATAAATGTCCGGTACGTCGTTTGCAAGCCTTAAGTCTTTTTTAATGATTCGACTCATGGACTTTTGTGTGATATTCATCTTACACGCCATTAATTGCTGTTCTCGGAGCGGATTTCTGTGAATTATAGATTTAACGGCTTTGATGACATGCGGTGTTCGAACAGAACATGGGCGGCCCAACCGGTAACGGTCTTTGACATCTTCAGTCTCCTCGAACAGTTTTATGCATCGGTACACGAACATGTGGCTAATCCCTAGTGGCCGGAGCGTTTTGAAAATATCGTTTTTTCATTTCACACTTGAAAAGCGCTCATTATCTGACCACTCACTCCATGATGAAAGTTGAAACAATTTTAAAATCCCGTTACAGACTAACGCTATTGAGGTTAGCTTTCTAAACCCATTTGGCATTAACTGGGTATGTTCAGTTCTACTATTGAAATGGGTGTGTTCAATGTTGTAACAGTATTTATATCCCTACTAAGTTGCTGTTTTGCGCGAGAAATTCAATCGCCATGTTATCTGACATCTTGGCTATGTTGATTGACCGCCAAGATAATGTGATTTGACACCGTTGGACTTTTGTCTTTGGAGATTCGAGGTTGCTATATATATTTCTGGCCTAGACAACACTACGATTAAGTGTCGCCTGTCGCCATCTGACATTTCCATTGGAATGTTTGACATTTTTTAGCATAAACGTACTCATAACGTTTCGACGTACGATCATTATTTGTGTTGTGAGTGACTTGAAAAAATCAATTTGGCAAAAAAAGAAATTAACTCGTAACCATTTTCTTGCGATCATTTTTTACTACTTTCGACGTGGATTTTCACGACAAGAGTGCATCGATGAACTTAAATCTTTGTATAGCGATGAAGCACTACCCTTTATCACTGTAAAAAACTGCTTTAATAAAAACGACCGTTGTACCAGAGAACATTGATGCCATGCGTGAACTGATGATGCAAGATCGTCATGAGATATACCGTGAGATAGAGGGATCCTTGGGGATTTCTTCCACCAGCACACATTCGATATTGCAAGAACTCCTTGCCGGTTTGTTCTCGTTGGATCCTGCACAATTTGACAATGTTCTCGTAAAAACCGCACAATTTAAAAAAAGGCTCGTGTCGATTGGTACAAATACAATTTGAAAAAATACGATCGCAGTGCTTTAACAAACGTCTTTAAGATCGTCACAGGTGACGAATCATGGATCTATGCGTATGAGCCCAAAACAAAACAGCAATCAAACGAGTGGGTCTTCGAAGACGAGCCAAATCCAACAAAAGTTGTTCGTGGAAGAGGCACTTTGAAGTAAATGGTCGCCTATTTCTTCAGCAAAACTGGTCATATGGCGACACTTGAGAAAAGTAGGGCGGTCAATTCTAAGTGGTACACCACAATTTGTTTGCCTGAAGTCTTCGGAGAAATTCGAAAAACGAACAAGTGTATAAATCATGCTGGAGAATACTTTGAAAAACAATAAAACCATTGTTGATGATAAATATTCGCATTTTCATTATTAGGCCAAAAATATATATAGCAGCACTCGCATTTAAAGAAAACAGTGTACATCAATATGCCAAGAGCAGTTCAAGAGCTAAAGGGTGAGATAACTCGGCACATTAGCGACATTGAACTTCAATTATGCCTTAGAGTAAGTGAAAATATTGACCATTGATATGGAGGTTTGCAACCGAAGCATTTGACCATTATTTTGTTTCATCATTTGATTTATCTCAAATTTGTTTTTTTTTGTACAATTAGCATTGTGGTTTTAGTTGGATCCCCATTATATCACCACTATCAACTCCCATCGTTACGAAATTTTGACATTGAATTACGTTTTGCCAGGTGATGTTTCTAAGGTACATTACGATTTTATTGGACAAGTGGGCATGGCCCACAAAAAAACATAACTTAAAAAGAATATACCTCATAAACTGATATGATATACTATTTGAGGCGTATAAGAATATTATTTGCATTGAACGAAACTCATCCGCCTCATATTTTAATCGCATATCTAGTTAAAGTAATGTACAGATTGTTATATATTCGGACAAGCTTTTGATAAAGTTGGGCATAATGGATTACTGTTCAAACCTCAAAATTCCTTTCTCAGGAATTTCATGAACTATTAAAATCTTCATTGAGCCGACGTTACTCGTATTTTAGAGTTAACATTCATTGTGAGTATTCTGCCCTGAATGAGATAAAACTGGTGTACGACAAGGGCGCGTTTTTGGACCTGCATTATAACTGTTAAACACAAAAAATCTTCCCTATACTACAAAATCCGCGATAGCAACGTTGGCGGATAACACAACCATTCTTTAACGGTCAAAACGCACACAAAAGCTACAGCCAAAGTCCAAATGGCCTCTTGGATACTATTGGCTGGAACAAAAAGTAAAGAATGAAATTAAACGAAACCCAATCAATATGATCTTTACAACCAAACAAAGACCAAATCACTCACCGCTCTACATAAATAGCACAAAAATCTTGATACTTAAATTACATGTGAGGAAAGAAGTACAAGATACAAAATTGAAAAAATTGAAAAAGGGTAATATTCATCCGTAACTCTCTTTTTCTATTTGGGTGGAAAAGCATGCGAAAAAATAAAAGAGAAGTTGGATTCTTTCAAATCACTGTTTGGACCTCTTTAGGCCAAATTCGCAGAAGTTTTTCGTCGTGTCGTTAACGTTGCTGAATGCTGGATCTAGACCGAGGACCATCAAAATTATGGATAGATCTGCTTCAAAGTCGAAGAAGTTCTCATTGTTCGAAATTAAGGCTATGATTTTTTAGTGCTCTAAGGGAATAATTAACATTGAGTACTGTAGTACTGTGTGCTTACGGAACAGTACTACTGCGAATTATTCTACCGATTTGATACAAATTTAAGGGATAACTTACTATTTCTTATCACCGTTGAGGTAGCCGCAATAGTGAAACTTTTCGGAACTTTTTTTAATTTCATTTGCCTTTTTTTTACTTCAACATTGTTGAAGTTCCGTTCTCTATGACAAGAGCTATAATTTTTCCTCAGAGAGTAAATAGGAATTCCGAATGCTTTGCAAGATATGAGCTTGAGAAAATAATCACTTTTTTGCAAAAATGAAACCGAGTCCCCAAATCTTTGAGGTCCATAAAAAATACATTACTTTGGGCAAAACTGGGAGTCTTTTTTGGTCTTTTATGATGTAGTGTGAATCGTATATGGTTTTATTTCCATGACTTAAAAACTTACACACAGTGTAATATTAGTAAATGAGACCCTCTCAGTCGTAATAAAAAAAAAATTTAAAAAAAAAACATATTTATGTTTTATAGAGTCTACTCGTACGATAAATATTTCCAGGTGCTACAATCTGAATAAAAAATTCAATTTTGAACTATAGCGGTCGAAAGAATGAAGCTAGGATCCTGAAATGCTGCACAATTACAGCCTATGGTCATAAGCTTTATACGGTTGTAAAAGGAAAAAATCGTCCTGGAAAGAAACAAAATTCTCGTTCAGGATTTAAAAGTAAAAAGGCATAAATAAATATTGTGTTGCGGTATTTTCTCGATAAAACATTATTTTTCCAAAAAAGTAAAAAACCGACATACGAGTTATAAGACGTTGCGGCTCATGTGTCGACTTTACTAAAAGCAAATTTGACTACAGGTCCACATATGTGAAAGCGCATAGAGAAAGGAACCTAAGGGTAAAAAATCATTTTCATTTTTTTTTTTTTTGATGTGGACAACATCTGAGCATGGAATGAGACCGATCTCATGCCCCAAAAGTGTTCCCTCCCAGAGATATGCGCATATAATGAAAGTGAACTCGACGATTCTAAGCGCAAATAGAAAGGGACCTAGTCTTTAAATGGCTCTCCTGAACAAAACTGGTTTTATACCTTAGGTCCCTTTCTATTTTGCGCGTCACATATGGATAAGGTATGTATAGGGTGATCCATCTAGAGGTATTTTTTCAATAGGGTTTTTTCACAGATTACGCATGAGTTGTATTAAACTTTATTTTTAATTTGTTTTCAGTACAGTTTGACATTTCATCATGGAAAGACTTGCACCGCAACAACGTCTCCAAATTTTGCAACTGTATAATGAAAATAAGAGGTCGGTAAGAAACTGACTTCGGCCAAAATTTTGTTCAGTGATGAGGCACATTTCTAGCTCAACAGCAACATCAATAAACAAATTTGATATTGACGCTGACGAACCAGCTACGATTCAGGTTTTGGAGGCCAACATTACGCGTGCCATTAAAGCCATACCGGTCAAAATGCTCGAATGATTCATTAAAAATTGGACCCTCTGAATGGACACCCTTGGCCGTTGTTGTGGCCATACTTTGAAGAAAATTATATTCAAAAACTAAATGGCATAATATTTCCATTCAAACAAAAACAATAATGATTCCACACTTGATTTGAATTTTTGTATTTTTTTATTTTGAAAAAATACCTCTAGATTGATCACCCGATATTTATTTATTTCCATTATATTTTGATTACAAATATTTTAAAGACACTTAGTGAATAATTACTCCTAGCATTGTATTTATCTAAAATAAATCACATTTGTGTTAAAATTATATATTGACCTGAGGCCAGCCCAATTTTCTATTGAGAAAAATTTTTGACGTTTCTCACAATTACACTAGGTTCTCGTAAAAAAATGATAAAAACGTGGTAGTTTTGATATGGATAATATTGAAATCTTGATTAAAAAAGTTCGAAATGGTTCGACTTGTAAATGTAAGGGGCCCATAAAAGGTCCTTATTGTTAAAAGAACAGGTATTATGGGCATATGAGTACTTAAATTAAAGTCATCTTTTTTGCAGAGAATCCCTCATGAATATTATGTATTACACATACTAGCCCACATATACTTATACCCCATAACTTTTAAAGTTTTTCTGCTGCAGATCTTGAATGTAGTTAAAAAAGAACCGACTTTCAAAGACAAATTGCATACATTTGCCTTTGAATTTGTATGTTTTATTGGTAGCTAGTAAGTCAAGATACGCCGGGAAAAAATGTTCATGTACCAACCAAAATGCGAGTAGCACAAACAAAATCAACAGCAAAAAAGAATCCAACAAACTTAGCATAATTTTGAAAATTTATGTTGAGGACCACAAGATAAATCGACTTCATTTGCAATCGGTTCTAATGTGGTTTTATTAACTTTTATCTGATTCAAATGGATTTCGACTAATACCAATTCCACCACCTCCAGCTTCGGCAGCGCGTCACAAGAACGAGCACCAGCTCCAGTATCTAAAAGCACGTACAGGCATACGGTATATCTGGTATCTGTGTGAAAAGAAATGTTGTGTCGTAAACATTTATACATATTTTCATTTTAATTTACCCATAGGATTATGCAAATTGGCAAAAAGCGATTTCGTTGCGTTTGATACTTTATTTGCGATTCGAGATACTTGTGCAGACACGTACGTATATACATACGTATGTATTACATATATCCATTAGAGCGTATCGATTCTCAGTTTTTCCTAAACACGCGTGTACGTGTTCCCATCAACATCCCTTAAAGAAACAGACGGCAAACTTCTCTCACATCAGTGAGCTGGAGGCGATGTAATATTATTATTCACCGATCGTATCATTCAGTTTAGAGACAGCTTATGCTTTTACACTGGTTCCACACTGGGTACTCGTATTTAGGCTGGTATTATAAAGTTCTTTATAAGGGGTGATCAATCTAGAGGTATGATTTTCAATAGGGGTTTTTCACAGATTATGCGTGAGCTGTTTTAAACTTTATTTTTTTCTTTTCAGTATTGTTTTTCATTCCTGAGCGAATGGCCTGCCCGATCTTTCTCCGCGTCTCCATTTCAGTAGTTGGGCTCTTTAAAAGCTCGAAGAAGATCCACTGTTGTCGACCAATATTTTTTTCATTGACGGAGCCATTTCTGGCTCAACAACATTTCCGCATTTGGGCTGAAGAGCAACCAGAAAAGGTTCAAGAGGTGCCGTTATAGCCAGAGAAAACCACGGTTTGGTGCGGTTTATAGGCCAGTGCAATCATCGGTCCATGAACAGAACGTAACCGTGAACGGTGCTCGCTTTGGCGCCTTGATATCATACTTTTTGCTACCTGAAACAGAAGCCAGTAATCTTAACGTCATTTGGTTTCATCAGGACGGCGGCATTTGAGAGGTCCTTTCGAAAAGCAGCAAATTTTACTTTTGGACATCACACCTTTACACTTTTTCTTAGGGGCTACGTAAAGTCCAAAAACTATGCTGACAAACTAGCTAAGATTCAGGTTTTGGAAGCCAGCATTACGCTTGTCATTAATGCCATACCGGTCGAAATGCTCTTACAGGTCATCCAAAATTGGACCCTCAGAAGTGATACCCTAAGGCGTAGTTGCGGCCAGAATGGAAATTTTATTCAAAAATTAATGGCATGAAACTTTATCAAAGTCCAATCGGAGAAGTTTCGGCGTTTCAAATGAACAGGTGGCTTTAGTTCTTGAGTCAATTAGATCTTGTCGTAATCAAGGCCGTAATCTCTTTGCAAAACACAGTGTATTTAGAGAGATGTCCAATTCCCGAGAACGACGTGGAATGGACTTGTTTGGCATATTTTAAACGGATACACTTACGGCTGCGATATTTTAGCCGCTTCGTCGTTGTACGGCGTCTTTTCGGCGCCGGAACATCCAATATTGAAAATTTGGATTCAAATTTATCCACTATAGCACGCACAGCCTGTCGAATGGGACGATTATTACGAACGAGAATTGGAGTAAGCATTCTTAAAGTTGCGACCACCGACTCAGACTTTCGGTAACAATTTTTAAAGATTTCCGAACGTTGCTTGTGAGTGTCGTCGTGTAACGTTTTGTCACTAAAAGATCATAACGAATGTTTAAGGGTGGCATAAAGATATGAAATTGTTACGTCCCTATTGGGAAACCCTTTATGTACCTTTCACCGTGAAGTTAAGTTGTCTGCTTTTTGGGCTCCTTGTGTCCATGAGACCGATGCCGATATCAGTCGAATCTTTAACCAAATTAATGATTGGGGTTTTAGTGAAATCGGCTCTACTTTGAGCACCCATATATCCATAGTTTCGGCTAGTCCCTTCTTTTAAACATGAGAGCCGTTCATGGGGTCTTAAAAAAATTTTTTTTTCTCCCTTCCCGATTTCGAATAAATTTCAGCCGAGATGTACATACCCAAGAGAGCATTTAGACATAAGCCACCATGTTGAAAAATTTCAGCATCTTTAGTTGATTTGTTTGGCCGATATAATGCTTAGAAATAAAATGCATATAATTCAGCGTTATGGCCCAGAATTTAGCTTTATTATATATATGAGGGTTTGTCGTAATATTTTAATAATGATTTCGGGCAAGTGCCGCGTCGGCTGGTTCGAATAAATTTCAGCCGAGAGGACCAATTTTCGACCACTTTTGGGGCCGTATGTCAGCAATAACGCGCCGAATATTCTCTTTCAAGGCGTCAATCGTGTCTGGCTTATCTTCGGCCCACGCCGCGAGATAATTCGCCCAGCAAAAGTTTCCTTCAATAATTTTTTTGTTTCGTTGGCTGTATGACATGTCGTGCTATCTTGTTGGAAGCAAAGGTCATCCACATCAACAACCTCCAATTAAGGCACGAAAAACTTAATTTTTGAAGAAATATGTACCAATGATTCCCTCTGCCCAAAGAGTACACCAAACATCGACTTTTTGAGAAAGTAACAACGTCTCAACAATGACTGGATTCATTTAACCAAAGTGAGCTTTATCGCTGAAAAAACTTTTTTGAAAAAATCAGCATCGGCAGATATTTCGTTTTCGGTCCATTCACCGAACGTGCGATGCGCTTGATGGTCGTTCGTCTTCAATTCTTGGAGGAGTTGGATTTTGTAACCCCGCAAACCAAGACACTTCCGCAAAAAAATCTATTAAGTAGATGGGCACAGCTTTAACTGTTGCGCGCGGTGGCAGATGGATGCAGTCGGGTCTTTTTCGATACTCGGCTCCACAGGAGCAATTGCGCCTTCGTTGGCAATGTACGGCGTATCTGAATACGCCACTTCCCACACATCACATCAATCAATGAATTTATTGAGAGAACACTTCGGTGAGCAGACAATTTCACGTTTTGGGCCGTTAGATTGGCCACCAAGATTGTGTGGTATCACACCGTTAGACTTTTTCATGTAGGGATATGTAAAGTCTAATGTTTATGCGGACAAACCTGCTTCGATTCAGGCCTGGGAGTAAAACATCACGCGTGTCATTCGCCAGTTACCAGTCGAAATGCTCAAACGAGTCATAGAAGATTGGACTCAACGGATGGAACATCTGAGACGTAGCTGCGGCCATTTTTTCATGGACATAATCTTCAAAATATAAATGCAAAGAATGTTTTTTCAAATGATAATAAACATTCCCCATTCAATTTGAATTTTCTGTGTTTTTTTCTTTAAAAAAGTAGGACAACTCAAAATTAATCACCCTATATCTGTTTGATGCACATACCCGATGGTGACCTGGGCTACCTGGCATGATAGTCATGCTCTCCTACATTACACTACGGCGGCCCACAACTGAAGGACCAATGCTTAGGACCATATCGTTAAAATTGTTTCGTATATCTTTATTATATCCGACATACAAAGGACTTTCCCAATTTTAGGTTTAAAAACCACAATTTTACATCCAAAGCAGCCGACATTAAACATAGATCCTAACAAGCGTCCATTATGCTGTAATTGGACCATATCAGTCCATATATAAGTGTTTACCAATATTTGAGCCTGCTGCTCTGGAAGGCACATATTATATTCGATTTTTCTCAATTTGTAAGATATCACGCCATGCTCAAATCCCAGCCTGGATACAAAAGGCCTTGCATGAGCAACATTCGCTGAAAGACTACAAAATGCCTATGTAACGGCAAATAATAAATTCTAATGAAAGTTAAGATTTTTTAATATTCATCAGACTCTTCTTATATGGAGGTCCTGCTACTGCTAACCAACTAATAACGAACCCTTATAAAACGGAACCACATCTTTCCGTTATCCCGATTCGAGGCCTTGCCAGTCTTTAATACTTATTTTAAACACAATCTATAAGCGACCTGGTCGAAGTGGATCAGTCTGTGCATTCTGTAGCTCCCACCATATTTTTCCATTCCTCTATAGTAATCATATGTGACGCGCAAAATAAAAAGAGACCTAAGGTTAAAAACCAGTTTTGTTCAGGAGAGCCATTTTAAAGATTAGGTCCCTTTCTATTTGCGCATAGAATCGTCGACTTCACTTTCATAAAACGCGCATATCTCTAGGAGGGAACACTTTTGGGCATGGGCTCGGTCTCATTCGATGCTCAGATGTTGTCCACATCAAAAAAAGAAAAAAAAATGAAAATTGATTTTTTACCCTTAGGTCCCTTTCTCTATGCGCTGTCACATATATAGATTGACCTTGATCCAACTCTAGACAAAGACGCGAAATTTTCCAAATACCATGCAACATCAAATTAAAATCAATGCGCTCTAATGTCCATATGTATATTCTACAGTGGGGGATTTTGAAAGTTTGCCTAGTTCAAAATTTAAGAAAAGTGGTAAAACTACTTAGTAGAGACATAAATACTGTTGTACACGTTTTATGCTGTAAAATAAAAAGTACTGAATGTTTTTGGACCAACCATTTCTTAATATATTTATTCATGTATATTGTATTCAAAAAGAATCTTCTTATTCGAAATGTCAGCCTTTTGCCTTTACACACGCCTTAAATCGCACGGGCAAATCGTCAATAGCTGCACGAACCTCGACCATTGGAAAATCGTCCACAGCTCGAACCAAAGTAGTCTTATAAGATCCAATGTTGGGGTATCTTTTATGACAAACCTTGTCCTCTAAACCCTTCCACAATTTGTTATCCAATGGGTTCAAATCTGGACTGCCTGAGGGCCATTCTTCAGAGGAAATGAACGCTGGCAAATTGTTTCAAAGCCAGACCTGGGACGTTTTAACCTTATGGGCCGGCGCAGAATCCTGCTGGAAAGTCCATTGCTGGTTTTGGAACAGGAAATTGTTAAGAGTTTTCACAAAAGCTTCCAAAACGGTTTCTTGGTAAACTTTGGCCGATGTTTTGACTCCTTGTTCGCATAAATGCAAGTCAGTGACCCAATCGTAAGATACACCTCACTAAATCAAGACTAAAGCTGGGTGATGACCATTTTCCACCCTTGGGATCAGTTCAGATGCTTCCTTAGATGACCGCACATACACTCTATCATTTTGCTTGTTAAATTTTTCCTGAACGATAACAATTTTTTTATCGGTGTACAAAAGTTTTCTGTGCAAGTTATCAGCGTGCTTCACCAAAAGACGTTGGCATTTTTCAATCCTAGTTTTTTAAAGCTGCAGTCAATAAATGTCCGTTACGTCGTTTGAAAGCCCCAAGTCTTTTTTAAAGATTCGACTCATGGACCTTTGCGTGATATTCATCTCACGGGCCATGATTTTCTGTTTTCGGAGCGGATTTCTGTGCATTCTTGATTTAACGGCTTTGATAACATGCGGTGTTCGAACAGAGCGTAGGCGGCCCGACCGGTGAGGTCCTTTACATCTCCAGTCTCCTCAAACAGTTTTATGCATCGTTAGAAGAACATGCGGCTAATCCCTAGTGGCCGCAGCGTTTTGGAAATATCGCTTTTTTTCATTTCACACTTGAAAAGCGCTATTACAGCGATACGGTTCTCATTATCTGACCACTCCATGATGAAAGTTGAAACAATTTTAAAATCCCGTTACAGACTAACGCTATTGAGGTTAGCTTTCAAACCTCATATGACATTAACGGGTTATGTTTAGTTCATTGAAATGGGTGTGTTCAATGTTGTAACAGTTTTTCCCACTAAGAGGAAAAAAAAAATCTATAGACGGGCAAACTAAATAATGCTCGTACCCTTTATTTCTGAATGCGCCTAATAGCTTATTGAAAAGTGATTTCTGTTAATTAAAATTTACTATACCAAATTTGATTGAATTGGAATGAAATAAATTGAATTGGAAAATCGAGAGTAACTTTTGCACTCAGCCTATGTAAAAACATTCAACGATATAACTCATTTTTATCTGAGCTGGTTACCGGTCGATCGTAACGAAGCGTGCAAAAATTCCAGTAAATATGTGTGGTAGTTATATCTAAAACGATTTTCGTTTAGCACAAATATGTTTGGAAGCAACAAGCATTTGCCATGAACCTTACTTATAAAAAACTTAAGTTAGGCAGGGCTGACTATATGATAAACTGTACCACTTGATATGTAGAACACCATTGGAGCCAAATGGAAGAGTAATTATGACCCTAACGAGATATGTAGCAACTTAATCACCATTGTCCTGTTAAGAATTGCTTAAGTTCATGGTTCAATTTGAAATTATTTTGGTTTAGCCGCTCTCCGATGTCTTCAAACAGTTTTTAGATCCATCGTGATATAGACGAGTTTTGCCACCAGAAAAAATTAGAAATACTTATTATTTTTTAAGTAATCTACCACATTCCTTTGTTTCCTGCCACCTATGGAGGAGTAATCAAAGCGATATGTACTCCTTGCTTGGGCAAAGGGTACAAGAAATAAACACACAGTATCCCACTGTGCCATCAATGTGATACAAGTACGCACTTTGCTGAAGCAAATGTGAGGAAAAAAAAGTAATCGACTCTCCCAGCATGACAATCACAACGTGATTGTGGCCATAGAAGCGGCTCCAGATTTAGTCAAAAGCGAAAAAAAGAATCAAAAAGCCAAACAGTATTCACAACAAAATAATGATAAGACTACAACAGCCTTGAACTTTGTTAATAATGTTTTGATTTCGGTTTCATATACACACACATGCACAACAAAAACACATAGGACTGGAAATATATACTCATACTATGTATTAGTATTTGTATTAGTGTTTTGCAAAAAGAAAAAAATAAAATCTATTATGATAAAAGCATAAGCTATGCCACTCGGTAGCGCAGGGTATGCGATATTTGTTTCATAAGTCTGGTTGAATGAAAAACTAAAACTATTTAAGCTAGAACCTGGAAAAATCGATTACTCTGATACTTAGATGTAACGTTATTACGGCCGGCAACTGCAGTAATGTCGAATTCAAATATGCCACTATTTATAAGGTTAGACTTACTTGGAAGACCAGATTTATAAAACTTAACATACACTTAGCTTTCAGATTTGATAAAATTGCAGGTTGTTTCCACTAGCCCTAAGCCAAAAACACGGCTCGCTTTAAACATGAACATATCGGATAGTTAAAATCGTCCTATAACGCCAAAATAACACATGACTTAACTTTAAGCATACACTCCTTACTGTCTCAAAATTTTGAGAACTACCCTTTAAGACAATATGTAGTTTGGATGCTTATCAATGACATACTGCCACAACACCCTATACTGACACTCGAAGTTAGGAAGCAATTCGGTAGGAGTTTATGCAGGGTGGAGTGCGTTAATTTACTTTTTTGCACTAAAGGCTGTGGCGGCACTGTTGGTCGAAGAGAGTGGAGTGTGTGTGGCTTATGGTGAGAGATTTGTATTCGTCTGCCTTTCACTTGCCATCATGTATTCAACACATGAAGATATGTAATTTTGTGTTGAAACGTATTTTTCAAATGCGCACTCGATCATTGCAGTGCAGCGTGCTTTTCGTTTACGATTTGCTGTTCCCTCTCGCGAATGTGTTCCTGGACGGCAATCAATTGTAAATTGGGTAACTTCATCGAGAACAGCAGGGAATGTGTCATGTGTACGAAGGGCACTTGGGAGAAGGGTTACAACACCACAAACCATCGAGAGAGTTAGATCAGTAGTACTACGATCTCCAAAACGCTCTGCTCGGAAGCAATCACTTGCTCTTGGCGTTTCCAGAATTTTTTTTCAGCCGACTCTTGAGGCAATGCAATAAGAGGATTCATGGTTCCAACAGGATGGTGTCACTGCACACACAGCTAGGGTTACCATGAATTGTTTAAGGCAAATGTTTCCTGGGCGGCTTATCTCTTTGAGTGGTGATGTGTACTGGCTGGCACGCTTACCATACTTAGCCCCATGCAATTTTTTCTTTTGGGGTTAACTGAAGTCAAAGGTATATATTAACCGTCCCAAACCTTAGAAGACCTATTTTGGGTTACCTGAAGTCAAAGGAATATATTAACCGTCCCAAACCTTAGAAGACCTATTTAACAATATTGAGGCTAAAATTGGCAGAATAATAGTCGACTTGCTTGTTAGTGTTCCTGAAAACTTCAGAAAATGTATGCAGCAGTGTGTGGATAGCGAAGACATTTGCCAGATACACTATTTTAAACCATGTAATTTAAATAAAAACTACCTTACTTTTCAATATAATTAAAATTTAAGGAACATTTTTCTAAAGTTCATAATTTTATTATTTAATAAGCAAATTCACGCGCTCCACCCTGTACGTAAAACGAGATTCCATATAAACAACAACAATCCTTTTTTATTCATTTATGTTATTTCGAGTTACAACCTTAAAATGTCTGTAGACGCGAGGTTTGAGTTCCATGCAGTTCGATTTCATGGGCCTGTGCACCAATGGGTTATGCCCCAGTCAGCGAAATCGTTGCAGTTTAATGCGTCCGACTAGGTCTATGTGAGCTTACTGCTCATTCACTATAGATAATCTTCGTTACAACAAAGGGGCCCATATTTCGAAGATGTTTCCTGTAAATTACTTCCAACATCTCTTCAATTGCTTGTCTCGGCGACATATAAAATCAGTATTAGTATTAGCGTGTTGGTTAAATGTCTGTAAAGCCTATAATACCATCTCGGTTACCTAATACAGGATGGCCCAAAATTTACCATGGGGTTTACAAATGTAATAACATTTTCGTTTATACTTATATATTTTTTTTTGTTGAGCCCAGAACCAAAATAATAGAATTTTATTATTTAACTAAGCGATCAATTATTTTAACGCAACGAGCATCTCATTTTCATTTCAATGACTTTGTTAATAAGCAGAACTTTGGGCTCTGGGAGTCGTTCAAAGAGTCATTCATCAACGTCAATTGCACCCCATTAGGTGTACAGTATGGTGTGGAATTACATCTGCAAATATCATTGGGCCTCACTTCTTCGAGAAAGAAGATGAAAGTGCTTTAACCGTAAATTGAGAGCGGTATCCTGGTCTTGAAAACAGACCAAAAATGTAGTTTCAGCAGGACATAGCTACTGCCCACACTGCCCGAGACACAATGGCGCTTTTAAGTCAAATTTTTGGAGGGCGAATAATTTCCAGAAATTCGGAAATTATTTGGCCAGCGAGATCGTTAGATTTGTCAGTTCCCGACAATTTACTTTGGGATTATTTGAAGGAGCTAGTGTATGTGAACAAGCCCGAGACCGTCCTTCAAACGCTACAGCCACAAATTTCGAAAGAAGTTATCGAAATTCTCTAAAACGAGCTCATCATTGCGAAGCTAAAAACGGGGGTCATTTAAGTGACATTATTTATATACTTAATGAAAATAAAATTCCATTTTGTATATTACATAATCTGAGAAAAAAAAATAATAAACGAAAAAGTCATTAAAGTTTTTAACCCCATGGCAACTTTTGGCCCACCCTGTATGATTCTTTGTTTTATATTCAAGCTGACGTCATTATCTTTAATGATGGCTCATCCGAGATAAATAAACTAGTCAACTACCTCAAAATAGCAAGTGAATGCGTTTACTCTGCACTGCATACTTTTCTCGACATTACTCGTATTTAAGTAGATGCAGTCAGCAGCATCGTTTTCTCCTCGTCCACCATTGCCGACTCCTTCTCTTAATATTTGTTCGGCCGAGTCGAAACCAGGGCATATCAATAATTCCGCGACTTTTAGAATGAAACACAGTTTTTAGCGAAAAAAATATTTTTTAATATAATCTTCTTTTAGCTCAATACACTTAGTCCAACGTTTCTCCCTTCCAAAAAATAAGATTTTCGCGATCCATAAAGTAGGCATTTGTACTCGTATGATCAATAATATCGTCATTGGAGCTGAACCTCTTTCCACCGAGTCATTTCTTCAGGTTTGGAAATAGTCACTGGGGATTAGGTCCGGAGAATATGGCGGGTAGGGTACCAATTCGCAACCCATATTATGCCATTGAGACCGCACACGTGTGCACCCTTGCATAATCTTGTTAAAACTAATTTTTTCCTGGATATATGGGGTTTTTTTTTAAATCCTCCTTAAATCGGTTATATCGCTGTTTATTGTTTTTCCCTTTTGAAGGTGATCGATGTGGATTATCCCGCGTGCATCCAAAAAAATGTTTCCATCACCATTTTGGCCGACAAAGTCATAGTCTTGTTTAATGAGCACTTGAAATTTACACTTTTTTATTTTAAATAAAATTCAAGTGATTGTATATTTTGAACAGCTGTTAAATACAAACTAAATGACAGAACTCTCTCAAAATTTGACAGTAGTCTTATTACTTATGGTATTTGATAGGAGCAGTGTTGCATTTCATATAACTATGAGGGAAGTCAGTAGGGAAGTTACGAGGGAGTCACGACCTTCCATCATGTAATCTGGTAAAATATGAAAGTCATTTAAGGAGTCCTATCCCAGCCATCTTTTCCACCGGGTGTGTTGCGATCAAAGACAATATCATATGTTTTAAACATCATCGCCATATATCTATAGTTCATGGTATATGGTGTTTCTAAATTCAGGGTTGTGTGGGCAGTGCCTCACACCCTTTGTCTAATCACATCGTGATATACCCCAGAAAAAATAAGCTGGTCGAACTTAACATAATGGTAAAAATTTCAGAACGATCGCAGTTTAAAGTAACTTGGTGATATAGAAGCCAAAAAAAACAAATATGGTGATTTTTCTAAAGGTTGAATCAGCCCTTGTGTGGGGAAAATCTTACCTCTTGACCGATCTGGCCTACTTTCAACACCAACCCTTATAGTCTATCAACACATATTTCTGCAAAATGTAAGCCTCATTTTTTTTAATAGTTCGAACCGCAAGGTGAAGCTGGCAAGATCATCTAAGATATACAGGGTTATTCTTTATATTCAGGGTTATATACAGGGTTATTCTTTATATTCCTTGGCTCATTTCATGAATATATATCCTTATACGGCCATGCCCAAAAAAGCAGGGAGCAAAATGCAGCGGTTTGAAAATTTTAGGACTGGTGGTTGAAAGGTACTAGGGTAAACTTGCTACGTTGGGAACGGTGGGACCTCTGGGTTTCGTTTAATTTCGGAACGATCGTAGTTTAAAGTGGTGATATAGAAGCAAAAAAAATATTACAAATATGGCGATTTTTCCAAAGATTAAATCAGCCCTTGGGTGGGGAAAATCTTACCTCTTGACCGATCTGGCCTACTTTCAATACCAACCCTTATCGCCTATCAACACATATTTCTGCAAAATGTAAGCCTCCGTTTTTTAATAGTGCGAAGATGAAGCTGGCAAGATCATCTAAGACATACAGGGTTATTCTTTACAACTAAACAAATTTCACCAACGTATTCCTTGGCTCATTTCATGTAAATATGTCTAGATACGACCATGCCCAAAAAAGTAAGGGAGCGAAATGCAGCGGTTTGAAAATTTTGGGACTAATGGTCGGAAGGTACTAGGCTAAAATTGCTACGTTGGGAAAGGTGGGACCTCGGGGTCTCGTTTAGGTAAATTTGGAAAGAAAGAGGTATTTAATTTACAGGCTGTCCCCGCGTTGCTCGTCGTAACATATACGGTAATTCGACTTGCTTGAATTAGAATGGAAAGTCTTGTGGAATCAGTACATTTACGCCTTTAAATATCCTTTTTTATGTCTTGATTACTGCGCAAACAAGCAATCGCAAGATCGATTGCCGTCAATAATAGTTTGTGTCTCCATCTCTCATGTTACTGCCACTCGGTTCCGAAATAATTTGTCGACTCATATATTTTTGCAAATTCATTGAAAATTAGAGCCCTATGCAGACCTTCTGCAATAAAGCGACAATGTCTACTTTGGCCTTAACCCTCACTCAGTTCGAAAATTTTAATACATTCCGTTATAAGAATTTTATAAAAAAATGTCTGCGTATACATATTACTCGTAGCTTATATCAAGATTCCACTGCTCATATCCTGAAACCAAAAAGTACAGCTCCGAATACATCTATTCCGAAACCTCATAGGCATACGTTCGGCTTTCGAAAGTCAGTGATCACTGTTATTGGTCAGCTAAAATCCAAGATGCTAATTGTAAATAAAACAAAAAGTTGTCAGAGACTTATCTTAATATATTTGTTATGATAGAAGGATCTGTGATTATTATGTGTCAGCCAAATTATAGGTCAGATGGTCTTCACGTCTTCGGTGGCATACCTCGATCCGATGAACCATATTTTCAATGACTCTGAGACATAATGGAGGTTCAATGTCGTTTACTTGCCGAATTATCTCATCGTTTAGCTCTTGAATTGTTCTTGGCTTATTGACGTATACTTTAATTTTTAAATATCCCCAAAGAAAAAAGTGCAATTGGGTCAAATTATATGATATTACCTGACTGTGTTGCAAGAAGCGCCATCCTGTCGGAAACACATATCATCCAGGTCCATATCATCAATTTCTGGCCACAAGAAGTTCATTATCATCTCGCGATAGCGAACGCTATTGACGATAACTGTTTGGCCGACCACATTTTCGAAGAAATACGGCACGATAAGGTCGCCAGCCCGTTAACCGCACCAAACAGTCACTCTTTGTGGATGCATAAGATTTTCAACAATCACTCGTAGATTCTCAATTGCCCAGATACGGAAATTCTGGTTTTTACGAATCCACTGAGGTGAAAGTGTGCCCGGTCGCTGAAGATGATTTTCCTTGTAAAGTCACCAATCACATATGTCTGTTCAACCAACCATTAGGCGTATTGAGGACGCTTGAAATAGTCATTACACGCAGAGAAAAGATGTGGTTACTATATGGTCACCGCAACAATAAAAGTATGTTCGTCGCAACCATAGTATTGTTATTTGAATTTCAGTTTAACAACAGTATGATTGCGGCAATATTAATACTTTTGAAATGTAACAATAGTATTATTGCCAAATTAAGAAATGAAAATATGGTTGTAGCAACCATATAAACATGGTTGGTATTGTTGTTTAAAATTTACGTTAATAATAATATGATTGCGGCAATCATACGGTATGGTTGCGAATATTTTTGTGTGTGCGTATGTTTTTTTTTGATATACCAAAGATAAACACATGCACGCGATACAGTGCATGTTTGTTGTCCATTAAACAAAACAACAACAATCGGAAGGTAGTTCGAGGGATTTTTATTGTGTTTATTTTGTTTGGTGAAATACTCTACTACCGACTGGTTCTCGTTTATTTAAAATCTGCCTACACTTAAGTATATAGCCATTGGTCATGTTTTAATCACATTCGTTACATGGGGTCTAAGAATGGTGAAGTAGCATTCACCTCTGCTGGCACTAAAAGTATTTTCGACTGCCGTTATAATATATATATATATATATATATATATATATATATATATATATATATATATATATATATATATATATATATATATATATATATATATATATATATATATATATATATATATATATATATATATATATATATATATATATATATATATATATATATATATATATATATATATATATATATATATATATATATATATATATATATATATATATATATATATATATATATATATATATATATATATATATATATATATATATATATATATATATATATATATATATATATATATATATATATATATATATACCTTTGTTTCTTGAATGAAATGTTCAATAAAAACATGGCCTTAACCCTCTAACGGGCAAAAGCTAAATTTTCCCACTAGAAAGTCGGGAATTTGTTTGCGGAGATATATTTGCATAAAAATAAATAATTTGAAGACCGAGTTCAAAAATTTTGTGTTTTGAGGTCCCTGCGAGGAAAAAACGAATGGCTGCCTCAGGGCAGCCTTGCCCGTTTAAGGCAAAAATATATTAAAAAAAAGATTTTATTCATTTTATGATTTTTATTCAGGAAATGGATATATTTAATAAGTAAACACAAATATTACAATAGTACTATGTTTTATACATGAATTATATTCAGAAAATGAGCAAATTTTAAAAAGAAAACTAAATATTAATTTTTATTATGATATTCATAAAAGCAATTCTTTGAGTTTGAACAACATAAATTAAGTTTACACTTTTTGCAGTAACATTGAGTTTCGGACTTTTTGCAAAATTTGCACTTTCTTTTACCGCCATCTTCCTTAGAAAGCCAAATGGGAAAATGATCAAATTGATCATATCGCAGGTCTTCAGAAGGATGTTTGGCTTTTTTACCTGATGTTAAAACTTCTGTTTGAAGGCTTTGCAATGATGGACGACCAACTGAACGTTTTGCAGTGACAAGCGCAGTTGCAACTTCCTCCCGGAACATTGGTAATTGGAGTAGTTTCTGTGTTTCATTTGTTTCGCTTTTATTTTCCTCATTTATACGTCGATATAAAATGTATGAATTTGTTATTCCCATATCGATGAAGTGGTAAAATATTCTTGTCATAATGTTCCTAGTTTTGGTCCTTATGTGATATCGCCCCATTAAACCATCCATCAGGTCCACTCCTCCCATATGGCGGTTATATTCGTGGATCACTTGGGGACAGTCGACCTCCACAACTTTCTTCAGTTTCCGATCATATCGAGGTGCTTTAGAAGCGTTCTCTTTTGGATTATTCCTTTTAAATGGTTGAATACCTACATATGTTGAGGCTAATCGGACATTTTTAGTATCCTTCCAGAGAACTGTACTCATTTCAATTCCATATGCGGAGCCAACAAATTCAACGGAATGTCCCCTTTCCTTACCTTTAATTTGGTTGTCTAAAGGAAGTTTGCAATTTGGCAATCGCTTAGCTCGGACTGTTCCCAAACTATAAATCCCTCTAGTTCGTAAATACACCAACAAGGGCAGAGACGTATAAAAGTTATCGAAGTATATTATATGATTCACAAAATCTGGCACACTTTGCGAAAGACGGACGACGGCATTTGCAGTTGCCCCAAGGTCGGGTGTTCCTGGTAAGACCACATTGTCACCAGCGCCATTATATATTTCAAAACGGTACGCATAACCACTTGAGTCGCACAGTACAAATAATTTGATTCCCCATTTGTGGGGTTTATTGGGCATATACTGTCGAAGATGGTGTTTCATTTTGGTACTGCACATCTGTTCATCAATGCATAATCGAGACATTTTTGGAATCGAATCAAACCGCTCATTCATTCTATCAGCAAGCTGCCGAATGCGAAAAAGGGGATCGTATCCTGGTTCACCTTTCCTGATACGATGAGATTCGTCTTGGAAGGAAAGATATCTTTTTATTGATATAAACCTTTTCAGCGACATAGTATTTTGAATTTGGGGAAATGCGTTTTTCCCCCAATAGCTTTCAATATTTGGGTAGCGATACACAGACATAAAAATCAAAATTCCCATGTATTGGCGAATTTCCTGAGCATCAACTTTGAACGATGTATTAATGTTTTCTGCAAAAGCGTTTCTATTCGTTTCTTCTGCAATCATTTCTAATATATTATCTGAAAATAAATACAGAAATATATCTATTGGGTTCTTCAAACTTTAAATATTTGGTGGCAAAGATGAATCTCCGGCAAATGCCACTTCGTTCACATGTAAACGCATTGATTGTTTTTTTCCAAGTTATATTTGAAAATTCCTTCGAGTCCTTTTTAATTTCAGATGGACCTGAAAGAGAACGATACATTAATTTTTGAATATGTAAAAAAGTTTAACAACAGTACCAGAACCAATAAATCCTCCACTTGAGGGTAAGATAGAGGGACCTGTTTCTTCTAGCGTTGGTAGAGGGGACCGCATTCTCTTTCTACAAGATGAAGTGCATGGATCAGATATTTCGACGATTGGAATAATGTTCGAAGTAGCTGCAGCATCTTGTATATCAAATGATAATGGATTAATATCTATTGGATCCATATTTTCAATAATGTGGTCATCAGCGAAATCTGCACCCTCATATTCATCTTCACTGCTGGAATCAGGAACTTCTTCATCAGATTCTACTGAATCCATAAACTCTTCCAATTCCGCATCAGTCAGAATAGCAAGATTTAACCGCTTATTACGATTGAATATACTCTTTCCTTCCATATTTTAAGTAGAAGTCCACAAATCTGCACAAATAATTCAATCATAATAAAAAAAAATTCTTACAAATGTTCCCATAAACGGGCAAGACTGCTTACAGGCAGTCATCAGTTTTTTTGGATTTAGCACACACAATATTAACTTTTTACTGAGAAATTTGGTATTACAATCAATAAATATTCGACATCTACTTACCAAAAATTATTCACAAGGATTGTATATTTCCAAATATTATATTTTGTCACTTAAAAAATTATATTTTTCACAAATAATTTATTTTTAATTTGCACACAACAATTGACAGAATAAGCAAATACGATACGATTTACTTCAAACAAAAAAAAAACGGTAAATAGAATAGTAGGTGACATAATAGAAAAGGTTACACTGCAAAAAAATGTTAAAAGTTCGGCAGAAAGAGTAAAAAACGGAAGGCTGCCTTGAGGCAGCCTTACCCGTTAGAGGGTTAAATCTGGCTATGATCTAATAGTAATGCAATTTAAAATGACTTACTTGATAAAAATTCGTATTCCGTGTGCCGCGGAGTTCTCGGCGGCCATTTCGCCGATATATTGTTCCATACATAATTGAACCATACCAATATTATCATTATAAAAAGAGATGATAATAATTTCCTAAATAATTTGTGTTTTATTCAAAATCAACATCGGTCCTTAAATTTTAACCACCCTTTATGTAACTATCATAAATATTTGAGTTAGACCCAAATTTAAGTACTCTGATCCTCGTTTAATCAACTGCTGATTTCATTTAATTATGTCCGTCCATTCTGCCATCCATTTTGAGCTTGTAATCAAACTTACGGTCGCAGGTAATGTCCGATTTTCAAAAAAATTTGGCAGAAGTAAGTTTTTTGGACGAAGTACAGACTCTACTGATATTATAGATAATCGGTTCAGATTTAGATATAGCTTCCACCGCTATGCTCATACGATTTTTATGGATTTAGCTCTAGCAGCCATATCTTACATCCAATGTTGATGAAGTTTGGCACATGTAAGTTCCTTGTGCCAAGGACGGGATCTGTTAAAGTTGGAGAAAATCGGTTTAGATTAAGGAATAGCTCCCATATATCGGGTGATCAATCTAAAGGTATTTTTTCAAAATAAAAAAGTTAAAAAATCAAATAAAATGTGGAATATTTTTGGAAAGCACATTTTATGCCATTTATTTGATTATAATTTCTTTTAAATGTTGGCCGCAACTACACTACAGGGTGTCCATTCTGGGGCTCGAATTTTGGATGACTTTTTCGAGAATTTCGAACGGCATGGCTTTATTGACACTCGTAATGTTGGCTTCCAAAACCTGAATCCTAGCTGGTTTGTTAGCATAGAATTTAGACTTTGCGTAGCCCTAAAGAAAAAAAGTCTATAGCTGTGATATAACAAGATCTAATCAGCCTACTCACCGGTCCAAAACGTGAAATTGGATGCTCTTCGCAATGACCTCTTATAGATCCATTGCTTGAGCAGCCGTATGGCAAGTGGAGCCGTCCTGTTAAATCCAAATTTCGTCAAGATTACGGGCTTCAATTTCAGGAATCAAAAACTCCTGAAATTGGCGAGCTCCATTCACAGTTACGTTCCGACCATCATAATTTTTGAAAAAATATGGACCGATTATTCCACCAGTCCATTAACCGCACCCGACCATGGTTTTCTCTGAGTATAATGACACCTCTTGGCTCTTCATCCGAAATGCGGCAATTATGTTTATTGATGTTGTCGTTGAGCCAGAAATGTGCCCCATCACTAAACAAAATTGTGGTTGAAAACTGTTCCGCACCGAACGCTCCTTTTTATTATACAGTTGCACAATTTTGAGACGTTGTCTTCTTGTAAGTTCTTCCATGATAAAATAGGAAACAATACTGAAACAAAAATAAAGTTGAACACAACGCACTCGAAATCTGTGAAAAAAGGCTATTGAAAAAAACCTCAAGATGGATCTCCCGTTATTTGTTAAACTTTTTTACCGAAACTAGTTTTAAAATATAGAAAATTTGGTTCCAAAAACCAATTTTTATTTTATTTTCTGAACATTCAGGAGTCCAGGGTATATTATAGTCGGTCACTTCCGACTTAAGCTTATTTAGAATTTTTATGTCCGCTGCCTCTGATCATGTCGTTATATTTGTGAAAAGCTGCCAATGGGATTAAAATGAGCCATATGACTTACGCCTTCTGGTAACTTCCTCACAAATGTACCATAACGCCCAATTTGGTATTCTAGTTATGACGTCAACACTATCTGCACGATCTTATTCAAAAGCAAATAGAATTATAAGACAAACAAAAATTCAACTTGTAGCCACAACTGTTCCGGTGTATGCCACATATTTGGCATCGTTACAGTTTAGATAAGAACCCACATAACTTGACACCCAGTGCTTAAAATTCGCTTAAATTCAAAATATCTTTGTATTTTAATAACGGCTTGTACTTGCATATGAAGTAAGTGGTTGACCAGCCTAATTCTTGTACCTACCACGCAAATGCACCACTCGGCCCACATTTGGGCTTATGTAATATCTTTAATTCTATTCACAAGATCTAACCCCAAGTCAATGCAAAGTTATAAGGTTAAATGTGTGTCAAGTAATTGGCATCCACGCTTCTTTTCGTAGCTGTCACACATATGACACTGTTTTAATGCATTTATGAACCCACATAAGTTGTCTCGTAGTGCATGAAATTAGCTTAAGTTGCTAACGCTACGTATGATATTTGTATATTTGCGCATACAAAATGAGCAGATGACATACTGCTACCTCCAGTGCACAATAATTTCAATATTATTCATACGATTCTGCTGAAAATTAGAAAATCTGTTGTAACTTAGATACGCTAACGAAATTTTGAGCTTTAGCCGCACACCTTCTTGTACCTCCCATACAAACAATACTATCCAAGCTTAGATTGAAAGCTAAAAAAGTTTTTCCCAATACAAGAATTTTGCTTAAGTTTATCAGTCTGCCAACGCCCCTTTTCAGTAACTTTCACTCAAACGACCATTTCTGAGATTTAATGAAATCGGCAATAGAGGACTGGACGATGAAAAATTAAAAATCCATAAATGGGTGAGGGTGTATGTTAATCTTAACTGACTGAAACTTCCTTACTTGTTATATATCGTGTGATCAATTTAAAGGTTTTTATCTAAAAAAAAACTCAAATCAAGTGTGCAACTTTTATTCTTCATTCGAAAGGACATTTTATGGCATTTATTTCCGGAATATAATTTTCTTTAAATGTTGGCCGCAAAAATGTTAAATGTTGGTCCAATCTTGGATGACTCGTTCGAGCGTAGCCCCAAAGAAAAAAGTCTAAAGGTGTGATATCACACAAGCGGCCAACGCACAGGTCCAAAACATGAAATTAGCTGCTCTTCGAAATGACCTCGCAATAGATCCATTGTTTAAGCAGCTGTGTGGCAAGTGGCACCGTTTTGTTGAAACCAAATGTCGTTAATTTTACGGGGTTTAATTTCAAGTAGCAAAAAGTCCCATATCATGGCGCTGTACACGCAGAGAAAAGATATAGTTAATATATGGTCACAGCAACAATAATATGTTCTCTACAATAAAAGCAATGTCGTCGCAACCATAGTATTGTTTTCTGAATTTTATTTTGACAACAGTATGATTGCGGCAATAATAATATTGTTGAAATGTAACAATACTATTTTTGCTAAATTTAGAAATGAAAATATGGTTTTAACAACCATGTAAATATTGTTGGTGTGACAAAAGATTAACGTTAACATTAATATGATTACGGCAATCATACTGTATGGTTGAGACTATGAACAAAGCATAACAGGGTCTAAAGACTATGTGAGTGTGTTTTTTTGGTATACCAATAAAAAACATACAATCGAAAGATAGTTCGAGGGATTTTTATTGTGTTTACTTTGTTTGGTGAAATACTCTACTTCCGACTGGTTCTCGTGTGTTTTAATTATACATGCACTAAAGTATATATCAATTGATCATGGTTTAATCACATTCGTTACATGCGGTCTACGAATGGTGAAGTCGCATTCACCCCTGCTGGTAATTAAAAGTATTTTCGACTGCCATTCAAATATATATTTTTGTTTCTTGAATGAAATGTTTAATAAAAACAACCTCAAATGTGGCTATGAACTAATTTTAACGCAATTTAAAATAATTTAGTTGATAAAAATCTGTATTTTTGTATAAGAACATTACCCAATCTTAATAAATAATTTTGGGAACCATAGTATGCTTGAGTGTGAATCATAATATGGTTGTGAGGATCATACTATGGTTGTATGGAAAACATACTATGGTAGTGAAGATCATAATATAGTTGTGGAGATAATAGTATGGTTGAGTGTGAATTATACTATTGTTGTGAGGATCAAAGTATGGTTGTAGAGATAATAGTATGGTTGAGTGTAAATCATACTATGGTTGTGGGGATCATAGTATGGTTATGTGTGAATCATACTATTGTTGTGAGGAACATAATATTAATGCGCCACAACCATATACCCAACAATGGTATGATCCTCTCCGAATATTGTCGCCCCAACCATACTTTTTTTCTGCGTGTAGGTAGCACCATTTACGGTTAAGTTTCGGCCATCATCATTTTTGAAAAAATAGGGACAGATGAATCCACCAGCCCTTAAACCGCACCGAATCGTTGTTTTATCTGATTATACTGGTACCTCTTGAACCTCTTCTGGTTGTTCTTCAGCCCAAATGCGACAGTTTTATTTATTGAAATGAATGGTGGGGCAGAAATGGGGCTCATCACCGAACAAAGTTTTGGTCGAAAACAGCGGATATTCTTCGAGCTTTTCAAGAGTCCAAACACTAAAACGGCGAAGCCCAGACAGAAACATCGTTTAATTCAATTCCTACGCTAGCTGCATTTTAAAAGCTTTCAAACAAAGATCCATTCGTAAAATGCTCCAAGTTGTGCCATACGACAAGCCAAGTTGTTGAGACAAGCTAAGTTGTTGAGAACGGTGCCGAACCGATTCTTGGGGTGATTTCACTTACACTCTCAGCTAATATGTTTTTAATATTTCGTGCTGAATGTGGCTTATTAGGTCCAATATTGAAAGTGTGTTTTAATGTTGGCGATGGTAATCCGAATAGTGTTTTCGGTACGCCGATTATGTCGACCATAAAAAGATCTAAACGCAAGAAAAACGTTTTTCAACGAGCGCTCATTTTCATAACACAGTTGCACAATTTGGAGACGTTGTTGCGGTGATGATCTTTCCATGATAAAAAGACAAATACTGAAAAGAAAAAAATAAAGTTTAACACTACTCACACATAATCTGTGAAAGACCCCTATAGAAAAAAAATACTTCTATATTGATCACTCATTACTAAGATGGGGTCTTCGAACGGTATGTCGAGGTATATGGTAAATATTATCTCGTTCCTATGAGGGAGGGTATACAAAGTAGTATGCTGCTGATATTGTTTCACCATCGATTAAACGAGACGTTCCCACAGACTGTCCCTTCTTCCGGCCGTCTGCTGACCATCTAATGGCTGTACTCAAACTACATGCTAAAATTGATTCGGGCAAAAAAAATTTATGGTATAAGAACTTTTTTGCCAGAAAGAATAGCAACCCTAACTCCCATTGCTGTTGAAGGGACCCCTATTAGTAGTTTTATGTTTATATTACCTGAGTAGATACAGCATAATGTGCCGGATGTTTGTGTCCTTATTTGCCATCAGGGAAATTGAGGTTCGGGGGTATATGGCGTTTTTAAAATTCCTATACATAGAAATGTGTATTCTAATATATTAAAGTTGTTGTTGTAATATATGTATGTCCGCATATGTGTGTTTTAAGTACTTATGAGTTGTACACCGACTGGCAAGGGTTTGCCACTTAACGAGACTATCCGGCTATTTCCACATTAGGCTTAAAGTTTGTTTAAGGTCATTTTCTGGAAAATGAGTAAAGACCGCCTAGGGCGGCGGTGAGTGTGTAATATACACAAATATGTTGTACTTATAAAAGTTTGTGGCAAAATCTGACAGTCGTAATTATCATAATCCAATCCCTTGGGTCTTCCGTTTAGACATTATAGCCAAAATGTTGTCCAGAAGTTTTCATGACTGGTTTCTAGTCGTACGCAAATGATTATTACGTTTTTTTTTTAATATGTATTAACAATTTTATTTATGTAGTATAATGGAATTTAAAAGGCGTACTGTTGGAGGCGTTGCTTGGATGTGGAAAATATTATTAACTTTCATTAATTAACATACTTGCCATATTTTAAAGAAATATTTATAGGTATCTTTCTACTGCTACAGAAGGGGATTTTAATTTCAACCAAGCGACCACAATGGGTAGACTCAATGTTATAAAAACATTACAATCGTGTAAGCAAAATAAGTCATTCGGCTAGCATTGCCTTTAAATATTGATTGGAAACCTTTTAAAGTACAGGGTGGCGCACCAATTGTGATACAATAAGAAAAACCAATTGGTTCTCGTTTATATAAAATATGCCTGCACTTAAGTACATAGCCATTGATCATGGTTAAATCATATTCGTTTCTTAAGGTCTACAGATGGTGAAGTACCATTCACCCTTGCTGGGAACTAAAAATATTGGCGAATAGGTCCGAATTGGATTAAATTTGCGGATTCTGGTTCGACTAGACCTGAAATCGAGTGTGATCTTTGCGAAGCGGTTATTCGATTACATGGACGGATATGGTCCATTTTCACCAGAGGTGTTATGTGCTTTATTTAAAAGTTGGCCGGAATCGGTTCTAGTATGTAGCTACTATAGCTGCAGGCTGTATTACCTAAAAAACCTTTTTATTATATTAAAACATAGACCAAAAAGGTCAGCCATTATACTGCAGCACTTCTATACGTACTCTTCTTAAAGCATGAAACTAGTTCTTCAGTTAAGCTTTAAAAAGAAATATTCCCAAATATAATGGACCCGAAGGGCTACCGCTAGTCCGGATACCAATACTAGATATACACCGTATTTCTCACAATCAGCATAAGGGTGTATAAGTATATGTGCGATGATTTAGTAAATAATGATATTCTAACCACTGATCCTTTTTTATTGTACCCATTCCTGTAAAGAAAGACAAAACTCTTTGGTATTATCAGACTAAGACCGTCGTCTGGTGATGTTTTTATTACAACATTAACTCTTACTTGATGTTTGTGTAAGTGTACAAGTCAACGTTCGTGGGAGCGTGGATGTAAAATTTCAGCTGCGGATAGAGGTGTAGGATAGGCCATTTATCAGGCCTCGATATGAAATCAATCCAAAACCTTTAAACTACACATATAATCATAATTACCCTCTTACCCAAATTAAGGCCAATTTCGTAACGAATGCAAACATGTAATTATTCCCAAGATTTGTAGAAAAGTGTGGCGCGTACGCTACGACTTTTTTGGTTACATATTAACAGCTTATATACTAAGCGTCATGTTCGTAGACTGAAGATCTGAAGACAGACTTAAAATGTTATTGAAATCGGTTCAGCGGTCTAGGAGAAGTTCAGTCACACACATACGCACAGGACAATTATTTATAGTATTACTAGATTGTGTAAGAATTGTTCGAATGGGCGTGATCCTACCCAAAAACTTGAACTATGTAACCTATATCTCGAGAACTTGTACCGATATAACAATAGTAGTTGGTACTAGAAGACAAAAACGCATGTAGAAAAGAGGCTGGTGCCAATGTCACTTGACATCGTTTTTATATTGGACCATTTTATAATAGGCTTTCCAATAGGGAAATAACATTTTTAATGATGTTTCAGTGTCAAAACGTAAGTCGAAGTCAACATTTTTATCATGGTAAAGTTCATATACGAGCAACGTTTCGAAATCACTAAAAATTACAACCGATATTAATTTTTAATAAACAAAATATGATTTATTGGATAGCAACAAACCTACATGTGATTCATGAGACACAATTGCATCCACAAAAAATTACTGTGTGGTGTGGTGTGGTTTTAATGTCGGAGGTGTGATTGGGCCGTGTTTTTCGTCGATAAAACAATCTTCATGTTGCTGTCAATGGAGAGCGCTATCGTGCCATGTTAGAAAATTATTTGTGGCCAGAACTGGATGAGCTGGACATCGCCGATATGTGGATTCAACAAGACGGTGCCACTTGCCACACTGCATGTGTTAGAAACGATTTACTAAAAGTAGAATTCGTTAAATGTGTTATTACGAGAAATGGTGCATTCGAGTGGCCACCTCTTTAATGCGATTTAACTCCATTGGCTTTCTTTTCTGGTGTCACATCAAGTCATTGGTCTATGCCAACAACTTAAGACGAGCTCAAAGGCAACATCCAATGCAAAATTGCCAACGTTCCATTTGAAATGTGTGCAAGAGTGGTGAAAAATTGGTTCCTTAGAGTAGATCGCTGAACACAGGCTCGTAGTGGTCTTATAACCGAAATAGAATTTCAGTTTCAACTAAAATATTTTCACCACACCTGGAATAAATTTGAACTATAAGTATATATCTTAAATAGTGTGTGCTTTATAAATATATAAAATTGTTATGTCGCTTTGGCACGGATTTTTCCAGAGGTTGACACAGGTCTTGTGAGGGAAACATTTTTCCGGTTTGTATATTTTTCAATACCAACCATTTCAGTCCATCAACATATATTTCTGCAAAATTTTAGACACCTTGCCACAATAATGCGACGCATAGTTATATTTTCACAGACAGACAGACAGATGTGTTGCTGGCTCGTCTTAGAATTTAAAACGACGGCGATTATAGATACAGTATTTCAAGGTGTTGCCAAGGTCCATCCATCTTTAAGTTGAAATCTGGATTCAGACCATACGAAAAGAGCTAGATACTGACAAATAACTAGATATTTGTCTTATGGTTTCAGATAAGTTGGTGTACAAAATAGACCAAATCGGGAGAAAGGGGAAAAAGTTTCACTTTGAGGGACAAAAAAAGTTCTGACCAACATTTTTTTTTGTACTTTTCCTGTATAAAACTGTAATAATGTAACTATAGAAGTTATGTTTGGAAGTTGTAACCGTAAATGCTTTAAATGCCCCAAAAATGGGTGTGGTCTTGTGCCTGAGGGTCCTAGGGGCTCGAAAAAGTCCCCTTATACTCGAAAACATATGATTACCAGAAACAGTAAAATGTTCTCACAAATATAAACATGTACCCATATGGATTCCAGAGGCCTAAAAAGCGGGCCTTTTGTCTATGGACATTTGAATATTGAAAAAAAATAAAATTTCGTCAAAATTAAATATAAAATCAATAGAGGCGTTGAGGAATGGGCATGATCCAGTGTCCTGGGCCCAAAAATCGTTGCCTAATGTGAAGGGTATCAAAAAACTTTGAAATCTTCTCACAAATCCAAATATAGAGCTATATTTCAAATTTGACCTCAAATCGGTCACCTTGAACTATGGGTATTAAACAACAATAAAATTTCGTCAAAAATTAGAAAATCACATTAATTTTGCGATTAAAAGAAATTCAACTTGACCCATGGGTATAAGCTTCCTAGGGAGCCGAAACAGAGGTCGTTTTAAACATTTATATATGGGTAATAAGAAACAGTCTAATATTGAGAATTATCTGAATATGAAATTAATTTTACGATTTTGCTGAATTGGAGGCCTCGAGCTATGGGCGTGGTCTATGGACCCTGGAGCCCAAAACCCTTCCCGTAACGTTCGGAGACAGTGTATGTATCCTGAAAATCTTTTTATTTCTTAGAAATCATATATTTAAGATTTGTGTACATTTAGAACTAGGAACGGTTGATATGGGCTTCAGGGGCTCAAAAATCGGTCACTTTGAACAGTGGACATATGGGTATTATAAATCAAAAAAAGTACGTCACTGATCCTTATATCATATAAGTTTTTATAGTCATTTACCCTTGGGTGTTGTGTCGCTGGTGCCGAAAAATAGGTACTTGGGACGGGAAATTGGTACAAATCTTATATATATGTATACTTTATCACCATGAACATTACGAGACTGATTAAAGCTCCAGGGCCCAGTGGTTAAGATCTATAATTCTGTCAAATCGTTTTCACTTGTTGTGAGTTCATATAGATTATATTATATTATAGATCTTAACCACTGGGCCCTGGAGCTTTAAGCAGTCGCGTAATGTTCATGGTGATAAAGTATTCATATATTTAAGATTTGTACCAATTTATAACTCGGCCCAAATCGGCCTCTTTAAATGGACATATGGCTATTAAATAACAACAATATGAATCGTCACTATTAGATTTATACCATAGGCCCATAGGTCAAATGTTCATAGAGTTCCGAAAATAATGTGCTTTCGAACACCCACATATTTTAACTCAGACACCAAGAGTTGTCTAAATTAAAGGTCCAAATATACGGGCCTTTTCGGCCCTCTTCAACAATAGGGTTTCTCCAAAACAAAATTTCATTGGTTTATCGGGTCCCTAAAACGTTGTATTGTCAAACATAGACTAACCGATAACGACCAAAATCCTGTCACTGAGGTACTACAACGCATTAACCGTGGAGTGTATAGTAAAGGCTACGGCCTGGTCGAACTTAGCGACGTTTTCACTTGTTTTCTATTACTATTTATATTTAGGG
This sequence comes from Hydrotaea diabolus, assembly GCA_963513945.1. Classification (NCBI taxonomy): domain Eukaryota; kingdom Metazoa; phylum Arthropoda; class Insecta; order Diptera; family Muscidae; genus Hydrotaea; species Hydrotaea diabolus. Next base: position 49,673,737 of record OY740716.1, read on the forward strand.
TCCGGCAATAAAAACACAATAATTTATCATTGGAAAGGGTTTTATTATTTTTCAAAATATTCCCCTTTAAGATCGATAGACTTTTGCATGCGCACAAACCAATTTTCGAAGCACTTTTTCGTCGGTCTTGCTTAATCAGTGCACGCACATCATCGATGGTTTCTGGCAAAGTGACCGAAGTTGGACATCCTTCACGAAATTCATCCTGAAGAGAACAGCGTCTGCGACTGAACTCTTGGTATCAACGATTAACTGTGGTTTTTTTTGATGGTGTTTCATCGCCAAAAGTCGAAAATCGTAAAAAATCATCGCACGAAAGTGTTCACGGTTTAATTCCATTTTTTGACTGAGATGAATTTTTCGACGCACTGTAAATAAAACAATTCACCCTTAAATGACAAAACATTCTGAGTAAAATTATGCTAGAAAATGTCAAAGTTTCAAATGTAAGTTCCAGTTTGCATCTGTGAACACTGCTAATGTGAAGACCGGAAATATAAATAGCAACCCTTGTACAACAATTTTTTTCTTAATAAGAATAATTAATTAACGGGTTTCAATTGTAGTATGTAACTAAAGTATAATAATAAATAAAAGTGAAACAAAATAATGTAAAAAACTGTTTAAATGCCAAACCAACATAAATTGAGTTTATATCAGAGAAAAATTCACCTGTAATCAGGGTGAAATGAAATGAAATGTTAATTAACGAATAAACGAGCATGGGCATATTGGATATAAATCAAGATCTGGGCGTCACAAACTACTAACAATAAGAGATGGTCAATATATTTATAGAAAAAACCTCGAAATCACTCACTTATCTTCTCTGAAAATGAATGATAAACAAAAAATGAATGTAGAAACTAGTGTTTGCCATGTAAGGAATTGTAAAAATAAATCATTTTGAAAATTAATACATAGAAACGATTTTCATTCGCCATGACGAGCAGCAAGAGAAAAAACGACTTTTGGAAATCTATGTTATTGTGTGACGAAAAATATACAACATGTAGTATGGAGAAGTCCCATGGAGCTCTTAACATAAGAAACATCAAACCAACTTAGTGATGGAATGGGGTTGCATAACGGCTCTGTTAGTGGGAAAACTAACATTCATAGATAGGGCTATATACGAGTATAGTCATGTTATTAGTCAATTTTAAATTATAATTTTCATGCTTGTGTGCAGATAATCTTTACCTCGAAGATGAGATGAGAAATCACTAAATTTCATCAAAAACAAATCTAAAGAAATAATCGCAGAAAGAATGGGGAGAATGCCGATAAAAACATAGCCCAATCGCTAATGTAATGTAACGTCTTTTAATCATATAAATAAAAGTTTAAGTTAAGTTTTTATTGACATTACATTTCTAGCATACCTTCTATTTTAGTTACGAGTATATATCTATGACATACCTGTTCGTACATTGAATTTTAATAACACAAACTAGTTTTTACATTCTTGTTAATGCATGTAATATGAAGAATGTTCTTGGGGCAATTTTCATTTTTTAAATCATTCGAATTTAAACACAAGAACACCATAATGTTTTTAACATTTTTCGCTATAGACTTTAAATGTATCCAACCGATTTGCACCAAACCGGGTTCAGTAAAAAGGCAATAATGCGAGGAGTGTTTAGGGTCAAAACCAGTCTTGAACGATCGAAGTCTTCCTTTTGACCCGACTACACGTAAAATAACTTTTCCGACAAGGTTTTGCCAAATGCAGTCACCTATCTATTCAGAATGGTGTTCAGAAAGTTTTTACAGATATTGCAAACAGTTTCACACACAGTTATTGATAAACTATCAAATAGACTTTCTTAGCTCCTTCAAACCATGATTACACATATTAAAAATAAAAGTTGGTTCGCCTATGGTGCTCATGCGTAACTCAAAGTGTCTCAATACTATAAGGCGACACTCACAAATACGAATAACTTTCATTGTATTCGGTTGAACTCGACTTTCAAAAGAAAACCTTATATTTCAATTTAAAAGTTGATGCTACAGGTGTATTTAAACACGAACGAAATATATTCGTTATTTAAAAAACAAACAAAATAAATTAAAGGTTTGACAGTTTTCAAGTAATAATGGGTCAAAGTAATAATGGGAAATTGTTTTAAATTTAGTTTTATATTTTAAAATTCAATATTTAATTGGAAGGCCTTTTTGCTGTATAACCGTTTTCAGCGATCTGGCATCGTTTCTATCAGCTTCTGACAATTATTGGGCGATATTTTTTCCCACTCGTACACACAGAGAACAGAGTTGTTGCCACAACCGATTTTTATGCCAACAGAATGTTGGAGGTTGCACGTACTATCCATGTAGTCCATCGTACACAGCAAATTTCAGTAGAGGGAGCTGAAACGTTCGGTTGAATAAAACAAGTATCGGTATTATTTACAGATCAAGAAGATTATTGGAACTGAATTTAAACATTTTATAGTTGATGTTATAGATTGTTGGTTATAAGTACTCTTTAAAAGAATTAAATATTTTACCGCCTAGCAATGGGTCAACTGATCAGTAAAATATATACGTCTTTGGATAGAAGCGCTGATAAGCAATACAATTAATTTTCAATCTAAAAACGATTAATTAAGCTACATAACAATATTTATTGTCAAGCTTTAGGTGGCCGAAACTCGGGAAAAATATGTCTCCACCAACAAAAAAATTGGTTGCTGTTGTTAAAAATAATAGGGAGGGGTACATATGGCAAAAATTTTGATCGAGTCTGAGTTATTTCATTGAATTACAGTAAGGCCTGTTTCTATATTCTAATTTTTTTATTGTGGTTCATTTATTTATATGACAGTATCGTTTGGGAGCATTAACAGTCTAAACTAAAAACTTAAACTGCCTGACCATTTTTTTTTCGAAATAAGTTTTGCCGTAAACAAAGATTTTGTTGTGACTAGGACCGATTAATATTACAACGTTTATATGTTGATGTTTGATTATTATGTTACAAAAGCCAACTTAAAGGGCTTTGGTAACTACAGAGAACTAATTTGTTGTAACCACCAATTATTGGTACCAAAGTAACATGTACATCTCAATTAGTTGGTTGCTATAACCGCCGGTTGTCGCAACCAATAATTAAACTGAATTCGGTTGGTACAACTGTGTTATTGTTATGGTTGTAGCAACCATCATATGATATCTCGAACCATTTACCATCATTACCATGGATTAATATTACAACGTTTATATGTTGATGTTTGATTATTATGTTACAAAAGCCAACTTTAAAGGCTTTGGTAACTACAGAGAACTAATCTGTTGTAACCACCAATTATTGGTACCAAAGTAACATGTACATCACAATTAGTTGGTTGCTATAACCGCCAGTTGTCGCAACCAATAATTAAACTGAATTCGGTTGGTATGGTTCTAGCAACCATCATATGATATCTCGAACCATTTTACATCAGTACCATGGAGTGTTGGTTATTGTTACAGAAAGTCGATTTATCCAACCGAACTTTTGTAGTTCGAACAGATTTATAACCGATTTTTTCACTAAAGGGCTGTTATAAGGTTACTTTTATTACTACGAGTAGTTTGGGGTTTTTTTTTATTTTTTCTACTGCACACAGAAAAAAAGTATGACAATATTCAAAGAGCATCATACTATTGTTGGGTATATGGTTGTGGCACAACAATATTATGATCCTCACAACAATGGTATGATTCACACGCAACCATACTATGATCCTCACAACCATAGTATGATTCACACTTAACCATACTGTGATCACCTCAACCATAGTATGATTCACACTTAACAATACTATAATCCCCACAACCATATTATGATCCTCACAACAAAAGTATATTTGACAAACAACCATAGTATGATCCATAGTATGGTTCACACGCAACCATAGTATGATCCCACTCAACCATACTACCTTAAAATTATTTATTAGAATATGTTGTCAATAATAGAGATTTTTTTTCAGTAAATAAATTAAAAATACATTAAATTTAAATTAATAGGAGTGTTTATTAAACAGTAGAAAATGTTAATTTAAAAAAACGTAAGCGTTTTTTATTAAAAAAATTTCAGTTAAACAAATCCAAAGAAGTTTTTTGGAAATTTTAATTCCCATTATTATTACATAAGATGCGTAACAATAACATTATTGTAAATCCCAAATTGAAATTAAGAAAAATTACAATCATCCAGTATGAATGCTGTAATCATATTATTGTTGATCCAAAACAATACTTTTGTCGCACCAACCATATTTATATTGTTGCTGTAACCATAGTTTCATTTTTAAATTTGTCAAAAAATACTATTGTTACATTTAAACAATATTAATATTGTCGCAATCATACTATTGTCCACATGAAATTCAGAAAACAATACTATGGTTGCGACGAACATACTATTATTACAGAGACCATATTATTGTTGCAATGACCATATAGTAACCATATTTTTTCTTTGCGTGTAGAAGACTCCATGCTATTCAGATCGGATTCAGATCCAAAGATTGTGGTGGAGTTGCAAATGCATTAGGGCAATTGGAGGAAGCCAATTTGTAGCAACATAAGCGTTATGCTTAGGGGCATTATCCAAAGAGATAGGCTTTCAAGATATTTAAATAATATTTGTGGTGCATGATTTTTTTAATAATGTGAAGATTTCCAGACCAAAACGCCGATAATTCACCACATACTGATACTGAACCGTGTTTTACTACTGGTCGCGAATTTCGTTTTCGCATCTCTTCATTCGGCCTTTTTCAGGCATACAGAAGCCCATCGGACCGAAAATTATTGTATTTACTTTCGTCGGTAAAAATTACTTTGTTTCAAAACATAAAACATTCGCCGAATTTTAACGTTGCCGTAATTATCAGCAGCAAATGTAATAGGAAAGTTGTGCTGATATATACAATTTTAACGATTTCCTCCGTTTAACATTTTGAATGAAAGCGCTCACAGTTTCCTGTGCGCCTGACTTTTATCACAACCATCAACAAGGCTCGAGGGCTTAATGTTTTCCCTTTTAGCGTAGTAGCACACTCCGACATATGGCTTCTCAACTTTTAGCAATCTTTTACGAATCTAAATGTGGATTTCTATTTGGTTAGAATAACGTATTTTATGGCCAACGCAAGTGGCCAAGAAAAGTTTATGTGTGTGGAAACTCACATACTTATAAACAACAAGAGTTTAATAGAGAAAATATGACTCTATATATAGTAAGTTGCGGTTCGAACCCTAAGGACAATAAATATTTTTTTTAGTTTTTTTTAACTAAATCCTTTTTATGAAGTCTGGTTAATGAAAGTTGTTGTAGTGGTACATATATATAAACTTATAATGAGCACAATTGGGCACACATGGTTCAGGCCTACCTTATTCCGCACTGACGCTTATGCTGTGTTATATGTGTGTTGAGGATGCTGGTTTGGTGTTTGTGTTTAAGTGTTAGTTTTATTTTCAAGGATTTATCTTCGATTTACTCCTATTTTATATACAGATACTTGTAGCGAATATAGAAAAGTAAATGGTGGCAGGATTATGGATGGGTGTATGTGTGAGTGTGTTTGTATACTCGTATAAAACTGTGCTAGTCCCTGCCTGTCTAAGTAAGTAAGTTTAATGTTGTTTAGTAAAAACAGCAGATACAACGACAAATTCCCTGTAGCCAAATTACATATTTTATATAATTTCCCATGGATAGAAAAAAACTTTCTTTTTGGGTTAATTTTTTGTTTGTTTCTTACTCGTATTTTTTTGTTTTGGTGGCTGTTTTATAAACGATATCTAATGGATGGAAAATATACGAGAAATATACAAGCACTGCAAAGTTCTCCTAGTTTAGGGAAATATTTGACATTAGGAGACCAGGATTTGTATACCGCCTCATCGAGACGTACATCTTGTGAAATAAGGTCGACCAAGCAGTTACCGTGAATGGACCAGAAATTGAATGATACGCGGTTCCAACAGGATGGTGCCACTTGCCATACAGCAAACGAAATATTAATTTTTGGCGCGAGGAATACAATCGGCTTGTAAATTGGCCGCCACGATCATGTGATTTGACACCTTTGGACTTCTTTCTTAGGAGATATTTAAAAGAAAAAGTGTTCTTCAATAAGCCAAGAACAATTCAAATGCTAAAGGATAAGATAATTTGACACATTAATGGCATTTAACCTTAAAGTCATTAAGACAGCTTAATTGATGTTGCTTAATAGATCCCTTTATTGTAATAATTATATTTAATAATAGATCCTTATATTTTAATAAAAAATATTAACATAATTCTCTTAAAACTGTTTGTTTTTCTACAACAAACAACATGCGTTTTAGCTGGACCACCGTTTAGCTGGACCACGAGTTTGAGAGATATCGTGAATGAAAACCATGAAATTCATACTTAAAACACTGTTTAAGGGTAATCAGGGAACTAAGGGTAAATTTTAAAAAAATCGCAAACCTAGAGGCACCAAAACAACCATTCAAATGGAGAGAAAAAGAAAAGAGCTGGGAAACTCGCTTAAAGAGTATCTGCATATACGTTGAAACTACACCTTAAAAAAGTGAATAAATGGTAGCCATGGCGAAGTGAAATATGACCTCACGAAATTTCAAAAAGGTTACCAAATGAAGCTACCTATATCGGTTTTTATATATCTCACACATTTTGGTGGTGTGGTGGGAATTTTTTTGCATTCAGCTGTTGAGTGATCGAGACCACACTTAACACATCTATATGGCTTTCGGCAATAGGATTTAGTGTGCCCAAATTTTTGACACCTGAAGCATTGCACAATATCTTCGTACCTCTTCGGAGCTTCAACATTAATTATAGCATTTTCAAATGACCTAATGCTATAAATATCTTTATTGTTTGGGTTTGGATCTATGTCAACGTTGAACATCGGAAGCGGATTTTTTGTAACACGGCTGATAATGTGACGTACACTTCGTACCTGATGGCCAAGAGATAACAAATACGCCTTTATATCTGATATACTGGTTGTATGATGAAGGCCCTTAATCACAACCCTAAACGCTCTCTCAGGTTTAAGCTGAAATGTATGGTAGCTTTTACCATCAGTCTCTAGGAATTTAATGACTTTACGATAATTATCTACTGATTTAATGCTGACCCTGACTTGTCCGTCTCCTAAAGATTTAAAGTTAAATTCTGAAGAATCAATAACTTGACTTAACTTGGAAACCATTTTAGCAATATTTTCTACGTGCGGTATAAATATCGGTGGAGGTTTGCACTGATCCTCTGCTTTATTGGCTTCTTCTTGTATGTTGTCATCATTGGAAAGGCTGCTAAATCGATTTGACGTTCCTGGTTGATTGTCGTGATGAGGGCGCTTTTGCTGAAATATTTTGGGCGAACCAAGATTCTTTCTCTTGCCTGGCACCTGCTGCCAGTCAGAGTCATCATCGCTACTGTCTTCACTAAGGTTGACTTGTTGTGACGTTGAATAGATATTATAAAGAACTATTGGATAAAAGAAGTACCAGAACACCCAGAACCAATCCAGGACCTACGAAATTTGGAAATAATTATGTATACACAAATGCAAGCAATATTCAATCTCATATGACCTATTCACAAGCCGTTAGAGGGGACGAAAATACACTACTGCAAAAAATAGAGGCTATGCTTGAGAAACAAATAGAGTTGACAAATACTCTTATAATCATGATATCAATGTTAATGACAAAAATATGCAATTAGATATGATAATTGCAGAATGGAATGAGAATGGCATTCTCAATCATGTTAATGAAATTGAAATATTTTTAAATCTCTACAATAAAGATATATTTTTGGTCTCTGAGACACATTTAACTTCTAAGTCCTTCTTACGATTAAGAGGGTACGACATAATACTAACTAATCACCCAGATGACAGAGCACATGGCGGAGCTGCTATCGTAATTAAATCAGGACTTAAATATGAAACAGTCGACAACGTTTCAGAGAACTTTCTCCAAGCGGCAGGAATAAAGCTATTATGCAATAATAACACCAGCGTCTTAATATATTCTGTTTACTTTCCACCTAGATTTAGTATAAACTGCGATATGTATGAATCATTCTTCAGAAATCTTGGAAATAAATTCATAGTTGGAGGAGATTTTAACGCTAAGCATGTCTGGTGGGGATCCCGACTAAATAATCCTAAAGGTAAACAACTATATCAGTGTATAACCAAAAACAATTACACATCACTTTCTACGGGAAGACCTACTTATTGGCCTACGGATCCTTGCAAGATACCTGATCTATTAGACTTCTTTATTTACTTCGGAATATCTCGCCAATCATTTAATATTTGTGTTTGTGACGAATTAAGCTCGGACCACTCACCAATTCTTCTTAACTTCAAAACAACCCCATCCCTAGTATCCATTGACAAATCTATTTTCTCAACTAAAACTGACATAGAACGCTACCAGTATTGGATTGACAGAAACTTGAATCTTCATATACCCTTGAAGACTGGACATGAAATTGATGAAGCTTTTGAAACTTTCGTAAAATTAATTCACGAAGCTGCATTTCAGGCTACACCAGCAGAAAGTAATATAAATGGTTCAAGCTTTCATCTATCTTTGGAAATAAGAAACCTCATCAAAAAAAAGAGAAGACTGAGGAAAGTATGGCAACGGACTAGGCTTCCATCTGATAAAACTAGCCTAAACAGAGCAGTCCAGCATCTTAGTAAGCGTCTGAAGCAGATGAAAAATGATTCCGTTGGGAGATATTTAAAAGAACTTAGTCCTTCAAATAATCATGACTATAATTTATTTAAAGCCACCAGATACTTAAAACGACCACAGAAAAGAAATATTCCCATTAAAAAAATGAACGGAACATGGTGTAAATCAGATAGAGAAATAGCGGAAGCATACAAAAACTTCTTAGAAGATATTTTTATTCCATTTAACTTTTGCAGCAGAACTGTTTGCCAAGAAATCGATAATTTTATAGATGTACCTTGTCAAATGTTTTCGCCTATAAAACCCTTTTCTTACCGTGAAATTCAAAGCGAAATAAAGAAACTAAAAGGCAAAAAAGCCCCTGGATATGATCACATTAACGCTAAAGTAGTCAAGTCACTTCCTAAAAAGGGGATTGTGTTTCTTACAATATTATATAATTCCATCATAAGATTATCACATTTCCCATCTCAATGGAAGCACGCAAAGATCATCATGGTGAAGAAGCCAAATAAGCCCGAAAATATGCTAAGTTCATATCGACCGAAAAGCTTGCTCCCAATTTTCTCAAAAATTTTTGAAAGGCTTTTCCAGAAAAGACTTCTTCCGCTATTGGACGCAATGAACATCATACCAGACTATCAGTTTGGTTTCAGGCCTAATCACGGTACACCTGAGCAATGCCACAGAATCATTAAGGTTATCAGAGACTCTCTAGAGAAGAAACTGTACTGCTCATCAATCTTTCTGGATATCAAGCAAGCGTTTGACCGGGTATGGCACAGTGGATTACTTTTTAAACTTAAAAAAATGCTACCAACTCCATATTATTTATTGTTTAAATCGTATTTAAGCCTGCGAAGTTTTTATGTGTATGTTAATGGTGAAGAGTCTGAAGTTGGAAATATTAAATCTGGGATACCACAAGGAAGCGTTATGGGTCCGTTGCTTTATACGATATACACTTCTGACATGCCTGTTAACACGGATATCACGATCGCTACATACGCTGATGACACCGCTATTCTGGCTACAGGTTCGTTTCCTGCGGAAGCATCATCTAAAGTACAAAGACAGCTTGACGATCTTCAATTGTGGTTTGATACTTGGAACATTAAAGTCAACGCTGACAAATCCAGCAATGTAACTTTTACATTGCGAAAAGAAGACTGCCCTCCACTCACTTTAAATGGCGTTGTGATTCCAAAATCTAATCACGTTAAATATCTTGGACTTCGAATAGATCAGCGGCTTAACTGGAGAGAACATATAAAAATGAAAAGGAAGGAAGTTGAGATAAAAACCAAAAAAATGTACTGGTTAATTGGCCCTAAATAACAATTAAGCTTAGAAAATAAAGTCATCCTTTATAAATCTATTTTGAAACCTGTGTGGACTTATGGAATCGAACTATGGGGAACATCCAGCAATTCCAACTTGGAAATTTTACAAAGGTATCAGTCCAAGACTCTCCGACTAATTTCTAATGCACCATGGTTTGTGAATAACCGCTGTATTCACAACGATCTTGGTTTTAATTTTTTAAAGGACGAAATAGCTAGGTTTAGCGCCAACTACTTAGACGGACTAAGTAATCACCCTAATGTTCCGGCTATATCCCTTTTAGATTATAGTGACGAGATTCAAAGACTAAAAAGAAATCATATACTAGATCTCCCTTTTTTAAAATAAATGCTTAATTGCAATAATATAAGTTAACAATGCAAAATATATTAATGCTGAGGCCACTGGGTTTTAGCTATACTGTCATTTATTTATTTATTACTAAATTTGCTTATTATTTTTGTATATAAAATAGATTGCAAATAAATATATTGTTGAAAAAAAAAAATATATATATATCTCACAGGTGTAACTGCTTAATGTCCTGATGTAGTTCAAAAGACAAAGCACGTAGTATGTACTCGTATAGGAACGGCCTAAAATTTGGCAGTCATAGAGCTAAGGTCGCACAAGGATTTGAATAGAATACATACATAATGATGATAAGTAAAGGGTGTTTTTTATTGAGGTCTAGAACTTCGAATTGAAATAAAACACAAGAAAATCGTTTTAATGTCCATCAATTTGGCTTTATTGGAAGGATAATGTTATGCCATTAATGTTTAAATATGATTTCGGGCATGTGGCCGCCGCGGCTGGCTCGAATAAAGCCAATTCTACAGGTCCAATTTTCAACCACTTTTTCGAGCATATGGGGCCGTATGTTGGCAATAACGCCGCGAATGTTGGCTTCCATGTCCCCTAACGTTTCTGGTTTGTTGGCGTAGACGAGCGACTTCACATATCCCCAAAGAAAATAATCCAATGGTGTCAAATCACACGATCTTGGTGGCCAATTGACAGGTCCATTCCGCGAAATTATGCGCTCATCGAATGTTTCCTACAATAATTCGATTGTGACGTGCGCTGTGTGGCATGTAGCGCCGTCTTGTTGGAACCACAACTCATCCACATTCATGCCATCCAATTCGGGAACAAAATAGTCGGTTATCATGGCTCTATACCGGTTTCCATTAACGGTAACTGACTCTCCAGCATTATTTTGGAAGAAGTATGGCCCAATGACTCCACCAGCCCATAGAGCACACCAAACAGTCAGTTTTTGTGGATGTAATGGCGTCTCAAGGGTCTCATGTGGATTCTCTTCACTCCAAATGCGGCAATTTTGCTTGTTGACGTAGCCATTCAACCAAAAATGAGCCTCATCACTGAACAAAATTTTGTGATGAAAATCAGCATCGAGATGAATCTCATTTTCGGCCCATTTTGCAAGCGTTGTTCTTTTGTCAACCTGTTCATGATGAAATGGCAAACCAAACTAAATATTAATCACTTGACAGCTGACAAAATGGCCGCCAGTTAAAAAAGTGATGCCAACTTAAAGTTCTATACCCCAATAAAAAAACACCCTTTATAAGGCAGAAAAGATAAGCCAAGTCGAGAGGGGAGAAAGAAACCAGCAATGACGGTTGCGTTTGATCTATTACAGAGTCGTCAATTTGACAAATAATGAAACATCTATGGTCAAATTAAATTCGACCAGGCTGAAGCTTATGCACCCTCCACCTTGGATTTCGGTCGAATGGATTTTAATACTCTGCTATTAAATTTCATAAACTTACATTTACGGAGAAAAAAATAGGGTCAATTTAAAGGAACCGAAAAAGAAAAAACAAAAGTACACGAACCAGAATAAAAACTGTTTAAGTCATAAGAACCGAAAAAAGTTATTTTTATACCCTCCTCTTAAGAGTGGGATGTTGTACTAAATTTGTCATGCCATTTGCAGCGGGCGAATCAGCACAGCGAGACTGGAGGTACTTCTATAAAAGGTATACTTTTTTGAGCATTTGCTGAACAATTCTTAAATTGCAAAACCTCCACCGAATCCAACATATAAATTTGGATTTCGTTTGCAACACCACGAAATATATATAGAAGACATATAAAGTATATATATTATTGATATCGGAAAATTCTATGATAATCAAGTCATGTCTGTCTGCGAGCCTGTTGAAAGAACGATCAAGCCAATTTTTTAAACAAATTGTTTAAAAATCATATTTTTTTTGTAGATAATGGCTAAAAAAGGTAGGTGGGATACTCTAAATACCTCAAAAAGAGCAAAGTTTATGGAAAAAACGTTCCGGATGGTCAAACTGGTGATTTATAGTCTATAGAGACATATGGGAACTACAATTGAATCAAATTGTATTATGGAGTAATTTTGAAGTTTTGGCTGATATAAGGGATAGACAAATGGACCGAAAGGACAAAAAAAACAAAAACGGCATGGCCGAACTTATTTGTCCACTTGTTACTATTTTAGAACGATCAATCCACTACTTTGGCCGTAAATGAAATTTTTTGAAAGGGACGTCGCACCGCCCATTTTTTTCTCCAGGATATGTTTGGATCCTTGTCTAAATGATGTAAACAAAAACACATCGTCATACCCCCTTATCCAATTTTACTATATCATACTCTTGAATAATTGTCTAGTCATAGGTTTCATTCACTTTATACCAATTGGGCGGACATGGCTACATCATCTAAGAATTTTAAGACGATTCAGGATATAAACACTGCGTGGGGCCTTCTACCAGTATTTCGATATGTTACAAACGGAATGACAGGGTAATTTTCCCCTTAATCCTGTGGTGGAGCGTATTACAAATGGACATCAAAGACTAGGAAATCAGTATGGACTATGATGTGGTAAAATTTGACAATCGGCCAAGCTTTATCTTGTAAACTAATACCTATATGATGATAGCAGTTGGTATGTATTTTGTTGGTAAAGAAATAAACTCAATCTGAAAGAGGTCACTGCCACACCCCCTTGACAAAATGTTCATATTGGACCCTTATCCATAATAGAGGGCTTCGGCACTAGCGATGGATATTCTACTTAGTAGGGACATACATAATGTTACACACGTTTTATGCTGTAAAATAAAAAGTACTAATTATTTTTGAACAAATATTTTTTAATATATTTATTGATGTATATTGTATCCAAAAAGAATCTACTTATTCGAAATGTCCACCTTTTGCCTTTACACACGCCTTAAGTCGCACTGGCCAATCGTCAATAGCTGCACGAACCTCGTCCATTGGAAAATTGGCCACAGCTCGAACCAAAGCAGTCTTAAGAGATCCAATATTGGGGTATCTTTTGTGACAAAACTTGACCAATTTGTTATCTAATGAATTAAAATCTAGACTGTCGGAGGGCCATTCTTCAGAGGAAATGAACGCTGGCAAATTGTTTCGAAGCCAGGCCTGGGACGTTTTAGCCTTATGGGCCGGCGCAGAATCCTGCTGGAAAGTCCATGGCTGGTTTTGGAACAGGGAATTGTTAAGAGGCTTCAGAACAGCTTCCAAAACGGTTTCTTGGTAAACTTTGGCCGATGTTTTGACTCTTTGTTCGCAGAAATGCTTCCTTAGATGACCGCGCATACACTCTATCATTTTGCTTGTTAAATTTTTCCTGAACGGTAACAATTTTTTCATCGGTAAACAAAATTTTTCTGTGCAAGTTATCAGACGTTTGCATTTTTCAATCCTATTTTTTAAAGCTGCAGTCTATAAATGTCTGGTACGTCGTCTGAAAGCCCCAAGTCCCAAGTCTTTTTTAAGGATTCGACTCATGGACTTTTGCATGCCAAGATTTTCTGTTTTCGGAGCTGATTTCTGTGAATTCTTCATTTAACGGCGTTGATGACATGTGGCGTTCGAACAGAGCGTGGGCGGCCCGACCGTTGGCGGTCTTTAAGATCTCCAGTCACCTCAAACAGTTTTATGCATCGGTAGACGAACATGCGGCTAATCCCTAGTGGCCGGAGCGTTTTGAAAATATCGCTTTTTTCATTTCACACCTGAAAATCGCTATTACAGCGATACGGTGCTCATTATCTGACCACTCCATGATGAAAGTTGAAACAATTTTTAAATACCATTACAGACTAACGCTATTGAGGTTAGCTTTCAAAACCCATATGACCTTAACGGGTTATGTTCAGTTCTACTATTGAAATGGGTGTGTTCAATGTTGTAACAGTATTTAAGTCCCTACTAAGTGTATACGACCTACAGCTTAGTTCGCTGATTTTATAACTCGCTTTATCACACCATTTTAGAAAAAATACACACTTTTTAATGATAGTGGACAATTACATATTCTGAGTATAGTATAATTTTTAGGTCTTTAGCCAGAACATTTATTAGGAAAGCGCAAGTCACTACTTCCAGCAGCTCTCGAATTTAATTATTTTCTCTGTTAGACTCACAAGAAAATTTCTCAAATACGCAACCCTTTCTAATAAAGTATCGGAACAAGTGCACACTCGCTTGAGTACTTAACCTTAACGAGAGATTTAATTACGTTATCCACTTCTTAACTATCGTTTAATTGATTTTAAAAGTTTTATTTCCCAAAAAATCAATTATTTTAAAACGCTGTGTTGTTAACATTTCTTTTTGAAAATGTTTCGCATTAATCAACTCAACTCTACAGTGCCTCATTTATCACTAAAAGAGTCAAACAATTTTTAATGCCTACGGCACAACACACATATAAGAACATCGAAAGGATATAAAGAAATGGAAGAAATAACAAAGACAAGTTCACCAAGTATCTTAATGATTGTGAAGATAAATATTTTGATGGTCGAATTCAATAAACTTTGAATAAGAGAATATCGCGGCATATTTGGTAAAAAGAGGTGTACGTCGAACGGGTTCAGCTATGTGACACCCTTAACCACTCTGCTATACAAAAGCCGAAGTGTGAGCAAAGTCGTACTATGAATATACGTGCCTTTTAGAGCAAGCGGGATATATATTATGGGTACAATATAAAACACATAGACCGATATTATCCAATAAATACAGATTTCAATTGAAGCGTTTTAATCGATTTCATATGAATTGAATTTAAAATGTGCCACGTAGAGCTGATAAAGTTAGAATAGATTGGACCTTTGAACGGGAGCTTATCAATAAAATAAAGCAATATGGTCGACGTTCGGTAGTGATTGGTCACAAATCGCTTAATATGCCTTATGTTATATTTAAGCAAGATCGCATTAAATATAAGAGACGCGCCCTGCTATCGGGAGTGACATTTGGAGCGATGTTGGCTTATTTAGCCATAATTTGTTATGAGTCACTCATTATACATATCAAATATCGGGAAGGACATTGGACTGCATGACAATACGGTCCTGTAAGGTATAATTTTACCTTAATTGGTTACACCCAAAAAGTTGTATGCTTAATTTCTAAAACATCGGTTGTAAAACGATCCAATTTCACCGGAGTACTTTGTTGGTCGCTCATTGCATACTATATAGGGTGGGATATATAATACTGTAAATTTAAAAAGGCTGTAAAATAAAAGTACTGATAAATTTTTCAAATTACTGGTTTTATTGAAAAGGTTGAACACGGTCATTTACAAGCCGTCAATCGTATCGGGCTTATCTGCAGAACAAGCGAATTCACACAACCCTACAAAAAATAGTCCCGCAAGATCTTGGACTCGAAATAATGGGCTCACCAAAAGTATCCTTCAATAAATTGATTGTTTCGTTACCTGTATGGCATGTACCGCCCCATCCTTCAATTCGGGCACGAAAACGTCATTAACCATGGCTCTATAACGTTCCCTAGTAACTGTAACATTATGGCCGGCTTCATTTTTGATGAAATATTGCCCATAGAGCACACCAAACAGTGACTTTTTGACTTTTTTGGTTATTAACGTGAGCTTCATTTCTCACCACCACGTTTTGCAAACGTTGTTTAATCAATTTATTATCAAATGGCTAAAAAACTGAACATAAATTAAGAGACAGCTGTCTAAGAGACAAATTCCGAAAAAATGTGTAGCCAGATTGAAAACTACACGTCGTCACCGAATTATGGAAGCTTTCCTAATCTTACTGAGGTGCTGCCGCAGCTTGCTTTCTTATGATGTGTATTCACATTACATTTAGTGCACGGTCTAGTCATTCTTTTTAACTTCAGTATAATCATACATTATGTGGACTTTCGAAACCCTTTTGGAAAATGGTAAACCAATTTGGCATAATCGGTCTCAGTATACAACATGTATACATTGTTCCATAGATTCCTTATGTTCTACCTGGACACACTGAAGCTTTTTTGCTCCCACTGTTTGTTTTGAACTTCCGCTTGACCTTCCTGATTTGAACTTTGCTTTAAAATCGATACTTATTGTTTAATCTTTTATGACAAAACGGGCATTCCACAGAGGTTGCCATTCTATAATATCCGTTAAATCAAAAAAAATACATACGTAGTCGGAGTAGGAGGCCGAAGTCGCTGTAAGACCCGGAGTCCTGAGTCCTTTCAACACTCGGAGTCAGATTTCTGCAAAACTCTACATCCCAGTTTGTGGCACACACATATTATGATACCCCAACCAAACTATGATCCCCAAAATCATAGTTTTGTTGTTCCACAACATTTACTCAACAATAGTATGATGCTATTTGAAATGATCAACCTCGTATTTTTTTGCGGGGCTATTTGGAAACATTGACCTCTTAGATCCAATTTCAACTCGGTTTTTTATCTGTCGTTCTTATGAGGCTTTTCCGTTAATGTTTGCTTGGTCTTTGCGAACATACAAAGGAATTTCGAGCCATTTCTCCAAAGTTCTTAATGTCCAGGAACGATGTGACACTTTTGAAAGTACGATAACGTTTATGGCCCGCGAATAATATATCCATTTACGCACACATCACTAATGTGAGGATATGTTTCATGTCAAGACATACACCGATATGGTCCAATTTCAATAGGTCTCGTTTTTGGCCCAATACCAAACATTGTATTCAGCTTCAGTGATTCTGTTTATATTAGGACTTTGATGGCAACGCTAGTGGACAAACGCAAGGACCTCACACAAGTGAATCAGATTGTGATTCCGAATCGATCGGTTTATTACAAATAGTGTCTATCTCCTTTTATTTTAAATGTAACAAACATCAGCACTAAGTTAAAGTGAGACTACACAGTATCATGAAGGCTATACAAATGCGCTCCGGTTTCTGTTTTCACCAACGAACAAAACTATTGATTTCTGTCGCCTCCCACCCTGCATGACGACAAGTATACAAAATTGTTTTAATGAACAGCTCAAGGTGTCACCTCTTTCTTTCAGTGTGCTTCTTTTTTATGTCGTTTGTTTGGTAGTTATATAGTGACAAGGTAAAAAAGAAGAAAGAATATAGAAGCAACAAAAACAAGAATGATTTTGGTTGATTCTGAAAAAGAAACAACAAAAGGTCTCGAACCAGAATAAAACCGAATAAATTTAAACAAAACAAGAACGAAAAATATTAAAATGATGGGTCTGAAGAACAAATATGAAAAAGTCGTATGTACCCTTTAGTCAGTGAAGTTTCTTTAAAGCTCGTTTTGGTGATTTGACTTTTATCCCTCATGGAATGGAGCCTAAGGGTCTGACCCCTTGGGTACCGGCACCAAAATTTTTGCCAAATTGCAAGAAGTTTTTTTTTTGAATCGCGACAGAATTTAATTGTTTTTTGATAGTTACACTTCCTTGAGCACTGGAAGCGGTTTTTATGCTCATGTGACGCATAAAATAGAAAGGGACCTAAGGGTAAAAACCTGATTTGTTCAGGAGAGGCATTTTAAAGATTTAAATACGTGTATCTTTGGTGTACCATCACTTTCATAAAATGCGCATATCTCTGGGAGGGAACACTTTTGGGGCATGGGATCGGTCTCATTCGATGCTCAGATGTTGTCCACATCAAAAAAAAGTGAAAATTGATTTTTTTTCCCTTAGGTCCCTATTTCTATGCGCTGTCACATATGAATGTGGACCATATCCAAAAATTAGCATATATGGTCAAAATTAAACCAGGCTTGGTTTTTTGTCTATTGTAATTAACTATATCAAATTTAATCGAATGCTTAAATAATATAAGTATTCTAGAGCGGTTATATGTTAATTTGCGAGGGTCCTTTGTAATGGGCTTTTATCAAAACGTGGACCGCTATGAACAGCTTTTATGAAAACTTGTTATTGAGGCGTACTTTGTCAAATTTCATCAACATTAGGTGTTAAATAGTTTCAAAAGTTTTTAACCAGCAAAAGTATTTCAACTTGACCTTTAATTATCTGTTGATTCTATTTAACGATGCATGTCCATTCGTTCATCTGCCTGCTGTCCATCTTAAGCTGATAATCAATCAATCAATATATCGCCATTCTGTTAAGTTCTTAATGAAATTAGCTTAAAGTAATATTTGTTCAACTAACGACGATATTTAAATTGAAGCAAATCGGTTCAGATTTATATAACGTTCGCACACATTTCGGGTTTAGAACTCGTAAATCATATAAGGCATTAAACTGAAAGTCTTGGTCACTGAGAATAAGAATTATATCGTGCATAGCTTACCGATTTTGTATATGTATTCCTTTATGTGGTGTTGTGGTACGTAAGAAGGAATTCAAATACGTAGAAACTTTTTGAAATATAACTACAAAGGGGCGTAAAATGTATCTTTTAATTCTGTTATATAGGGCGATCCATCTAAAGTTTTTCAGAACAAAAAAATATATAAAAATTCAAATCAAGTGTGGAATCTTTATTAGTAATTTGTAACGACATTTTATGGCATTTATTTTTATATATAATCCCCTTCAAATGTTGGCCGCAACTACGCCTCAGGGTTTCCATTCGGAAAGTCCAAATTTGGATGACTCGTTGATCATTTCGACCGGTATGGCTTTAATGACACGCATAAAGGTGGCCTCCAAAACCTGAATCGTAGCTGGTTTGTCAGCATAGACTTTGGACTTTACGTAACCCCAAAGAAAAATGGCTAAAGGTGTGATATCACACGATCTAGGCGGCCAACTCACCTGTCCAAAACGTGCAATTAGCTGCTTTTCGAAATGAGCAGCTATATGGCAAGTGGCACCGTCCTGTTGAAACCAAGTGTAGTCAAGATTACGGGCTTCAATATCAGGTAGCATAAACAACGATATCATGGCGCGATAGCGAGCACCATTCACGGTTACGTTCCGGCCATCATCATTTTTGAAAAAATATGCACCGATGATTCCACCAGCTTATAAACCGCACCAAACCGTTGTTTTCTTTGGGTAAAATGGCAACTTTTGAACCTCTTCTTGTTGCTCTTCAGCAAAAATGCGGCAATTGTTGTTTATTGACTTTGCCGTTAAGCTAGAAATGGGCCTCATCACTGAACAAAGTTTTGTTCGAAAACAGCGGACAGTTGCCAACATTTGAAGGTAATTATTTTCAAAAATTAAATCCATAAAATGCCCTTTCAAATAACCAATAAATACTCCACACTTGATTTGAATTTTTATATTTTTTTTGTTCTGAAAAAATACCTTTATATGGATCATCAATTAGATGCCATCGAAGGGTGGAATCTATAAATCTACTAATTATTCAGTTTGCAAGCCCACGAAATATTGTTCGGAGATCCTATCAAGCATATATATTACTGATCAACGATTTAGCCATGTCCGTCCTTCCATGTATCTATTAAAGCACGATAGCGGTCTAACGAATCAACCTACGATTTCAAAATGTTGCTGGATTTAAGTGGGTGAAATCGGCCTTTGGGGGGACAGTATCCCTGTTAAGGACTAAAGGTAATTCGGAAAACAGTACACTGAGTATTTGCTTATCAAATCATAATTTTTGTAAGATGGACAATGGCTAAAATTCGTACAGTATTTGGGTCGAACGTAATAACTCATAATGATCCAAGTTGTTGGATGAATTGGCTCTTGTAAGCCAAAAAACAATTCAAACGGACCATCAATAGGAAATTTGGTTCTGATTTGAAATTAAATTTAGCTATGAATCCAAGTATAGAATAATTTTGAATTATTGGCTGAGATAAGGGACCAGAAACACGGACGGCACAATTTTTCTATAACAGTTTGTATTCCTGTCAAATATTCTCCGTAAGGTTTGCGATTGTCTGAGGCTTGTTTATAAAAAAACCCTGACTTCAGGTTACCTGAAAGAAAAAAATCTGGGATGCTTGAATCGTGATATCATGCTTACTATGCCCAAACTGGATATGACGCGAGTAGGAAACGCTTCCAGACGATATGTACATTCTCTTGCAAAGTCTCGCGTTCCATTTCTTGTATGATTGTATTCTGCAGCTTCCTCGATTACAAACTTCAAACATAATTGGCGCCATTTGCAATTTTATATAACAAAAGAGGGATTAGTTTTGCACCATCTTGTACCTTGAAGACTGTTTTGATTAGATTCAAGTTACACGCACTTCTATCCTGCGGTGGTTTATACCAAGATTACCTAGGACTTCCTGAACTAGGTCCTTCCAACGCAGCCATGGTTGCCAATTTTCTGAGCGCTCCCTGAAAATCGCAGTAGAACATATTAAGTTCTGAATTATCAGTGCAACATGCCCAATGTTGACTCACTGTTCATTCGACTTCGATATTTGCCATTACAGAAAATAAAGTTCATAAGGTTCCTCTTAAACGATCTTAACATCGCTTTATCCGGTTGACACTTTTCAGCGCCATTTAAAAGCACGGGTTGCATGAGCAAGTTGTAGGAACTGTATTGGTTAGCTGTTGTAAAGCCCATAATAGCAGCTTGAAGCTAGAATAGTTCTTTGTTTTATTTCAAGGATGATGTCATTTTCTTTGTTGGTTGCGGATCCGATTTAAGCGAAATAAACGAACTCGTCGAACTCCTCTTAGTTGCAACTGCCTGTTTTTTCATACGTGTGGTTTGAAGAAAAAATAAAACGCATATATGACGCGCAAATAGAAAGGACCCAAGGGTAAAAACCAGTTTTGTTCAGGAGAGCCATTTTAAAGATTTTAATACGTGTATCTTTGGTGTACCATCACTGTCATAAAGCGCGCATATCTCTGGGAGGGAACACTTTTGGGGCATGGGATCGGTCTCATTCGATGCTCAGATGTTGTCCACACCTTAAAAAGAAAAAAAAGTGAAAATTGATTTTTTTACCCTTAGGTCCCTTTCTCTATGCGCTGTCACATATAGTTAAATGTTATGGCCAAGATTTTAGCTTTATTATACAATTAAGGGTTTGACATTTTGTTTTAAAAATGATTTCGGGCAAATGACCGCCGCCGGGAAGAACAATTTTCGACCATTTTCCGCAGCCGTCAGCAAAATCGCGACGAATAATTTCTTTAAAGGTATCAATAGTGTCTTGATTATTTGCATCGACAATCGACTTTACATACCTACACAAAAAATAGTTCAGCGGTGTTAAATCGCACGGTCTTGGAGGCCACGCCACAGGCACACGACGCGAGATTATGCTTTGTATGACATCAAGCGACGTCTTATTGGAACCAAAGGTCGTCCACATTAGGCACGAAAAAAAAACGCACCGGATTTTGTTTAGCCACCTATTTAAATATGTATGAAAATTTACATTCATAAGAAATTTTTCAAACGGTCAGAATAATCGTTAAATTAAACTGATGTGATGGTAAAAACAGTATTCATGGCTCTATTGCATTTCCCATTGACTGTAACATTATGAGGAGCTTCATTTCTGAAGAAATATGGACCAATGATTCCTTCTGCCTTTTTGAGGGTGTACTTAATGCGACAATTTTGGTTATTTACTTACCCATTCAACCAAAAGCGAGCTTCATCGCTGAACAACATTTTCTTGTAAAAATCACGATCGGTGGCCATCTCGTTTTGGGCCCATTCACCACGATTTGCAAACGTTTTACCGGAGTCAGTCCATTCATCATGAAATGGCAAACCAAACTGAACATAAATAAAGTGACAGCTGTCAAAAAGTCCAACTCCGACAAAAGTGAGGCCATATTAAAAACCACACGTCTTAAAAAACAGCCTTTACTTTGGCCAGAGGATGTTCTTTTGACATAAGATTAGTAGATGCAACCAGCAGCTTTGTTTTTTCGATTTCAGTACAAATCTCAACATTGCCCACTCCCGAATAAAGAAAGCTGTCAGCAATTTTATAGTTGTTTTCAGGATGACATTGTCAACTACACTTCATCGTATCGAATGGTTGAATGAGGTATTTCAACCATTCAAAATGCAGATTTTGTGTCATATATCGGCATTTTGCACATAGAAACTAGATTTGTGGGAATAATAAAGTTTGTCATGATTTGAATCGTTTCGATTTTGGTGGATGCCAAAGATAAGATATACAATATTCTTTTCTCTTGACTTTTTTCAGGATTTGACGCAATGTAAACATCTGATCTTCCAGACCACACTTACACGGACCAATGATGCTCTTAATAGGCTTCTCTTAATAGGTTACTTAGTTACAGTTGTTCAAGTAACACATTTAAGAGGAATTTGGGGGCAGTTTGGGGTTAAATTAATACTACAATAGTTAGTTCAAACAGCGCGGTCTCCCTAATCGTGAACACGACACAGTACGCTAAATTTAAAATCATCAGTCATGCTTTCTTTTGACTAATTTGTACAGATAATTGGTATTGGTGTCCCAAGAAGAGCGCAATTTTTAAATGACTGATGCAGCAATTGAATTGTTTCTCTGGCTGTATGACATGTGGCGCCGTCTTGTTGGAACCACATGCCCTCCACATTCATTTCTTCAATTCTAGGCAAGAAAAAACTGGTTATCATTTCACGATACCAAACACCATTGACTGTTTGCGCTTGACCTGCCTCATTTTCATAAAAAAAAGGTCCAATGATTCCTCCAGCCCAAAAACCACACCACACAGTGACACGTTGAGGATGCATTTGCTTCTCGTGAATCACTCAAGGATTTTCCGCACCCCAAATGCGACAATTCTGCCTATTGACGAAGCCATCAAGATGAAAATGGGCCTCGTCGCTGAAGATGATTTTATCGGCAAAATCAGCATTTTCATGTTGTCTCTCCAATACCCAATTAACGAACTCCCTTCGCTGTCCATGGTCAGCTGGCTTCAGTTCCTGAGTCAATGCATGAAGATGCAAATCTTTCGTCAAAATTCGCTGCAAAGTGGATTTGGAGACACCAATTTGCTGAGCTCGGTGTCGAATTGAGGTGGATGGAGTTTGAGCGACATCATCACGTACAGCTGCGACATTTTCGGTCGATCGACCTGGTCGATGGCGCGTTGTTGTCTTTACATCACTAACAGACCCAGTTTCGGCAAACTTATCCATTAATCTCTTTACAGTTGACTCTTTTGGAGCATTATTGTGACCCCAAATTGATCGCAATTTGCGAACTGTAGCCGCAAAACTTTCACCATTTTGGTAAAACAATTTCACAATGAGAATGCGTTGTTCATTCGTGTAGCGCTCCATTTTTACTAACCTCGTACCTTCTACTAACAAACAATAACAATTGTTCAAATGTCAAACAATGACACTTCGAATGTTGCCAGATTTAAAAATTGCGTTCTTCTTGGGACACCCTTTATTTGTAAAAGCTTAACCGGTGAAGCACACGCAGCGTTATTATATTAAAAAAAACTTACCCTATGTGAAATGTAGATTCAATAAAGCTGAATGCACTGAATTGAGGATCGGTAAAAACAGGAGAGGTCACAGTACTTGTTCGGTATGAATATAATGGTGTCAATTACTTGAAATTCCAAAATCGTGAAATTCAGGGTATAACTACCGCACATAAAACCGCACACAAAAGTTTTTACATATCCGCAGATTTCAGCTATCTTTTGAACAAAATCCACTTTGGGCGGATTTTGTTTAGAAATCTATTAAAATTTTTACGAAAATTTACATTCAAATCAAAATAATCTTTAAAATAAATTGATGTGATGGATAGGATGGGTTCTGTGGTGGGTATTAATGGATACAATGACACCTTCGGTAACTGTCCTGTTTGTTTAGTCCCCTGATATAGTCCTATGAAACATAGTATTTGAGTAGTATCAATTGACTTCCTTCAATAACAATGCCATGTAAAAGTTATCGGTGCCGAACCGGTCCCTATCCATGAGGGACCTTTCACATGACTAGTTGTGAACCGCTTCAATTTCCCGTAGGGCGGTAACAGTTTTGACTTCTACCTCGTAGACTGGGTAAATGTTAATGGTACATCTTCTCCAAAAGAATAGCCCCAAGCAATGTGTTTACGAATTTACAACCTGCCGAAGGAGAATTGCCTTAAGAATCTACTTTTTCAAATTGGAGTAATTTGCCTTTGCCTCCTCGGTATTTATTTATTATTCAAGTTTTCAATACGCCAGAATTGTGTAGAGAATCAAAAAGTCGACCAAACCATAGCTATTTAATCACTCTTAAATTTTTGCAACACGAAAAGTTTTTGGCGTATAGTCGAGGTGGCTGGTAATGGGGTAATATGCAAGGAGCTACGAAAGTGAAAGAGGAGGCTGGAAAACAACGAAAGCACTTGCAAAATGTTTAACTATGCAAATAAGAATAAACAATTGTTAGCGAAATTTCATATTAATGACGTTTCCGTTGTTCACTCGATTCCAAACATATTGACGTACGTAGGAGCCTGTACCGTTATATCTCAGATCGTTAGCGAGCGCACAGACATCAATGTAAGTGAAGGATACGTAGCTCAAGTTTTACCTAAAGACTTGACCCTAACAAGTGCCAAAATTTTAACAGGCATTTTTTAATGAAACAACTTAGATTTTTAAAGTTTAATTTGTGCATCTGGAAATAAGGGCTGTCTCTACTCAAGTACATTTTGCCAAAGGAGGAAATACATTCTCTGAAGGTTATCCGATTATACAAAAACCCGCTGCATTTCAGTCAAATAGTCATTACTTTGGAGCGGTAGGGCCTCTGGGCATCATTTAAGTAATTTTGGAAAGGTCAGAGGTTGACATAGGTTCCATAAACCAGTGCTAGGATATATAAATCCAAATTAAACAATAATTTTTGGCTTCGACTACATAATAAGTATCGACAGCACAGAGTCAAAAAGAAATAAATTTTCAATTAAGAAAAATAATTCTCAATATCTATTAAAGCTTTTTCATAACCTTAGGAAAGTAATTAAAGGTAAAATGAATATTGTTTCTTTCAATTGTTTTTTCAACTGCATTTTTCTGATTTTGAAATATTTATTTTTCTTCTGATTTTTATAACTTTTACTGATTTGTATACCCTACACCACCCAGCCGTAAATGATCTTATGACTTAATCTTGATGTTTGTGTTTTGTTAAGTATGCTGATCGATTTAGAATCACTCACTGATTTCGTTGATGCCCATTCGTCAGTCCCCCAGTTTGTTCATAATTTGTTGTAATTAAAATACTGGTCGCAATTTTGAACTGATTCTGATGAAAATTTTTTAAACTTTGGGCTTAAGCTAAAGAGTATTGAAATTGGTCCGCACCGGTAAAAAGGATTTTTCCAATTTTAAAACCCACAGTTCATAAAGCCACATATTATGCCCGAGTACGTACGACAAGCAACAACCACCTTAGTTTGAGGTACTGCAGCGTTAGATGCCACAAAGCATAGTGAACCACGCTTTATAAAATCTGGTCGGTTTGGTGTCGTACCGCTCTCATTCATTTTCTAGATCTGTCTGAAACAAATGTTCATTATTGAACGAAAAACATATATATATTCCTTTAATTTTATTTTTCCGCAAATTCCAAGAAAATTGCTGGCACTCCTAGAAACGAATATACAAAAGACATGACTCGAATGACTTAAGCAGACACGAAACGAGTTAGGCAAAAAAGCTATGATCTTTTATGCTCTTCTGATTCAGTACGTTTTGAAGCTCTCTTACTTAGTACGATGAGAGTTGAACAATTTACAAACTTTGTTCTATGTATTTTTTTACAACGAAAATGGTGTAATTTGTGCATCCAATTTTGTCGAAAATTTAATTATAATCACAATAAGTTGCATATATATACGAGGGCGGCTCGGAAACTTCTTAGCCTAGCACAAAAAGCGCGGTATAAACAGAAAAAAGTTAAGTGTTTTGGCAACTTCCATCTCTGCTATGAACACATGTTAAATTTTGTTTCGATCTGGCAACTCCTTCATATAGAAACAGGTGTTCACAAAAGACGCATCCGCGATTTTTTTACAATGGAAAAATTAGAAAAATTTACATAAAAAAGGTTTATGGGGACAAGAAATTAATAATGATATAGTGAATGTGTTAGGTGAAAGTGCTCCTTCATATGCAACAGTAAAAAATTGGGTTGCTGAATTTAAACGTGGTCGTACAAGAATTGAAGATTAACCACATAGTGGACGTCCAAAAACAGCAACAACAACAGAAATTGTAGCCAAAGTGCATGATATGGTATTAAATGATCGACGAATAAAAGTGCGTGAAATAGCTAATATGCGTGAAATAGCTAATATGCATTTAATTTTGCATGAAGAACTACAGATGAAAAAGCTTTCTGCAAGATGGGTGCCGGACTTGTTAACAGTCGACCAAAAACGCATAAGAATAAACATTTCTCAAGCTTGTTTGGATCGTTTTGAGCGAAATAAAATGGATTTTAAGCTTCGTGTCATTACTGTTGATGAGACATGGATCCACCACTATACTCCAGAGACAAAAGAACAATCCAAACAATGGACTGAAGCTGGAGGAAGTGCCCCAAAGAAGGCAAAAACAATTCAATCGGCTGGTAAGGTTATGGCAACGGTTTTTTGGGACTTCAGAGGTATTTTATTGATTGACTATCTGCAAAAGGGTAAAACAATAAATTCAGAGTACTATTGCAACCTTTTAGATCAATTAAATGTACAAATTCGAGAAAAACGTCCTGGCTTACAACACAAAAAAAATAATTTTTCATCAAGACAACGCACCAGCGCACAAGAGTGCTTTAACATTGGCTAAAATCAACGAATTAAAGTACGAGTTGCTTGACCACCCACTTTATTCTCCTGATTTAGCTCCCAGTGACTTTTACCTGTTCCCAAATCTAAAAAAAATCCTTGCTGGCAAACGTTTTACCTCAAATGAAGATGCAATTACAGTTGTAAACCACTTTTTTGAAGAACTTGAGGAAAACTATTTTAATCAAGGGATAGAATTGCTAGATAAGCGATGGACTAAGTGTATTGAAGTTTCAGGAGATTATATTGAAAAATAAAAATATTTTTGAAAAACTAACTATTCTCTTTCATTGATAGGCTAAGAACTTTCCGAACCGCCCTCGCACTTGTGCCAAATTGAAGAATTCTGCGATCAATAATTGTAATTGTTGACGCTCGTTTTATGAAAAGGGGAGTCTCAACCAGAATCCATTAACGGAGCTCAGTATAGCCCTATTATTGAACATTGTTTTCGTCCGCAAGTTGGAAAAATGCAAACATACAGCAAGCAAGAGGCACAATGGAATTTCTTCGTGACCTTTTAGTAAACCCTGCAGTATTAGTTGGGCCGCACTGTATACTTAGTAGGGACATAAATACTGTTACAACATTGAACACACCCATTTCAATAGTAGAACTGAACATACCCCGTTTATGTCATATGGGTCTTGAAAGCTATCCTCAATAGTGTTAGTCTGTAACGGGATTTTAAACTTGTTTCAACTTTCATCATCGAGTAGTCAGATAATGAGAACCGTATCGCTTTTCAAGTGTAAATGAAAATAATCGATATTTTTAAAACGCTCCGGCCACTAGGGATAAGCCGCATGTTCGTCTACCGATGCATAAAACTGTTTGCGGAGACTGGAGATGTAAAAGACCGCCACCGGTCGGGCCGCCCACGCTCTGTTCGAACACCGCATGCCATCAAAGCCGTTATATCAAGAATTCACAGAAATCCGCTCCGAAAACAGAAAATCATGGCCCGTGAGATGAATATCACGCAAAAGTCTATAGTCGAATCATTAAAAAAGACTTGGGACTTGGGGCTTTCAAACGACGTACCGGACATTTATTGACTGCAGCTATAGAAAAAAATAGGATTGAAAAATACAAACGTCTTTTGGTGAAGCACACTGATAACTTGCACAGAAAAATTTTGTTCACCAATGAAAAAAATTTTACCGTTCAGGAAAAATTTAACAATCAAAATGATAGAGTGTATGCGCGGTCATCTAAGGAAGCATCTGAACTTATCCCAAGGGTGGAAAAGGGTCATCACCCAGCTTCAGTCATGGTTTAATGGGGTATCTCTTACGATGGGTTCACTTACCTGCATTTCTGCAAACAAGGAGTCAAAGCATTGGCAAAGTTTACCAAGCTGTTGTGAAGCCTCTTAACAATTCCCTGTTCCAAAACTAGCCATGGACTTACCATGGACCATAAGGCTGTAACGTCCCAGGCCAAGCTTCGAAACAATTTACCAGCCTTCATTTCCTCTGAAGAATGGCCTGAAGCAGTCCAGATTTGAACCCATTGGATAGCAAATTGTGGACGGTTTTAGAGGACTAGGTTTGTCACAGATATACCCCAACAATGGATTTCTTAAGACTGCTTTGGTTCGAGCAGTGGCCAATTTTCCAATGGATGGGGTTTGCGCAGCTATTGACGATTGGCCAGTGCAACTTAAGGCGTCTGTAAAGGCAAAAGGCGGACATTTCGAATACGTAGATTCTTCTGGATACAATATACATCAATAAATATATTAAAAAATAGTTGGTCCAAAAACATTCAGTACTTTTTATTTTACAGCATAAAACGTGTGTAACAGTATTTATGTCCCTACTAAGTATTGTAGTACTCTGGTCCGACTCGCACGATTTTGATTTGCGAAAGTCATGCACAAAATGGCCTTTTGTATAACATGTTACCGTTAAAGCCATTAGAGATTGAATTATTGTCAGTGCACTAAGTGTTGCCTGGTGCCATCTGACATTTCCATTGGAAAGTTTGACATTTTTTAGCATAAACGTACTCAGAACGTTTTTACATACGACCATCATTTGTGTTGTTTACAGTGACTTGAAAAAATCAATTTGGCAAAAAAAAAAGGAATTAACTCGCGCAAATTTTCGTGCGATCATTTTTCACAACTTTCGACTTTGATAATCACGACTAGAGTTCATCGATGAACTTAAATCTTTGTATGGCGGTGAAGCACCATCCTATAGCACTGTGAAAAACTGGTTTAATGTACTCAAAGACGAAGGTCGTCCAAAAACGGTCGTTGTGCCAGAGAACATTGATGCCGTGCGTGAACTGATAATGCAAGATCGTCATGTGACGTACCGTGAGATAGAGGCATCCTTGGGCATTTCTTCCAAAGGCATACATTCGATATTGCATGAACACCTGGCTGTAAAAAAGGTTTGTTCTCGTTGGATCCCGCACAATTTGACAGTCACTTAAAAAGAGGTTCGTGTCGATGGGTGCAACGAAAGTTTGAAAAAATACGATCGCGGGTTGATCCCAAAGCAAGGCAGCAATTGACCGTGTGTGTCTTCAAAAACGAGCCAAATCCAACGAAAGTTGTTCGTTAAAGAAGAAGCTCTTTTAAGCAAATGGTCGCCTGTTTCGGCGGCAAAACTGGTTACCTGGCGACTCTTCCGCTTGAACAACTTTGGGCGGTCAATTCTGAGTGGTACACCACAACTTCTTTGATTGAAGTCATCATAGAAATTCAAAAATGAACAAGAGAAGAGTAATCATTGTGTACCATGACAATGCGAGCTCTCACACATCGGCTCAAACCAGCGCCTTTTTGACCGGCCAAAACGTCGAATTGACTTGGCACCCACTGACTTCTTTTTATTCCAGCACATCAAGAAAAAAATGTGTGGTCGACGGTTTCGTCGCCAAAAGATGCTGTTGATGCGTTCCCAAACCATGTTTAAGAGGTGTCTCCATAGGAGTGGAAAAAGTCCTTCGACAATTGCTTTGAGTGCATGCAAAAGTGTATAAATCATGCTGGAGTATTCTTTGAAAAACGATAAAAAAAATGATTTTTGATGATATATACATTTTTATTATCTATTAGGTTAGAAATATATAGCAGCCCTCGTATATTTTATTGATTTTACAACTTGTCACAGAAGCCATAATGGAATTGTGTCTACTTTGTGCATCAAACGTATAAGTGATTTTTATTTTGATTACATTAATCATACGCCGTGGGATACAAATATTTCTGTTGCAACGGAAAGAGTATGATCAAATATTATATTTTTGGATAACATAGAGGACAGCGTTGCCAATTTAGCTTCTTTAACCCTCCGACGGCTGAGTCATCCGTTGCCTTTATACGAAGTACAAGGTCCACAGGGAACTATTTCAATTTGTATAGAATTTTATATGAAAACGCATTTTTTCACATTTTTTTTTGTTTTGATTTATTATTATTTACTAATTATAATTAGTAAATAATAATTTTGGGAAAATTTTCTTCATAAATTTATTTCTAATTGCAAAAATGTTGATTTGGTAGAGAAACAGTATATTAATGGATTAAAGAAAATGTAATTATTAATTTTTCTCAATTTATTTCAGCAAAATCGAACTAGTCGTTCTCGAGTTATGTCAAACTACGTTTTTGCCAACATTTTACAACTAAGCGAAAAAACATCAAGATAAGGAAAAAATGTAAAAGGTCATAAAAAAACTGGCACATACGAACGCAAAACCCTTTGAGGGTTTTAATATTCTTACCTAGTACCATCACACTGACTTGGAATTTCTCACCCCCCAGATAATAACCCCAAAAATGTTCCACAGTGTTATTTATACATGTATAATGAATGTTAGAAAAAAATTTTTTTTTATATATAACATTATTCATTTTTTATGAGTTTTATATGAAAAAAGCATAAAAAAAATTGTTGTGTAGACTGTCCCTCGTCCAACATATTTTCTGTGCACGTGTAATATCGATGACTAAGTGTTGAATGCTCTGCACAAACTGGATTGTTACAGGAATGACAATAGGCTCATGTTTTTCGAGGCAGTCCGTTCTCAAAACGGCATGACGGTCAGTTCGTTCTAGACGCAAACGACGGTGCAGCTCCTTCGTCCGTTCTTGATAATTTCTAAAAAGAACAAAATTATGCAGTTATTCTGCTTTTGAACATAAGAATTGTTTTTTCTTACCTTTACAGCAAATGCTTCCATTGCGTTCTGTATCCTTGGATATGCGGTTATGCGGTTGTTCTGTGCTCGTTCCTCTTTGTTTGGTAGTGCCAATTGTTCTGTCAGCACCAGTAGGAATGACAGTCGCCTGTCTCTTTTTTTATTGGCTTCATCTCGTTGTATGAAATAAATGCAGCAATGTCCACCATATTAAAAAACATAGATAATGGCCAGCGGTTTGTTGAGCACTTGCATGTATATGTGCCAAGCATCTGGTCCATTGTATCAACGCCCGATTTGTCGACATAAATTGTGCGGCATGTATTCAAATATCTCTCCGAAAGTTGAAGTACAACATTCTGCCCTTAATTCATCTCTCGTGCCTGGTCAGGTAATTTCCCAGAGTAAATCATTCCTTTGGTTTCTTTATACCGTACTTGGCAGGCTTCGATGGAATGTATTGTGTGAAGATGGTGCGGCCTCTGTATGGAAACAACTGCTCATCACCGGTCACTGCATCATGCGGAGTGTAATCTGCTGCCAAGTTAGACTGCGACATTTGCCAAAGTCCATTTGGTGGCATCTTTGGGAATGAAGTAATTGTCACTTGTTTGCTAAGCTTCAGTTTCTTCCTTTTCATCATCGTCGTCATCACTAATATCTTCATTGATGTCTATATGTGACGCGCAAAATAGAAAGGGACCTAAGGTTAAAAACCAGTTTTGTTCAGGAGAGCCATTTTAAAGATAAGGTCCCTTTCTATTTGCGCTTAGAATTGTCGACTTCACTTTCATAAAACGCGCATATCTCTGGGAGGAAACACTTTTGGGGCATGGGATCAGTCTCATTTGAAGCTCAGATGTTGTCCACATCAACAAAAAAAAATAAAATTATTTTTTTCCCCCCTTAGGTCCCTTTCTCTATGCGCTGTCACATATGTGGTTCAGTTGCCGCATCCGAATCATCAACATGAAAACTTTGCTTGATATGTGAAATCGTCATCATCCGCACCTTCAAGGCCAAATGCAGGAATAGCACCTTCATCGTCATCACTCATCTCCGCACTCATGAAGTCTGCAAATCTATCATCCACTACACGTCTTCATCCTCACTTATTTGCTGGTAGCGTGTACTATGACGTACCACAATTTCAGCAATGTCTTAATTTCCCTCTGCCATTGTATTGTACTTTTATTTCTCTTTATAAAATTCAAAATTAAATTTCGCACTCGATGTTCACTGTCTCAACTTTCACTGATTTGGTTTACGAAACTACAGCCGCTTTTATACCCTTTTCTACGTCTACCTGGCTTCTAGCTTGTACGTCTGCGTCTATGTGAGAGTAAGAGTATGCGTAAAAAGTAAGGGTAAATGCAAAGAACTCAAAAGGGACGGTAACAAAAATTCAAAAATGGACGGAAAGTTTATTGTGTTTCAAGGAAAGGCACAATAAAATAATCCAAAAAGTAACTAAAGTTCAAGGAACACGTTTATGATGTGTTCAAACAATAAAACAAGCCAAAAGACAGTGCATTTATTATTAATTTCTTGAAATTTCAGTTCAAGGTCCCAGCGGACCTT
Organism: Hydrotaea diabolus; assembly: GCA_963513945.1. Taxonomy (NCBI): domain Eukaryota; kingdom Metazoa; phylum Arthropoda; class Insecta; order Diptera; family Muscidae; genus Hydrotaea; species Hydrotaea diabolus. The sequence goes on from OY740716.1 coordinate 49,706,653, forward strand.
TTCACACATTCCCGTACTAAACACATTTAAATCTCAATAGAAACTAAACTATTGTTCGGATTGCTTTTTTAAAACGATTCTAGATAAAATTTTCTTGGAACACATGTGGGGGTCGGGTATACTTCCCATGGACCATCAAGGTCCATGGGAAGAAATCAACCGCCGGAGGGTTAATTATTGTTATTTTTAATTTATCTTGACTAGAATTTTTTGCCGCTAGATATAGCGGGTTTGGAACAGGCTTAGCGGGAAGATTTCACATTTAGCTTTAAGCTTTTTTTCTACGGCAGTCAGATTAAGACTTTTATCGACTGATACGAGCATTTTGAACAGGTTGTGAATATTTCTTAAACAAATTATTTCATTCATTTATTTCATTCTTCTATTCATTTATTACGTTTATAGAGACAGATTCCTCACAGACTAGCAACAATAACACTGTAATATAAATTACAAAATATATACTATTTTCAGTAGTGTTTTCGAGGTTTAAGTCAAAATTTATTAATAAATGTTTCTTAAAAACGCTTAAGTATATGAGCTTCATAGCTAAAACTATAAACAGATGTTTCTTTAAAGAAAAACAAATATACACAAAATAAATTTAAAAACCAGGTTCATTGAGTGCTTTTTTCGTAGTTTAATTGTCATTAATTTAAGAATTCCCTTGTGTGTCAATACCTATCCTCCTTTATTTTCCATCAAATTTAATGAAATTAATTTCAAATGAAACAAAACAGACAGAAAAAATGAAAATTGCTGTGGTTGACCATACAAACAATATTTGAGGTTTGCTACTGAAAATGCATTCGGTAACGAATCTTGCCGTCACTTATATGCCACGGTTAAACACGTACGTATGACAGTAGCAAAAAAAACATATTCTTTATACAGGTTTAAAATCGTGTACATTAAGGTGTATCGACTAAATTATTTGAACATAGAAAATTATCTTTAAGAGCTAAATATGATGAGCAATATGAATGAGAATATGATTTATGCAAAGCAACTCGTAACCAAAATAAGGAAATATGGTATTATGTTTCTTTTTTGCTTTTTCATAACGGTTAACGAAAAATTTTAACAACTTACTGATATATAGCGTGATCCATGTAGAGGTATCTTTTCAGAACAAAAAAATATAAAAATGTTGGCCGCAACTCCGTCTCAGGGTTTCTATTCAGAGGGTCCAATTTTGGATGACTCGTTCGACCATTTCGACTGGTATGGCTTTAATGACACGCGTAAAGGTGGTTTCCAAAAACTGAATCATAGTTGGTTTGTCAGCATAGACTTTGGTCTTTACGTAACCCCAAAGAAAAATATCTATAGGTGTGATATCGCTCGATCTAGGCGGCCAACTCACCTGTCCAAAACGTGAAATTAGCTGCTTTTCGTAATGACCTCACAATAGATCCATTGTTTGAGCAGCTGTACGGCAAGTGGCAACGTCTTGTTGAAACCAAGTTTCGCCAAGATTACAGGATTCAATTTGAGGTAGCATAAATATTAATATCATGGCGCGATACTGAGCACCATTAATTTTTAAAAAAAAATATGCACCGATGATTCCACCAGCTTATAAACATCACCAATCCGTGGAATAACGGCACCTCTTTAACCTCTTTTTGTCGCTCATCAGCCCAAATGTGGCAATTTTGTGTATTGACTTTGTCGTTGAGTTAGAAATTGGCCTCATCATTGAACAAAATTTTGGTCGCAAACAGCGGATCACCCGTTCCCACCGAACGCTCATTTACATAATACTGTATGGCATATATTTAAAAAAATATATGCCATAACATGTCCATTCAAATTACCAAAAAAGATTGTACTCGATTTGAATTTTTACATTTTTTTTTATTTTTTGAAAATTACCTCTAGATCACCCGACAGCAAAAAACCGAGCTTACCGCCATGTCGGGCCTAAGACATTATACGAGTTGTTGTAGATGGGTTCTCATGCAATAAACATAGGCTGGCCGCAGGTGTGCCACAAGGCTCTGTCCTTTCTTCCTCATTATTTCTCATTTTCATTGATGATCTTTTGGGTCAGACCGTGAATCCAATCTACTCTTTCGAGGATGACAGCAACCTATGTCATTCATATTCATTCGACCGTAGGCCGAGTCTTCAAGATATTGAAGACAAAAGGCGAATAATGGAAGAGACACTTGGCCGGGATTTACTGGCCATTTCCGACTGGGGTCCAGTGAATAGAGTAGATTTTAATGCGCGTGAGACACAGTGCTGCTTGTTGTCTTACAAGCGATTCACTGACCCAACAGTGTTGTCATTATCTATCGATGGTATGGATGTCGAACAATCAGATGCTCTTGATGTTCTGGGCATGAAATACAATGTGACGCTCGTTGGGCGCGATATATATTCGAAGTGTCGAAAGAAGCACTTAAGTGTATAGGCTTCCTAAAGCGGTGTAAGAAATATTGCACTCCTTCTAATCTTTTCGATATCTGCACAACCTATTTCAGGCCAAAGATGGAATACAACTCCCATATATGGGCAGGTGCTCCAAAATCATCCTTGGAGCTTCTGGGCCGTGTTCAAAGGAGAGCGATGGTGCTGATAGGTGACAGTAGGGTATCCACCACTATTGTTTCCCTGGAGCATCGTCGGAATGTGGGTTGTGTGTCGCTGTTCTATCGCTACTTTCACGGTGTGTGTTCTTCAGACATTCGTGGTGTTATTTCTGACGTGAGGGTGTTCGGCAGGGATACACGACTTTCCTGAAATTCACACCCATTTTCGCCCGTACTGTCCGTATGTGGAATCGACTTCCAGCAAATGTATTTCCCACCAATTACGACATCCAGAAATTCAACATGAATTTCAATAAACATTACTCCCTCTTACCCCCTTTCGATCCCGTGCCTTCCAACGGCCAACGCAATGCATTACATGTTTAGGGGAAAACCCCTTAGTGTTGCCTAATTAAAAAAAACTACATTCGATCGTTATAAAGTTTGGGAGGATCCGCTACGTGCGATAAATTATTAATATTACCGAAATTAAATCATACTGGTTTATATTTTTTTACAGCCTAAGGTCCCTACTAATTGGAGGTCCTTACCAGTAGACTTCAGAAAAGGATTGATACTTCTATCAATCGATCATTATCCCCTTACCACGCTGTGTTACGGAGATATTATGAGTTTGTGTTACAGTTTGTAACACCCTAAAAACATATAGGTACATCTTTTTTAAATTATACCTTTGAACTCAAAATTGTTTTCTAATTCGTTCTAAACATGTACGCAAAACACGCTTTTACTGCGGGGAATATGAAATTTATGCGATAAACTCAAAAGTAGGAACACGGTCCTCAAGTCACTTGCCGCCAGTACTTGAGGAGCCGACAAAGAAACCTTGTTGACCTCTTACAAAGTGATAGGTCGGTCTGCAGCAAACTACGCAGCACCTGTATGCTCGGCGAACGTGAGTACGACGCAGTGGAAGAAAATTCAGACTTACATGAAAGCCACCCTCAGAACATTAACAGGGTGTCTTCTTATGTCTTCAGAGAAACATTTACATGAGGAGACGAAGGTCCTTACCGTGCGCAGACACAATTTTCTGCTGTCAAAGCAATACCTGCTAGCGTGTTTTCATAGCAGTCATTCTTACCACCATCTCTTGGACAAGATGCCCCCGCCAAGGCAGAAAAGGTACGATTTTCATGATCTAGAGAGAGAGGTCCAGCGGTATAAGAGAGAACCTTTATATAACTGAAACTATCAGGCAGGTCAGAAGAACATTCACTTCAATGAAGTCGCAGCAGCAGTATCCAGCTACCGTGTGAATGTTGTGCTAGGGGAGCATCCCCCGGAGATTTCACCTGAGGATAAGGTACTACCTCGGCAGACGCGGGTTGTTTTGCCGCAGCTGAGATCTGGATGGTGCAGCAGCCTCAAGTCTTACTGGGCACGAATTGATGCTAATGTTCCGGACATCTGTCCCACCTGTCATCAGAACCACATGATGTGCTGCTCCTCTTCAATTGTAAGGCCAAGCCCACTAAGCTGACCCCAGGTCCCTGTGGACGCATCCAGTTCACTTGGATATCGAAGCAGATCCCCCATAGACGAACAAGACTTCAAAATAAATATATATTGTTGTTACAACAACTTTAAGTCCTTGACCAATGCGTCTAAGGTTCCTACGGTGCGGAGAAATTACCATATCCCCTAAAACTGTCAATGTCAACAACGCAATCCATAATGGAGAGTATAAAATAATCGGGCCGGCCAAACTACAAATTGTACACTTGTTTTCAATTGATTTGTATACTTTTTCGTTTATGATTTTAGTAAACGATTTTTGGAAGTTTCCAAGACCACGAGTTATTCCCAATGTATAATAGACTCGGATATCTTAGTTTCCTCAACACTTTGCCCAATTTTGTAAATTCTGTTGGTACATACAAGTGGTTGAAAAATCGCCCATGGTTTTTTTTTCGATTTAAAAATCGATTTTTGAAAGTTTCCAAGACCACGAGTTATTTTCAAAGTATAATAGACTCGAAAAAATATCTTATTTTCCTCAACGCTTTGCCCAATTTTGTAAATTCTGTTGGTACATACAAGTGGATGAAAAATCGCCCATGGTTTTTTTTCGAATTAAAAATCGTTTGTACGTATGGAATTTTTGCCTTAAGTCTATTCGAAATCGATACCTCTTGTATCAAATACTTTAACTTCGATACTAATAGGGTGTTGATATTTTCGTTCTAGCAATTTACAGCAGCTACGATATTTTTCATCCGATACCGAGATATGTTTCTCAGCCACTCTACAACTTAAGTCCTAAACTGCTTAAATATAGCATTGTAGTATATTTTAAAAGATTTATTACTAAACTTGGTTATACCATATCGGTTTAAGTTTTCATATAGCCCACACAAAGGTACATTTCCGGTTTGAGGTTTTGCCTCCTAAAATATCGTATTGTACACTATGTGGCAACAATTGCCAACTGCGGCATGTACAGGTCGAGCTTGGATATTAGTCTATTTGGGAATGAAATTGAAATATTATGAAGGTTAGAAAAATTTATTTTATATTTTTTTTTATATTGAACAGCAAGGGAATTTTCAAAACACATGGTTTCAAATAGTCTATCCGGAAAATGTCGACCTTCGCCATCCACACATTGCTGCATACGTTTTCTAAAGTTTTCATAAACTCTCACAAGTATGTCGACTGGTATTCTTCCAATTTCCGCCTCAATATTGTTAATTAGGTTTTCCAAGTCATTGGGATGGTTGATATACACCTTCGATTTCAGGTAACCCCAAAGGAAAAATCGCATGGGGCTAAGTCAGGTGAGTATGCCGGCCAGTTCACATTACCACTGAAAGAGATAAGCCGTCCAGGAAACAGTTGCGTCAAACATTTCATAGTAACCGTCGCAGTGTGTGTAGTGACACCACGCTTTTGGAACCATGTATCCTCTAATTGCATTACCTGAAGAGCAGGATGAAAAAAATCCTGTATCATAGTCAAGTACGGTTCGAAGTGCAGAGTTACGGCGAGACGGTTAGGACCAATAATGCCTACTCGTGATATGGCTCACCACACAGTGACGCAGTCCGAATGCGGAGGTCTCTGCTTAAATTCCTAGGGGTTTGTTTGGGGCCGATGATGTCTACTCATGATATGGCTCACCACACAGTGACGCACTCCGAATGCAGAGGTCTCTGGTTAAATTCCTAGGGGCTTGTTTCACTCCAGTAGCCCATATTTGGGGGAACAGAATAGAAATCGTAAGTAACTATAAGCCACACACACACTCTTCGACCAACGGTGCCGCCACACCCTGTAGTGCAATAAAGCAAATTACAGCGCTCCATTCTGTTCTTATATTACTACGAATGTTTATGTATTTGGGTTCAGTTTAATTTCGATTGTGGGCATGAGACCTCTCATATCACTGTTGCAGCAACAAATTAAAAAAAAAATGATAAGTTCGCCTGATTTGATAAGTTGTTGTGACTTTTTCCTCTTTTTTTAACACACAATAATAAATTGAGCATATCTTCAACATCACCAACCATTTCAGCTATCAACTATTAGTTCATCGACTCAGAGCCATTAATGACCACTTCAGCTGGATAAGGTTTTAGCATGCCAAATCAACAGGTCGTGTAGAAAATCCGAGAGAAGCCACGGTTTTTAAAACCGAAAAGTCGAAACATTTATTTGTTTATTTACCTCAAAAATCCTATTAATATTGTGTTGTAGTGACATGCATGCAGTTGACGAACGACATACAATATCGAACGGCCAAAACATATTTATTTAAATTTGCAAATCTGTCAATCAATATTAATATTAATATTAATTTTCACAGTGACAATTGAACCAAAAAAAAATACTTATTATCATTTATTTTATAAAATTTCATATGTATGTGGTTTTAATTAGTGCTCTTTTATACTGTGGGAAACCGACATTGGATTTATTGCGCAATTGTATACCCTTCTTAATCGGATGTACGTATATCCCATTATTTATTCCGCTTACAACAGAACGGAATGCCCGATTTTCTATACCACTGCAGTATTTAGAAGACGCATCGTATCTGTAAGAAAATTAACAAAGTTCTGATTGAAATATGAGCTCGAGGGTGGGACCTCAACTCAAGAAGCATCTATTTAATGGAGAGGCTCTAGCTAGCATAGGATACAGGTTATTATAAAGATCGGCACTAAATTATAATACCGTGTAAAAGAAAAGACGTCTGAATAGCAGGCCTACTAAAGACTTTGGCATCCTTATTTATAGTAAGCATGTAAAATTAGTTCATAGTTACATTTGAGACCATGTTTTTACTGAACATTTCATTAAAGAAACAAAAATATATTCAAAAGACAGTCGAAAAGACTTTTAGTTGCAAGCTAGGGTGAACGTGATTAACGAACGTGATTTAACCATGATCAATGACAATGTATTTATGTGCAGGCAATTCTAAATAAACGAGAACCAGTCGGCAGTAGAGTATTCCACCGAACAAAGTAAACACAATAAAAATCCCTCGAACTTCCTTTCAAATGTTGTAGTTTTTTCTAATTGATACCCAGCAAACCAAACCTTCAGAATTCGGTCAGAATTCTGTACGACAATCGGAAAAATATTCCGATTTCGGATCAGAATTCTTAGCGAGTTCGTAACCAAAAACATATGAGAAGGTTGACACGAATTCTGAACAACTTCTTTGAGGGAATTCTGATGTTTTTGCCGACATTTCGAACTGATTTCTGAGCATATTCTGAACTGTAGTCTTGGGAAATTTGAAAGGAAATTTGGATTTCTTGTATCGAATTCTGAACGACTTCGGTCAGAATTCTGGCATTAAGTCTTATACAATTCTGATGTTTCTACCGACATTTCGAACCGAATTCTGAACGAATTCTGAGCTTATGTCATGGTAAACTCTGAATGTAATGTTACCATGACATAAGCTCAGAATTCGTTCAGAATTCTGTTAGTAATGTCGGTAAAAACATCAGAATTTAATAAGACTTAATGCCAGAATTCTGACCGAAGTCGTTCAGAATTAGTTCAGAATTCTATACGACAAATCGAAATTTCCTTTTGAATTTTCCAAGACTACAGTTCAGAATTCGGTCAGAAATCGGTTCGAAATGTCTGCAAAAACATCAGAATTCCCTCAGAGAAGTAGTTCGGAATTCGTGTTTACCCTCTCATATGTATTTCGTTACGAACTCGCTAAGAATTCTGATCCGAAATCGGAACATTTTGCCGATTGTCGTACAGAATTCTGACCGAATTCTGAATGTTTGGTATGCTGGGTACCCAACAACGCCGACAATTCTCGAAATGTTCCGATTTCGGATCAGAATTCTTCCCGAGTTCGTAACGAGAAACATATAAGAGGGTTGACACAAATTCTGAACTACATCTCTGAAAAAAAAAATCCTTTGACAAACCGAACAGAATTCGTAACGATTTCGAATAAGAATTCTCCAAAGAGTTCAGATATTGTTCAGAATTGTCTGATATTAGACATTGTCGGCTAATTTGGTTTACTGGGTAGTCACAACCATAAGGCATGATTACCGTAATTATATTATTGTAAACGTCAATCTTAAGAAACAATACTTTTGTTGCAGAACCATCTTTATATGGTTGCTACAACCCAATTTTCATTTCTTAATTTGTCAATAATGGTATTGTTACATTTCAACAATATTAATATTGCTGCAATCATACTGTTGTCAAAATGAAATTCAAGAACAATACTGCGGTTGCGACGAACATACTCTTATTGTGGAGAACACATTATTGTTGCCATAACCATAAAGTAACCACATGTTTACTGTACATGTATATGGGCCATATGAAACAATGGAACACTCTAGGCAAATTTAAGCGCTTTTAATACGCTTGGAATATTTTTAAAATCTGATAATAGGGTCGGTTTTTTTAGTCCCTTAACGGAAACTATTTCCACCTAAGCCTATATTGCCAATTTGCAATCGCAATCATCATCTTATGGCTACGAGTATATGCTTTATAAGACTCATAAACAATTTCAGGCTTCTGACTTTATTTGGCCAACTAGTTAATCTGAATGATATTCCGAGGAGCTGCAAACAATTGACAGTGACTCCCCTACTTTCCCATCTAGGAGAAGTAGAGTATCATATCAGCTATCATCGTTATGTCAGCAATAGTATATGAACTATCGTCTTTCATGTTCAGAGCTGAACGGGCAGTAAGCAAGCTTAAAAGGCTATAGTCAGCTGTGGCCTAATATTGGATACCCTATTCCAGCCTGCTGTTTAGAAAATATAGCACCTTTGTGTAACGATTACGCAGGGTGGGGTCTCCCTCTAGATGTTACATGTTCACTTCTAAAGCAAGAAGGAATGTGACCCTTAGAAAGGCACCACTTCAAATTCGAAGGGACCTTTGTGACGGGCTATTCAAAAGTATGGGCATTACAAAAACAACAAAATATCTGCCAAATGCTCGCCACGGCTTCGATCGCGTAACTTTAACCGATGGTTTTTATTTTCATAAATATGCCAAATTATCTTCTCCTTTAGATCTTGAGTTTTTTTTGGCGTATTGACGTTCACTCTTTTTAAATATCCCCAAAGTAAGTATTCCAACGGTGTGAAATCACATGCTTAATAATTGGTCGTTAATAACTACCATACACAATTTCCATTTTAACCAGAGCTCGTTCTCTCTGTGCGAAATTCGGCAAGAGTCGGATATATAAGTGGCTTTAAGAGCTGTTGATTCTAAAATCAGGAAAAAGCCATATGTGATAACTAGCCATGAATCAATGTGAAACGATTTCAATAGCGTTAATCCTTTGGTCAAAGTTTTTGACTGTACTAAGTTTCAAAGAAAATTGTTCATAAGTGCGGCCAATACATACTTAGTAGGGACATAAATACTGTGACAACATTGAGCACACCCATTTCAATAGTATAACTGAATATAAACCATGAATGTCTTATGAGTTTTGAAAGCTAACCTCAATAGCGTTAGTCTGTAACGGGATTTTAAAATTGTTTCAACTTTTATCATGGAGTGGTCAGATAATGAGAACCGTATCGCTGTAGTAGCGCTTTTCAAGTGTGAAATAAGCGATATTTCCGGCCACTAGGGATAAGCCGCATGTTCGTCTACCTATGCATAAAACTGTTTGAGGAGCCTAGAGATGCAAAAGACCGCCATTGGTCGGGTCGCCCACGCTCTATTCGAACACCGCCTGTCATCAAAGCCGTTAAATCAAGAATTCACAGAAATCCTCTCCGAAAACAGAAAATCATGGACCGTGAGATGAATATCAGGCAAAAGTCAATGAGTCGAATCATTAAAAAAGACATGGGACTTGGGGCTTTCAAACGACGTACAGGACATTTATTGACTGCAGCTTTAACAAATAGGATTGACAAATGCAAACGTTTTTTGGTGAAGCACAGAAAAATTTTTTTCACCGTCAACTTTTCCATTGGGTTGTGTTAGTCTCTGTGCCAGCATTACATGTTATATAAAGTAAGTTCAAAGTTGTAGATAAAACAATGAGTTTTCAGAGAATTATCTTAATATGTGACGCGCAAAATAGAAAGGCACCTAAGGTTAAAAACCAGTTTTGTTCAGGAGAGCCATTTTAAAGATTAGGTCCCTTTCTATTTGCGCTTAGAATCGTCGACTTCACTTTCATAAAACGCGCATATCTGTGGGAGGGAACACTTTTGGGGCATGGGATCGGTCTCATTCGATGCTCAGATGTTGTCCACATCAAAAAAAGAAAAAAAAATATTTTTTTCCCTTAGTTCCCTTTCTCTATGCGCTGTCACATATAATGACAATTATGTGTAAAACACAATTTCGGCCAAATGTTCGCCACAGATTCGTTGACATACCTCTATCCGATGGTCCATATTTTCAATGACTCTGAGACATAACGGTGGTTCAATGTCGTAAATGTGCCGAATCATTTGATCCTTTATCTCTTGTTCTTGGCTAGCTGACGCACACTTTTTTATTTAAACATCCACAGAAAGAAGTCCAATGATGCCAAATCACATAGTAGTGGCGGACAATTAACATCACCACGACGTGAGGTAACACGGCCATTGAATTTCTCGAGCAAAAGAGTCATTGTTCCGTTGGCTGTGTGGAAAGTGGCACAATCATATCGTCCAGGTCCACATCATCAATTTCTGACTACAGAAGACCGTTATCATCTTGCGATAGCAAACACCATTTACAGTAGATGCTTGGTCGATCTCAATTTAGAAGGAGAACGGCCCAATGACTCTGCCAGCTCATAAACCGCACCAAACAGTCACTCTTTGTGGATGCATTCAACAATTACTTGTGGATTCCCATTTGCCTAAATGCAGCAATTCTGCTAAATAACGAATCGACTGTGCCACGCCGCTGAAGATTATTTTCTTTGTAAAGTCACTATGCACTTCCGTCTGTCCAACCAACTATTTTGCGTATTGCCAAAGTTTAAAATGGTTAAAAGGCTTCAGCGTCGTGAGAGCACACCTCCCCTGATTGTGGAAGCATTTGGTCAAATTCGCTGCCCAATAAAAGGGCATGAAATGTATAAATTCGTAAAAACTGCATCAATCTTAATACGTTGCTCCTTTCTGTACCTCTCCATGGTTAGATCTGTTAAATACTGTTGGGCCAAAAACTTGAAGGTAAAGTTTTGCTAACAATTAACATCGTGCACTATGGTTGAGATATTAGCTTCAACCAGATCAAATGTCGTCCATTTCATTCTCTTGAATTTTTGGAAACAAAAGTTCGTTAAGCATGGCTCACTCACGGCCGCTCTGGGCTCATATTCAAAGAAAAAAGCTGCCAGTCCAAAATCCTCACCAAACAGTGACAAGCTGTAGATGCATTGACTTCTCAAAAGTCACGTGTGTGTTCTCTAAACCCCGTGCACTGGCGATCAAAACGGAGTGCATGTTTTAACTATAGCAAAAATATGTGGAAACCCTATGCACTCAGTTTTGAACGCTTTGTATAAGTGAGTGTGTAGTAAACTACGCGTTTCCAAAGAAATGGAAATACACGTTAGTTAAATGTAGTAGCATTTTCTTTGCTTGCAGTATACTTCAGTGAATTTTGGTTTAGTTGTGTGCGGTTATTTCGGAGATTAAGGTCGCCTTAAAATGAAGTAATTTAACAAATGAGAAAAATCGCAATAGATGTTGGAAATAGTATAGTCGCCATGACTAGTGGTAGAAATTCATCACGTGTCTGAATGTGAGTCAACGCACCGTAATAGCTGTCCAAAAACGCCGAAATGTTGCTCCCGTGCCGAATTCTGGTGGTCGTCCTAGGCTATTAAATGACTTAGATGCCAGTTTGATGATACGTCAAATGCGAAACAAAAGCTCCAAAACACCTAAACAGGCTGCTTTAGCAATTAACAAGACTGTAAGTGCACCAACCGCTCGTAGAGCTCTTCACAGACTTGGATGCGTGTCAGCGGTTAAGAAGAAAAAACCAGCTCTATCTGAAAAAAAACATAAAAGCAAGACTCAAGTTCTGTAAAAGTCACAAAAATTGGACGGTAGAAGATTGGAAACGGGTAATTTGGTCCGACGAAACAAAAATTAATCGTTTCCAGAAGGACGGGAAAGAATATTTTTGGCATAAACCCCATGAACGCCTTCAAAAACACCATGTAAAACAAACCGTCAAACACGGTGATGGCGGCCTTATGGTTTGGTGGTGTTTCACGTGGTGGCATTTAGATCCACTGGTTAGAATCGAAGGCATAATGACCAAGGAAAGCTGTCTTCATATTCTGCAATCGAATCTACTAGACTTTGTGGATAGAAGCGCTACCTTGAGAAGGAATTTGTTTTCCAGCAAGACGGAAACCCAAAGCATACTTCGAAAATTGTGAAACGCTGGCTCCTGGAACAAAATTTTGAGGTAATGAAGTGGCCAGCACAAAGTCCAGACCTCAACCCTATCGAAAATTTATGGGCTGTGGTCAAGAGGCGATTAGCACAGTATAATCGATCGCCAAGTAACATGGAATAACTTTGGAGTCGGTTACAACTAGAAAGGCAAAATATTCCGAGAGAAATTATAGAAAATTTAGTTGAGAGCATGTCTAGACGTACGAATAGAGTTATTCAAAACAAGGGATTATGGATTCCGTACTAATAACCTATACTGTCATATTAACAATAAGTTCAAAACTGAGTGAATACTTTTGCCTTATTTTTTTCAGTGAATTTGTTAATTCTTGTTAACTTATTTTTTTCTGCTTACCATATGTTATTGTTAAGATATTAAATAACATTCCATGAAATTTTCAAACTAATCCGTCTATTATACAAAATTAGTAAAAATATGTCAAACATGCACTCGGTTTTGATCGCCAGTGTATGTGGCAATATTATTTATTGACATAGCCACCGAGATTTAATTGAGCTTCATCTGAAAACACAATTTTCGGTAAAAATCATCTACTGCCAAACAATCTTCGGAGCATGGGGCGAAGCAAAAACGAGTCGGATGGTGTTCCATTATTAAATGACAAAGTGCAACCCTTCCAATAAAACCAGAAATTTTAAAACATGATTAGTACTTTTTTTCTGCAATTCCGTTTTTCTTGACCTTTGACTAATAACTTTGCCAATATATTCGATTTCCAATGTAAGAGTGTTCGCATGAAGCACTCCCGTATTCAGAAAAGCCGTTTGACTTATTATCGTTTGGCATGGTAGTCTCTCATATTGCATTATGTTTTTGCTGTTTTTTAAGAAGTGTAAATAATATTCATTTAGACCGGTCTGAATGAGATTTTTTACTGACGAATTGCCCCGATTTTTCCTTCAACAAAGATATACAAATAATATTCAAAAACATAAATAATACTGACATAAAAAATAATCCATGCAAAATATTCCACAGAATTTAAATTATTTTCCATTTAATTGAATTGATTTTATGTCAGTTCAAATGCGATACACTCACAAACATACGCAGACACTGACAAAATGAAATACTACCTCTGGCTGCTTTTTTTTCTCTTACTATTTTCAATATTCTGGCTATGCTGTGATATATTTGTTGGTTGGCTGGCTGAGATTCATTACAATTCTTGGGGTACAACGACAACAGATAATGGAAATCAAACCTAATCTTGAATTTTGATATTTTCACTGAAACAACACAGACAAAAACGTTTGTAATAAAAAAATACTCCTTAGCAGGGTGTAAACCACACGAAATTACGAACTGACGCTAGGAGAAATTGGAAACTTTCCGAAAATAACTCAGCGCACCTAAAGCATTATCGATAGATAAATTTGCTCTGTGCACAGTGAAGTTAAACTACAAAATCAGGAAAAGAAATAAGAAAATAATTTAAAAAAGATTTTGTAATTGATATTTTTGGGATACGCCTACACAAGAAATTTCTCTCTCATACTTCAGATTTTCGTTTCTTTATGCACTTGATCAACAACCACAATCCTTTCGTCCCTGAACAAGGTGTTTAATTGGCCGTCTTGTAGGTCTTCAGCTGAAGCGATTGAATCCATTTAAACTATAAGTAGGTATCCGTAGAATAATATGGAATATATACTCATTGAGAGGCTTGAACGGGTAGAAAGTATATCCTGTTGGTAACAAAACTTAGAAGCGTTGGACCTAAAGTATCGGTACAAAATAGCAAATACAGGGTAGGCCAAAAATTACCATGGGCTTTAAAAATTTTAATAACTTTTTCATTTACAAATTTTTTTTCCGATTATAATCACAACTCAACAAAGAACCAGAATAATAGAATTTTATTATTTAAGTCAGCGATCAATTATTGAAACGCAAAGAGCATATCGTCGACATTTTAACGTCAGAATTTCGCCCTCTGAAGCAATGATAAATTGTCTAGTTGATCGTCATCACCAGCAATGCACCGTAAGAGATTTGACCCGAACGTGTAAACCACGTTTAATTCGCATTGCGGAACGAGTACAGCGAAGTGTTAACGAAACACCAGAAACATCTGCCAGAAGGCGTTCTGCTCAGCAGGGAATGTCTCGTAGGTCACTACGGCGCATTTTAAAAAAAGATTTACTGTTTAACCATATAAGGTGCGAGAATTAAAATCCGCAGATCATCGACAACGTCTTAATTTTGCAGTTAAATTTCAACAGTTGGCAAGAAATGAAATCAACTTTATTGAACATTTGATAATGCGTGATGTAGCTCATTTTCATTTGAATGGCTATGTTAATAAGCAGATCTGTGGGTTCGGGGCTTCTGAAAATCCAAGAGCCATTCATCAACGCCAATTGCACCCCATTAGGTGTATAGTATGGTGTGGAATCACATCTACAAATATCAGTGGGCCTTAATTCTTCGAGAGTTAAGATGGAAATGCTGTAACCGTAAATGGAGCGGTATCGGTTTGTGATAGAAAAGTTTTTACGTCCAGCTCTTGAAAAGAGACCTGAGATGTGGTTTCAGCAGGACGGAGCCACTGCCCGAGACACAATGGCACTTTTAAGTCCAATTTTTGGAGATCAAACAATTTCCAAAAATTCGGAAACAGACCTGGTGTGTGGTTTTAGCAGGACGGAGCCACTGCCCACACTGCCAATGACACTTTAAGTCAAATTGTTGCAGAGCGAACCTTAAGTTGATGGTCAAGGTCAACATTGTTGCAGAAGTTCGAACGCTACAGCCACCAATTTTGAAAGGTGTTATGGAAACTGCTCAAAAACGAGCCCATCATTGCGAAGCTTAAAACGGGGATCATTTCATTGACATAAGTTTTCATACTTAGTGTAAAAAAATTCCATTTTGTTTATTATATAATCTGAGACAAAAATTAATAAACGAAAAAATTATTAAGCTTTTTAACCCCATAGTAACTTTTGGCACACCTTGTATGAAGAAACGGAGCATACTCCATTTGTTAAGCCCTGCTAATGTGGAGTTTTTAAGTAGCAGATCTAAAGAGATTAGGAACACTGTTTAAAAATCACAACGATTATTCCGTCGTCTTCTCAAAGAACTAGCACATATGTTGAAGAAGAAAAGAATAATCCCTTGACTAGTTAGGTATTGACAGTGAGTTCGGTATCGGTACTAAGATCATGTTCTCGATACAGTATTGAGTCATAAGGCATCGGCAGCAATTACAAAATACCCATATCCTTTTAATGTCCCTCACTGAAACTACATATATAGGGTGATCTATCTAGAGGTAGATTTTTCAAAAAAAAATACTGAAATTCTAATCAAGTGTTGAATCTTTATTGTACATACGAAAGGACTTTTTATGCCATTTATTTTTTGCTTATAATTTCCTTCAAATGGTGGCAACTATAATATGGAAATGAGCGTTCGATGAAAAAGAAGAAGATCCGCAGTTTTCGACTTAAATTGTGTTCAGTGATGAGGCCCATTTCTGGCACAACGGCAACGTCAGTAAACAAAATTAGCGCATTTGAGCTGAAGAGGAACCCGAAGAGGTTCAGGAGGTGTCATTATAACCACAGAAAACCACGGTTTGGTGCGGTTTATGGGCTGATGGAATTATCGGTCGATATTTTTGCAAAATAATGATGGTCGAAACGTAACTTTCAATGGTGCTCGCTATTGCTCTATCATAACGGGTGGCCCAAATAAGACCAGCTGATGTGAAACACAAATAACTTTTTTTTATTTTTTAACATAATTTATTTTTTCTTTTGCAGATTATAACTGAACTCTTGGAAATTTAAACTGAATACGTACGGACTTGTGGACTACAACATCGCATAAAAATTATCGATTTTTGTTATTCTTCTCAACGATCAATTGTTCTAACGCAGCAAAATTATCGCCGTTTTTTTAACGTAAGATCAGCGCCCACATCTTCAACGATTACAAGTTTTGTTCGCCGTTTTGAGGAACTGGGTTGTAGTTGGAAATACATCAGCATCATTTACACCCAATCTGATGCACTCTTTGGTGCAGTGTTATGGCCACAAAAATCATCGGCTCATATTTCATTGAGAATGTGGATGAAACTCCAGAAGCGGTTTCTGGGGCTTCTTACAGAACAATGATCGACATCTGTTTGCGGCCAATAGTGGAGCAACATCATAATTTGTGGTTTCAACAAGATAGAGCCACTGCACATACTGCTGGTCAAACTATGCACATGCTGCGTGAAATTTTTGGTGAACGCATAATTTTAAAAAAATCAGATTTCCCTTGGCCTACTCGTTCACTAGATTTAACTGCGTCCTTTTTTTTTCGTGGGGATATTTAAAAGACAAAGTGTATGTTTACCATACACACTTGGACAGCTCAAGCAGAATATTCGAGACGAAATACGGCGCCTGCAACCAGAAACATTACTCCGTGTAATGCAAAATGCGCTAAAAAGAGCCAATGCCTGTATCGAGCTAAATGGTGGTCATTTTTCAGATGTCATATTTCACACATAGTCACGTTAAGTTTCCCTAAAATGTATATAACATATAAAAATAAATCATTAAAAAAACCATTATTAAGAGAGTTATAAGTGTTTAACATCACTACGTCTCATTTGGGCCACCCTGTATTAGACTTTTTACTACCTTAAATTTAAGTTCGTATTCTTGACGACATTTTGTTTCAATAGGAAGGTGCCACTTGCTACGAAGTTGGTCAAGCAGTGGATCTAATGAGACGTAATTTCGAAGAGCAGTTAATTTAAATTTTTGGACCGGTTAATTGGCCGCCTAGATCGTGTGACATCACATCTTTAGACTTTTTTCTTTGGAGCTACGGAAAGTCCAAAGTCTTTGCTGAAAATCCAGCTATGATTCAGGTCTTGGACGCCAACATTACGCGTGTCATTCAAATAGCACCCTCAGAGTGGACACCCTGAGGCGTAGATGCGGCCAACATTTTAAGGAAAATATATTCAAAAATATATGGCATACAATTTCCTTCTAATGAATAAAAAAGATTCTACACTTAATTTGAATTTCAGTATTTTTTTTATTTTGAAAAAATACCTTGAGATGGATCACCCTATACAATAGGGCGGGTCGATTTGTAGAAAGGCAAAATAATCGCTCAAGTAACAAGAAAAATCGTATAATAGCAATTTTAATTAGACTTGCTAAACGCAGAAAAAAAGTATGGTTGTGGTAACAATATTCGAAGAGCATCATACTATTGTTGGTTATATGGTTGTGCCACAACAATATTATGATAATCACAACAATGGTATGGTTCACACATAACCATACTATGATCCCCACAACAATATTATGGTTCTCTCATCAATATAATTATTCACGCACAACCATACTATGATCCCCACAACCATAGTATTATTCACACTCAACCATACTATGATCCCCACAACCATATTATTATTCACACTCAACCATAGTATGATCCTCACAACCATTGTATGACACAACCATACTATAATCACCAAAATTTTTTGTGAAGTTGTTATTCAACAACAGAGATTTTAATTAAGTTTTGTAAAAATACATTAAACTCTTAATAATAGGAGTGATTATTTAACAGTTACAAAAATTCATTTATTAAAAATATTTCAGTTATACTTATCCGTAGTTTTTTTTGAAATAAATTAATTTACATATAAAAAGTACTATTATTGCGTAAGATTCGTAAAAATAACATTTTCAAATTAAAAAAAACACCATTTTGCCGGTATGATTTCCGCAATTATATTGTCGTTAACGTAAAACCCATGAAAACAATACGTTTGTCCCACCAACCATATTAATACTGTTGCTACAACCAAGTTTTCATTTCTAAATTTGTCAACAATACTATTGTTACATTTCAACAATATTAACATTGCCGCAATCATACTATTGTCAAAATGAAACTCAAAAAACAATACTCTGGTTGCGACGACCATACATTTTTTGCAGAGAACATACTATTGTTGCCATGACCATATAGTAACCATATCTTTTCTCTGCGTGTACATTCTTCAGGTTGGAGCAAAGAACGAAATTAATTAAAAAAACCATATCGGTTCAAATTTTCGAATAGCCGCCGCACGAGGGTCACTCACTACTAACGCTGCTTTTCTTAAAGCCACGTATTACGAGTATCTCCGATTTTTCTTAAATTGCGCATGGTACATTGATCGACCAACATATTTATTTCAGTTTAACATGATAACTAACCACTATAATGTCTTGAGCCACGGTGATTCATAGAACTGGGGTATGCTACAACGCTACTACCAAAGCCCCCGCAGTAAACTGTAGGAGTCAGTTTAAGGATCAGTTTTGCGAGTTTCACCTACCTATTTGTGTGGAGTTTAGGTCTATCTACTACCTCTGGTTGTAGCACCCGGTTGATACGCAACTCCACGCTAAGCATTCACTTTACCTGCGATTTAGGTTTAAACCACATCCACCGCGAAACACCCTGCAGGCCCGTTCCCAGTTAGGTCAGGCTAGAAGAACAGTTCTAGGGACTCCTGATCTCACACGGCTCCAGACTTGAGTCTCTGGTCCGACCTTCCAGTTTTAGCGCCGCACACTCTGGCTGGTAGTTTTAATGTCTACACCAAGAATTCGCTCCATGTTACCCATAAACATTTAGACGATTTAAATCTTGCAGTAAAGCTTTTGGAGTCACCTAAGGGAAATCAGCCTGTGGGTGAGCGACCAACAATAACCGATTGTAAAACTAGACCGTATCGTATATCAAGCGTTTAAACGAAACGTTGAAATTTTGCGTGATGGTAGGTTATGGTTATACGCTCTTAGGAATTGTAACTAAGAGAAATTAGCTAGAAATTTAAATGATATCGACTGGAATCTGCGCAGGGCAAAACAATACCCTTGAAGGCACTAAATACAACTGGGGACAAATTTTGCTTTTTGGAATATTAGCTCAATAAATCATAGTTTTTGTATACGAACTATAACTAAAATGGATAAGGTAAGTCTTTGGTCAAATCGTAAGATCAGTAGTCAACGTGAATACATGAGTGCTGAAATTAAAGGAAATTTCTCTGCAAATCTAGATATGACTTAATGTTGAAGTTTTGATTAATGCAATATTGTCTCTCCTTTTATTTTATCTCTTCGTCACCAGTGTGCAGTGTGTATTTATGGTGTGCTCTTTGGCGCAAACTAAAAGAAATTCATCCGTGCGCAAAAAACAAATATCTAAGACAATTTTGCTTTATCATTGAATTACAATGAGTGGTGCTCGACACTCAAATGTTTCCATAGTATTCATTGCCGAAGTTATTTTTTTTGTGTTACAATTCGCTTTCACATCTTTCAGAAATCTTAAGTCTATTTTTATGTTTAGTCATCATTAGAAAATTAAAAAATGAGACAATTGGATACACATTCCTAGCCTCACATTTATCTTTTCGTTGATTTCTTTTTTATTGCCTGTTCTCAGTTATGCTCTTAAAGATTTAGAATATTGGCGTGAGGCGGTCTTACGTCCAAAGTTAAGTCAAAGTTTAATTTTTGTATTTTAGTGCTGTCAGTTTCTGGGGGTCCATTTAATTCTGTCTAAGACTCCTTCCATACGTTCACCGTCACGCTGGTTATGGTGCGACAGCAAACATAACAACAATTGATAGTTCTTAAACAATTTGAGTGGTATTTAAAAGAATACTTACATAGACAAAACGTAAGATAGACATAACGTAAACGTAATCCCTTCTATTAAGGAATAAATGTGAAACTTATCTCAAATCTTATCTTATGCTTTTGGGCGAGCTCTTTGCAAAGAATAACTGTGCCATATCTCACCAAGATTGCATGTTTTATGTTTCTTCTAGAGATATAGATATAAAATCGGTTAAACAAATGTGTATGGGAGACTTATACAAATCTGAACCGGTTTTATTTAATTTCTCCAATAACGTCTATCCTTTGCCCACAAAGACTGACTTTGCAAATTTTAATCAAGATTGGATGCAGTATGTATGTGGCTTCTAGGTAAAACTTACTTTTCCTTCCAAACAGCAACAAAACCAGATCTGGTTAGCTTGTGGAGTAATTCCTCTTTCAAAAAGTTTTCAAATCGGTGTAATATAAAGGGTGTTTTTTTAGACGTGTTGCTAACAATCCGGCCACACGTTATTCGAAGTTGGTCTTTTTGACAGAGTCACTTGATTTATGCTCAGTTTGGTTTGCCATTTCATACTCCGGAACAACGTTTGCAAATCGTGGTGAATGGGTCCAAAACGAGATGGCCACCGATCCTGATTTTTACAAGAATATTTTGTTCAGCAATGAATCTGACTTTTGGGTGAATGGGAATTCGTTAATTACCGAAACTGTCCCATTTGGGGTAATGAAAATCCACAAACCATTAATGAGACGCCGTTATATCCTCAAAAAGTTACTGTTCGATGTGCTCTATGGTCAGAAGGAATCTCTGGTCCATATTTATTCAAAAATTAAACCGGCCATAATGTTTGGTTTCAACAAGACTGCGCTACATGCCATACAGCCAACAAAGCAATCATTTTATTAAAGGAAACTTTTGGTGAGCGCATTATTATGCGTCGTGGGCCCTTGGTGTGGGCTCCAAGATCGTGCGATTTAACACCGCTGGACTATTTTCTGTAGGGTTGTGTGAAATTGCTTGTCTACGCAGATAAGCCACATAAGATTGGCGCATTGGAAAAGAATATTCGGCGCGTTATTGTTGACATACGGCCCTATATGCTGCAAAAACAGTTGGGAAATTGGGCTTATTGGCTGGAATTTATTCAAGCCAGCCGCGGAGGATACTTGCCCAAACACAATTTTAACCCATTACTGCCTGCCCATAGATCGGCTCGTAAGATTTTTATGAAATTTGAAACTTTATCTTCAAAAGACCATACAAGTTGAAAGAAAAAAAAATAATTTATATCAACCTTTCCTCTTATCTATAAAAAGAATTACCGCGATATTGCTTATCTGGGCCGCACCAAACTACTTATCAAAGCTAAGTAATCATTATAACATCCAAGCTATAACGATACAGGATGCAACAGTATAACAATGTTAAAAAAGTTAAAAGTATTATACATACCAGTTAAAATTAAAGCATCAGGCGTGTTTTATTGGTACTGACTTATTAAAGCGACCACATATTGCTATAGCGAAAACATCAAATTTTTAGAATTTTTTGATTTTTTTTTATCAAATTACTGATTGGCCTTATGTTTCAGAAACCCCTTGATTTGAAAATTTATAATTTCTATAAAAAAAAGTGATTTTAGAACTACTATAGGCGAGTAATAACCGAGCTCGCTTAGACTCGCTAGAGGTAATCATTGAATAACTTCCTTCCTAATTTTTTTATTATTTACAGCAAACGTGGTTTAACGCAAACTGTCTATAGGTTTCTTTAAACAAAATCTTTTCTCTGTTCTTGTACAATAGGACTGTTATATATATTTCTGGCCTAATAAAGAAAATACGAATATTTATCATCAAAAATGGTTTTATTGTTTTCAAAGCATTCTCCAGCATGATTTACACATTATTGCATGCGCTCAACCCAGTTGTCGAAACACTTTTTCCACTCCGGTTGAGACACCTCCAAAATATGGTTTTTAAACGCTTCAACAGCATCGTTGCGGGGATTAAAAGAAGTCATTGGGTGCCAAGTCAGGGCTGTACGGCGGATATCACATAAATTCGATGTTTTGGCCGCTCAAAAAGGCGCTGGTTTGAGCCGATGTGTGAGAGCTAGCATTGTCATGATGAACTAGATTCGTCTTCTCTTATTCGTTTTTTGAATTTCTCCGAAAACTTCAGGAAACAAATTATGGTGTACCACTCTGAATTGACCGCCCTACGCTACTCAAGCGGAACAGTCGCCACATGACCAGTTTGGCTGAAGAAACACGAACAACTTTCGTTGGATTTGGCTAATCTTTGAAGAACCACACGGTCGATTCCTGTTTTGTTTCGGGCTCATACACATACGATCCATGATTCGTCGCCTGTGACGATTAACGTCTTTTGAAATACCACGATCGTATTTTTTTAAATATTTCTTTGCACCAATCGACACTAGCCTTTTTTTGCACGATTGTCAAATTGTGCGGGATCCCTCGAGAACAAACTTTTTTTCAGCCAGGTGTTCATGCAATATCGAATGTATGCTTGTGGAAGAAATGTCCATGGATGCCTCTATCTCACGGTATGTCACATGACGATCTTGCATTTGCAGTTCACGCACGGTATCAATGTTCTCTGGCCGTTTTTGGACGACCTTCGTCTGTAAGCGATCGTCGGCCACGATTGAAATCATTAAACCAGTTTTTCACAGTGCTATAGGAGGGTGCTTCATCGGCATACACTATTGTCGTGATAATCTACGTCGAAAGTTGTGAAAAATGATCGCACAAAAATGTTCCCGAGTTAATTCCATTTTTTTTTTGCCAAATTGATTTTTTCAAGTCACATTAAACAACACAAATGATGATGGTACGTCAAAACGTCTGAGTACGTTTATGCTAAAAAAAGTCAAACTTCCCAATGGAAATGTCAGATGGCAACACTTAGTGTTGCTTAGGCCAGAAATATATAGCAACAATAGTATGAACTTTTAGCGAAAAGAACGCGACCATAGCATTTGAAATATAATTGATGTCTACAAAGCAGTATGTTATAGCAATACTAAAGGCAGTTTAGGAATAGTTATACGACGTATTTGGGCGTAATTGGGTGAATTTTGTGACTTCTAGAGCTGCCGAATCTATCATTGGGAGTACCTTTGTGTGTTACTGTTTCGTAAACAATTAGTTTAATTTCTGCACAGTTTTTATTCGATCACATTGTATGTGTTAATAATTTAGCACCATCGAAATCTTTAGGACGCAGCTAAGTTGTCGTGAAAAAAAGTTTAAACTTACCTTCTTACAATGCGCTTATCTTCTTGCGCAAAAGATTTTGACGATTTTTAAAGTACTGTTTTTAAAGGTTTTGCTAATATTCACTTACAATAGAAGACTAAAATAAAGCCAAAATCGCAGATGGCTTTCAATGGAGCCGCAGAGCGTATGAGTAATATTTTTTCTGAGACCACATAATTCAGCACGTATACGACACGATGTTCTCGGACAATGTGACAGGCAGATTGTAGGAGATTACCCTAATATGAAATACCAGTGAAAATAAGTGAACCACGTGTATGCGGAAATATCAAGTAATATTGGCACATGTCCTACAATATATGTTTATTTATAAAACAAAGTTTACAACTCAAAATAAAAAATGTTTTACACAGACCTGACCTCAAGAGGGACCTTTTTAAAGGTGCCTTTATGATAATATGAACCAATATGGTACAATTTAAACATGGTTAGGTGTATGTTTATCTTAAAGCAGTATATTTAATTTAAGTCAGATCCGATTAAAAACAGCGGCTGGTAAATGTGCAATCGTATTAAATTTGTGGCTCCTAAAGGGGTAAGAAGAAGCCAATTTTAGCCAGTTGTATGGGGGCTTTAAAAAACTATAATATAATAATTTCATATAAATTGATGGTTGGTCGTTATTAATTTAGTATGTGAAATATGGGAGAAATCAAGTTATAAAATGATTTGAAGAGTGGCACGGCTTTAAAATGACTAAAAAACTTAAAAAAAATCTGTATCAGTTTTAGCAGAACACTGTATTTGCATGTTGATATGGATTATAGATGAACAACCCCTTATGACTAATAGCGTTAAAAAACAAAAACGAATGTATGTTAGTCTAAACGGCAATGATACACAGAAGACTCTTTTATTTTAAACACAAATTGAAAAAGTGACTTTTGGAGAAAAAGAGTGGCCGCAAATCTTGAACTGCACCACACTGTATAACAGGGTATTATAAGTTTGTTTCATTGTAAATGTGTGTAGCTCCCAAAAATATTTGAGCCAGAACCACTTTTAAGTATAACGATCGATTCAGAATCACTAGCTGATATTATTTATGATATTATGTTTGCAATAGGATTGAAAAATGCAAACGTCTTTTGGTGAAGCACGCTGACAACTTGCACGGAAAAATTTTGTTCGCCGGTGGAAAAATTTGCACAGAAAAATTTTGTTAACCGATGAAAAAGTTTTTACCGTTCAGGAAAAAATTTAACAAGCAAAATGATAGAGTGTATGCGCGGTCATCTAAGGAAGCATCTGAACTGATCCCAAGGGTAGAAAAGGTTAATCACCCAGCTTCAGTCATGCTTTGGTGGGGTGTCTCTTACGATGGGGTCACTGACCTGCATTTCTGCAAACAAGGAGTCAAAACATCGGCCAAAGTTTACCAAGAAACCGTTGTGGAAGCTGCTGTGAAGCCTCTTAACAATTCCCTGTTCCAAAACCAGCCATGGACTTTCCAGCAGGATTCTGCGCCGGCCCATAAGGCTAAAACGTCCCAGGCCTGGCTTCGAAACAATTAGCCAGCGTTCATTTCCTCTGAAGAATGGCCCTCAGACAGTCCAGTTTTGAACCCATTGGATTACAAATTGTGAACATTTTTAGAGCACAAGGTTTGTCACAAAAGATACCCCAACATTGGATCTCCTACGACTGCTTTGGTTCGAGCTGTGGCAAATTTTCCAATGGACGAGGTTCGTGCAGCTATTGACGATTGGCCAGTGCGACTTAAGGCGTATGTAAAGGCAAAAGGCGGACATTTCGAATAAGTAGATTCATCAATAATATACCACAATAATTTTTATTAAAAAATATTTGGTCCAAAAACATTCAGCACTTTTCATTTTACAGCATAAAACGTTTGTAACAGTATTTAAGTCCCTACTAAGTATATAAGTACAAGCCTGAGACAATCCTTCAACTTAAGGCCAACAATGTGCAGAAATTCGAGCGCTACAGCCACCAATTTTGAATGGTTTTATGGAAAATGCTCTAAAACGAGTCCATTATTGCGAAGCTGAAAACGGAGATCATTTAAGTGACATTAGTTTTCATACTTATTGTAAAAAAATTTTCATTTCGTATATTATATTATCTAAGAAAAAAATAAAAAAAATATATAAACGAAAAAGTTATTAAATGCTAAGCCCCATGACAGGGACAAGGGTGGAAAAGGGTCATCACCCAGCTTTAGTCATGGTTTGGTGGAGTGTCTCTTACGATGGGGTCACTGACCTGCATTTCTGCGAACAAGGAGTCAAAACATCGGCCAAAGTTTACCAAGAAACCGTTTTGGAAGCTGTTGTGAAGTCTCTTAACAATTCCCTGTCCAAAACCACTCATGGATTTTTCAGCAGGATTCTGGGTCGGCCCATAAGGCTGAAACGTCACAGGCCTGGGTTTTGCCAGCGTTCATTTCCTCTGAAGAATGGCGCTCAGGCAGTCCAGATTTGAACCCATTGGATAACAGATTGAGAATGGTTTTAGAGGACAAGGTTTGTCATCAAAGATACCCCAACATTGGATCTCTTAAGACTGCTTTGGTTCAAGCTGTGGGCAATTTTCCAATGGACGAGGTTCGTGCAGCTATTGAAGATTGGTCAGTGCGACTTAAGGCGTGTGTAAAGGCAAAGGGAGGACATTTCGAATAAGTAGATTCATTTTGGATACAATATACATCAATAAATATATTAAAAAATAGTTAGTCCCAGACATTCAGTACTTTTTATTTTACAGCATAAAACGTGTGCAACAGTATCTATGTCCCTACTAAGTATTTTTTACAACAAATTTCATCGGAAACATGCCAATTGAAAACATGAGTTAAAAAGAATCTATTTCATTCAACACAACGTGGGAGAATTTGTTTTTATCAGATATTTATTCGGCGGAAACATAGGTGGATGACTGTTTCTGCTCTTAAGGATTCCAAGATACTGAGACAGTATGTGATATACGTATAAACATATATATAAATATGGGCCAT